>NC_069496.1:10535564-10925564 GCF_026875155.1 Cherax quadricarinatus
TACAATTCTAGGGCATAACGTGAAGACTGTAAAACTATATGCAAAAAGCTAGGTAATCAGTCCCTCAGCGTAATCTCGAAGACTGTGAAGCACAGTCAGGAAGACTGGCACTTATACAATGTAAAGTGCATGCACAGACGTATTACCTACGGGTAAAAAAAACAATGGTTATAAATGACCATAATTTTTAAAGGGGTGGACCGGTAAGCCAGCGGAAGGCCTCGGTCAGATGACCAAAAGCTCCAAAGGCGGGTCATCATCTGACTAAGACCCGCGTCAGGAAACATTTGTCCTGTTTCCTGACGAACCTTAACCTAACCCCTAACCTACGGGTATAAGTATCAAGACACTTGTTCTGTCTTCACGTAAATAACGTTTTTGTTGTTATTTTGGTTGTTTAGGCTTCTCAACGGTTCCTCGCTTTCACGTGTTACAAGAACAACTCGGCGATGCCCAGGAAGAAGAGTTGAGTGTGAGATTGAGTCGCTCAACGTAAGTTACCTGGAGGTTATTCCGGGGATCAACGCCCCCGCGGCCCGGTCCATGATCAGGCCCTCCCGATGGTTCAGGGCCTGATCACTAGGCTGTTTACTGCTGGCCGCACGCCAGTTTCCAACGTACGAGCCAACAGCCCGGCTGATCCGGCACTGACTTTAGGTATCTGTCCTGGCTCTCTCTTTGGGAAGGCAAAGCCAGGGGTTTATTGGCAATTTCCCCTAATGCTTGATGGGAGGTGTTTTAACAGTTTTGGGCCCCGGACATTTTATGGGTGTTTTCTCTTATGTACCATGGCGCCCTATTTTTTTAATGGCCTTTTTGCTTCGCCTGCCCAGTTTTTTTATTTCGGGGAGTGATTTCTTTTTGGGCAGATTTGGGGACCATTCCTTCCAAGATTTTCCAGTGAGATTAATGATATATCTCTCCCCCCTGGTTCAAACGGGTACAGTCAAGTGCTTCCAAGCGTTCCCGTAGTTAAGGGGGTTACAGAAAACGGAGTAAGGCCTGTAATCTCTGTCTGGATTTCACTGTTTGAATGGAGATGTTAATGTACGGTATTCCGCCTTGAGAGAAAGTGATTGAAAAGGAACATCATGGGGGGTTGGCATCTCTGTTTTGAAAGGGGTTTCATTACCTCCTATCATTTTCTTTGCCGGGGATGTGGCACTGTTGTGATCCTTAAAAAGTGTTTTTTGAATCCCTTCTGCCAGGGACGTGCGTTGCTACACGTCCCTCCTGGGCACCCAGTTACAACCCAATTTTTCTTAAACCATCCCCCCCGGGGGATTAAACCCCCGCGGGGCATAGGTTTAAAATCCGGGACCGTCGCCGGGTTAGCCTAGACCAGCTACCCAAAATAAGATTCTCCAATGGGTATTTTTCTCCCCATGGGAAGTTAGACGGAAAACCCTCTGTGCCCAAAAATCAATTTTTACAGGGGGAATCTCCGTAGCGTGCCCTGACGAACTCTAGTTCAAGTCCCTCACTGCCGAACAGACTTAAGAAATCGTGTCATTACGATTTCTTAAGTCACCAATCTTCTTGCTTCTTCTTCAGGACTACGGTGCTCTTCGCCAATTCCAAGGCGTACTTATCAATTTGTCGGTATTGTATATCATTATCATATTCAACCAAAAGCTTGTTCCACACCTGTATCATTTCTTCATTACTATGATTATTATTATTAAAGATTAGCCGGTATTCTCCCGGCCCGGGCCTTTTCCAAGTGGTGGCCCGGCCTTGGCTCCCTCTTTAGGGAGTGTCTGAGACCTAAGTCTCCCATGGGAGGAGGCACAAGTACCTCCTCATCTTTGGGACCAACTGTCCCCAGGCCTAGCCACTAGCTAGGCCTCTCTGGTCTGCCATCCCCGCCCCAAGGGAGCAAATGGGAATGACAGTCTTATGAGCTAAAGGCTCGGGCTCAGGCACCTACCCTACCCTAGAAGGGTTAGGCATGGTGTCGATGTCTTCATTACTGTTTGCCTTCGTAAATAGTGAGTGAAACAACTGGTCACGACACAATCCTCTTATCAGCGAACCTCTTTTGTTTCGCCACCGTGGACTAATTTACGCCACGGGTGTTTTCAATACCACCAGTATAGCAGTCATGGAGCAGAGAAACCACGGAACGGGCGGGAACTGAACCTACTGCGAGTCCTAAAACACACTGGTCTGGAGTTTCATGACTCTCCTGCCATGGCTTCAAACCCCACCCGTTCCCTGGGTTTTCAATCGTGTAACCACGATTTGAACATTAAAATGGTATAAAATACCGACAGGTTGTTAGGTAAGACACATATGCAACAGTTAGGTATCTTTATTTTGAAACGTTTCGCCTACACAGTAGACTTCTTCAGTCGAGTACAGAAAAGTTGATAGAAGCAGAAGATACTTGAAGACGATGTAATCAGTCCATCACCCTTAAAGTTTTGAGGTGGTCAGTCCCTCAGTCTGGAGAAGAGCATTGTTCCATAGTATGAAACAATATTGTTTCATACTATGTTTTATATTGTTTCATACTATGGAACAATGCTCTTCTCCAGACTGAGGGACTGACCACCTCAAAACTTTAAGGGTGATGGACTGATTACATCGTCTTCAAGTATCTTCTGCTTCTATCAACTTTTCTGTACTTGACTGAAGAAGCCTACTGTGTAGGCGAAACGTTTCAAAATAAAGATACCTAACTGTTGCATATGTGTCTTACCTAACAACCACGATTTCTTGAGTCGTGGGGCAGAGATACTGTCGAGTAGAACAGAATGGTACTGATACGGATTAAGCGCTCGACATTACTACAACGATTTGGATTAAGCGCTCAAGAACAGGGCAACGATACGCGTATTACTACTGGAAGTGCTAAAAAAAACTGCGGTAATACTGAATAAGCGCTGAAGAACGCGAGAATTATGAGAATTAAGCGCCAAAAGCGACAGCAATAAGGCTAAGAGCTCAGTAACACTGCAGCGATACAGGTTAAGCGCTCAGTAACACTGCAGCAATACAGCCTAAGCGCTCAGTAACACTGCAGCGACACAGGCTTAGCGCTCAGTAACACTGCAGCGATACAGGCTTAGCGCTCAGTAACACTGCAGCGATACAGGCTTAGCGCTCAGTAACACTGCAGCGATACAGGCTAAGCGCTCAAGAACGTGTGTAATCTAGCCAGCCACAACAATTCCCGTCTCACCTAAACCTGGAGAGCGAGTGGACCAGACGATATATTTCTTGTTGCAGCGGGTCGCTTTGCCCGGGGAGGCAGTCGCAACGCAAACACCAGCGATATTGAAGGGTTGAAACTCACACCGGAATGGGATTTACGGCGGAGTTGGGCATTAAAACCTACAAATCCATGAAAAACTGGACTATAAGTTGGCGCGGCCATTAGTTTGCAGCTCGTACAGGCGTCTATAAATCAGGGCGAGGGCTGTGATTATGTTCCTCTGACCACTGGATGGATTTGCCCTTTATGTGTGTGGGTAGAGCAAGCTAGCCTGTCATGACGTGGCGGTTCTAGATTCAATTTAGACATTGACTGACATAGAATGGAGATGCAATTTTGGGTAGACTGTTGTAGCACCGTGGATAAGGTTGCCATTCGCCTGGGATCGATACAGCATTCCAGACCTTAGAGGTATCACTATGAGCAAAATGTTTTTATAAACATAACTGTTTCGGATCGTTCGGTGATGCCCATGAATGCCGCTAACATATCTCTCCAAATTATAAGATCCTGGCATGTAATTGAACGATATAATCACTTAAGTATGTTTTCTCTCTGGCTTCAGTGGAGCCTCGTCCTGCAGTCTCGTTCTCTCGGGTTTGTTGAAATACCTGTCAAGGCGGGTAACAAAATTATTACAGTGTCTCCAGCTGCTGTAATGACGTTACAGACAACTAGAGGGATTTTTCAACCTACGTAATAACCATGAGACAGATGGAACGAGATAAGGAGTCCTTGAAGAAACCATACTAATAACTAAGAGATTTACTTTAGATTTTGACGTCGAAGTGGCTTGTTTATTGTCTTCCTCGCACTCATCCCGTGGATGGTAATGGCTAGTTTATTGCCTACCTCACACTCATCCTGAGGATAGTAATGGCTAGTTTATTGCCTACCTCACACTCATCCTGTGGATGGTAGTGGCTAGTTTATTGTGCACCTCATATCCATCCTGTGGATGGTAGTGACTAGCTTATTGCGCACCTCATATCCATCCTCAGGGTGGTAGTGGCTAGTTTTGTGTACCTCATATCCATCCTGTGGATGGTAGTGGCTAGTTGTGTACCTCATATCCATCCTGTGGATGGTAGTGGCTAGTTTATTGTGTACCTCATATCCATCCTGTGGATGGTAGTGGCTAGTTTATTGTGCACCTCATATCCATCCTCAGGATGGTAGTGGCTAGTTTATTGTGTACCTCATATCCGTCCTGTGGATGGTAGCACAGGAGCATATGGATACACAAAAGGCCTAGAAACTAGGCCCAAAAGGATTTACAGGAGTACATCCGGATTTATATCTACAGTTCACTTATCCTTTACAAGCAAATTTACAAGTCGAAAAAGGTGTGTTGCAAAACAAGCTTTTATTAAGACAGTTTCGCTGTATTAGAGTTTTATCGAATCATGACGTGATGACGCTCTACCAGCGAAACGTTGTTCCAATACAAGTTTGTTCTGAGAAATGTCATTTCCTCAATATTATCGGCAGTGCGCCATATAGCTTCTGGAACAGTGCATTTTGTTCTCAGCGAGGCAACACATATTGATGGACGCTCATTTGGTGTGTGGACACGGTACAAGGGGAGCCAGAAGGGTTAAATTTATTTTTTATTGTTACTGATGGACTGAGTTTCTGTGTTGACACTCGTCCCCTTCAGAAGACGAGGTGTGTGTGTCCGTGTGTTTAGCCAAAGTGTAAACAAAGACGGAGAAACAGCCCATGAATATGTATACTGAAGAGACTCGGGCGTGTTTGTTCCCAGAGAGCATCACAGGACGAGTGCCTTGTTGAACCTGACGCTCAGTCCCACCTTCCAATCATCCCTCTCCTGAATGCTCCAGGAATATTACAAGGCTGGAGAATTTTACATTCAGCGTGCACGTTTTATTTAATATTTCTATATATAGCCATACACCTGCTCGTTCTATTATTTGGTCTCTGATGAACAAAAAAAGGCATAATACCGGACTAGAATACACAGATAACTAGCACATAGGAGAGAGAAGCTTACGACAACGTTTCGGTCCGACTTGGACCATTTACAAAGTCACGCAAACACAAATGAGTGCCAGTGTAAATAGGCGAGGGGGTGGGGGACAGGGACGAGACCAAGAGAGGAAGAAAAAGAAATAGTGGTGGTAGTAATAGTAGTAGTCGAGGTAGGTCTCTGCATGTGTATATACACACGCAACAAATTTTTATCAGGCCCCGGTGGTCTGGTGGCTAAAGCTCCCGCTTCACACACGGAGGGCCCGGGTTCGATTCCTGGCGGGTGGAAACATTCCGACGTGTTTCCTTACACCTGTTATGTTCACCTAGCAGTAAATAGGCACCTGGGTGTTAGTGAACTGGTGTGAGTCGCATCCTGGGGGGCAAGACCGAAGACCCACAATGGAAATAAGACTGACAGTCCTCGATGACGCACTGACTTTCTTGTGTCATCCGAAGAAAATCTTTTCCTGGGGCACGCGTGCTTTGGTGGCCTTCACGAGGATAACGATTCCTCATGAATACATTGAAATGCCACTAATACTAGTATTGAATAATTCCTATTACTTTATCGACAGGTTTGTGTAACAAAGGTGCACTACGAGAGTTGTAGTTGTGGCTTATAAATTCTGAAGAGGAGGAAGTGAGCTGTGTGTGATTTAGTATTCATGAAAATTACGAAGTTGATAGTGTCCTTCAGGATGAGACGGTGATTTCTAAAACTATCAAGACAAGTCAGTGCGGTGATGGCATTAATTTCTCCCGTCTGACAGTCCGCACTCAAATCCTTTTACAGCTGTGTAATCAAGTCTTCTTACAGCTGTCAGAGATTTGCACCGAAACTTAGCTAATGTTACATGCTGTCTGCAGCTGTCAGTGCTTTCAACTTTTTTACCTGTAGTTTACCTGGAGTTTACCTGGAGAGAGTTCCGGGGGTCAACGCCCCCGCGGCCCGGTCTGAGACCAGGCCTCCTGGTGGATCAGAGCCTGATCAACCAGGCTGTTGCTGCTGGCTGCACGCAAACCAACATACGAGCCACAGCCCGGCTGATCCGGAACTGACTTTAGGTGCTTGTCCAGTGCCAGCTTGAAGACTGCCAGGGGTCTGTTGGTAATCCCCCTTATGTGTGCTGGGAGGCAGTTGAACAGTCTCGGGCCCCTGACACTTATTGTATGGTCTCTTAACGTGCTAGTGACACCCCTGCTTTTCTTTTGGGGGAGGGTTGCATCGTCTGCCAAGTCTTTTGCTTTCGTAGTGGGTGATTTTCGTGTGCAAGTTCGGTACTAGTCCCTCTAGGATTTTCCAGGTGTATATAATCATGTATCTCTCCCTCCTGCGTTCCAGGGAATACAGGTTTAGGAACCTAAAAGCGCTCCCAATAAATTGAGGTGATTTATCTCCGTTATCGCGCCGTGAAAGTTTCTGTACATTTCTAGTTCCGCAATTTCACCTGCCTTGAAAGGTGCTGTTAGTGTGCAGCAATTTCCAGCCTAGATAGAACAAGTGACCTGAAGAGGGGTCTCATGGGCTTGGCCTCCCTAGTTTTGAAGGTTCTCATTATCCATCCTGTCATTTTTCTAGCAGATGCGATTGATACAATGTATGGTCCTTGAAGGTGAGATCCTCCACATGAACACCCCCCAGGTCTTTGACGTTGGTGTTTCGCTCTATTTTGTGGCCAGAATTTGTTTTGTACTCTGATGAAGATTTAATTTCCTCATGTTTACCATATCTGAGTAATTGAAATTTCTCATCGTTGAACTTCATATTGTTTCTGCAGCCCACTGAAAGATTTTTTGGGTTTTATGTCCCGCCTGAGCTTTGCAGTGTCTGCAATGGAAGACACTGGGCATGCAGATTCGGGTGTCATCTGCAAAGGAAGACACGGTGCGTGGCTGACATCCTTGTCTATGTCGGATATAAGGAGAAAGGACAAGATGGGAGCGAGTACTGTGCCTTGTGGAACAGAGCTTTTTACCGTAGCTGCCTCGACTTTAAATCTGTTTGACGACTACTCTCTGTGTTCTGTTAGTGAGGAAATTAAAGATCCATCGACCGACTTTTCCTGTTTATTCCTTTAGCAAAGCATTTTGTGCGCTATTACGCCATGGTCACACTTGTCGAAGGCTTTTGCAAAGTCCCGTATATATTACATCTGCATTCTTTTTGTCTTCTAGTGCATTTAGGACCTTGTCGTAGTGGTCCAATAGTTGAGACAGACAGGAGCGACCTGTTCAAACCCATGTTGCCCTGGGTTGTGTAACTGATGGTTTTCTAGATGCGTGGTGATCTTGCTTCTATAGGACCCTTTCAAAGATTTTTAAAAGATATGGGATGTTAGTGCTATTGGTCTGTAGTTCTTTGCTGTTGCTTTACTGCCCCCTTTGTGGAGTGGGCAATGTCCCGTGTTTTTTTTAGTAACTGTGGGACGACCCCCGTGTCCATGCTCCCCTCTCCATAGGGTGGAAAAGGCTCGTGATAGGGGCTTCTTGCAGTTCTTGATGAACACAGAGTTCCATGAGTCTGGGCCCCGGGGCAGAGTGCATGGGCATGTCATTTATCGCCTTTCGAAGTCATTTGGGGTCAGGATAACATCGGATAAGCTTGTGTTAACAAATTTTTTTGGCTCTCTCATAAAAAATTCATTTTGATCTTTGACTCTCAGTCTGGTTAGCGGCTTGCTAAAAACTGAGTCATATTGGGACTTGAGTAGCTCACTCATTTTCCTTGTTGTCACTGTGTAGGACCCATCTTTTTTAAGTAGGGGCCCAATACTGGACGTTGTTTCTGATTTTGATTTGGGATAGGAGAAGAAATACTTTGGGTTTCTTTTGATTTCATTTATGGCTTTTAGTTCTTCCCGCGATTCCTGACTCCTAAAGGATTCTTTTAGCTTAAGTTTCGATGCTTGCTATTTCTCTGACCAGTGTCTCCTACGCATTTCAGATATTTGACCTCTTTTAGCCGCTCTGTTATTCTTTTCCTCGCCTGAAAAGGGAGCGCCTGCCCCTTTCTGTTTTTTACATCTACTCCTCCCTTTTTTCTTAAGGAATAAGCCTTTTCAAAACATCGAGGGGCTACCGATTTTTAATCTTTTTCTAGGCAAAAGTTGGGGGTCTGTGTTGTTTTTTTTATTTTTCTTCCCAGCTTATATCGGTTGGGAACTTGGTTTATTTGGGCCCATTTTTATTTTTTGTTTTTGAAGTTAAAATTTGGTTTAATCGCTCCCTCGTGCCCTAACCCTCATTATGTCGGTCGGGGGCTCCGCGCTTTCATGACTAAAAACCCCTCAAATTATTTTTGTGATCTGATAAAAATTGTTTTTGATAGGGTAAATATTTTTTATCAGTCATCATTGTTAGGAAGATGGGGTCTAGTGTATTCCCAGCCCTAAAAGGCTCTATTTTTTTCGGGTTTAAAAATTAAAAATTTTTGGGCAGAAAATTAAAAGTTTCGGGGTGATGTGAGTTTTTCATCAGAGCGCCCCTGTGTTATTACTGCAAAAATATTATTTGCTAAAATTCCTCCATTTTAGGGGGCCTTAAGTTGAAATCCCCCCAGGAGCAAGATTTTTGGGGTGCAGGAGCGGAAGGGTTTTTTCCAAACCCAGTGGCCCTTTTTTTAACAGCTTTTTCCGGGAAAAATTGGGCGGATTTTTGCATCCGGGGGTTTTGAAAGACTATCACAAGACTGGGTTTTGGTTTCCGAACCTTTAAACCTGCTAAAACTTCCCCCTACATCATTTTGAGGCATTTACCCAGTTCTGTGAAAAACCCAAGTGCCCTGCAATGAAACAGGCCAAACCCCCCCCTTTTTTCCCTGTTCACTCTGTCACATCGTATAGGTTGTAACCGGGATCCATATTTCGTTGTCAAAGTGATCCTTTATGGGGTCCCCCCTTTTAAAAAAGGACCCGCGAACGAGCCTTTGCCCTCCAAGCATCCACGTTTAAAAGGGAAATTTTGTTTTTTTTGCGGCTTTAGCCCCTGTATTTTTGGGCAAAAAAGAATTTTTTATCGGACGGGTGGTATTTTTTGGGATTTGGGGGGGGTTTTTTTTTTCCGGCATTAGAAACTGTATCTTTTGGTTTGGAGTGGGGCCCTTTGGGACTGGGTTCCACTCCGGGAAATGACTGGATTTGGGGGTACATTTTCTCCCTTTTTCCGGGCCATTTTTTTTTTCCTTCTTCCTGGCACAAAAAAAAAACCTCCCCCCTTTTAAAATGGCTGTGGCTACCCGGTTTTTTCCCAGGGCCGGGAATGTTTTGTTTTCTTTTTGTCCCCTTTAGATGGAAATGCCGGAAATTTTTAAGGGTTATAGCACATTTTTTTCCCTGTACTAAAAAGGACACATTTCGGGGTGAAAAAGGCTTCGGGAAAGGGAGTTTGCATTTTCCTTTTGTCAAAAGGGGCATGGCTTTTTCCTTTAGGTGGCCCCATATTTTTCCCACGTCCATCTTTTTTTTTTCCAGTTTTTCCCAGCCAGCAATACCGAGTGCTATTATGGGGCACAGGTTTTGGTTTTTCCTTTTGCCGGGGGTTTTCCCTGTGACGGGTATTCCCTGTTGGTGAAATTTTCCCCCCTTTTTAAACTTTTTCCCCCCCCCCCCCCCCCCCACCCCCCCAACCCCAAATTGGAGCCCCCCCTTTTTGTTTTTGGGAAAAATATCCTCACTATTGCTAGTGGAGTCCTCTTTTTTTTGCTATTTCCTGGGAAATTTCTTTTGAAAATTTTTTTTTTTTATTTTAAATCTTGACTACCTTGTTTTCCCCCTATGGCCCTGTCCCCTATGCGGGTTTATTCAAATTTTTCCCCTTTTCCCGCATATAGTTCCCGACTCCTGGACAAAATCTCCAGCTTCAAACCCTTACTGCCCCCCCAGACAGCATTTTCCAGCTTCCCCATTACGTCTCCCCCCGGACCGCACCTTTCCCCTTTACCATTACTGTTTTCCCCAGGACAGCACCCCCAGCTTCAAAACCAAATTTCTGTCCCCCCAGGAAAAGCAAAACCCCCAGCTTCCCCATTTAAATGTCTCCCAGGCAGCACTAACCCCCCCCATTTAAAGGCTACCAGGAAAATCCCCCCAGCCTTACAGTTTCTGACTACATGGCCGTACAAGGGCAGTACCATTCCCCGGACTTTTTTATGTTTCCCCTCTTTGTAGAAAGCTTCCAGGTTTTTCATGAAAGCAGCTTTGATGTTTTACCTCTTTTTAAAACCCTTTTTGATTTAGTCCCCCAATTTATTTTCAAATTTGGGGGAAAACCCAAAAACACTTTTCCCCCTTTTAAAAACTGCTTGTAGCTGGGGGTTTTTGGGTATCGCACAAAGGGGCCCGGGCACCAATTTCCACGGGGAAAAGACAATTTATGCATGTGGAAGGCCCCTTTTTTTTGACTGACCACAGACTACACACAGCTTTTATAATGATTTTGAATTTGGGTTTTTTTACCCGCAATTCTAAATACAACCCCTTGAATAATTTTATTAAAACCTGCTAAAAGGGGGTTTCACAACGGGAAAACCCTTTGAAACCATCCCCGGGTTCGGAAAAACCCTTTAAGGGGTTTGGGAAACCCTCAAAGGGGTTTTGGACCAGTCTAAATGACTGATCATTTGGGGCACTTATTTTTAAAACCCTTTCTGGTCGGTGATTTTAGCTAAAACAATTTTTTGGTTTTACTGGAAATTATTTTACCCGATTTAAAATGTGAATTTTCTTGAAACAAAAAATAAAACTTCGTTTGAAGAGCCGGTGACTGCTGGCACACCAAATGACGAACGGTCGAGCCTCCACCCTTTGTTTAACAAAACGCTGTACTAGCTTCTTTTTTTTTTTTTTTTTTTCCGTCTCCCAAAACCCCAATAAATCTAAAATTTTCACTATAAATTGGGCTGGGGGGCAAATTTTGGGGGAAGGGGGCTTTTTCTGAAATAAAAATTGCTTTCCCCGTTGTGTATATTGCGACCGCTGGAAATACAGGTTTTATGAAATTCACAGAAAAGTCTGGTTTTTTCAAGAAAAAGGGAAAATAATGAAAAATCACTCCACTTCACTTTAAATACCTTATAAAACCCGGTTTTGTTGCTACAAAAACACAGTATTCTGCTAAATTTACTGGGATCACCAAAATTATATCAATACACAAGCAAGCCAGGAAGAAAAAAATTAAAAAAAGCTGACCGTGGGAATTTTTTGGCGACTTTTTTGGCACCTGCCTCTATAGGCTTATACTTCATTTTCAAAATCAACCCTTTTTTAAATGAAAACTTTTGCCTTTAAAACAACAATAAACAAGGGGGCCACTTTTTTTTTTTAGAATACACATACACTATGGATAAATCAATGGGTTTCAGGGGGACTTTCTTTTCCCCTGACAAAAAAGGTTCAATATTAATTTTTTTTTCCACACGGACAGGCCTATAATTTCCCCCCCTGGCCAGTTTAAAATCAGCTAGGAAAATGCACACTAAATTCTCCTTTTTTTTCTAGTATTAAAAGTTTTTTCCGCCCCAAAATTTTGGTTTCCCGGCGCTAGAGGGGTGTAAACGTATAGGATTGATGAAAACAAATTAAATTTTAAACAAAGTAAAGCGACCGTGAAAACACCCGAAAAAACCGGGACCCCAACGAGCGTGGGGCACGAAACGTTTATTTCCTTTAAAACCCAAAAAAGTATAGCCTAAACAACTTATTACTGTTTACTCCTATAAGACAGCAATGAATAAACTATTAATTTCAATAAAAAATAAGAAGCGTTTGAGGGGGAGGAAGAAGGGGTAAAAGTTAAAAAGAGAACATGAACTCAGGGGGAATGACCAAAATTACCTACAGCAGTTACAAAGACAATAAATTTACTCATTAGTGACCCTTCAAGGGGGTGCCTTTAAGCTAATATTTTTTTATCAAGGAAATGGAGCTGCCTTTTGATTGTGGAAAAAAGGCTAATTTGGTTTCCCATAAAACAAAACAGGGGTAAGTCCCCCCTCCTTTTAAATTACCGGCCAATTTAAACCTGACATCCAAAAGTGGGCCCAATTTTTTGGAGTCCAAAAATAGCTGACAAATTTTCAAAAGTCACCCTTGAAGAGCATAAAATTTATTTAAAAGAAACCCCCGCAATTTGGGTTCACGAGAGGTCGTTCCCCGCCTGACAAACTTGCTTACGTTCTTCAGTAGAACCAAATTTTTTTAGGCAGTTGACAGGGGATAAGGAATAAAGATATTGTTTTATTTGGGGTTTTAGTAAAGCCTTTTGACAGAATACCTCAAAAAGAGACTCTTAAGAAAAAATGGAAAATCAAGGGGATAGGAGGGAAAATTCTAGCCCTGGGTAGAGGCCCTGGCTTACCAATAGAAGCAGAGAAATTGTTAGGGAAGACACATATGCAACAGTTAGGTAACTTTAATTTTTGAAACGTTTCGCCTACACAGTGGCTTCTTTAAGTCGAGTACAGAAAAGCTGAAAGAAGCAAAGGGAAATTGAAGACATGTAATCGTCCATCACCCTTAAAGTTTTGAGTTGGGGCAGTCCCCCCAGCCCGGGGAAGAGCATTGTTTTCCGTTGTCTTTAAAAAAATATTTTTCAGAAAAACGGAACAATCCTTCTTCCCCGACTGTTAAAGGGAAGACACATATGCAACAGTTTAGGTATCTTTTTTTTTGGGAAAAGTTCGCCTACCCCATTTGGGTTTTTCAGTCCAGTCAGAAAAAATTGATTAGAAGCAGAAGATACTTGAAGACGAAAGTTTAAACGTCCCTCACCCTTTAAAGGGTTTTTTGAGGTGGTCCCGTCCCTCCCCTTGGAGAAGAGCAATTTTTTCTTTTGTCTGAAACAATAATTTTTTCAGACCAAAAGGAACAATGCCCCCTTCCCAACGGGGGGACTGACCACCTTTAAAACTTTTAAAGGGGATGGGCTGATTACATCGTCTTCAAGTATCTCCCGCTTCTAAACAACTTTTCGTACTCGCCCGAAAAAGCCACTTTTGTAGGGGGAAACGTTTTAAAATAAAAATACCTAACGTTGCAATTGTCTTTCCTAACAATCTGTCCGGGATTTTATACCAAATTTAATGTTCAAGCAAGAGGTTTTCCATTAATGGGGTGAAATCTGAATGGGGGGTTATTTAAATATGGGCTTCCCAAAAAGGGTCAGTTTTTAAAGGGCCCCCTTTCCCGTTCATAATTTTTCAAATTAAAAGACCTTTATGAAGGGATTACTTTGTGACATGAGTAAGGGTTTTCTGATGAAAAACAAAAATAAAGGGCCCTATAATTCACTCCTGAGGGGGATATCAAAGAACTCCAGGACGATTTGAACAAATTAAAAGGCTTGGCTGAAAAATGGGAGATGAAATTTTAAAAGTGGGTAAATGTAAGGAAAATTTCCCTTGGTAAAAAAAAGAAAAAAACCCTCGAAGCTATAATCCAGGAAGTAGAGCTTTTGGGCATACAAAAAGTAAAAAGACTTGGGAGTCTGGTAAGCAGAAATCTAAAGCCAAAACAAACAGGGCCAAAATGTTTCGCAACAAAGGGCCCAAAAAAATTTCTTGGATTTTATTCAAGAAGTGTAAGTAAAAGAAGTCTTTCTCCATCAGAAGTCCAAAAAATTAAATTTTAAAAGGGTCTATACCCTCACTATTAGGCCTCATTTTGATTATGCCGCTCATTTTTTGGGCCTCTTTCTACAGGGGGCCCTAGAAACCCTTTGAGAAATACAAAAAGAATGGACTAAAAAGATTTTTTCTGTGTAAAAGGGGAAACCTCCCCCTAAGAAGATGAAAATTAAAGCCTTAAAAACTCCACCCCCTCTGGAGAGGCGTAAAAATGGGGGGGAGAAATCATTGAAGTGTTTTAAATGGATGACGGAATAAACAAGGGAGAAAATTTAAAAAAGTACTGAGGGTGTCGAACCAGGGAAAACCAGGAATAATGGGTTTAAGTTGGGGAAAAAATTTTGATTTTGAAAGGACATAGGTAAATAAAATGGGTTTTTCCCAACAAGTTTAGATTTCGGGGGAACCTCTTCCCAGTGGGGGGATAAGGCAAAGGGCCCTTTGGGGAACTTTTAAGAAGACGGACAAATATATGAGTGGGGGGGAGGAAATGGTAAGGGATACCGACAAGATGTGGAAAAAAAAAACTTATGTACAGTTCGGGCATTTAAATTTAAAAGGGAAAAAATTTCCCCCACGAAGGGGTTCTTCAGTTTCCTAATACAGAGAAAACTAAGAAAACACACATAATATATAGTGGTGGGAGTCAGGTGAGGTGAAGCGTGGGTAGAGTGTAGTAGTAGTTCCATTACTACTACTACTACTACTACTACCACCTCTACCCACGCTTCACCTCACCTGACTCCCACCACTATATATATGTGTGTTTTCTTAGTTTTCTCTGTATTAGGACTGAAGAAGCCACTCGTGGCGAAACGTTTCCTTTAATAAATGTCCTGAACTGTACATAAGTGTCTTTTTCCACATGAGTGGGAGGGGCTGGGTTTGATTGGTGTCAAGGGGTACGGGAGTTATTTCTTGAGTAGCTTTAGGAAGATGTCGTTTTGATGGAAATAAATGGTATAAAATACCGACACAATGGCAATATAAACACAAATGCAGTATAATGTGATCCTTTATTGACTACGTTTCGCCCACACAGTGGGCTTTTTCAAGTCACAAACAGAACTACCTGGGGTGGAAGGAACGCGAGTATTTATAGTCCGGCTGAGGTCAGGTGAAGAATGCTGTATCTGATGATGTACCGAGTTGGGTTGTAGAGTCTAAAAACTTGGGTAGCTTGGAAAGGAGATTGGACAAGTTTGTGAGCAGACCTTCTACAGTGTTCTTATGTGGGTATAGCGATGAAGAAGTTTCTTGGCAAGTGGTTCAGCTATGTTATAGAAGCCACTATTCTGGTTGAAGTTGTCGGATAAGAAATAAGTGATGATTCCAGGATTCTTCGGTATTGAGTGTTGTCTTCTGTGGCGATAAGTCTTGAGTTTCTGTAGTTTATCAAGTGGTTGTGTGAATTACGGTGTTGTACGCAGGCATTCCATGTGTCGTCAGACCTGCTTGCGTATTGGTGTTCTGAAATACGTGTTTGGAGGCCCCTTGATGTTTCGCCCACGTATAACTTGTTGCAGTCATTACAAGGGATTATGTATACCCCTGCAGAGGATGGAGGCTTTCCTGCCTACTACTGGTGATGTCCTTGATGGTCGTGGTTGTGGAGGTAGATACTTGGAATGATGTTTTGGCAAAGATGTTGGAAACATGTTTGGCAATGGAGTTGGTGGGAAGGACTATGTATCTCTTCTCGGCAGTGTCTTCTCTGGGTGTGTTGAAGATGTTTAGTGCTCGCCGTCTGCAGTCTCTGATGAAGTGACGAGGATAGTGGAGTTTGAAAAATACCTGTTCAATTATAGTGCATTCTTCCTCAAGGAACTCGTTGCTGCAGATTCTGAGTGCACGCAGGAAGAAGCCTATAATTACACCACGTTTGGTTTTTTGTGGGCGAAACGTAGTCAATAAAGGATCACATTATACTGCATTTGTGTTTATATTGCCATGTCGTTTTGATAAGGACCTGCCTCGTATGGGCCAGTAGGCCTTCTGCAGTGTTCCTACATTATGTTCTTATCCTCCCCAATGCTGGGTCAACTTAACATGGTAGTATTATTGTAGTAATGTGTGCCTAGGGAAAAGGGCTTCTCTTGCCTAAGAACTATTTCTTTCGGCATAAATGTTGGGGATATTTCCCTTTTTGTAGAAATGTACTGATAACCGAAGGTAGTGAATGATTTATGGATACGGATTATGGAATGAGAATAGTTTACTTTGAATCGTTTGCTATGCGATCGCGATTTATGTATTGAATTGTTGACAAGACTAGAACGTTGATAATGATAGTGAAAAGTTAATCACGTTACTTGTAAGGCTGGTCATGTCACCTGTAAAGTTACCTGTACTAGCTTCCAGATATCAGCTCCCCCGGGGCCCGGTCCCAGACCAGGTCTCCTGGTGGCTGGCCTGATTGATCAAACTGTTGATGTGCCCATCTGCCAGATGGTTTTATTGGTGTGTAAACATCGGAAAGCCTCCTCGTCCTTCGAGCTACCGTCAGTACCTTCCATCTGTTTGATTCTTAACTCACTGAATATAATAACAACACTCTTGTAGGAGTGTCTAGATGTATCTTTATAAACATCGTAAATAATAATAATAATCTTTATTTCTACAAGTACATGATACAACTTATACAGACCATAACTGACATCAGTGACATACTATATAGAAAGCCCCTTGTTATGCAGAGCATTTCGGGCAAATTAGGTTTTGTTGGCTAACACTCAGGTACCTATTTACTGCTAGGTGAACAGGGACAGCAGGTGCAAGGTGGGTAACACCCAAATACCTATTTACTGCTAAGTAAACAGGGACAGAATGTGTAAGGTAACTAACACCCAGGTACTTACTTGCTAAGTGAACAGTGAAAGCAGGTGTCTCATGGAAACACGCCCAAATATTTCCACACGTAGGGTGGATCGAACCACGGACCTCAAAGTGTGAGCTAAGTGCGCTACCAACCGAGCTACGGGAGACCTTCCATGGGTATACAGACTTTTCACTAGCTAGATATCTCTCGTTACTGCTGTCTTGTTCGCTCAACTTGCACCTCTGTCTCGTACTTACCATTTCTCATCCTCGTTGGGCCTATAAAAACTTGACTCAATTTAGGGTGAGTGTCGTTGCCTGGTGGTGGCGCGCGGGGCTCTGGTAATGACTGCCTTCTCCATAGTCACTTCTCAAGCTTAGTGCCCCTCTGATGAAGAGGGTAAAACTGGGGAAAGAGAAAGGGGAAAAGGAGGTAATGGTCGCTGTAGTGAAAGAGGAACTGTTTGTGGTAGTAAAGAAGAAAAGGGAAGAGGGGAGCGAAGGAAGAGGTGTGTGTCCCGTACCTCGATCGCTAGTGCACTCAGCTTACACACTGAAGTCCAGAGTTCGAGTCCCCGGTACGGCTGGAAAACATTAGGGACGTGTTTCCATAAGACACCTGCTGTCCCTGTTCACCCATCAGTATAAAATAGGTACCTGGGTGGGTGGCATCCCGGGACAAAACTGACCTAATTTGCAGGAAATGCTCAGCATAACAAGCGGCTTTCTACATAGTAGTATGTCATAGATGTCAGCTATGGTCTGTATACCTTGTACATGTACTTGTAGAAATAGAATTATTATTATAGGAAGGGTTTGTTAGACAGGTCCAGAAAACCGAGGGGGAACTAGGCTACACTTGAAATTTCAACACAAGGCGCCGTAACTTGTAAAAACAATGACATTTGTAGATGAACAATACACAAATACTCGCACATAGGAGAGAGAAGCTTATGACGACGTTTCGGTCCGACTTGCACCATTTACGATTCACATTGTAGCATGTAAATGATCCAAGTCAGACCGTAATGTCGTGGTAAACTTCTCTCTCTCCTGTGTGCGGGTAATTTGTGCATTGTTCCAGTCACGGTATTGTGGCTTTATGTTCTTTTCAGATAAGCAGACTATAACTAGTAAGATAAATAACACACATGTACACAAGTGTCTCATTTATCAACTTGTCGATTTTCCAAACAATTTATTCATATAACTAGTAAAAACAGTGATAATTATAAACCGAAATAGTCACGGGTGGGTCACCTATTTGTACTGTTAGGTACTGCTTTTATGGCAATAAGTTCACTCAAGTTGTCTAGCTTTTCCCAGTAAACTTACCTCTAGAGGCAAAATCTTAAAAATCCCCTGTTAGAGAACGATCCCTGTGAGGGAACACAATGAACGCGTTCTGTTTATTCACTGACAGTCTTTCATTTCAAGAAGCATTATGTGGGTTGTAAAGAGGAGGATTTTCTGCAACCAAGTGCTGGTTGTAAAGCCTCTTTACAGAAGTGCTGGGTGAAAAATCACCTTATTCAAACCCCTCGTGATTAAATAGTCACAGCACTGAACCAGCTATCCACATAGACCACGGTTCGATATATTCAGCAATACTACATTTTATTGGGAGCTTTATCGAGTTAATACTTGACAAAGCTCAACACAGAATGAAATATTGTGCCCTCCGAAAAACTACTTCTATAAACCGTGTATTTTATTCACTACTACGACCAGTACGCCATCTGAAATCAAAACACAAATATGCAACACTCTTCTAGCTGAGTAAATATACAGCAATATTTTAATAACACAGGTATGCAACACTATTCTAGAAGCACAAATATGCACCACGAACACAGACAACACTTTCCAGTCCGGTCCATACCAATAGGGCCAAAAAACGACAGTATTTCACAAAGCAATCTGCCTCTGGGTGGGGAGCCGGCGAGCATGTGGACTGTAGCGGTGACATAAACCTCACCTCACAGCCAGGCAACCACATACCTTGCCAAGCAGCCACACAACCAGGCAGCCATGCAGCTATATACCTTGCCAAGCAGCCACACAACCAGGCAGCCATGCAGTTATATACCTTGCCAAGCAGCCACACAACCAGGCAGCCATGCAGTTATATACCTTGCCAAGCAGCCACACAACCAGGCAGCCATGCAGTTATATACCTTGCCAAGCAGCCACACAACCAGGCAGCCATGCAGTTATATACCTTGCCAAGCAGCCACACAACCAGGCAGCCATGCAGTTATATACCTTGCCAAGCAGCCACACAACCAGGCAGCCATGCAGTTATATACCTTGCCAAGCAGCCACACAACCAGGCAGCCATGCAGTTATATACCTTGGTATAAACCTTGGTAATAAATACCGACAAGTTGGTTTAGAAACACACGTAAGCAAACACTATAACATATTTATTAGAAAACGTTTCGGTCCTGGGACCTTGATCACTTCAAGGTCCCAGGACCGAAACGTTTTCTAATAAATATGTTATAGTGTTTGCTTACGTGTGTTTCTAAACCAGTTATATACCTTGCCAAGCAGCCACACAACCAGGCAGCCATGCAGTTATATCCCTTGCCAAGCAGCCACACAACCAGGCAGCCATGCAGCTATATACCTTGCCAAGCAGCCACACAACCAGGCAGCCATGCAGTTATATACCTTGCCAAGCAGCCACACAACCAGGCAGCCATGCAGCTATATACCTTGCCAAGCAGCCACACAACCAGGCAGCCATGCAGCTATATACCTTGCCAAGCAGCCACACAACCAGGCAGCCATGCAGCTATATACCTTGCCAAGCAGCCACACAACCAGGCAGCCATGCAGCTATATACCTTGCCAAGCAGCCACACAACCAGGCAGCCATGCAGCTATATACCTTGCCAAGCAGCCACACAACCAGGCAGCCATGCAGCTATATACCTTGCCAAGCAGCCACACAACCAGGCAGCCATGCAGTTATATACCTTGCCAAGCAACAAAACGTCCAGGCAGGCACACAGCAAAAACGCTATACAGCGATGCTATGTGGCAGTTATTCAGACTGGTAGACGGCTGCAGGATGGGCAACTTACTTATTCCCAGTCAGCCAGAAGACTTCTGACACGGTCCCCAATACGAGACTAATTTACAAACCGGAAAAACGAGCTGTAGTGACTAGATTTAACCGTATGTTACACAGAAGTTCGTTTAAATTGTATCTTTAGGCTTTAAGTATCTTTGAATTTAGTGGGAATATTGGTGGTGCTCTCGTCCCTAGTGTGTGACCTTAAAGTCTGCTCTGCCCCTAATGTATTCCAGGGCCGGATTAAGGCATGGCCTCCAGGGGCTGCAGCTCAGGGGCTTCCGCCAGCTGGAGGGCCTCCAGGTGCTGCAGCTCAGGGTCCTCCGCCAGCTGGAGGGCCTACAGGGGCTGCAGCCCAAGGTCCTTCCCCAGCTGGAGGGCCTCCAGGTGCTGCAGCTCAGGGTCCTTCCCCAGCTGGAGGGCCTCCAGGGGCTGCAGCCCAGGGTCCTCCGCCAGCTGGAGAGCCTCCAGGGGCTGCAGCCCAGGGTCCTTCCCCAGCTGGAGGGCCTCCAGGGGCTGCAGCCCAGGGTCCTCCGCCAGCTGGAGGGCCTCCAGGGGCTGCAGCCCAATGTCCTTCCCCAGCTGGAGGGCCTACAGGGGCTGCAGCCCAGGGTCCTTCCCCACCTAGAGGGCCTCCAGCCCAATGTCCTTCCCCAGCTGGAGGGCCTCCAGGGGCTGCAGCCCAGGTCCTCCGCCAGCTGGAGGGCCTCCAGGGGCTCAGCCCAGGGTCCTCCGCCAGCTGGAGGGCCTCCAGGGGCTGCAGCCCAGGTCCTCCGCCAGCTGGAGAGCCTCCAGGGGCTGCAGCCCAATGTCCTTCCCCAGCTGGAGGGCCTACAGGGGCTGCAGCCCAGGGTCCTTCCCCACCTAGAGGGCCTCCAGCCCAATGTCCTTCCCCAGCTGGAGGGCCTCCAGGGGCTGCAGCCCAATGTCCTTCCCCAGCTGGAGGGCCTCCAGGGGCTGCAGCCCAGGGTCCTCCGCCAGCTGGAGGGCCTCCAGGGGCTGCAGCCCAGGGTCCTCCGCCAGCTGGAGGGCCTCCAGGGGCTGCAGCCCAGGGTCCTCCGCCAGCTGGAGGGCCTCCAGGGGCTGCAGCCCAGGGTCCTCCGCCAGCTGGAGGGCCTCCAGGGGCTGCAGCCCAATGTCCTTCCCCAGCTGGAGGGCCTCCAGGGGCTGCAGCCCAATGTCCTTCCCCAGCTGGAGGGCCTCCAGGGGCTGCAGCCCAGGGTCCTCCGCCAGCTGGAGGGCCTCCAGGGGCTGCAGCCCAGGGTTTTCTCCGCCAGCTGGAGGGCCTCCAGGGGCTGCAGCCCAGGGTCCTCCGCCAGCTGGAGGGCCTCCAGGGGCTGCAGCCCAGGGTCCTCCGCCAGCTGGAGGGCCTCCAGGGGCTGCAGCCCAGGATCCTCCGCCAGCTGGAGGGCCTCCAGGGGCTGCAGCCCAGGGTCCTCCGCCAGCTGGAGGGCCTCCAGAGATTAAGTGAAAAGTGCTGACAGTTACGTCTGTAAGTTTATAATAGTGTCATTACATCACGTACATGATCAACTCACTTGAGTGTTGTGATTAATTTTTCCTTTTGAAAATATCACTGGGGCCTCACAGTGCCTGTTACCCAGAGGTCTACAAAATCTTAAACCGGCTCTGGTATTACCCATATTGTGGAAAAAGACACTTATGTACAGTTCAGGACATTTATTAAAGGAAACGTTTCGCCACGAGTGGCTTCTTCAGTCCTAATACTGAAGAAGCCACTCGTGGCGAAACGTTTCCTTTAATAAATGTCCTGAACTGTACATAAGTGTCTTTTTCCACATCTTGTCGGTATCACCATACCATTTCCTTATTACCCATATTTGTCGACACTGCCATCCAGCCGGTTGAGAAGAGTTACATCAAACATGGAACCTCTCGCTCGAAGCGCATACAATTACATTATGTGAAAAACCTGCACATAGCTGAACACCTTCTTAGAAATCCGAACATCAATACGTCTACTGGCCCGTTCTATGCAGGTCTTATTCACACCTAACCCATCTCACTTGTATATTTCTCTAACCAATTTCTGAAATTTCTGAACGTACCCAAAACATTAGCCCTAGTGATGTTACATGACAGTTTGTTCCATTCATCTAACACTCTACTGAACAAATACATGTTCAGGACAATGTACACAAGTCACGTGACTCATATACTAGTACGCAACTCTTATATGTGATGTAAATTATTTAGACAACCGACAAGTTGAACAATGAGACACTTGTGCAACATTTGGGAATGTTTCACCAGCCAGTGACTTCTTCAGTCCAATACTGAGAAGAACATTGGAAGATGAGGAGTCTGAGGCAATCAGTCCCTCAGCCTGGAGTTGACTCCAGGCTAAGGGACCGATTACCTCAAATGTTGCTCAAGTGTCCATTCTTCAGCTCCCATATGCAACTCACTTTCCCCTCATTAAACGTCAAAAATATAAAAACGTGAGGTCTTAAGGTTTGCCATAAAACTGGTTTCAGAGCTAAGAGAACTGATATATAAAGAATGATAAGAGAAAGATGACGTCTCACGAAATTGCAATAACATGATTGCAAACAAACCATACCATGGTAGGGGTTAGAACCCGCGGTCAGAAAGTCTCAAAACTCCAGACCGTCGCGTTAGCCACTGGACCAGCTAGCCACAATAAGATTCATCCAACTAGGTATATTTCTACATCATAGGAAGGTTAGTATAGGCCACCACTGTGACCACAAATACAAGTTTTTACAGACGAATCTCCAGCTAGCGTGGCCGTGACGAACCCTAGCTCAAGTCCCCTCAAAGCCGTCAACATGACGGTCAGGAGTTTTGAGACTCTGATCGCGGGTTCTAACTCCGCTCGTGGTATTTTTTTTTTTTTTACGAGAAAGAAGTTGAGCAAAATAAAGTCAAGGCCCCGAAGGAGGCATAGTCGTAGAATGTAAGATACTCGGATATACAGAGAAAATAGATTGGGAAAAACTGTTTGACAGTCACATCCACTCTCAGAGTGACAGCTCAATACTGCCACACAGTTAGAGCCCCTACACAACTAAAGAATCACACAGCTACAACCTGACAGACAGTGGTTCATACAGCTTTGTTTTCGAACAACTACAGCACCACACAGCAAAATCCTCCACACAGTTTTAGTCCCTAAACAGCTACAGCCTCACACAGCTACAGCCTCACACAGCTATACTCCACAAAAACACGTGCCTTGCCAGCAGCACCAATAATTCAGTGCCCACTGCTGCCTTGCCTCAACAAACTCACACAAAACACAGTCATTGTGTTTGCTCGACAAATTGAAACTGAATTCTATGATCACCTTCGTCGACAGCGCCGGTGGCTGTGTGCTGGTAGTGGTACAGCTGGTGGTGATGCTGGTGGTAGTGGTGCTGCTGCTGCTGCTGCTAATGTTGGTGCAATCGCTTTTATTTCTGCTGTTGTTTATGCTGCTGTTCCTAGCACTGTTGCTGCTCTTAGATTTTGTCGTTCCATCCCTTGTTCTTCTTTGTTCACATTTCTTGAGGTACTTTTCTTAACTTTTCTGCACTGCATGACAGACGTAGCTAAGAATGCTGGACTCCTTGCCTATGGTTTTCTTCTTACTGTGGAACGAAGTGTCTATGCAAACGTCTTAGTGCATAACTGTGTACTGTCAGTGTGTCTGTCTGTGCCATTGTCCTGTTATTAATGTCTTAGTGCATAACTGTGTACTGTCAGTGTGTTTGTCTGTGCCGTTGTCCTGTTATTAATGTCTTAGTACGTAACTGTGTACTGTCAGTGTGTTTGTCTGTGCCGTTGTCCTGTTATTAATGTCTTAGTACGTAACTGTGTACTGTCAGTGTGTTTTGTCTGTGCCGTTGTCCTGTTATAATGTCTTAGTACGTAACTGTGTACTGTCAGTGTGTTTGTCTGTGCCGTTGTCCTGTTATTAATGTCTTAGTACGTAACTGTGTACTGTCAGTGTGTTTGTCTGTGCCGTTGTCCTGTTATTAATGTCTTAGTACGTAACTGTGTACTGTCAGTGTGTTTGTCTGTGCCGTTGTCCTGTTATTAATGTCTTAGTGCATAACTGTGTACTGTCAGTGTGTTTGTCTGTGCCGTTGTCCTGTTATTAATGTCTTAGTGCATAACTGTGTACTGTCAGTGTGTTTGTCTGTGCCGTTGTCCTGTTATTAATGTCTTAGTGCATAACTGTGTACTGTCAGTGTGTTTGTCTGTGCCGTTGTTCTGTTATTAATGTCTTAGTGCATAACTGTGTACTGTCATTGTATTTGTCTGCCGTTGTCCTGTCATTGAAGGTTCCTATCTGTTGATTTTGTCCGTTAGCACAGATGTCTCCAGACGATAGACAGGTCATCACTGATGCCTTAAATGGAAGTCAGTGTCACAGTTCACTGCAAATTTTCACTGCAACTCATGTCACAGTTTCACTGCAGATATTTATCTCAATATCAAATGCTCCGAGCTCTTGCTTTTCAATTTTAGAAAACATTCGTGTTTTATGAATCATTTCTGGAATTTCTCTGAGCCGGAGTCGGTCAAAGGTCATGAAAACAAGTCTTCCAGTTCATTCGGCCGGCTTTAATATCGAAGGCAGCCGATTAAAAAATTCGGTTAATAGTGCTATTTTAAAACTGGCGAAATATATCAGGCTGGAAACTTACATCTACCTTCAAACATTCACAGATTTACTTCCAGAGATTCATGTAACATACACGGCTTCAAACTTTCAGTAAGACTACCGTACATATGTAATTATAGAACTGGTGTTTGTGGAACGAGATCAAAGACAGAGACAATGGGGTCAGGCAGCTGGCTAAGAGTCACATACTTCAAACATTAACAACAACATGTTTTGCCACCAATTAAATTCCTTGATCCTCTTTGCCGGTACAAACTTGATTCGATTCTGTGTTTTTTTTTTTCTCGTAGCATAAATCTGTTTTAACTGACCTTGTATAATCCCTCGTTCACCTTTGGCAGTAAAACAGTGGTGACGTGTGTGTGTGTGTGTATGTGCGTATGTATGTGTGTGTGTGTGTGTGTGTGTGTGTGTGTGTGTGTGTGTGTGTGTGTGTGTGTGTGTGTGTGTGTGTGTGTGTGTGTGTGTGTGTGTTTGTTTTACTACTGCCAGCAGCACACGTCACTGGGATCCAGAACTGTTCATTGCAATCGTGCCTTACGTCAAGCTGGTCAAGCATTAACGTAAGGTCAAGCTGGTCACGCAATAACGTAAGGACAAGCATGAAGGTCATACATAGTTAAGGGTTTCTGGTCTATCATGGAAGCAAACACAGAGGCCAGTTTGAGTGGTCAGTTATATTTTTAGCCAGCGATAACTTACGTCCTGTCCTGGAACGAAACTTGTGCTGTCGTACCTACAAACACAAAACGATTATTATTATTATTATTATTATTATTATTATTATTATTATTATTATTATTATATTCATAGAGAAGCACAAGATCTGTAAGAATCAGAGTGATAAATGATCAATTGTTGATACACAGAAAGAAGAGGAAAATCCACAGTAGAATGTTGGACACTATCCTCCTCACTACTGAAGTTGTCGTAGCTACTGAACCATAGTGGAATGTTTGACAATATCATCATCACTCTACTGAAGTTGTCGTAGCTACTGAACCATAGTGGAATGTTTGACAATATCATCATCACACTACTGAAGTTGTCGTAGCTACTGAACCATAGTGGAATGTTTGACAATATCATCATCACACTACTGAAGTTGTCGTAGCTACTGAACCATAGTGGAATGTTTGACAATATCATCATCACACTACTGAAGTTGTCGTAGCTACTGAACCATAGTGGAATGTTTGACAATATCATCATCACACTACTGAAGTTGTCGTAGCTACTGAACCATAGTGGAATGTTTGACAATATCATCATCACACTACTGAAGTTGTCGTAGCTGCTGAACCATAGTGGAATGTTTGACAATATCATCATCACTACTGAAGTTGTCGTAGCTACTGAACCATAGTGGAATGTTTGACAATATCATCATCACACTACTGAAGTCACCCAACTCAGGCTGACACATTCCATTACCTCGTGTATGTAACCCATCCTGTGTGACGGAATATGACACGGAAATAAAGCTAGCAACTTAAAAATAACTCTTCTGCCATATTAACCCCTATCCCCGGTTAATATAAGAGTCAGTGTGGCCACACATTGACCACAGGTCCCTTTCCATTGTGAGCCGAACGCAGTCCAGGGCGCTAGTTCCAACCCTTAGAGATGTGGCTCTGGTTGCTGAAGAGCGCTTGCTCCGAGGAAATGGAGCTACTCTTCCCTTCCCCCAGGGCACTGCATGATTCCTACGGGTTTATCTCTTCTCCGCGAATATAATGATACTCCTTGATGGTGGGTGGAGGTGCGTGCGCAGGTCATTATGTATGCTGCGCACACGCACCGCATGCCAGGCCCAGTCACGCCGCCCACCCTAACCCACGCCGCCCATCTTACCTTCTGAGGCAGGATAACAGACTAATGAAGCAGGAAAACAGACATATTAAGTAGGATAACAGCCTCTGAGGCAAGATAACAGCTTCTGAGGCAGGATAACAAACCAATTAAATAGGATAACAGCTTCTGAGGCAGGATAACAAACCAATTAAATAGGATAACAGCTTCTGAGGCAGGATAACAAACCAATTAAATAGGATAACAGCTTCTGAGGCAGGATAACAAACCAATTAAATAGGATAACAGCTTCTGAGACAGGATAACAAACCAATTAAATAGGATAACAGCTTCTGAGACAGGATAACAAACCAATTAAATAGGATAACAGCTTCTGAGGCAGGATAACAAACCAATTAAATAGGATAACAGCTTCTGAGGCAGGATAACAAACCAATTAAATAGGATAACAGCTTCTGAGGCAGGATAACAAAGCAATTAAATAAGATAACAGCTTCTGAGGCAGGATAACAGCTTCTGAGGCAGGATGACAGACCAATAAGGCAGGATAACAGATCTATGAGGCAGGATAACATAGCTGTGATGTAGGACAACAGCCTCTGAGACAGGATAACAGATCTATGAGGTTAAAATGGTATAAAATACCGACAGGTTGTTAGGTAAGACACATATGCAACAGTTAGGTATCTTTATTATGAAACGTTTCGCCTACACAGTAGGCTTCTTCAGTCAAGTACAGAAAAGTTGATAGAAGCAGAAGATACTTGAAGACGATGTAATCAGTCCATCACCCTTAAAGTTTTGAGGTGGTCAATCCCTCAGTCTGGAGAAGAGCATTGTTCCATAGTATGAAACAATATGGAGATGAAGTGACAGGATGGAGCTTTTTATAGCGCCAAGAGGTGAGACGTAGGCCACTAGGAGAGGTAAGAACTCAGAACTTTTCTGTACTTGACTGAAGAAGCCTACTGTGTAGGCGAAACGTTTCATAATAAAGAACATAAGAACATAAGAACGAAGGAACACTGCAGAAGGCCTACTGGCCCATGCGAGGCAGGTCCAAGTCTCCTACCGGCTTAAGCCAATGCACCCAACCTAGTCAGGTCAGGTCACATTGACTTAAGGGAGGACCACGGCAACCGACCTGGTAGCACAAGCTATCAGGTCCAACTCACACCCACCCACATCCACTCATGTATTTATCCAACCTATTTTTAAAGCTACACAACGTTCTGGCCTCTATAACGGTACTTGGGAGTTTGTTCCACTCATCCACAACTCTATTACCAAACCAGTACTTTCCTATATCCTTCCTGAATCTGAATTTTTCCAACTTAAAACCATTGCTGCGAGTCCTGTCTAGGCTAGATATTTTCAGCACACTATTTACATCCCCTTTATTTATTCCTGTCTTCCATTTATACACCTCAATCATATCCCCCCTAATTCTACGTCTTTCAAGAGAGTGCAGTTTCAGGGCCCTTAATCTATCCTCATAGGGAAGGTTTCTGATACATGGGATCAACTTTGTCATCCTCCTTTGTACATTTTCCAGAGAATTTATATCCATTCTGTAATAAGGTGACCAAAACTGTGCAGCATAATCTAAATGAGGCCTAACCAACGATGTATAGAGTTGAAGAACAACCTGAGGACTCCTATTATTTATGCTTCTTGATATGAAGCCAAGGATTCTATTAGCTTTATTGCGAACACTTAATGCACTGTTGTCTTGGTTTCAGATTACTGCTAACCAGAACTCCTAAATCTTTTTCGCAATCCGTAATATTAAGATCTACATTATTTAGTTTATATGTGGCATGGTTATTGTCCTGTCCAACATTTAGAACTTTGCATTTGTCTATATTAAACTGCATCTGCCACTTCTCCGACCACTGCATCAGTCTATTCAAATCTTCCTGGAGTGCTCGAATGTCCTCGTCAGAATGAATTCGACGGCCTATTTTGGTGTCATTGGCAAACTTGCCGATGTCGCTCTTTATGCCCTCATCTATGTCGTTTATGTAGATTGTGAACAGCAGGGGGCCCAACACTGACCCCTGTGGAACACCGCTCGTGACACTTCCCCACTCTGATTTCTCCCATTTATGCCAACTCTCTGCTGCCTATTTGTCAACCATGCCTCTATCCAGGAAAAAATTTCTCCTCCTATTCCATGTGCTTTAATTTTCCTCAATAGTCTCTGATGTGGGACCCTGTCAAAAGCCTTACTGAAGTCCATATACACAATATCATATTCATGACCATGATCTACCTCCTCAAATACCTTAGTGAAAAAAAGTTAATAAATTCGTAAGGCAGGAACGCCCCTTTGTAAAACCATGCTGAGATTCGTTGATTAATTTATGCTTTTCAAGGTGGCTACGAACTGCCTCGGCAATTATTGATTCCATAAATTTTCCCACTATGGAGGTTAGGCTTATTGGTCTATAGTTCGAAGCTAAGGACCTGTCACCTGTTTTGAAAATAGGTATCACATTTGCCATTTTCCACTTATCTGGCACCATGCCCGTTTGTTAGCGATATGTTGAAAAGATTAGCCAAAGGTGTGCTAAGCTCCTCTTTACATTCCTTTAGAACCCTTGCATACAGTTCATCAGGGCCTGGGGATTTGTTAGGTTTTAATTTATCTATTTGCCTAAGGACCATGTCACTTGTGACCCTAATAGTACACAGTTTATTATCGTCCTATTCTACATAATTTATCATTACTGGAATATCGCTGGTATCCTCCTGTGTAAAAACTGAGAGGAAGTATGTGTTAAAAATTCTACACATTTCCTTATCACTGTCAGTGAGCTGACCCGAGGAACTTTTGAGTGGGCCTATCTTGTCCCTGATCTTACTTCTGTATACCTGAAAGAATCCTTTTGGGTTAGTCTTCGATTCTCTTGCAACTTTAACCTCATAATCTCTTTTTGCTTTTCTAATTCCCTTTTTTTTTCTCTCTTTAACTGAATATATCGATTTCTCAATTGCCCCTCTCCTCTTTTGATTTGCCTATATATGCCTCTCTTTTGACCAATCAGATATTTTAATCTATTGTTCATCCATTTAGGATCATTTTTGTTTGATCTGATTTCCCTATTTGGAACATAATTTGACTGAGCAGCTAGAACTATGCCCTGGAAAGCATCATATCGGCAACCATCACCACCTACCTGACCCTTAGTCAGGTCATTCCAGTTCAGCCTAAGTAATTTTTCAGTCCTATGAAATCAGCCAAGCGAAAGTCAGGGACGGAGACTTGATTGCCATTATTAGGGTAATTCCATGATATATTAAAACTGAGTGATTTGTGATCACTTTCCCCAAGCTCATCATTAACCTCAAGATTATTAATTAGTGTTTCCCTACTGGCAAGAACCAAGTCAAGGAGGTTATTTCCCCTAGTTGGCTCTGTCACAAACTGTTTTAAAAAACAATCCTGGATCGTATCAAGAAAGTCACCTGACTCTAAATTTCCTGTCAAATTGCTCCAGTCAATCTGTCTATAGTTGAAATCTACCCATTAGCACAACATTTTCGTATGTAGATGCCTTACGAATTTCGTCCCATAGAAGTTTACTGCACTCCCTATCAAGATTTGGGGCCCTGTAAATCACACCCAAAATTAGTTTTTCTCGGCCCTCGAGAGCTGTAACCAAACAGATTCAGTGGCTGACGCTTCTAATTTAATATCTTGTCTAACACAACAATTTAAATTGTCTCTGACATACATCGCTACTCCACCACCTTTCCTGTTGACCCTGTCAGTGTGGAATAATTTATAGCCTTGTATGTGACATTCAGAGGGCATCTCTCTATCTTTCAGATTGAGCCAGGTCTCTGTTATAGCAATAATATCTATGTCTCCTGCACTTGCAATTAATCTTAGCTCATCTATCTTATTTCTTACACTCCTGCTATTAGTATAGTAAACCTTAAGGGAGCTAGTCCCTTGCTGCCCTCTGCTGTCCCCCTTTGTTTGCTGACCTGATCTATTGTCTTTATTTATAACTTCATGCTGAATGCCTTTTATACATTTACTGTTTCCAACCCAAGTGTTGCAACCTGCTTGTTTCCCACACACACCCATACCTCTATCTTCCATCATTTTAAAATCATAGGCATTTCACCAATGGCCTTCTCAATCGAGTCTGCAAGTGCTACCACCCCAGCCCCAGAGAGATGTACCCCATCCCTTGCATACATATCATGTTTGCCATAAAAGTTGTTCCAGTTGTCAATGAATGGGATTGCAAGTTCCTTGCAGTATCTGTCTAGCCAGCAATTTACACCAATTGCCCTAGACAACCATTCATTTCCTACTCCCCTTCTAGGCAAGATGCTACATATGATTGGGATCCCTCCCTTAGACTTAATGAAATCTATAGCTGACCTGTACTTATAAGAACATAAGAACATAAGAAAGGAGGAACACTGCAGAAGGCCTGTTGGCCCATACTAGGCAGGTCCTTTACAATTCATCCCACTAACAAAACATTTGCCCAACCCAATTTTCAATGCCACCCAAGAAACAAGCTCAGATGTGCAAGTCCCACTCAAATCCAACCACTCCCACTCATGTACTTATCCAACCTAAATTTGAAACTACCCAAAGTCCTAGCCTCAATAACCCAACTAGGTAGACTGTTCCACTCATCAACTACCCTATTTCCAAACCAATACTTTCCTATGTCCTTTCTAAATTTAAACTTATCTAATTTAAATCCATTACTGCGGGTTCTCTCTTGGAGAGATATCCTCAAGACCTTGTTAATATCCCTTTATTAATACCTATCTTCCACTTTTTACACTTCGATCAGGTCTCCCCTCATTCTTCGTCTAACAAGTGAATGTAAACTTAAGTGTCTTAAATCTTTCTTCATAAGGAAGATTTCTAATGCTATGTATTAATTTAGTCATCCTACGCTGAATGTTTTCTAACGAATTTAAGTCCATTCTGTAATATGGAGACCAGAATTGAGCTGCATAATCTAGGTGAGGCCTTACTAATGATGTATAAAGCTGCAGTATGACCTCTGGACTTCTGTTGCTTACACTTCTTGATATAAATCCCAGTAATCTATTGCCTTATTACGTACGCTTAGGCATTGCTGTCTTGGTTTAAGGTTGCTGCTTACCATAACCCCCAAGTCCTTTTCGCAATCTGTATGGCTAAGTTCTACATTATTTAACTTATAAGTGCTAGGGTTATGGGCACTCCGAGCTTTAGAACCTTGCATTTATCTACATTGAACTGCATCTGCCACTTTTCTGACCAAGAGTAGAGTTTGTCTAAATCCTCCTGAAGTTCCCTAACATCTACGTTTGAATCAATTATCCTACCTACTTCGTGTCATCGGCGAATTTGCTCATATCACTAGCAATTCCTTCATCAAGATCATTGATATATATTATAAACAACAACGGGCCCAAGACTGATCCCTGTGGAACGCCACTTGTTACTGATCCCCACTCGGATTTAACCCCATTTATGGACACTCTCTGCTTCCTGTCTGTGAGCCATGACTCGATCCACGAGAGCACTCTTCCCCCAATGCCATGAGCTGCTACTTTCTTCAACAGTCTTTGGTGCGGAACTCTATCAAATGCCTTACTAAAGTCTAAGTAAACAATATCAAATTCTTTATCGTGGTCAACAGCCTCAAAAGCTTTACTGAAGAAAGTTAATAAATTAGTTAGACAAGACCGGCCTCTTGTGAATCCATGCTGAGTATCATTAATCAAGCTATGCTTATCGAGATGGCTTCTTATAATCTCAGCTATAATTGACTCTAGCAACTTGCCTACAATTGAGGTCAGGCTTATTGGGCGGTAATTTGACGGTAACGACTTGTCCCCTGTTTTAAAAATAGGAATTACATTAGCCATCTTCCACATATCAGACACTACACCTGTTTGAAGAGATAAATTAAAAATATTAGTTAATGTTTCACAGACTTCCATTTTACATTCCTTAAGAACCCTTGAAAAAACCTCATCAGGACCCGGCGACTTATTTTGCTTCAGTCGGTCTATCTGCTTCACAACCATTTCACTAGTGACTATGATGTTACATAATTTATCTTCTTCTGATCCACTATAAAAATTAATTACCGGAATATTATTAGTGTCTTCCTGTGTAAAAACCGAGAGAAAATAATTATTTAAAATCGAGCACATTTCATTCTCTTTGTCAGTAAGATACCCATAGTTATTTTTAAGGGGACCTATCTTATCTCTGACTTTTGTTCTATATACCTGGAAAAAACTTTTTGGATTAGTTTTAGAATCCCTAGCAACTTTAATTTCATAGTCCCTTTTAGCTTTTCTTATCCCCTTTTTAATGTCCCTCTTAGTGTCAATATACTGATTCATAAGATGACCCTCGCCTCTTTTGATACGCCTATAAATTCCTTTCTTATGCCCTAGTAAAATATTTCAGCCTATTATTCATCCATTTTGGGTCATTTCTATTTGATCTAATTTCCTTATAAGGGATAAACGTTCTTTGAGCAGCATGTATTGTGTTCAGAAAACTGTCATATTGATAGCTCTCTTCGTTACCCCAATCAACAGATGATAAGTGTTCTCTAAGCCATCGTAATCTGCTAAGCGAAAATCTGGGACTGTTACTGAGTTATCCCTACTATCATACTTCCATTCAATTCTAAATGTAATTGATTTGTGGTCGCTAGCACCCAGTTCCTCTGAAACTTCTAAATTATTAACAAGGGATTCATTGTTTGCCAGAACTAAGTCAAGCAGGTTATTTCCCCTTGTAGGTTCTGTCACAAACTGCTTCAAAAAACAATCCTGAACTACTTCTAAGAAATCGTATGATTCTAAATTCCCAGTCAAGAAATTCCAATCAATATGACTAAAGTTAAAGTCTCCTAGAATTACTACATTATCGTGCCTTGTGGCCCTACACAATTTCCTCCCATAGTAGTCTCCCTTGGTCCCTATCTAAGTTTGGGGGACGGTATATCACACCTAAAATTAATTTTTCATGCCCCTGCTGAAAATTCTATCCAAACAGACTCTGTATGTGTTACTTCAGACTTAATACCCGTTTTTATGCAACAGTTTTAAGCGATCTCGGACATACAATGCCACCCCACCCCCCTTCCCGATACTTCTATCTACTTGGAACAATTTAAAACCCTGAATGTGACATTCTGCAGGCATGTCCCGACTTTTGAATTAAACCACGTCTCAGTAATGGCAAATACATCTATGTCACCTGCACTAGCAACTAGTCTCAACTCGTCCATCTTATTCCTAGCACTGCGACTATTTGTGTAATAAACTTTTAATGACCCTCCTCTCTCTTTACCCTTCCTGCTTTTTTCTATTATTCCACTAAACCTATTACTGTCCTTGTCAATTTGTGCCACTGGCTTTCCAATATCCACCTCATTTTGCCTATTACTAGTTCTCCTAGTACTCATATTACTACCCTGCGACTTCACAGTTTTCCTGCAAAAACCCATACCTCTAACTAATCCTAGTTTAAGGTCCTAACAACCCCCTCAACTGAGTTAGCAAGAAAACCCACACCTGCCCTGGATAAGTGAACCCCATCCCTGGCATACATGTCATTTCGGCCATAGAAGTTGTCCCAGTTGTCAATGAATGGTACTGCATTATCCTTACAGTGTTTATCCAGCCAACAATTAATACCAATTGCTCTGGACAACCATTCATTACCAACACCTCTTCTTGGCAAAATGCCACATATAACAGGGCGCCCCCCCTTCTTCCTAATCATGTCTATAGCTGTCCTGAACTTTCTAACTAAATCCTCACTTCTACGCTTGCCAACATCATTGCCTCCAAGCACTGAGGCAAATAATAGGATTGATCCCATTACCGTTCATGATGTTGTCAAGCCGGCTAACAATGTCCTCCATCCCAGCCCCCGGAAAGCATACCCTTTGGTCTCCTACTCCTGTCCTTCAAGCAGAATGCCCTATCCATGTATCTAACCTGGCTATCCCCAACAACAACAATATTCTTACCTTCCTTGTTGTCGTTCGTCGTGACGATCCAGGTAGTAGACTCACATTCGTCGGGTAGCACCGAGAATGCGTTGGAGGTTTCCACGGGAGTTTCCACAGCAGTCTCTTTCTTCTTCATCGTTTCTGGCTTTCCATTCGTCTTCTTGATCGTCAACTTCGTCGTCCCCTGCTGTCCAGCCACTGACCACGATCCCTTCTTGACCTGAGGACTCGAAACAGGAGGACTACTACGAATCCTCTTGTTTTCTTCGGTCAGTCGCCGTATCTCCATCTTCGCTGCCTTCAATTCTTCCTTAAGTTGCTGGTAAAGTTGCTCGATGGAGGGCATCTTGGTTCAGTCCACGGGAGCAAACAAGACACTTCTTCACAGAGTTAAGTACAGGTCAGCACTCAAAGTACAGGTCACCACTCAAGAGCACACAAACAGGTCTTCACAGAGCTAAGTACACGTCACCACTCGAGCTAAGTACACGTCACCACTGAGCTAAGTACACGTCACCACTGAGCTAAGTACACGTCACCACTGAGCTAAGTACACGTCACCACTGAGCTAAGTACACGTCACCACTCAAGCTAAGTACACGTCACCACTTATCTAGCAGCTCTTCTCTCCTACCCTTCCCAATATCATTTCCACCAGCACTGAGACAGATAATGGGCTTGCTCCCATTACCTGACATGATATTATCCAGCCTGTTGACAATGTCCCCAACACCAGCTCCAGGGAAGCACACACTATCTCTCATCTTCTTATTCCTATTACAAAAAGCACGGTCAATGTATCTTACCTGAGAGTCACCAACCACAAGAATGCGCTTACCTCCATTAGCAGGGGCAGTAGTACCCTTACCTTCACTGGCCACTGAAGTACATTCATCCTGAAGAACAGAGAAGCTATTTCCTACCTTCAGATCTTCACTCTTAACTTTCCTTACTCTGATGCGCCTTCCATTACTGTGAACTACTCGCCACTTGTAGCAGGTGCTGGGCTGCACCTCACTGCTGGTAGCCGTTGCTGCCTCCCCAACTACAGCCTCCTCACAGCGAGAGACAGACTACACCTCGCTGCTAGAAGCCTCATTCCCCACAACTCCAGCCACCTCACACTCTCTCCCAGACCCATTGAGGTGGACCTTCAGCCTCCTAATCTCCTCCTGGAGAAGCAAGACCTCCTCCTTCAACTCTCCAACCTCAATTTTTAAAACACTGCAGAAGCAAGCCGTGCTTTGTAACCGTCCACACTAATCCCCAAGGCAGCTCAGGGTCTGTGACCTCACGTGACGACTGACCACTGAGTACTGGGTATCTTTATTGAGGAAACGTTTCGCCACACAGTGGCTTCATCAGTCCATACATAGGAGAAACTTGAAGAACAGGAGGAGAATGAGGTAATCAGTCCCTCAACCTTGAGTCGATGTGTTGAGGGACTGATTACCTCATTCTCCTCCTGTTCTTCAAGTTTCTCCTATGTATGGACTGATGAAGCCACTGTGTGGCGAAACGTTTCCTCAATAAAGATACCCAAGAGTTGCACATGTGTCTAATTTATCAACATGTCGGTTCTCTGAACCATTCATCTACAAACACAAGGGTATCTTGGTACAGACCTGCAATCAACTTCGACAACTTCCACTAGTGAGAGCGGCTGGATTTGAGAGGGACCTGACCTTTCAACATCTGAGTTCTTACCTCTCCTAGTGACCTACGTCTCACCTCTTGGCGCTATAAAAAGCTCCATTCTGCCACTTCATCTCCATATTGTTTCATACTATGGAACAATGCTCTTCTCCAGACTGAGGGACTGACCACCTCAAAACTTTAAGGGTGATGGACTGATTACATCGTCTTCAAGTATCTTCTGCTTCTATCAACTTTTCTGTACTTGACTGAAGAAGCCTACTGTGTAGGCGAAACGTTTCATAATAAAGATACCTAACTGTTGCATTACTCACTTATACGAGTACAAATAATCCGATAAAAACGTTCGTTAATGCAAGCACGAAGAGACCACGAAAAACGTTCGTTAATCTACCCCTTAAATAGTAGTGCCTTGATATCGGTGAGGGTCTCTTGATCCAAGGAATTAATGCTACTCTCCCCAAATGTAACTCAAATTCAGTATTTAAGACATGTGTAACAGTCGGGTATCTTTATTGTCGAAACGTTTCGCCTACACAGCAGGCTTCTTCAGTCAAATACAGAGGCAGCAGGTGTAGTAGTTACATGAAGTTGAGGTAATCAGTCCCTCAGCCTTGGAGAAATAGTATTTGAAAAACCACTGTGAAAAAATAGTGAACTTCCAAGCGCTTTCGTGATTTCTCACATTTCTCAGTTTTAAAAACATGTTAGATAAACACATGAGTGGGTGTGGGTGGGTGTGAGTTGAACATGACTAGCTTGTACTACTAGGTCACTTCCCGTGTTCCTTCCTTAAGTGAATGTGACCTGACCTGACTAGGTTGGGGCATTGGCTTGAGCCGGTAGGAGACTTGGACCTGCCTCGCATGGGCCAGTAGGCCTGCTGCAGTGTTCCTTCTTTCTTATGTTCTTAATTACAAATGAGAAACCACGAAACCCGTGGAGCTTAACCATTTCCAATGCTACCCAAGCAATAAGCTCTGATAACCCTAGTAACTCATATGCAAGTCACACTCAAATCCAGCCTCTCTCACTCATGTATTTATCTAATCTCAATTTGAAGCTACCCAAGGTTTTAGCTTCAATGCCCCTACTAGATAGACTTCTCCTAGCCACTAGACTAGCTGGTCCAGTGGCTAGCGCGTCGGTCTGGAGTTTTATGACACTGATCGCGGGTTCTATCCCCGCCCGTGGAATGGTTTGTTCGCAATCGTGTCATTACGATTTCTTTCGTCACTGTAACTTGCTCAGCTATCAAAACTTTGCGGTACAGTCCCTGGACCCATTATGTACCTCTGTAATCTTCTGACTTGTAGATGAGTGGTTCAGAGAACCGACATGTTGATAAATTAGACACATGTGCAACTCTTGGGTATCTTTATTGAGGAAACGTTTCGCCACACAGTGGCTTCATCAGTCCATACAAAAGGAGAATCTTGAAGAACAGGAGGAGAATGAGGTAATCAGTCCCTCAACCTTGAGTCGATGTGGTCAGTCCATCAATCTTGATGGACTGACTGATGGACTGACCACATCGACTCAAGGTTGAGGGACTGATTACCTCATTCTCCTCCTGTTCTTCAAGATTCTCCTTTGTATTTACTGGCAATATAAGGGCAATATAAACACAAATGCAGTATAATGTGATCCTTTATTGACTACGTTTCGCCCACACAGTGGGCTTTTTCAAGTCACAAACAGAACTACCTGGGGTGGAAGGAACGCGAGTATTTATAGTCCGGCTGAGGTCAGGTGAAGAATGCTGCATCTGATGATGTACCGAGTTGGGTTGTAGAGTCTAAAAACTTGGGTAGCTTGGAAAGGAGACTGGACAAGTTCGCCACTGTGTGGCGAAACGTTTCCTCAATAAAGATACCCAAGAGTTGCACATGTGTCTAATTTATCAATCTTTTGACTACCGCCCACAGAATGGGTATGGGGTGCATAATAAAAATGTTAACTCATCGACTACCCTATTTTCAAACCAATACTTGCCTATTTCCTTTCTAAATCTAAATTTATCCAATTTGAATCTATTATTTAGAGTTCTCCCTTAGAGAGAAATCCTCAGAGTCTTACTGATATATCTCTTGTTTATGCCTATCTTCCACATATTACTCACTTGCTTTGGAATGGAGAAGCCTGGTACGCAGGCGACAAGTTTCCTCAATAAAGATACCCAGGTGCTGCCCATGCGTCTTATTAATCAACCTGCTTGATTCTTACGGGTTTAACGCTCCCAGGAACATTATAATAATTTAGGTTGGATAAGTACATGAGTGGGAGGGGTTGGATTTGAGAGGGACTTGCACATCGGAGCTTGTTTCTTGGGTGGCATTGAAAATTGGGTTGGGCAAATGTTTGTTAGTGGGATGAATTGTAAAGGACCTGCCCAGTATGGGCCAACAGGCCTGCTGCAGTGTTCCTCCTTTATGTTCTTATGTTATGTTCTTATAAGGTAGGTAATCAAGGAGAATGAATCTCAGTGACTAAAAATGTTGACTGATAAGGTTCAGTGATCAACTGATCAAGAATGCAAGTTGATAGTTGCAATACCACGGTGGGAGGGGAGGGGTGTTTACATACCCTCCCTCTCTCTCTGTACTCTCCCTACCTCTCTGTGTGCCCTCCCTCTCTCTGTACCCTCCCTCCATATGTACCCTCGTTGTGTACGAATGGTATATAATACCGACAAGATGAGAGTAAGACACATGTGCAACATCTGGGTATCTTTATTGTAGACGTTTCGCCATCCAGTGGCTTTATCAATACAAATTCCAGGACATAACTTGAAGACAGTAGAACTATGTACAGAAGATGAGGTAATCAGTCCCTCAACCTAGGAATAGGTGCGAACAGCACCATAGTCGTGGAGATTCTGAAGCAGAAGAAAGAATCCTGGCGCTTATATAGTAACGTCAGGTGAAGCAGACGAGGGCAAATTCACTGGTGGGCGGGATTCCCCAGTGGAAGTAGGTCCTTCCCAAAGAGATGGGTTAGTTGTAGTAGTAGTAGTTGTCGTAGTTGTGAATTCTGAGGACATGTACATAACCTTCACAACTACGACAACTACTACTACTACAACTAACCCATCTCTTTGGGAAGGACCTACTTCCACTGGGGAATCCCGCCCACCAGTGAATTTGCCCTCGTCTGCTTCACCTGACTTTTACTATATAAGCGCCAGGATTCTTTCTTCTGCTTCAGAATCTCCACGACTATGGTGCTGTTCGCACCTACTCCTAGGTTGAGGGACTGATTACCTCATCTTCTGTACATAGTTCTACTGTCTTCAAGTTATGTCCTGGAATTTGTATTGATAAAGCCACTGGATGGCGAAACGTCTACAATAAAGATACCCAGATGTTGCACATGTGTCTTACTCTCATCATATGTACCCTCCCTCCATCTTTACCCTCCCTCCATCTGTACCCTCCCTCCATCTGTAGCCTCCCTCTCTCTCTGTACCCTCCCTCCATCTATACCCTGTCTCCATCTATACCCTCCCTCCATCTATACCCCCCTCCATCTGTATCCTCCCTCCATCTGTACCCTCCCTACCTCTCTCTGTAGCCTCCTTCCATCTGTACCCTCCCTTCATCTGTACCCTCCCTCCATCTGTACCCTCCCTCCATCTGTACCCTCCCTACCTCTCTCTGAAGCCTCCTTCCATCGGGTACCCTCCCTTCATCTGTACCCTCCCTTCATCTGTACCCCCCCTCTCATTCTGTACCCTCCCTACCTCTTTTCTGTAGCCTCCTTCCATCTGTACCCTCCCTTCATCTGTACCCTCCCTCCATCTGTACCCTCCCTCCATCTGTACCCTCCCTACCTCTCTCTGAAGCCTCCTTCCATCTGTACCCTCCCTTCATCTGTACCCTCCCTCCATCTGTACCCTCCCTCCATCTGTACCCTCCCTCCATCTGTACCCTCCCTACCTCTCTCTGTAGCCTCCTTCCATCTGTACCCTCCCTTCATCTGTACCCTCCCTCCATCTGTACCCTCCCTCAATCTGTCCCCTCCCTACCTCTCTCTGTAGCCTCCTTCCATCTGTACCCTCCCTTCATCTGTACCTCCCTCCATCTGTACCCTCCCTCCATCTGTACCCTCCCTACCTCTCTCTGAAGCCTCCTTCCATCTGTACCCTCCCTTCATCTGTACCCCCCTTCATCTGTACCCTCCCTCCATCTGTACCCTCCCTACCTCTCTCTGTAGCCTCCTTCCATCTGTACCCTCCCTCCCATCTGTACCCTCCCTACCTCTCTCTGTAGCCTCCTTCCATCTGTACCCTCCCTTCATCTGTACCCTCCCTTCATCTGTACCCTCCCTTCATCTGTACCCTCCCTCCATCTGAACCCTCCCTCCATCTGTACCCTCCCTACCTCTCTCTGAAGCCTCCTTCCATCTGTACCCTCCCTTCATCTGTACCCTCCCTCCATCTGTACCTCCCTCCATCTGTACCCTCCCTACCTCTCTCTGTAGCCTCCTTCCATCTGTACCCTCCCTTCATCTGTACCCTCCCTCCATCTGTACCCCCCCTCCATCTGTACCCTCCCTACCTCTCTCTGTAGCCTCCTTTCCATCTGTACCCTCCCTACCTCTCTCTGTAGCCTCCTTCCATCTGTGCCCTCCCTTCATCTGTACCCTCCCTCCATCTGTACCCTCCCTCAATCTGTACCCTCCCTACCTCTCTCTGTAGCCTCCTTCCATCTGTACCCTCCCTTCATCTGTACCCTCCCTCCATCTGTACCCTCCCTACCTCTCTCTGAAAGCCTCCTTCCATCTGTACCCTCCCTTCATCTGTACCCCCCTTCATCTGTACCCTCCCTCCATCTGTACCCTCCCTACCTCTCTCTGTAGCCTCCTTCCATCTGTACCCTCCCTTCATCTGTACCCTCCCTCCATCTGTACCCTCCCTACCTCTCTCTGAAGCCTCCTTCCATCTGTACCCTCCCTTCATCTGTACCCTCCCTCCATCTGTACCCTCCCTCCATCTGTACCCTCCCTACCTCTCTCTGTAGCCTCCTTCCATCTGTACCCTCCCTACCTCTCTCTGTAGCCTCCTTCCATCTGTACCCTCCTTACCTCTCCTGTAGCCTTCTTCCATCTGTACCCTCCCTTCAATCTGTACCCTCCCTCCATCTGTACCCTCCCTAAATCTGTCCCCCCTCCCTACCTCTCTCTGTAGCCTCCTTCCATCTGTACCCTCCCTTCATCTGTACCCTCCCCTTCTGTACCCTCCCTACCTCTCTCTGAAGCCTCCTTCCATCTGTACCCTCCCTTCATCTGTACCCTCCCTCCATCTGTACCCTCCCTCCATCTGTACCCTCCCTCCATCTGTACCCTCCCTCCATCTGTACCCTCCCTCCATCTGTACCCTCCCTACCTCTCTCTGTACCCTCCCTCCATCTGTACCCCCCCTCAATCTGTACCCTCCCTACCTCTCTCTGTAGCCTCCTTCCATCTGTACCCTCCCTTCATCTGTACCCTCCCTCCTTCTGTACCCTCCCTCTCTCTGTAGCCTCCTTCCATCTGTACCCTCCCTTAATCTGTACCCTCCCTCCATCTGTACCCTCCTTCCATCTGTACCCTCCCCTCATCTGTAACCTCCCTCCATCTATACCCTCTTCTCCATCTGTACCCTCCCTCCATCTGTTCCCTACCTCTCTCTCTACCCTCCCTCCATCTATACCCTCCCTACCTCCTTCTGTACCCTTTCTCCCTCTGTACCCTCTCTCCATTCCTCGGTACCCTCCCTTCATCTTTACTCTCCCTACCTCCTTCTGTACCTCCCCAAATTTACCTGTTATTTTTCCTTCCTATTTCTGTACCCTGCAACCTTCATTTACACTCTCCCTCCTTCTATCTGTACCCTCCCTCCTTTCCTCATCCGTACCCTCCCTCCCTCATTTCCCTACCCTTCCTCCCTCTGTGCGTACCCTTCCTCCCTCACCTGTAACTTTCTCCCTTTATCTGTACCCTCCCTCGCTCTGTAACCTCCCTTCCCACGCTCACCCTACCCTCCATCTATACCCTCCTTCCATTCTGTACCCTCCCCTCATCTGTACCCTCCCTCCATCTAAACCCTCTCTCCATCTGTACCCTCCCTCCCCCCTGTACCTCACTCCCTCTGTAACCTCCCTTCCCACGCTCACCCTACCCTCCCTCCCAACCACCCAAACCTCCTCCCTCCCGCTTCGCCCCCCTAAATACCTGTTGGAACACTAAGACTTACCACAAAGCAACTTTTTACGCAATTCTTTTGCAACTCTTCCTCAATGCCTCTTCCTGCAGTGTTGTGGAGATCTCCTCTTGCAACACCACTCCTGCTCAGCTCTTCACACTGTATGGCCCTTGTGGTTTAGCGCTTCTTTTTTATTATAATCAGCTCTTCGCATCTCTTCTCTCTATATTTCTCTCCTCTTTATTCTAATATTCCTTCTCTCCTTGTTTTTTGTCCGCTTTCTCTCTTCGCTACTTCAGTGGTCCACTAGTGACTCTCGGATCACTAAGTCCAGTGGTTACTGCTGCAGTGGTCCACCAGTGGTCACTGTTGCAGTGGTCCATCAGTCGTCACTGCTGCAGTGGTGCACCAGTGGTCATTGCTGCAGTGGTCCACAAGTGGTCAATGATGCAGTGGTCCACCAGTGGTCACTGATGCAGTGGTGCACCAGCGGTCACTGCTGCAGTGGTACACTAGTGATAACTGCTGCAGTGGTCTACCAGTCGTCACTGCTGCAGTGGTGCACCAGTGGTCATTGCTGCAGTGGTCCACAAGTGGTCACTGCTGCAGTGGTACACTAGTGATAACTGCTGCAGTGGTCTACCAGCCGTCACTGCTGCAGTGGTCCACCAGTGGTCACTGATGCAGTGGTGCACCAGTGGTCACTGCTGCAGTGGTCCACCAGTGGTGCACTAGTGGTCAGTAGTGCTAAACGGACCTTGTACATCCACTTATAAGAGAATACTGTAAATAATAATATCTATTTTTTACAAGTACATGTACAATGTATACAGATCATAGCTGATATCAATGACATACTGCTATATAAATCCCCTTGTTATGCAGAGCATTTCGGGTAAAATTAGATAAATTTCGTCCCCAGATGCGACCCACACCAGTCCACTAACACCCAGGTACTTATTTTAATGATAGGTGAACATGAACAGCAGGTGTCTTAAACAAACACGTCCAAATGATTCCACCTGTACCGGGGATCGAACCACGGATTTCTGTGTGTGAACTGAATGCGCTAGCAATCGAGATACGGGACACAGGTTAAAAGACATATTAAACTGTCGCAACAATAGCATACTGAGTAGTGATAAATGGGTCAGTATAGTCTTGAAATGCACAAGATATACCTTGGTTAACTGCCCAAGCACTGTAGCTAATTACCATTGCTCACATTTCTTAGGGTTACCTGCTTCTATATGTGCTTTCTAAAACATTCCTGTAAGGTCATGGAAACGTACATACGTTGGCAGGTAGGTAGGTAGGTAGGTAGGTAGGTTTTGGTGTGTGTGTGTTTGTTGTGTGTGTGTGTTTGTGTGTGTGGGGTGTGTGTGTGTGGGTGTTTGTGTGTGTGGTGTTTTGTGTGTTCCCCCTAGTTTTTGGTTTTGCAGGGGTGATTCATAGCTCCGGGGCCCCCGTGTGTGTGTGTGTGGGTGTGTGTGGTTGGGCACAAATAGTAATAGTAGTAGTAATAGCAATAGTAGTAAATTTGCAATAGCGGGAAAATGGGCAGAGGGGGGGTTAAACTATTTGTAAAAAGAAACTTTTCGACACACACACACAAAAACACACACACACCCCATGCTCATTAAAAACCGGGGGGTTTTGAGAAAAATGGAAGGAATGGATGGCATGGGCAAAAAGGGACTACTTATTAGGAAAAAATCCAGTCTGAGGGAATTTAAGGTGATAATTGCAGAAAAATTTTACAACCCCACGAATGCAGGAGGAAAGAGATGAATACGATGAGGAAAACGGGAACCCAATGATCAACCACTACCGGGGTGGCCGGGGAAAGCAACAGGGGGGGAAAGCAAATTTAAATATTTAAAGGGTGTTTTCCCAATAAACAAGGAGTTTGACTGGGAAAAAACCCGGGGAGCCCCCATGGGGGGTCCCGAAACGGGAGGGGCCAAAGGATGATGGTTTGTGGTACTGGAGAACCCCCAGGGCATCAACTTGTTGGGAGACATTTACCAGAGGAGAGAGGAGGGGTTGAAACCAGAAAGGGTTTGGGGGACCTTGTTTTTTTTTTCCCCCTTCCAGGGAGTAGTTCGGCCCATCGAGGGTTCATGAAATAAAAGGGCCCCCTGGGAGCAAAGGGTATGGGGTTTTCTGTGCTTGGGCTACTAGTTGAGCCCCAAGTGGAAAAGGTAGCAGGAATAGGCGGGGGAAAAAAAAAAAAATACAAAAGGGGGAAAAACTACCCCAGGCAATGAAAAAATTCCTTCAAACATTCGGGTGGGAGGGGGGGGAAACGACGGGAAAAAAACCAGTACAAAAAAAGATGGACTATGTTTGCAACAAAATGCAAGGAGGCAGAGGAGGGGGTTTTTTCCCCGGGGGAAAACAAAAATTTAAGGGGAAAAAACAAAAACGATTTCCTTGGTTCCCCCAAAAAGGTTTTTTTGGGGGGCCCAAAAAATTTGGTGACAAAGAGAAGGGGGAAAAGGTCAAAAAGACAGAGAACTCAGGAAAAAAAAGAAATCAGCCCGAAGGGCCAGAAAGGGAATATGAAAAAGGAAAAGGGGGGGGTTTCTCGAGACAATTTAAAAAATGAAATAGCATCAAAAGTAAAACTGCCCCGGGAAGCTGTTTTTGCCCAAAACTCAGGGGGGAAAAAAAAAAAGTCAAGGACCGGGAAATTCAGACGGGGAAAAGGGGGTGAGGGGGAAATTTCCCAAAAAAACAAACCGGAGGTATGTCAGGGGGCTCAACACAAGTTTTAAAAAGGTTTTACGTGGAAAACTTTTAGGACTCCAAGAAATCAAAAAACAGGGGGGGGGGCCACCCAGAAATTTGCGGGATGAGGTACATATAAAAAGGAGGAGGTGAAAAGTGCTATGCAAACTTGACACCTAAAAGGGCGGGGGGAAACCGGGACAACATCTCCTCCAGGGGTTTTCCTTTTTAAAGGGGAGCAGAGATATTGTGTGACCCATTAAAAAAGGGATTTTAAACACATCATTTGAAACTGGGAAACTCCCTGAGGTAGGGAAAAATGGCAAATGTAGCCCCCAATTTTTAAAAAAGGGGGGACAGACTTTGAGGCATTTAAACTACAGACCTGTATCCCCAAAACTTTGTATAGTATGCAAGGTATGGAGAAGATCATCAGGGGGAGAGGGGGGGGGGCACCGGGAAAAGGGAAAAAAAGTGTATAATTGACAACCAGAGGGTTTTTCGGGGAAAAAGGAAAACCCTTTTGTCAAAAACCCTACTAGAGTTTTATGACAAGGTGACGGAATTAAGAAAGAGAGAGGGGGGTGGTTTCAAATGCGTATTTTTGGACGGGAAAAGAAGGTTTGGGAACCCCATTTTCCTCACAAGGGGTTTTCTGCAAAAGTAGAGGCCAGGCCCCAAAAAAGGAAAAGGCACTGCAATGGATCAGAGTCCCGACGGGGAGGAAAAACGAGTCATGGTACGCGACGGGGTTGTCAGAGTGGGCCCCTGTGACAAGCGGGGGTTTCCCCACGGGGGGTAGCCCCTGGGAAACCTGTGCTGTTCTTGGTATCCCGTAAAAACCCCACATAAGGGAAAAGGGAAAAGATTCAGAAGTGCCCCTTGTTTCCCAGACGATGTAAATTTAATGGGAAGGTTCAAAATGGGAAACGAGGGATCAGGCGGGAAAATTTTAAAAAGAGTTTTCTGGACAGGTTTACAAGCCTGGTCCGGGCAACGGGCCCTTCCTTAAATTTTAACCCTTTTTGCCAAATGCAAAGTCATGAAGTTTGGGGAAAAGGGCCCAAAGAAGACCGCAGACAAATTTATATTTTTGAGGGGCAAAGACTGCAAACCTCACTAAAGGAAAAAGATTTTGGGGGGTGAGTATAACACCGGGGCATATTCCTGGGCGCACATAAATTCGTTTCCCTGTTTGCAGCATAGGGGCCTGGCAAACCTAGGGGATTAGCGTTCCGATACCTCAGTAAGGATTCTTTTTTAAGACTCTTTACCCAAATCTACGTCAGGCCCCGGGAAATGGGGGGGGTATGCAGCACCATTTTGGGAAATTTCCAAACCTGTAAAGGGCCCGTAAAGGGGAAATTAGAGAAATTTCCCAAAGGTTTGAAAAGCCCCTTAGCCCCAAGGCAACGGGGATTGTCCTATGAAGAAAAGGTTGAGGGAAAATTTGGGCCCTGACGACACTGGGGGGCCAGGGGGAGGGGGTTAAACATGAAAAAGGGACTTTTAAAAATACTGCGCGGAATAGGAGGTGGCCCAAAGCCCGGGGATGTTCAGAGAGGGGCCCACGGACAAAAAGAGGCAAAATTTGGGAAAAGTTAAAGGGAACTCGGGATGAATAAAAAGGGTTTGTTGGGAAAGTATTTTTTCAGTATGGAGTGTGGGCCGTGGAATGCCTAGAAAGTGTTTGTGGTGGAGGCGGGGAACCATACATAGTTTTAAGGCGGGTATGTTAGAGCTCATTGGGGCGGGGGAGAAAAGGGGGGGCCCTGGGTAGCAATCAGCGAAGAGGCGGGGCCAGGAGCTGTGACTCGACCCTGCAACCACAAATAGGTGGGGGGACAAAAGGTGAGTACCCCACAACCCCACACCCCAAAACACACAACACACACACCCCCAACAACACACACTTGGCCTGTCTTGTTTTTTTTTTTATCTTTGGTGTTTTTTGCGGCGACTTGATATAAATCTTGTGTTCCGTGAAAGCCCGAAGCTTCCTTTTGGGCATTTAACATCGGAATCTTTTCCATAATGTTTAATTTCTCATGTTTTTTTAAACATAAGGGTTCAAGACTTGTTTTTCAGAACCAAACCCAGGCGGGAAAGGATGGATAGATTATATATGTATGTATGTATGTTTTAATGTCCCGGGCAATTTGGGAAAATTTTGGGCCCAATTTGGGAAGAAATTTTTTTAAAAAAAGTCCTTTTTTTTAAATTTTATCTTAATTTAAATTTTAGTTTTTTATTTATGTTTAAAGTAAAAATTTAATTTAAATTTTTTTTCCCAAAAAAAAACCTTAGAAAACTTTCCTGCCTTATTTTAACAAGGGCAAAATTTCATTGGGGGCATTTAAAACCAAAATAAAAAATTTTAGATAAGTTTACAATAATTTTAAAAACAAAAAAACTATGAAAATTTTTTGATACACAAATTTTTGCTTGGTTTTATTCGGCAAAAAAGAGCGTTGCTGTTGACTGTAGGGGGTACCCGCTGTCTTGAATTTTGGAGGTACCTGCTGTTGACTAGGGATACCTTGCTGTCTGGGTTGTGGGGAACCTGCTGTTTTGATGTGGGGGTCCTGCGGGCTGATTGTGGGGGGGACCCCGCTGTTGGGTGTTGGGGGGGCCCCGTGTCTGACTGTGGGGGGGGGACTGCTGTTGACTGTGGGGGGTTTCCCGCTGTTTTATGTGGGGGTACCTTTCTGTCGGGCGGGGGGGGGTACTGCTGTCTGACTGGGGGGGAAACCCGCTGTCTGCTTGGGGGGTTTCCTGCTGTCGACTGTAGAGTACCCGCTATATGAAATGTGACTTTGGGCTCCACTCTGCTGACTTAGGGTTTTGTTTTTCGCAGGGGTTTAGTTGCTCAAAGTGGGTGTGACCTTTCATCTGCCCCCCTGGGCCCCCAGGGATTGTTTTGTTATACCCTTATTTAAGTTTTACTTTTCAGCCCACATTAATTTTTTTAAAAAAATATATATATATATATATAATATATATTTTTTATATTCTTTCAACACACCGCCGTTTTTTTCCCCCCGAGGTGGGGGGGCCCCAAAAAGGAAAAAAAAAAAAAGTTTCTCCCTTTTTTATTTAGTAATATATACCGGAGAAGGGGGTTTTTTTGCCCCCTTGGGTCCCGGCATTTTAGTCGCCTCTTTCAACACGCCAAGCTTACGGAGGAAGAATTCTGTTCCCCTTCCCCATGGAGATAAGAGGAAAATTAAAAAAAGAAAAAGAGCTTTTAAGAAAATAGGGGAAAAAAACCCCCAGGGGTGTGATACATATGTTGTAAATGTAGGGGTAGTGTGACCTTTAAATGTAAGCAGAAGTAGCAAGACGTTTCCCCGAAAAACCTTTTCATGTTTATGAAACAGAAAAAAAAAACCAGCAACCTACCATTTGTGTTTTAAAAAAATTTTCCGGCTTACGTTTTACCTCCCCTTGGGGAGGACGGTAGTACCTCCCCGGGCCGGGGTTTCTGTTTACCAACCCCTACCCGGATATATATTTATATATATATAATATTTATATTTTTTATAATATATATTTTATTATTTTATATATATATATTATATATATATATGCATGCATGCATGCATGCTTAAACAATTGGGAAACAGGCGACATTATTTACCCAACCCTTACCTTACGCCCAAAAGAGGAAATGAATCTTCAATACCTTTTCATCCGAGTACCAGGGAAATTTATCCACAACGACACACATTTAGTGGCCCTTTGGATACACCCCCCTTTTGGGACTGAGCGTGCCTTCCTTTGGGCCCCCAGAATAGGGGCTGGATTCTTTGGGTCATGGAAATTTAAAAAGGTACGGAAAAAACATTCCTTAAAAGATCTTTTGGGGCATGTTGACTTAAAATCACAAAAATTGTGTTGATTTTTTAGGCGCACACTGTGTGTGAATTTGCCCGTTCCACCAAAATTCCAAACTCCCAAAAACTTTCGCTAAATTCTGACCCCAAATCTGCATCTTTCAGCCCGGGAAAACGGGGAAAGGCGATTTTTTTTTTTATCTTTGCTGTCCCGTTCTGGTGGCCTGTGCCCCCTGTAGCCCCGGGTTTCCCGATCTTAGTGACAAGAGTGAAACCCAGTGTAAGGGTTTTTGGGGTTATGTATCCCCGCCTTTCAAAAATTTGAGGGGTTATCACTCAGAGGGGTGTTTTGCATACCCTGCTGTAACCCCACAGTTATTTGGGGTTCTGTCATCTTCCCGTTTAGTTGAAAGGTAATTTGGCCCTTATTCTTGACCTCTCTCATTAACAAGGCATTTTTGCCCCCAAGATACTACCCCTCAAATGCAAGTTTTCTGTTCTTTTACACCATTTTTCTCTTGGCCCCTAGAGACCCGGAAAAATCCCAGGAAGATTTTAAAAGTTACCGAGATACTCAAAAAAACTCCCAAATTTTTGGCCCCTACCCAAAATTTGGGGGTGGTTTTAATTTTCCCCCTGTTTAATTTTATAAGGAAAAATTTTCTTTCGTTTCAATTGGTGTTTTAAATTTAAAACAGGGAAAGGGTTAAAAAATTTTAATAACTTAAATTTTTTCCCGAGATTAAAAATGTTATTACTTGGCTGTTGTCTTAGGGTTTTTTGGTTGTCAAAAGGGAAATTGGCATTAGTGTGTTAACCCCCCCATTTGTGGTTGCAGGGGGTCGAGTGTTGCTCCCGGGGGCCCCCTCTTCGTAAAAGGTCCAATCCCTCCCTGCTTTTAAGAAAATTGTCTATCCTCCTTTTAAAAATATGCATGGCCCTGCCTCCATACATCGCTCTCCAGTGGGGTGTGTGTGTGTGTGTGTGTGTGTGTGTGGTGTGTGTGTGTGTGTGTGTGTGTTGTGTTTTGTTTGTTTTGTTAGTTATTAAAAATTTTTATTATATATATTATATATATATAAAAAATTTTATATATATATTATTTATATATATATATATTATTTTTTTCAAAATATTTTTTTTTATTATTATCCATGGCCCATTCCACCAAGGGAGGGTGGCCTGAAAAAAAAAAACTTTCACCCCTCATTTACTCCAAACACTGTCTTTCCAGAAGGGTGCTTTACACTACAGGTTTTTTTAAAACTGCAAAAATTTAAAAACCCCCCCTTTTAGGTGCAGGCACTGTAAATTCCCTCTCCAGGACCCCAAGGGCCCGGGCCCGGGCCGGGGTTTTCCCCGAAACCCCCTTTATAATGTTACTTTGCTCACCCCTCCAACACACGTCAAGTATTTTAAAAAAACCCTTTGTCTCCCCTTTTACTCCTAAACAAAAAACGCTCACCCCTGCCCGCTGGAAGTCCAAGCCCCTCGCACACCCAAAAACCCGCCCTTTTCCCCTCCCCCAAAACCCTTTCCCAGGGGCCCACCCCCACCCGCCTTCCTTCCAAAATACCGACTGATACACTCTTGAAGTTAAATTTTGTTTTCGCCCATTTTTTCCAAAATGTCCGAACCCCTCAACAACCCTTCCTCAACCCTCCCGGAAAAAAGTTTTTTGGGAATCCCGCACCCTCCCCCTAACTTCCAAAATACGAATTCTCTGCATTATTTTTCCCACCAAAACATTGCTCTCAGGGGCATGACATCTCCCCTGCCTCCCGCCTTCTCCTCGCTGCAACCTTTTATCACCCCTGCTTCACACCCCTATAAAAGCGTTTGGTTTAAAAATATACTCTATTTCATTCCCCTCTTTGCCCCCATGGACAAAGTTCTTTGTTCCCCCAGACTCCCAAGTGCACCCCCTCACCCTTTTCCCCTTTTTTTAAATTTATGGGTTCACCTCATTTTTTCATAGACCCAAACTGCTGACACATTCCCCTCCCAAAAATCTGAAAAACCCTTCACCCCCTCCTACTCTCTTCCCCCCAAATTGGGGTATTAAAATTTTCATCAACCCAAAACTTTTTTTTATCCTTTATTTCACCTTTTTTTTCCTGTATTCACTTTCAATTTTCTTTTTTTTGCAACCCTACCAAAATTTATTTTCCCCCAATCTCTTTTAAAAAACTCTTCAGAATCTCCCCAAAGGGGACAGTTTTTTCATCAGCAAAGAGAAACGTACAACTCCCCCCCCTTTAATGTGTGAAATTCCCCCTTTATCCCTTTTAAACCCCCACCCTTCCCCGCCCCCAAGACCCTCGCATTTTTTCTCTTAAAAACCCCATCTATAAATATATTAAAAAACCACGGTGACATCAACTTTCCCTTTTCTAAGGCCTACTTTTTCTGGGAAAAAAATTTTTCCCCCTTTTTCCCCTTTCTCTAATTAGACCTCACTATCCTCCCTTATTTAAAAAAACTTCCCCTGCTTTCCCCTTTAAACCCACCCCCCTAAACCATTACACCTGCAAAAATCCCGCCCCATTGCCCCCCCAAACCACCCTGTCTTTCGCCTTTTTTCCAAAACCATAAATGCCACAAAAGGGCCTTTTTTAGCCTTATCTAAATACTGTTTTATTAATGTTTCACTTTTAAAAAACCTGGTCCCCACACCCCTTACCTTTCCTAAAGCCTCCTTGTTCATTGCTAACCTTTTCCGTCTTACTCTTAATTCTTTCAATAAATTTTTTCCCACCATAACCTTTGCAGGTATACTCAACAAAATTATCCCCCCCATAATTTTTGCACTCTCTTTTTCCCCCTTTTCCCTTTTTACAAAGGAAAATTTGTATGCTCTCTGCCAATTTCCCCAGGTACCCTTTCCCCCTTCCATCTTTATTAAATAATTTTTCACCAACCACTCCCAAAAAATATATCCCCCCCTGCTTTTTTAAAAAATTTCCTTTAAAAAACTTTATCCCATAATTTCCCCGGGTGCCCCCTTACCCCCTTTTTTTTTACCTACTGCCCCGAAAATTTCCCCCACACTACAACTGGCTCTTCCCCCACTTTCCCACAAAAATGTTCTTCCCCCTTGCCCCATCCCCGAAATCACAGCCCTTTCCCCCTTTTCATCAAATTTAAAAAAATTCCTCAAAATTTTTCCCTCCATCTTTCCCAAAAACCTCAACTCTCCATTTTATAACCTTCCCCCTCCTATTTTTAAAAGACAAAAACCAATTTTTTTCTAAAGGGTTTTTAAATTGTTAAATTTTACTCCAAAACTTTTTCTTATTTTCAAACCCAAAAATTTTTTGATAAAAAAATTTACCCACTCTTCATTTGCTCTCTTTTTTCCCTTGCCCTTTACCACTCTTTACCCTCTCTTTTTCTCCCTTTTACTCTTCCCTCCCTTTCATCATTTACTTTGTAAAAAAAATTTCTTAAAGTTTCTAACTTTTTTTCCCCTTTCTACTCCCCTTCACATCCTCAAATTTCCCCCAATCACTCCTCTCCCCCCCGCACCCACTTTTCCCCGTAACCCCGAACTTCTGCTCTGGGAAAACTCTAACACTAAAAATTTTTTTAAAACCCACCCCCCTACCTCTTGCCCCCCTTGCCCCATGCCCCCCCTTTTTGCCCCCCCCCTCTATCCCCAAAAGTTTTTATACTTACCCTAAATTTCCTCCTCTTTTAGTTTATTAAAAACCCTTTACCCTTCTTCCCTGTTGGGTTTTATTTCCTTTTTATCCATCTAAACCTTTTTTCTTTTCAGTGTGCTACAACTAGAAAAATGATTGATATACTGTGGCCCCCTATAAACATGTACTCCTGAAGTCTTTCTCAACAGTCTTTTATTTTTTTTTTCCAAGCATAATCCAACAAAAAATACTTCAAATTTTGCCCAAAAATCATATCTTGTATACTTTTTATCCTCTTTTTCTTAAAATATGTATTACCTATAACTAAACCCCTTTCTATACAAAGTTCAATCAAAGGGCCCCCATTATCATTTACACCTGGGCCCCCCAAACTTACCTACCACACCCTCTCTAAAAGTTTCTCCTACTTTAGCATTCAGGTCCCCTACCACAATTACTCTCTCACTTGGTTCAAAGGCTCCTATACATTCACTTAACATCTCCCAAAATCTCTCTCTCTCTTTTCTGCATTCCTCTCTTCTCGGGTGCATACACTTATTATGACCCACTTCTCGCATCCAACCTTTACTTTAATCCACATAATTCTTGAATTTACACATTCATATTCTCTTTTCTCCTTCCAAAACTGATCATTCAACATTACTGCTACCCCTTCCTTTGCTCTAACTCTCTCAGATACTCCAGATAAACACTGATCTCTGGCTGAGACTCGAACCTACGAACCTTGGAACAAGGCACGCAGTGCTTTACCAATCTACCCACACTGGACCAATACCTTGGAGTCCAGCTTGAGCTAGACTTTGATCCAAGGCAGCCAGCTTTCAGGGAGAAGGCTTACAGCTTTCATTCATCCCCTGCATGCATCAGCCTTACTAGAGATATTAACAATGCAAGGAATTCAGCCAGAGATCAGTGTTTGTGTATATTTCCCCTGCTCTTGCAAATTCCCTTTGCATATATATATATATTAATATATATATATATATATATATATATATATATATAAAATATATATGTGTGTGTGTGTGTGTGTGTGTGTGTGTGTGTGTGTGTGTGTGTGTGTGTGGGTGTGTGTGGGGTGTGTGTGTGTGTGTGTGTGTGTGTGTGTAGGGGAAAAACTAACACACACACAGGTGGCGGGATTTTTAAGAGGGGTTTTTTTTTTTATTTCTTTCAGTTCAGTTCCAAAGTGTGTAATTTGGAAACTGTGTGCGGTAACAGCCTGATTGATCAGGTCATCCGCCAGATATGTTCTGGGACCGAAGCGCGGGGGCGCTGCCCACGAAACTGTCTTCAGGTAAACTTCAGGTCAAAGTTTGACAGTGTTATTCACCTCTTTTTATCTCCCTTCCGTTACTCCTGCTTCCTATTCCTAACTCCCACACCTCCTTCCAATCTCCCATCCTCCCTAAACCCCAACTCTCCCTTTCATCCTCTCTGACTTTCCCTCGTTCCAACCCACTCATCTAGCTACCTTCCCTCCCCCCAGCAGGAACCATCTTGATGCAGCCAAAAAACCCACCCTGCAGCCTCCTAGTTTGTAAGTAGATGGTCCCAACGCGGGTGGAGCCCAAAGAAAAAAAGATAATCTACTTACGGCCTGGCTGCCAATAAAGGACCCCACGCGTTAATAGCAGTGGCGTAAAAGAAGATGGTTAAGAAGCCGAAGTGTCAGGAGCTAGAGGCGAGATAAACCTAAAGTTGGGTAGCAGCATCTCTATGTTGCCCGTGGCTCGGTTTGGGTAACGCTCTTGCCTCACCCTGAGTGTTGTGGTTCGAGCCCCGGTACGGGTGGGAAACGTGAGCATGTTCCTTATACCGCTGTGTCTGTTTAACTAGCGTATTTTAACCTGGGTGTGTTACCTTACACCTGCTGTCCCTGTTCACCTACAGTAAAACAGGTACCTGGGTATTAGTTGACTGGTGTGGGTGGCATCCTGGAGGACAAGATTGAAGGACTACAAGGGAAAAATAAGACAGACAGTCCTCGATGACGAAATCTGCGTTATTCTCGCTGGTTAAAAATCCCAACACAATAACCTCCAGGTAACAACTTACAGCTTGGACCAGTAGGTGACTAGGATCTGCCTGGCATGGGGCAGTAGGCCTGCTGCAGTGCTCCTCTATGTTATGACACGGAGCAAACAAGCCAGGTCACATGTAAGCACCAGATCAAGTCCCCACAGTCAACACATCAGGTCATCCCAGGTACCTCAAGCTACACACAACGCAATGACCAGGTCGAGGCTACGTCGAGGCTAGGACGAGACTAGGACGAGGTTTACGTCGAGGCTGGGACGAGGCTACGTCGAGGCTAGGACGAGGCTACGTCGAGGCTACGTCGAGGCTAGGACGAGACTGGGACGAGGCTAGGGCGAGGCTAGGACGAGGCTACGTCGAAGCTACGCCCGAGACTAGGACGAGACAGGACGAGGCTACGTCGAGGCTAAACGAGGCTACGTCGGAACTAGGACGAGACTAGGACGAGGCTACGTCGAGGCTAGGACGAGGCTACGTCGAGGCTAGGACGAGGCTACGTCGAAGCTACGACGAGATAGGGACGAGACTAGGACGAGACTAGGACGAGGCTACGTCGAGGCTAGGACGAGGCTACGTCGAAGCTACGACGAGACTAGGCGAGGCTACGCCCGAGGCTAAGACGAGGCTACGTCGAAGCTACGACGAGACTAGGACGAGGCTACGTCGAGGCTAAGACGAGGCTACGTCGGGGACTAGGGACGAGGCTAGGATGAGGCTACGTCGAGACTACATAGAGGCTAGGACGAGACTAGGACGAGGCTACGTCGAGGCTAGAGAGTGCCAAACGGAAGCTATCATTAAGGAGGAGAAACCCATCAGTTTTGCTTTAATTTGGGTGATGACCGTTTTCAATTCGGAGCCTAAACAACGCGCTAGCACAAAGGTCGTTATCCCTCCACCAGTGGATAGGCGATCGAGTCTCACTCTATCACCTTATCCTCTCCCAAAATTAATAGTTCTTACGTGGAATCCTTCGGGGCCTGCCTCGGCCCTGAGGCTATTTCTATATCCTTTAAAAAAAATTTAAAACTGCGTCTTAATGATTAGAATCGTAAACTAGCACACGGTGATGTATATGATGTATTTGCAGGGTAATGTTTTTTCTCGCGATTAATCATGAGTTAAAGATTATACGAGATTTTTCTGTGTTCTACACTAGTAATTATGTCAGGCGTTTAGTCTGTTGTTAGAATTTTTAAAATTCAACCCGTTTTCTCGGTTTGATAACGCACTTAGCTCACACATGAGGGCTGTGGTTTTGATCCCCGGTACAGGTGGAAACATTAGGAGTATTTCCTTAAGATACCCGCTGTTCCTGTTCACCTAGAAGTAGGTACCTGGCGTTAGTCGGCTGGTGGGGTCGCATCCTGGGGACAAAATTAAACTAAGTTCCGAGAAATCTTGCTTAACCAGGGGCTTTCTATATAGTATATCATTGATGTTAGCTATGGTTTTGTATAAGTTTTTATCGTGTACTTGTAGAAATAATAATTATTATAATTATTGCTACAAAGGGTTTAAAATCCAGCCCTGGGCCTACGCTGGAGTATGTAATGTCATTTTTCCTGCCTCCAACTCCTGGTGTTTATGGTTACCTGGAGGTTATTCCGGGGGATCAACGCCCCCGCGGCCCGGTCCATGACCAGGCCTCCCGGTGGATCAGGGCCTGATCAACTAGGTGTTACTGCTGGCCGCCCCGCAGTCCCAAGTACGAGCCACAGCCCGGCTGATCCGGCACTGACTCTAGGTATCTGTCCAGCTCTCTCTTGAAGGCAGCCAGGGGTTTATTGTTAATTCTCCCTAATGCTTGATGGGAGGCTGTTGAACAGTCTTGGGCCCCGGATACTTATGGTGTTTTCTCTTAGTGTACCAATGACGCCCCTACTTTTTATTGGGGGCGTTTTGCATCGCCTGGATTAAGGATCAGCAAACATAGGTAATTAGAGCTGGTAATGGAGTGAGACAATCATAGCACCCCCTCCATCCTCCCTCCAGTGTTAGTAATGGAGTGAGACAACAATCATAGCACCCCCTCCATCCTCCCTCCAGTGTTAGTAATGGAGTGAGACAATCATAGCACCCCCTCCATCCTCCCTCCAGTGTTAGTAATGGAGTGAGACAACAATCATAGCACCCCCCCCATTCCTCCCTCCAGTGTTAGTAATGGAGTGAGACAACAATCTTTGCACCCCTCCATCCTCCCTCCAGTGTTAGTAATGGAGTGAGACAACAATCATAGCACCCCCTCCATCCTCCCTCCAGTGTTAGTAATGGAGTGAGACAACAATCATAGCACCCCCTCCATCCTCCCTCCAGTGTTAGTAATGGAGTGAGACAATCATAGCACCCCCTCCATCCTCCCTCCAGTGTTAGTAATGGAGTGAGACAACAATCAGTAGTCCCTCCACCTTCTCTCCACCCTCAATCCACTGTAGGGAGGGATTAAAGCAGTCATCAATAATCCCCCCCCTCAAAATACATCAATCCCGTTTTCCAGCTAGTACATAAATTTCTATGACCCGTTAATGCATTTTTTTAATGAAAATTCTAAGCAAGTACCCAGAATTTACTTACAAAATCAGTTTTAAAATAGGACATAAACACCTGTAAATACTGCAAACACAGATCTATTTTTGTTGACTGATTTAGAGCTTACTTTTCAGGCCTGTATCCATATTGTTAAGATTTTGTTCGGATTTTTTAACCCCGGAGGGTGAGCCATCATGATAACCAAGGAAGGCAATGCGTCATCGAGGGACCCGGGCTGTCTATCGTATTTCCACTGGGGACCTCAATTTTGTCCTCCCGGATGCGACCCACACGGTCGCTAACACCCAAGTACCTACTTGCTTTTTAAGTGAACGGGGCACAAGGTGGTAAGCAAACAAAGCCCAATGTGTCTACCCTTTTTGGCCCTAAAGGGTAGACACATTGGGCGTGTTTTTTTCGATCCCCCCAAAAGTTAGGGGGGAAAGAACCCGGATACTCAGCGTGTGAAGCGAGAACGTGCCTACCAAGCCACGGGCCACCTGTTAAAAGAAGCACAATAAACTAGCCGCTTAAACGGCAAAAAAAAAAAATACACTAAACTGGTCTGTCAGTAAATCCCAAGGGTGTAATGGCGACAATCTTGAAAAAGACACGAGAAGAACAAGTTTCTATGAGATGGTGAGCTTTGTGCTGAATTTCGTCAAGTCATGACTTGATGAAGCTTTACAGAGAATCAAACATGACTTGATAAAGCTCTATATACAGTGGGCTTGGGTTTGAGAAGGACCTACTAGTATGGGACAGTAGGCTGCTGCAGTGTTCCCCTTTTCTTATATACACAGAGCCAAACCGGTTTAATAAAGCTCCACATAGGAGCCAAACATGACCGTAATAAAGCTCCACATAGAGCCAAACATGACGTAATAAAGCTCCACATAGAGCCAAAGATGACCGTAATAAAGCTCCACACAGAGCCGAGCCAACAATGACGTAATAAAGCTCCACATAGAGCCAAACATAACGTAATAAAGCTCCACATAGAGCCAAACATGACGTAATAAAGCTCCACACAGAGCCAAACTGACCGTAATAAAGCTCCACAGAGCCAAACATGACCGTAATTTAAAACCACATAGAGCCAAACTGACGTAATAAAGCTCCACATAGAGCCAAAAATGACCGTAATAAAGCTCCCCACAGAGCCGAGCCAAAACATGACGTAATAAAGCTCCACATAGAGGCCAAACATGACCTAAAAAAAGCTCCACATAGAGCCAAACTAACGTAATAAAGCTCCACATAGAGCCAAACATGACCCTAATAAAGCTCCACACAGAGCCAAACATGAACGTAATAAAGCTCCACACAGAGCGAGCCAAAAAATGACGTAATAAAGCCCCCACATAGAGCCAAACATAACGTAATAAAGCTCCACATAGAGCCAAACATAACGTAATAAAGCTCCACACAGAGCCAAACATGACCGTAATAAAGCTCCACATAGAGCCAAACATGACGTAATAAAGCTCCACACAAGAGCCAAACATAACGTAATAAAGCTCCACACAGAGCCAAACATGACGTAATAAAGCTCCACACAGAGCCAAACATGACGTAAAAAAGCTCCACAATAGAGCCCAAAAATAAAACGTAATAAAGCTCCACAGAGCCAAACATAACGTAATAAAGCTCCACATAGAGCCAAACATGACCGTAATAAAGCTCCACACAGAGCCAAACATGACCGTAATAAAGCTCCACACAGAGCCAAACATGACCGTAATAAAGCTCCACACAGAGCCAAACATGACCGTAATAAAGCTCCACATAGAGCCAAACAGGACAAAAATCTGTTCTTCAACAGGTGTAGCGAGACTGACAGAAACAGGACTCAAGATTAGCACCTCCTTTGACTTTAATCCACACACACACACACACACACACACACACACACACACACACCCAATCTTTAAAAAAGGAGACAGACATGAAGCATTAAACTACAGACCAGTGTCACTGACATGTATAGTATGCAAAATCATGGAGAAGATTATCAGGAGAAGAGTGGTGGAACACCTAGAAAGGAATGATCTCATCAACAGCAGCCAGCATGGTTTCAGGGACGGGAAATCCTGTGTCACAAACCTACTGGAGTTCTACGACATGGTGACAGCAGTAAGACAAGAGAGAGAGGGGTGGGTGGATTGCATTTTCTTGGACGGCAAGAAGGCGTTTGACACAGTTCCACACAAGAGATTGGTGCAAAAACTGGAGGACCAAGCAGGGATAACAGGGAAGGCACTACAATGGATCAGGGAATACCTGTCAGGAAGACAGCAGCGAGTCATGGTACGTGGCGAGGTGTCAGAGTGGGCACCTGTGACCAGCGGGGTCCCGCAGGGGTCAGTCCTAGGACCAGTGCTGTTTCTGGTATTTGTGAACGACATGACGGAAGGAATAGACTCTGAGGTGTCCCTGTTTGCAGATGACGTGAAGTTGATGAGAAGAATACACTCGATCGAAGACCAGGCAGAACTACAAAGGGATCTGGACAGGCTGCAGACCTGGTCCAGCAATTGGCTCCTGGAGTTCAATCCCACCAAGTGCAAAGTCATGAAGATTGGGGAAGGGCAAAGAAGGCCGCAGACGGAGTACAGTCTAGGGGGTCAGAGACTACAAACCTCACTCAAGGAAAAAGATCTTGGGGTGAGTATAACACCAGGCACATCTCCTGAAGCGCACATCAACCAAATAACTGCTGCAGCATATGGGCGCCTAGCAAATCTCAGAACAGCATTCCGACATCTTAATAAGGAATCGTTCAGGACCCTGTACAACCGTATACGTTAGGCCCATATTGGAGTATGCGGCACCAGTTTGGAACCCACACCTAGCCAAGCACGTAAAGAAACTAGAGAAAGTGCAAAGGTTTGCAACAAGACTAGTCCCAGAGCTAAGAGGTATGTCCTACGAGGAAGGGTTAAGGGAAATCAACCTGACGACACTGGAGGACAGGAGAGATAGGGGGGACATGATAACGACATACAAAAATACTGAGGGGAATTGACAAGGTGGACAAAGACAGGATGTTCCAGAGATTGGACACAGTAACAAGGGGACACAGTTGGAAGCTAAAGACACAGATGAATCACAGGGATGTTAGGAAGTATTTCTTCAGCCACAGAGTAGTCAGTAAGTGGAATAGTTTGGGAAGCGATGTAGTGGAGGCAGGATCCATACATAGCTTTAAGCAGAGGTATGATAAAGCTCACGGCTCGGGGAGAGTGACCTAGTAGCGATCAGTGAAGAGGCGGGGCCAGGAGCTCGGACTCGACCCCCGCAACCTCAACTAGGTGAGTACACCCACATACACACACCCACATACACACACACACACACACCCACATACACACACACACACACCCACATACACACACACACACACCCACATACACACACACACCCACATACACACACGAACACACACACACCCACATACACACACGAACACACACACACCCACATACACACACGAACACACACACACCCACATACACACAACACACCCACATACACACACACCCACACACACACACGAACACACACACCCACACAAACACACACACACCCACCCACACATGAACACACACACACCCACACAAACACACACACCCACACCCGCACCCACACACACACACACCCACACACACACACACACACACACACACACACACACACACACACACACACCACAACCCATACGTCTCATCCAGACTTAAAACCGAAGTCTAATTCTCTCGTTTATGAGCCAAATGCTCGACCACTTACCTGCCGCCCATCCGGGTTATTGGCCTCATCTCTGATGGATAATTTTTATAACGACTGTCGCCCGTTGCCAGTAAATTAATTTCAGTCTCCCAGCGAATATCTGTTAACTTAATTTATCCTTTGTGTTCGGAAACGTGATTGCTTTGTTTAGTAAGCAATTAAATGTCATATTTTCAAGTCAGTGAGTGTATTAGTTGCTGCAAAGTGTATTAATTGCTGCAAGGACTGTATTTGTCTGCATGTAGCGTATTTGCTTCCAAAGTGTATATTTGTATAGTGTATTTGTAGAATGTATTAATCTCTCTCTTGATTGTATGAGTGTATATACTGCATATGTTTGAATAGTGCAGTACAATCGCAAACTCAAGATCTTCCACACACTCGTGCGTCGTCAGGAGCTCCTGACGACGTACACGAGGCCGAAAGATCTTGAGCACAAGATTTCCATTCCCACGTAGCTTGTTCTGCATCTTTGAATAGGCAGAGAGGCGTATTTCTCTGTGTATATATGCTGAGAGTTTACTTCAGTTCTTGTTTTGGTATTAAAGTATTCTTGTCTGGTGATGAGATGGTTACGAGTAACCTTAACAACCCTCGTGCAGTATATAGGCTATAAACCCCTTTAACTAATCATTAATCATTTGCATACTGTATATGTCCGATAGAATGTATGTTTCTATACCATATGTTTGTACTGCACATGTTTGCAAAGACTCTGTGTATGTTTGAACAACTTGGATTAGCGTGTGTCTGGAGCGATCATCTGTCCATCCCAGAGTCAGTAATTTGGGGGACTAAGTTATTTCTCCGTTAATGACCTTCCCAGCCGGCCAGGTTACATTCCTCCTGGCATCCAGTTCTTAATTATTAAGAGGTTTCTACGCGTAATTGCAAGCTTCTTACTTTATCGCTTGTTCCAGACAGGCGGCGCTCATATTTCAGTACTTATTTCTGGCACTGGCACTCAGATTCTTGCTAGCTGGTGGGCTGGTAGGTCGTATGAAATGCTGGAATATACAGAGTCATTCCGAAGTAGCTTTACTAATGGTGCCTGGACAAGCTAATAGTTTCGACATGCATGTTGAAGACAGTATGCAGAACCAGCATATATACTCTGAGCACGTTTCGCTCATGACATGAAGCTCAACATATCGTTAGGATAAATGTTTGATGTGCAAACTGACTGTCTCTCTACCAGACTAATGGTAGCTGCAATATTCACTGCCAGCTATGACAGGACATGTTTCCAGGCTAGGAAGGCCCTTGCATACAGCATTCAGCTATCTCCACCATCTCTGCATAACCCCTATGTAAACAAAGCTACTTTTGACGTATATTTTATCATAATTTTAACATAACACACAACTAGCCATATCTTCAGAGCTCTTCCCGCCGCTGACGGGGAAAAAAATAGTGGGGAGGAGAGCAGGCTGCTGTACCTGAAAAATATCTTCCCGATATTATCTTGTAGACGCTATGCTCAGGATGTTCCCATTTAACCATCTCTTAAGATAGCCAACCCTCCTCATGTGAGCCACCAGCGGGTACGAGGTAACACAGTTTTATGTCCAATATAACTACCTCATCTGCACCGCCTTCCAGATACCATCAAGTACAGCGTTCAGAAGTTCCAGTAGGCTTCACTCTCAGAACAAGCACAGCATAACACCACACCTTCCAAATACCATCAAACGCTCAGTCTTCCAGTAGGCTTCACTCTCAGAACAAGCACAGCATAACACCACACCTTCCAAATACCATCAAACGCTCAGTCTTCCAGGAGGCTTTACTCTCAAGACAATGAAAGCCTAATTCCAAATATCATCAAATGGAATACTTATTATATCAGGAGGCTTACGTTCAGGACAATGAAAGCGTATTACCCACACCTTCCAAATACCATTAAACACTCAGGGTTCCAGGAGGCTACACTCTTAGAACAAGAAAAGCCTAACACCCAGAATTACCTTTTAGCCGCGTCTATGAAACAGTTCTACATCTCCAGACAAATAACACATCGTAATGAATAAAATTACTCTTAGTTCATAAGATTGTTCAAGTCAGTGATTAGAAAGATCTTATAAACTTAACATAACGATATATATAAAATGTTTCTCTATACCAAAGTTGCTTTAAGAAACTGGCTCTCTTTTTTTAAGTAAGTAACTTGCTCCTGGTTATGTAAATAGGTTGTATGTAAACATCTACGGAATTGGTTTGCTTATTGTTTGTAAAAACATTAACTCTGTGTAAACATGTAAGAGATTGGCTTTATCTAAACATCTCAGAGACTGGCATATGTAAACATTTAAGAAACTGACTCTCTTAGTAAACATCTAAGAAATTGGCTTTCTTTTTCCTTTAGTTTGCGAGACAGTCGTGATGGGAAGTTTTTGTCTGGCTGACTTTGTACGCAGTCTCTTCCAGGACCCTGAAGACCCTCTTACCAGAGAGAGAGAAGGTTTTGCTTTCATTATACCAGAGATCAACTTACTTTCTGGACGCAGGTAAGTACCAACAGCCTGACTGATCAGACACTGCGCTGCGATTAGCGGTCGGAAGGATCTAGTCTCCACCACTCCTTCGCTAAAACGACTTTTATTAAAAAATATAACTTTTGTTATGGCACTGTGCACTGATTTTATTATGGCAATTAAAATGTCTCGTAGCTCAGTGGATGCGTGTCTAGTTTACAGCCCAAACTGCCCGGGTTCGAGTCCAGGGCGATGCGGGACGCATGAGGAAGTAACATTGCAAATGTTGCCTCTGTTTACCAAGCGGTAATTAGGTATCTGGGTGTTAGTTGATTGCTGTGGGTAGCATCCTGGGGAAGGGCCTACAGACCCCGCAGGAGAAACAAGCTATAATGCTTGGATTTCTTGGGTTATTAACCCTCCGGGTTATTTCTTAAGAATTAACAATGTTTACAATGTGTGTTCAACCCCCAACCCTTCCTCTTTACCTCACCTTTCTCCTCTTTTCCCCACAATTCCCTAACCCCTCGCCGTTTTCTCTCCCTTCCACCCTAACTCACCACCAGTCCAAAACCTCCCCCTGATCTCCAGCAAGCTCCGCTCCCGACCCCCAGTAAGCCCTTCTCCTGACCCCTAGCAAACCCTTCTCCTGATACCCCAGCAAGCACTCCCCCTGACCCCCCAGCAAGCCAAGCAAACCCCGCATCTGCCATGCAATACACTGGAGTCAGCCAGAGTCCACAATGCTTCCACCTTATTAGGACTTTGTATTAGCCAACCTCGGCCTCGCTAACGGCGCCTACACCACTTATTCCTCTCCTCTCCTCTCCCTTCCCTTCTCCCCTTCTCTCATTTCTCTTCTATCCCTTCTCTCATTCCTTCCCCTTCCTACACTATTTCACTTTCTTACCAAACACAGAATATCAAGACAATAGTGAATACATGTAGATACCAAGCATGTCTTCTCGGTAGATCGCTTTGATATAAACAGGGAGACTTCCAAATGTTCTCTCTCTCTCTCTCTCTCTCTCTCTCTCTCTCTCTCTCTCTCTCCCCAGGATTAAGGATGACAGTTCCTTCCTTGTATTATACAACCTATTATCCTACTGCTGCTCATATTAAAGTCTGCTCATAGCAGCATATACAACATAAATTTGTACCTAAATGCGAAATGAAATGAAGGAACGACACATGATGCAAAACAAGCTCTTGTTGGGTGAACGTTTCACTCTGTGTAAAGCTTAGTAATGTCACACACAGCGCGAAACGTCTTCACAATAAAAGCTTATTCTGTAGCATATCTATTTTTCCATTACTGTCAACAGTACGCAATTTAGATCCAAGAACTAAAGAGCTGTATACAGACTTCTGGGGTCTAAATGCTGAAGAGGACATTAATTAGAGGTCAAAATATACAGTAATTTGCATATATATATATTTTTTTTACCATTTATGTCTCCGAGTCTCTCCATTCCTACTGACCAGTGTCCATTACTTTACTAAATACCCAGATGTTGAATAGTGTCTCATTTATCAACTATGTTAGCGAAACTAGCAATGAGGAACCGAGCCATCTCTGTGTCCTTTCCGTCACGCAGTACTCTCTGTCCTCTCTCTCACGAAGTGCTCTCTCCATATATCTAACTTCAGAGTTCCCAACATATATATATATATATATATATATATATATATATATATATATATTTTATATATATATATAATATATATATATATATATATATACATATATATACATGTCGTGCCGAATAGGCAGAACTTGCGATCTTGGCTTAAATAGCAACGCTCATATTGCCATACAGGACAAGTGAAAATTTGTGTATGCAATAATTTCGCCAAATTCATTCTGAACCTAACGAAAAAAATATATTTGATTGTGTTTGTTTAGTACTAAATTATTGTAAACGCATTTAAAATATATTTAGCTGGGTTAGGCAAAAATAAATTGCTGTTGTTATAATAAGGTTAGGTAAGTTTTCTAAGAATCTTTTGGTGCAAAATTAATTTTTTTTTACATTAACACTAATGAAAAATATATATCTTTAAACGTATAAGAGAAAATTTTAGAAAGGACTTAATTTTAAATGAGTTCTTGCTAATTGACCAGTTTTACATATTCGGCACGACATACATATATATATACATATACATATATATATATATATATATAATATATATATATATAATATATATATATATATATATATATATATATATATATATATATATACACATACATATACACACACACACACACACACACACACACACACACCTAGGACGCTGGTTATAGGGAAAAGTTGGAAATGGAGACACTGGGAGTCATTTAGCTAGCGTCTTCATTTCCATTTGTAGGTTTTTGCCATCGTCTACCAGGAAGAAGTTGGAGCCATCTGTAGGTCAGAGATTTAATTTGTCCGCTTAACTTGATTTTATGGAATATCTCCCCTATTACCAGATGTTCTAAGCGAGAATAAATGATCGCTGAGAACAATACATCCAGTGTTAATGTACTTTTTGCTGCCTTCTTGTGATATAACAACTATCAGCTGCCTTTTTGTAATATAACAAGTATTGGCTGCCTTCTTGTAATATAACAACTACTGGCCGTCTTCTGGCTGTCTACGAAATTTAGTTAGGCAAGGGACAGTTTGAATTAGCTTCATGTGTAGCAATAAGGCCGTCGACATCTTTCCAGTATTTGAAGGCTCTCTATTACAATGACTGAACCTTCAAGGCTGAGTCCAGAGTGAAAGTTGAAGTCTTAGGCTCTCTCTTACCTTGTTTAACAGTGGTGCAAACTTAAGGATGTAAGCAGATTTGTGTCGCACATAAAATTTTGTAGCCCCTAATATGATTTTTCAGGCAGGTATATATACAACAGTACGTGTCTTGTCTGTAAGGTTCGGTTGGTGACCCTTTACAGCCGTCCCAGAGTAGGTCTGCACACTTATTTTAACCTCATCATCAGTGAAAGTGATCTTTCAGTCACCTTCATATCACAATAGGAGATATATTTTATGCAGGAACGTTTCTCTCTTTGTGGGTCTCATGTTTCGACCCGCTCTGTGGAGCTTTCAGTCATTTGACCAAGACCTTAAACTGGTTTATCAATCACATTGTATGATGTAGTTATATCATGCTGTGTTGCGATCACCACCCCTCTGTTTCCTCATCTGGAAATATAACCTCTTACCGGCTAAGACAGAGATATAGCTGGTGACTGGTAACCTCAGGGCAGTGTGCATCTCGCTTTGTTACAAGCAAAGGTTAGAGTTCCGTCATGTGTGTATGCATGAGATGCAAGAGGCTTAACAGGTCGTTAAAAGACTTTCCATAATAAGGAATTAACCACACACTCTGAATAACATTATTTAGCGACTTCAATTTTGTACACGGTGTACAATAACGACAAGACGAAGAATTAGACACATGTGCAACATCTGGGTATCTTTACTGTAGACGTTTGTAGGTAATCAATCCCTTAGTTGAGGGACTGATTACTTCAAACTCCTGATCTTCAACCCTTCTTCTCTATATTGAACTGAGGAAGACACTGGTTGGCGAAGTGTTGAGAATGTGTCAGTTCTCTGAACTTATCATCTACATGATTCCCGTTGCAGGTAGTGTGAGGGAATGACTCCCGAAACGGCGGAGGATATATAGAAAGTGAATGAACGAAGGAGATTGTCTGGTTGCTATCACCCTCCCTCTCACTTTCATTCTCTCACTATCACTTTCGCATTCCCAATTTCCTTCCATTCTCTTGCCTTTGGCACAGTACATGACACCTGGGTTGATATTCTTTGACTGACACTGTCCGTCAGGGGCCCAAATGGAAATAAATCACTGACTCTTTGGGGTGTATCCTAGTTATTTTATGCTATGTACAATAACTATACTTACGTGTATCTGCCTAAGTAAACTTGCATCACGTTGTGTTGGTTCCCCGTGAGATGCCTCGGAATTCGTCTTCATTCTGGATGACTTAAGTTCTTGAGCGGCTTAACCGCTAATCCACAAACTGATCCAATAAACAGGATGTGGGTGAGGCTGTGGATGGGTGGGTGGTGGGTTTGAGTGGGCGAGAAACAATGCCAGTAGGGGTAGGAACAATATCTACAACATTGTCAGGAATACATTAGCAGTAGGAAGGCAGGTGCATCAGTAACAGACGCACCTGTTAAACAGAGTAACAGAGCCAACAGGGAAATCAGTTCTTGGCAGCAATGAAAGAGAAGTAGCAAGTCTCAGTAGCAGCAGCTAGGGCAACAGCAGGAACAGCAGCAGCGTCAGGTACGGCATTATTACATACAGCAGGAACAGCAGCAGGGGTAGCAACAGCAGCAGCAGCTGGAGCAACAGCAGCGCCAGGTACGGCATTTTTACATACAAAAGCAACAGTAGAGGGATAGCAGCAGCGCCAGGTACTATTATATGCAGCAGCGCCAGCTGGAACAAAAGCAACAACAGCAGCAGCGCCAGCTGGAACAAAAGCAACAACAGCACCAGCGCCAACTGGAACAAAAGCAACAGCAGCAGCAGCGCCAGGTACTATTATATGCAGCAGCGGCAGCAACACCCCACCAGCAGTAGCGCTAAGTACTGCACTATTACATGCAGCAGCAGCAGCAGAAACAGCAGCAGTAGCAGGTAGCAGCAATAAAGGATAGCAGGAGCAGCTCCAACCTTGTGGCTGACAGACCAGTGTATCACCACAATTTACATAAACAAGCTGCGTAAATTAGTCTGGGCTACCTGTTACTCTCCAGAACACCCACCCGCCCGTCCTAACTTACTGCTGATGTCTATATCCAACCAACCTACTTACCACAACCACTATTCTCAACCACAACTATTCTCACCACCACCACAATCACAACTACCGCTCCCAACCGCATCACTACTCTCAACCACCACTACTTTCAACCACTACCACTATCAACCATCAGGATATCTCTATTAAGCAAGTGTACATTCTTTCCTTGATGGTCGTTGTAACCTTTCCTTCTCATCAATAATTTTACATCTGTCAGCAATGATTCATCTGACTATCTCTTCTGGCATGTCAGTCACATACACCAGAAACAGCACTGGTCCCAGTACCAATCCTTGTGGAGCCCCACCTGTTACACTTTCCCATTCTGACACCTCGTCTAGGGTGATCACTCTCACTTTCCTACAAGTCTCTCTTTACTTCACTTATTTTGTCATAACTACAGCAGGTGTCTGAGATGTGCTATTGTGTGCGTGTACTCACCTAGTTGTGGTTGCAGGAGTCGAGTCATAGCTCCTGGCCCCGCCTCTTCACTAGTCGCTACTGTATATGTGTGTGTGTGTACTCACCTAATTGTGGTTGCAGGGGTCGAGACTCAGCTCCTGTGTGTGTGTGTGTGTGTGTGTGTGTGTGTGTGTGTGTGTGTGTGTGTGTACTCACCTATTTGTGGTTGCAGGGGTCGAGTCCTAGCTCCTGGCCCCGCCTCTTCACCGGTTGCTACTAGACCCTCTCTCTTCCCGCTCCATGAGCTTTATCAAACCTCGTCTTAAAACTGTATATGGTTCCTGCCTCCACTACGTCATTTTCTAGGCTATTCCACTGCCTTACAACTCTATGACTGAAGAAATACTTCCTACTATCTCTCTGACTCATTTGTGTCTTCAACTTCCAATTGTGGCCTCTTGTTCTGTGTCCCCTCCTGGAACATCCTGTCCTTGTCCACCTTGTCTATTCACAGCAGTATTTTATATGTCGTTATCATGTCTCCCCTGACCCTCCTGTCCTCCAGTGTCGTCAGGCCGATTTCCCTTAATCTTTCTTCATAGGACATTCCCCTTAGCTCTGGAACTAACCTTGTTGCAAACCTTTGTACTTTCTCTAGTTTCTTGACGTGCTTTATCAAGTGCGGGTTCCAAACAGGTGCTGCATACTCCAGTATGGGCCTGACATACACGGTATACAGTGTCTTGAATGATTCCTTACTAAGGTGTCGGAATGCTGTTCTCAGGTTTGCCAGGCGCCCATATGCTGCAGCAGTTATCTGATTGATGTGTACTTCCGGAAACATGCTCGGTGTTATACTCACCCCAAGATCTTTCTCCTTGAGTGAGGTTTGCAGTCTTTGGCCACCTAGCCTATACTCTGTCTGTGGTCTTCTGTGCCCTTCCCCTATCTTCATGACTTCGCATTTGGCAGGATTAAATTCGAGAAGCCATTTGCTGGACCAGGTGTCCAGTCTGTCCAGGTCTCTTTGAAGTCCTGCCTGGTCCTCATCAGATTTAATTCTCCTCATTAACTTCACATCATCTGCAAACAGGGACACTTCTGAGTCTAACCCTTCCGTCATGTCGTTCACATATACCAAAAATAGCACTGGTCCTAGGACCGACCCCTGTGGGACCCCGCTCGTCACAGGTGCCCACTGTGATACATCATTACGTACCATGACTCGTTTTTGCCTCCCTGTCAGGTATTCTCTGATCCATTGCAGTGCCCTTCCTGTTATATGCGCCTGATGCTCTAGCTTCTGCACTAATCTCTTGTGGGGAACTGTGTCAAAGGCCTTCTTGCAGTCCAAGAAGATGCAATCAACCCACCCCTCTCTCTCTTGTCTTACTTCTGTTATTTTATCATAAAACTCCAAGAAGGTTTGTGACACAGGATTTGCCTTCCGTGAATCCGTGCTGGTTGCATTTATACTCCTGTTCCGTTCCAGGTGCTCCACCACTCTCCTCCTGATAATTTTCTCCATAATTTTGCATACTATACACGTCAATGACACAGTCTATAGTTTAGTGCCTCTTTTCTGCCCTCCTTTTTTGAAAATGGGAACTACATTTGCCGTCTTCCATACCTCAGGTAGTTGCCCAGTTTCCAGGGATGATTTTGAAGATTGTGGTAAGTGGTACGCACAACATATCTGCTCCCTCTCTAAGGACCCATGGAGAGATGTTGTCCGGTCCCATTGCCTTTGAGGTATCGATGTCCCTTAGCAGTTTCTTCACCTCCTCCTCATCTGTATGTATGTCGTCCAACACTTGTTGGTGTATTCCTTGTTGGTGTCTCCATCTGGTCTGTCCCCCCAGAGTCCTTCCTGTCTCTACTGTAAATACTTCCTTAAATCTCGTGTTGAGCTCCTCACATACCTCTTGATCGTGTCTTGTGAGTTCTCCACCTTCTTTCCTCAGCCTTATCACCTGGTCCTTGACTGTTGTCTTCCTCCTAATGTGCTATACAGCAGTTTCGGGTCAGATTTGACTTTCGATGCTATGTCGTTTTCATACTGTCGCTGGGCCTCCCTCCTTATCTGCGCATACTCGTTTCTGGCTCTTCTACTAATCTCCTTGTTTTCCTGGGTCCTATGCCTCCTGTACCTTTTCCATCCCTGTTGCACTTAGTTTTTGCCTCCCTACACCTTCGGGTAAACCAAGGACTCGTTTTGGTCTTCCTATTATTTCTGTTTCCCTTGGGAACAAAACTTTCCTCTGCCTCCTTGCACTTTGTTGCCACATATTCCATCATCTCGTTTACTGATTTTCCTACCATTTCTCTGTCCCACTGAACCTCCTGCAGGAAGTTTCTCATACCTGTGTAGTCCCCTCTTTTATAGTTTGCCTGTCCCCTTCAGTTCCTGTTACCTTCTCCACTTGTAACTCTACTATATATCAAAACTCAGAACCACATGATCGCTAGCTCCAAGGGGCCTCTCGTAAGTGATGTCCTCGATGTCTGAACTGCTCAGGGTGAACACAAGATCCAGTCTTGCTGGCTCATCCTCCCCTCTCTCTCTGGTTGTGTCCCTGACATGTTGATGCATGAGGTTTTCAAGTACCACATCCATCATCTTGGCTCTCCATGTTTCGGGACCCCCATGTGGCTCCAGGTTTTCCCAGTCGATCTCCCTGTGGTTGAAATCGCCCATTACCAGTAACTTTGCTCTGCTCGAGTGAGCTCTTCTTGCCACCTCAGCCAGTGTGTCCACCATCACCCTGTTGTTTTCTTCGTACTCCTCTCTTGGCCTCCTGCAGTTCTGTGGTGGGTTATACATCACTCCAATGACTACTTTATGTTCTCCCGGACTGAATTGTACCTACAATGTAGTCTCTTTCTCCAATCATGTCCATGCCTTCCATTTCCTCAAATCCCCATTGGTGTTTTATGAGCAGTGCAACCCCTCCTCCCCCCTCTACTCCTTCTATCTTTCTCAGGATCTGATATCCTGTTGGGAAGATTGTGTCTGTTATTGTCTCAGCGAGTTTTGTTTCTGTGACTGCTATGATGTCTGGGATTTTTCACTGATTCTTTCATTCCACTCCTCATGTTTATTCGTTTATTCCATCCGCGTTTGTGACCAAACCTTTAGTTTCTTTTCTATCATTGTGGTCATGCAAGTATATTGGGGTTGGGGAGCGAGAGCCTTGGTGGGGGCCTATATGGGGCTGTGGTGTAGGTGGGGTATGTGTTGATGGGGTGGGGTCAAATGCCCATAAGGACAGCTGTTGGGGTGAGGTTTTGTGATATGGGGGTTGGTGGCAGAGGGAACAGTGAGGGGGTTGTAGTATAGGTTGCTCAGTTGCGTTGGGAATGTCGCGGGTGGAGTCTTTTGGCGGGAGATTCTGTGGGGTGTGTTTGCCCTTCCTCCTGTGTCTGGGTCCTGCTCATTTCATTTCATTGTGTGTGTGTGTGTGTGTGTGTGTGTGTGGGGTGTGTGTGTGGTGTGTGGGGTGTGTGTGTGTTGTGTGTGTGTGAGCGCGCGCGCATGTGCATTCGTTCAAATGAATGAACACGGGGTTTGATGTAAACAAAGTTTGCACCAGTTCCCTACAAACTAAGTCTCTTTCCTGTATTAGTTTACAAGAGAATTTAACAGCAAGAGATGCACCCACACACACTGGTTCGTGTCTTACACACACACACACACACACACACACACACACACACACACACACACACACACACACACACACACACACACACACACACACAAAACGAGTGCCCAACATTGCATTACAACATGAACAAAGTGTGTGAAAGGTTGGGAAACTGACTGCTCGAACTCAATCCCAGCAAAGGTGAAAATAATGAAAGACAGACTATTGAAAACTTAGAAGACAGAGCAAGAATTTACTATCACACCAAAACGATTTTCTCAACTGCATTCTAACCGAGAACTGAAGAAGCTACAAAATACAGCAACATTAGCTACAAAATACAGCAACATTAGCTACAAAATATAGCAACATTAGCTACAAAATACAGCAAAATTAGCTACAAAATACAGCAACATTAGCTACAAAATACAGCAACATTAGCTACAAAATACAGCAACATTAGCTACAAAATACAGCAACATTAGCTACAAAATACAGCAACATTAGCTACAAAATACAGCAACATTAGCTACAAAATACAGCAACATTAGCTACAAAATACAGCAACATTAGCTACAGAATACAGCAACATTAGCTACAAAATACAGCAAAATTAGCTATAAAATACAGCAAAATTAGCTACAAAATACAGCAACATTAGCTACAAAATACAGTAAAATTAGCTATAAAATACAGCAAAATTAGCTATAAAATACAGCAAAATTAGCTACAAAATACAACAAAATTAGCTAAATAATACAGCAAAATTAGCTAATACAGCAACATTAGCTAAATAATACAGCAACATTACAAATAGCCCGCACACAGGGGAAAAAAAGGCCCATGAAACATTTCGGTCCGACTTGGACCACTGACAAGTCACAATAACACACAAATATAAGGGTGCCAGTATATACATGAGAGGGGGAGGGGACAGGGACGGAGGGGGAGGGGACAGGGACGGAACAAAGAGACGTGTTGCCCCTTTTTGTTCGTTAGAGCAACATGTCTGATTTATCTTTGAATGAGGGGGCGTTGTAACAACAGAATTATCTGAAGGAAGATTAGTAAGAGGAGCAGGTTCAGTAGAAGCAGGAACAATAGCATCAGCCTAAGTAGGAGCAGCAGCCTAAGCAGCAGCCTAAGCAGTAGCAGCCTAAGCAGCAGCAGCCTAAGCAGTAGCAGCCTAAGCAGCAGCAGCAGCAGCAGCATGGGCTCATCGTCAGCAGCATGATTATTATTATAATCAAGGGGGAAGCGCCAAACCCGGAGGATTATACAGCGCCTGGGGGGGGGATGTGGAAGGCATTCAGGCTTAATTCGGGGAACTGGAGCACAGATCCAATTCCCTAAATCAAGAGCCCCTCACCAACATCAAGGAACCTTCCTTGAGGGGTCAGCAGCATGGGCTCATCAGTGCAGCATGCGAGCAGTTGTAAAGAGAATATGGCCTCAGTAGATCATCAATAACGTCACTGGTAAAGCTGGACAGGGTCATTTCTTAGTGCTTCCAGCAGCTCATTCCACCAGCGCCAACCTCCATTACTGATCCTATCTCCCTTTCACCTTCACTCTCAATACCTATAACGGCAACCTATTACTATCATTATTATTAATAGTAATAGTCGTAGTAGTAAGGGTAATAGTAATAGTAGTAGTAATACTAATAGTAATAGCATTAGTAATATTAATAGTAACAGTAGTATTAATAGTAATAGTACAGTAATAGTAATAGTTATAATAGTAGCAGTAATATTAATAGTAATAGTAGTAGTAATAGTAGTAGTAATAGTATAGTAGTAGTAATAGTAGTAATAGTAAATAGTAGTAATAGTAGTAGTAATAGTAGTAATAATAGTAGTAATAGTAGTAATAATAGTAATAGTAGTAGTAATAGTAGTAATAGTAATAGTAGTAATAATAGTAATAGTAGTAATAGTAGTAGTAATAGTAAAAGTAATAGTAATAGTAGTAGTAATAGTAGTAATAGTAGTAATAGTAGTAGTAATAGTAATAGTAGTAGTAATAGTAGTAGTAATAGTAGTAGTAAGTAATAGTAGTAATAATAGTAGTAATAGTAATAGTAGTATAGTAGTAATAGTAGTAGTAATAGTAGTAGTAGTAGTAATAGTAATAGTAATAGTAGTAGTAATAGTAGTAATAGTAATAGTAATAGTAGTAATAGTAATAGTAGTAGTAATAGTAGTAGTAGTAATAGTAACAGTAGTAATAGTAATAGTAGTAGTAATAGTAGTAATAGTAGTGGTAGTAGTAGTAGTAATAATAGTAAAAGTAGTAGTAATAGTAGTAGTAGTAATAGTAGTAGTAGAAATAGTAGTTGTAGTAGTAATAGTAATAGTAGTAGTAATAGTAGTAGTAGTAATAGTAGTAGTAGTAGTAATAGTAGTAGTAGTAGTAAATAGTAGTTAATAGTAGTAATAGTATAGTAGTATAGTAGTAATAGTAGTAGTAGTTAGTAGTAGTAATGGTAGTAGTAACGGTAGTAGTAATGGCAGTAGTAGTAATAGTAGTAGTAGTAATAGTAATAGTAGTAATAGTAATAGTAGTAATAGTAATAGTAGTAGTAGTAATAGTAGTAGTAGTAATAGTAGTAGTAGTAATAGTAGTAGTAGTAATAGTAGTAATAGTAATAGTAGTAGTAATAGTAGTAGGTAATAGTAGTATAGTAGTAGTAGTAGTAATAGTAATAGTAGTAATAGTAGTAATAGTAGTAGTAATAGTAGTAGTAATAATAGTTTTAGTAGCAGTAGAAATAGTCACCATTTTTTTAAATATTGACACAAGAGAACCATCGTCCATGTTTTTATCAATTTACTCTCCTGCAGTGAAATAAGAACATAAGAACATAAGAAAGGAAGAACACTGCAGGAGGCCTGCTGGCCCATACCAGGCAGGTCCTTTACAATTCATCCCACTAACAAAACATTTGCCCAACCCAATTTTCAGTGCCACCCAAGAAATAAGCTCTGATGTGAAAGTCCCACTCAAATCCAACCCCTCCCACTCATGTACTTATCCAACCTAGATTTGAAACTACCCAAAGTCCCAGCCTCAATAATTCAACTAGGTAGACTGTTCCACTCATCAACTACCCTATTTCCAAACCAATACTTTCCTATGTCCTTTCTAAATCTAAACTTATCTAATTTAAATCCATTACTTTCGCGTTCTCTCTGGAGAGACATCCTCAAGTCCTTATTAATATCCCCTTTATTAATACCTATCTTCCACTTATACACTTCGATCAGGTCTCCCCTCATTCTTGTCTAACAATGAATGTAACTTAAGAGTCTTCAATCTTTCTTCATAAGGAAGATTTCTGATGCTATGTATTAATTTAGTCATCCTACGCTGAATGTTTTTCTAACGAATTTATGTCCATTTTTGTATACGAGACAGAACTGAGCTGCATAATCAAGGTGAGGCCTTACTAATGATGTATAAAGCTGCAGTATGACCTCTGGACTTCTGTTGCTTACACTTCTTGATATAAATCCCAGTAATCTATTTGCCTTATTACGTACGCTTAGGCATTGCTGTCTTGGTTTAAGGTTGCTGCTCACCATAACCCCAAGTCCTTTTCGCAATCTGTATGGCTTTAATGTTCTACATCATTTAATTTATAAGTACTAGGGTTATGGGCACTCCCCAAGCTTCAGAACCTTGCATTTATCTACATTGAACTGCATCTGCCACTTTTCTGACCAAGAATAGAGTTTGTTTAAATCCTCCTGAAGTTCCCTAACATCTACGTTTGAATCAATTATCCTACCTATCTTTGTGTCATCGGCGAATTTGCTCATATCACTAGTAATTCCATCATCAAGGTCATTGATATATATTATAAACAACAACGGGCCCAAGACTGATCCCTGTGGAACGCCACTTGTTACAGATCCCCACTCGGATTTAACCCCATTTATGGACACTCTCTGCTTCCTGTCTGTGAGCCATGACTCGATCCACGAGAGCACTTTTCCCCCAATGCCATGAGCTGCCACTTTCTTTAACAGTCTATGGTGCGGAACTCTATCAAAAGCCTTACTAAAATCTAAGTAAATAATATCAAATTCTTTATTGTGGTCAACAGCCTCAAAAGCTTTACTGAAGAAAGTTAATAAATTAGTTAGACAAGACCGGCCTCTTGTGAATCCATGCTGAGTATCATTAATCAAGCTATGCTTATCGAGATGGCTTCTTATAATCTCAGCTATAATTGACTCTAGTAATTTGCCTACAATTGAGGTCAGGCTTATTGGGCGGTAATTTGACGGTAACGACTTGTCCCCTGTTTTAAAATAGGAGTTACATTAGCCATCTTCCACATATCAGACACTACACCTGTTTGAAGAGATAAATTAAAAATATTAGTTAATGGTTCACAGAGTTCCATTTTGCATTCCTTAAGAACCCTTGAAAAAACCTCATCAGGACCCGGCGACTTATTTTGCTTCAGTCTGTCTATCTGCCTCACAACCATCTCACTAGTGACTGTGATGTTACATAATTTATCTTCTTCTAGCCCACTGTAAAAATTAATTACTGGAATATTGTTAGTGTCTTCCTGTGTAAAAACTGAGAGAAAATAATTATTTAAAATCAAGCACATTTCATTCTCATTGTCAGTAAGGTGCCCATAGTTATTTTTAAGGGGACCTATCTTATCTCTAACTTTTGTTCTATAGACCTGGAAAAAACTTTTGGGTTAGTTTTAGAATCCTAGCAACTTTAATTTTCATAAGTCCCTTTTAGCTTTTCTTATCCCCTTTTTAATGTCCCTCTTAATGTCAATATACTGATTCATAAGATGACCCTCACCTCTTTTGATACGCCTATAAATTCCTTTCTTATGCCCTAGTAGATATTTGAGCCTATTATTCATCCATTTTGGGTCATTTCTATTTGATCTAATTTCTTTATATGGGAATAAACGGTCTTTGAGCAGCATGTATAGTGTTCAGAAAACTGTCATATTGATAGCTCTCTTCGTTACCCCAGTCAACAGATGATAAGTGTTCTCTAAGCCCATCGTAATCTGCTAAGCGAAAATCTGGGACTGTTACTGAGTTATCGCTACTATCGTACTTCCATTCAATGCTAAATGTAATTGATTTGTGGTCGCTAGCACCCAGTTCCTCTGAAATTTCTAAATTATTAACAAGGGATTCATTGTTTGCCATAACTAAGTCAAGCAGGTTATTTCCCTTGTAGGTTCTGTCACAAAAATGCTTCAAAAAACAATCCTGAAATACTTCTAAGAAGTCGTACGATTCTAAATTCCCAGTCAAGAAATTCAAATCAACATGACTAAAGTTAAAGTCTCCTAGAATTACTACATTATCGTGCCTTGTGGCCTTAACAATTTCCTCCCATAGTAGTTTCCCTTGGTCCCTATCTAAGTTAGGGGGACGGTATATCACTCCTAAAATCAGTTTTTCATGCCCCTCTGAAAATTCTATCCAAACAGACTCTGTATGTGTTACTTCAGACTTTAATACCCGTTTTTATGCAACAGTTTCAAGCGATCTCGGACATACAATGCCACCCCACCCCCCCTCCCAATACTTCTATCTTCTTGGAACAATTTAAAACCCTGAATATGACATTCCGCAGGCATGTCCCGACTTTTTGAATTAAACCACGTCTCAGTTAAGGCAAATACATCAATGTTACCTACACTAGCAACTAATCTCAACTCGTCCATCTTATTCTAGCACTACGGCAATTAGCATAATAAACATTGAAAGACTCTCCTTTCCTCTTACCTTCCTGCTCATTTCTATTTTTCTACTAAACCTATTACTGTCCTTATCACCCAAGGTCCCTGGCTTTTCAATATCTATCTCGTTCTTATTATTACTAGTTCCCCTAGAACTCGTAATATTACTACACTGGGACTTCACTGTTTTCCTGCCAAAACCCATACCACTAACTATTCCTAGTTTAAAGTCCTAACTGCTCCTTCCACTGCAGTTGCCAGTGCTCCCACCCCACACCTAGATAAGTGAACCCCATCCCTAGCATACATGTCATTTCTGCCATAGAAGAGGTCCCAGTTGTCAATGAATGTTACCGCATTTTCCTTACAGTATTTGTCCAGCCAGCAATTGACACCAATTCCCCTGGACAACCATTCACTTCCAACTCCCTGAAATCCCAAACAAAAATTTCGGTGTGGATAAGAAAACTTTCCCGCACCTTCTTTTATAGCCCATGATGATATCCCGTCTGGTCCTGCTGGTTTTTCTTGTCAGGATCCAAAGGATCCTAGTTATTTCAGTATCCTTCATTTCCTCTCTAGTGAACAGGAATTTCCTAATGCTTCACGTTATTTTTTCTCAACTTCGCTGAGTTTCTCTCTCTAATTCTTTGGTCAGAAGCGCATGTGTGTATTTACTGGCTTGTATTACAAATATAGATGTGGACATGTTAATATACATGGCGTGTGTATTTTGTCAACGTACCTGTGTCGACCTGCAAATGAACAACGAACTTTTGTATGTGTGTGCTTGAGGAACAATATCTTGCGTGTGTGTGTGTGACCTGACTTACCTTAGAACGTCTGAGGGAAGAAGCGAATGCTGAGTGAGGCGTCTGTTTGTAGGAGTGTTAAGGTGTCTGTAGGTGTGTTCAGGTATCTGTTTGTGGAAGAGTTACAACATCTGTTTTTGAGACTATTGATTACCCAAGTATTTGAGGGAACAAACTAGTATTTACTACACCATATGTTAGAAAGAATTATGCAAAAGAATAACATGAGCACAGCGGTAAAATCAACACAAATATACCACAGAGGCGCACGCACACCTTATCCATAAAAATCCACGCTTGTATTGAGTACACATCAGTGAAAGCAAAATATTGTTGAAGACGAACTTGGGAAGCAGGTTGCGTTTCTTAGGGATACCACATTAAACTTTGATTTTGCTCGTCATCTCTATAAATATGAATATATTTTTGCAGGCAGAGGTGCGCTAAAAAGGAACAGGGAGACCTTTAACGCATCCGCCATCCTTCGTTGGAAAATACTAACACCGCCGATTTTTTAAAACCTCTTTGGGGGGAGAGGGGGAAAAAATAGCGTACCTGGACACGGGTTAAGAAAGTGAAATTTAAATAGTGACACCTTTTTTTTAGTGAGCTATTTAGTGAGTCATAAAAAATGGCATGTTCACCGTCCTGTTTTCCTATAAAGGACTAACCATACCACGTGCGGGATTGAACCCTTGGTCAGAGAGTCTCAAAACTCCAGACCGTCGCGTTAGCCACTGGACCAGCTAGCTGGTCCACTGGACCGGCTAGCTGGTCCAGTGGCTAACGCCACGGTCTGGAGTTTTGAGACTCTCTGACCGCAGGTTCAATCCCGCCCGTGGTATGGTTTGTTTGCAATCGTGTCATTACGATTTCGTGAGTCAAGCTATAAAGGACTGTTTGCATATGGAGAAGAATTAAGAAAGAGAAGAAACAGGTGACGAAGAAATTTTATTTTGATAAATCGTAACGAGTTAATAACCAAAACCAAAAAATGTGACTTATTTCTACTGAGGTCCTCTTAACATGCATCTACCTGGAGTCTACCTGGAGGGCATTCCGGGGATCAGGGCCTGATCAACGAGGTCCTAGAATGCAACTCCTAAACAAAAAGAACCACAAGTGTTCGGAAACTAGGCTATGCATGCCAGGGTTCGATCACGGGTACTTTCGGTTGAGTCAAATGCGCTACCACTGCGCTATGAGATACCAAACTGAAAATATGATAATAGAACTGAATATCGTTTTCGTGTTTCGATGTACCGACTGGTAGTGGCCGCATTGAGGGAGATTAGATTGCTTTGGAAACCGTTCCCAATTGTGTGGGTTAGGGATTAAGGGTTGTTAATTAGGGTTAAAGTCTACATGTGGGATCATTAAGGCTGCAGTTTGTTTACTAACATCCAGAATCCTTTACACCTGAACATAAGGATTCAAACAAGGCACAGATTGTAAAACAAGCTTATATTGGGACAAGCTTTCGCTCTGTTTAGAGCTTATTCAGGTCATGATTAATGTGATAAAGCTTTATATAATAAAAGCTTGTATTGTACCGTGTACATTCAGATACACACACTTATTGGTGAACATACATTAAGAGATACATTTTGGTTTATATTAGGTTAGGTAGGGTTGGTCAGGAAACAGGACAAGTGTTTCCTGACGCGGGTCTTAATCACATGATGACCCGCCGCTGGAACTTTTGGTCATCTGACCGAGGCCTTCCGTTGGCTTACAGGTCCACCCCTTGAACAATTTGGGTTATATAGATATCTGTTTATATTGCAAGATAAACACCTCTCCGTGTATATAACCCATATTAAGTGCAAGATACAATACCTTGGTTTCAAGGTATGGAGTTGGGTAGGGTGTCGAACCAAATATCAACCTTGACCTAAAACGCTTTCTTGATAGTTGTGACAGAACCCACAGGCATAACACCAGACACAAACATCTCTACGACATTCCCCGTGTCCGACTAAACCTTTACAAAAATTCAATGTATGTCAAAGGCCCTAAAATCTGGAACACCCTACCTGAGAACTCTAGAACTGCAGACACATTCATCACCTTCAAAACTACCATTAGAAAACATCTTATCTCCCTGATACACCCCATCAACTAACTACACGAATACCACCTGGTGGTTCACACTTACACTCACTCACCCATTTGACCATAAACAAATATTAATCTCAATCTTAAAATAATGAATCCTGTGATACTCCAATACTGAAACTATGTACTGTGCCAAAACAAAAGCATTCACATTGCTAAACTCACAAACTAGTATTTAGTCACTTAGCCATAATACCAACTTACCTCATAATTTGTAATACGTATTTTAAAATAAAGAATTAAACTAAGTCTGCCCGAAATGCCTAGCCATGCTAGGCGTTCTAGTGGTACACTCTGTAATCATTATTTACCTACTTGTAAACCACACAATAACCAAATTCTGTAAATTCAACATTGTAATACTTAGAGAATAAACTTTGAATTGAATTGAATTGAATTGAAAAAGAGAAATAGGGACGGAAGATTCTGGTGTCACCTGGTAAAACTCCATCTAAACCTCCCACACACCCCACTCTCAACCCTCCACTTCCCCAGCTGACAGGAAATAACATTTCCCACAATTATCGTTCATACATTCTACAAGACTAAACGCAAGTGTATGGCGGTAAATACGCAGGTGTCTTGATTTTATTTCTACAATCTTCGAAAGATTATATGTGTGAGATACATATGACCCAAGGCAAATCTTCTGGCTTCCTCAATCAGTTCAGTCAAAACAACCATTGTTTGACCTTAAATTCAAACAAAAGTGGCCTTTGACCTGCAAAATTCACCACGCATTATATTAAATACTGCCCCGAATATCAGAAAAACCCGACGAACCCACAATTCTGAGTTACAATAGGAAAATCAATACAATTCACGCGAGGACATCCGCGATCGTCGGCACGAATTACGGACAGCCCCGTACGTTGGCACGAATTACAGGCAGCCCCGTGCGTCGACACGGATTATGGACAGCCCTAAAGAAAAAAAAGGCACAATACAATGTCTGGAACACGAAATAAATAACCCGTACATAAGAGAGAGGAGCTTAGGACGACGTTTCGGTCCGACTTGGACCATATACAAAGTCACACTAACAAAGGAGAAAAGGACAGCCCCGTTTCCTTAAGACACCTGCTGTCCATGTTTACTTGTCAGTAAAATAGGTACCTGGGTGTTAGTCGACTGGTGAGGGTCGCATGCTGGGGGGGGGGGGACAAGGTTGAAGGACCACAATGGAAAGACAAGACAGTCCTCGATGACGCATTGAGTGGCTAGCCCTTAAAAATCCGAACAGTCTTATCCTGTTTACTAAAGCCAAACAGTGTGATTTACTTACTATAATAATCTTTATTTCTACATGTACAAGGTATACAGGCGTAGCTGACATCAATGACATACTACTATATAGAAAGCCCATGGTTATGCAGAGCATTTCGGGCAAATTAGGTCAGTTTTGTCCCCAGAATGCTAACAGCCAGGTGCCTATTTTACCGACAGGTAAACATGGACAGCAGGTGCCTTAAGGAAACACGTCCTAATGTTCCCACCCGGACCTCAGTGTGTGAGCTGAATGCGCTAGTAATCGAGCTACGGGATCCTTTGCTTCTCTTCCCCAGGATGCGAATCCCAACAGTCAACTAGTATCTACATAGTGTACCTATTTATGGGTGAACAAAGTCAGCAGGTGTAAGGAGACTTGACATCTCAATTCGAGCCCGGGTTCTTTCGGCTGTGAGTCGAACCCTCCACCACTGAAGCATGGTAACGCCTCTTCCTTTACCGACACTTATTTTATAATTATTTATCCATCTTATAAATATTTTGTCCCTCACTACTGACAGGGACATAATTATCCTCCACAGATGAAAAAAACAAGCTTCGCCTGAGACCCAGGCAGCAGTTGTCGGAAATCAAGGACACTAAGTTTATTTAGGTACAGGGACACACAAATACAGTTATATAAATAATCATACATAGTAACATGTGTAAATACCTAGGATAAACCCCCCAAAAAGTCAACAAAGTGACTTATTTATGAGCCATGTGGGACTTGTTTTGATCAATTTAGATAAGCCACAGAAAAACAAACAGATCCTAACCTCGACAGACACGAGTTGGTCCACAGCTCTTACCCCAACATCCCCCTCCTACCTCCAGAAAAAATATCCCTCTGGCTGCCAGTAAAATAGTGCACACGGTATGCGACCCACGTATTTACATTATATAAAAGTTTAAACATGGTTTGAGTGTAAATCTCTGCTTCTATTACTTCGGGATCGCGCTTGAGATATCGTTTATTAATGAATGACTCATAAGAATACCTGAAAGTAATTAATCATCAGAAAAACTAGAGGAGTAGCGTTCCTCTCCGCCCACAGCGCTAACATTTACCTCCAACAATAAAGCTGCTGGCTTCGCCAGCCACTCCATTCTGCTACACAACTATTGCTCACCCACATGACTTGATGCTTCCCTGTCATCTTGCGCAGCTACACCAACTTCTTATAATATACTACATTATGTCCACCATAGAGACGAATTGGTAAATAGATATATAGATAGACAGATAGAGAGCTCAGGTATTTACAATGAGGTCGACGGGCTTCCCATCGCCCTCGGCAGATGGTGAAAACTTACCCATCATCTATTTTTTTTTTAACTCAAGAGTAAACTTCAAGTAGTGACCAATCAAATAATATTTAATATCCTGCTGGGCTAACCTCCTCTCACTGCGCTATAGCAAGATGTGAGAGACGTACTATGAAGCTGCGATATTATGCTCTTCTGATGCATATATGAAATGAACACAGCCTACGAATATAATTGACATTAGACGATGTATTATGAAAGTGCATGGTAGCCAGGGGCCCGCATGCCCTCAGGCCGCCGGTCAGAGTTCATGTTGGGAGGGTGGGATAGGGAGGGGACCATGAGGTTACCTACTGGCCTAATACACATCTTCTATACGTTAGTCACATTGCTGTACAAATCAATATTGCTCACTTATTGATTTAATACACTCAAATATTTAATAAGCACGAGATTCTAATTGTTTATCTCCTCGCAGGCAATTGTCAGTTAAAGAAATCTTCAAGACGGGAAGTTATCATACATCCTTCCGTGTGTGGCTGCTGGCTGTGTTTTCCAGAGTATCAGCATCTTGCGAAGTGGTGAAGCTCCGTTTATCATTGCGCTTAGTGAATCTCTATGCAATGACCCAGAGATGTGCCTGACGGAGTGCCACAAGTGCCACGGACGCCCAGGAAGTGTGTGTGTTGAGAGCTAGGGAGGTGCAGGAGGCTGGCCACCACAAAGACGGTCATCATCTTGCTGCTACATCTTCCAAGCTGCTCCTGACGACTAATGTCTCTCATTAATTATCTTTCGCAACATTTTACGCCGATGAGGCTGTGATCAGACGGTTGAGTAAGGTGAGCCGCTTGATTTTCGTAATAAAATATATTGTTAGTTTGCTGTGTGATGGCAGACGAATTAATCACCATTTGACTTCAAATTGCTCTTAGGTTTATTATACTTACGGAAAAACAATTTTAATTAGTTATTTATAATTATATTACTGCAATACACTCAAAGATTTTTACAATGATCTTATGACGCTGTATTCAATATTCTTATTTTAGAGACTTATTATTTTTTATAAGATAAACTAAAAATTTAGTTACCCATAAACACATTTTCTTTATATTTGATGTGAAAGAAAGAAAATGTATTATTTTTAAATGGTTAACTTCTATATTCAAAAGTTTTCCCCACTTATGATATTTTAACTAAGACTACAATTTTTATAGCTATTATAGGCTTAGTAACCCAGTGTGGCTTATTCCCACTGAAGTCCAGTGATCCTCTTCCCCAGGATGGGACCCACAACAGTCGGCTAGCAAAGACAACAGGTGAGAAGAAATATGCCCAATGGCTTGGTTAGTAACGCTCTTGCCTCATACTGAGTGTCCGTGGTTCGATTCCCGATACGGGTGTAAATGCTGGGCATGTTTCCTTACACCTGCTATCCCTGTTCACCTAGCATTAAGTAGGTACCTGGGTGCTAACAGACTGGTGTGGGTCGCATCCTAGGGGACAAGACTGAAGGACCACAATGGATATAAGACAGACAGTCCTCGATGACGCACTTTCCTGGGTTATTCTAGGTAGCTAACCCTCCCCGGGTTAACATTCCAAGACAACAGGTGAAAGTAAATATACCCAATGTTTCCACTCGTCCCGAGTTTAAGCCCGGGTCCTTCAGTTGTGAGACGAAGACTATCACTTGAACCACGGATTACCTACACGAATACATTTTAAATCAGTGATAGGAATACAATTCCTAACCGAATTAATTTTTATAACGTAAAATAAGAAACATAATCTAAGCAATATGTGAGCATAATTTATGATCAGTTACAGAGGTTTCTATTTTATTAATGATCACTCAAGAGTTAAGATTTTTCAAGTAAGAATTTTGTCGAACTTTTTCCGATGATATCATCAGCCATTTGCAGTGATTTAGTTACAGGCGGGACGGGTCTTACCCTCGCTTTATGGAGAGTTTGATAATATTTTAAATCATGTAACTATTGTGCTGATGAGAAGTTTATACTGTGTTTGAGTTATTCATGATTAAATTAACATTTTTTTTAACCATTACGGAAGGGTTTATTTAGATTATTACCTCCAAAGTATTAATAGCTTGGGATAACTCAAGTAAACCAAGACATGTGGATTATTTTCATTCTGACCCTTTGGTCCTCCCAAAAGATGCTACCTACAACAGTCCACTTAATACTAGGTATCTATTTACTGATACGTAAAATGGACAGCAGGTGTAAGGAGTCTTGTGCATGAGCCCTACCTCGTCCAGGGTTCAACCTGGGTCCTTTCGGTTGTGAGCCGAACACGAGGCCACTGCTCTACGACTTCCTTTGTGCACATAAGACATTTTACATACACATGACAGGATATACTATATATATAGTCTTAGCAGTCTGTATTTAAATGCCCTCTGTTTGCCCTCGTTTAAAAAGCATGGTTATGAATTAGACACGTGTGCAACATGTCTCTGAGGGACTGATCACCTCTTCTACAGTCTTCCGTTGATGTCCCTGCATTGTACTGATAAAGCCACTGACTGGCGAAACGTCTATAAAGTTACTACTACTACTATTGCCTCGCTTTACTCCCCTGTCTGTATCTTGCGCCACTACCACCACTACTACTACCACTACTTCATCACTTATCTCTGTCCCGTCCCTGTCCCACCTCTCCTATATATACTGGCTCCCTCACCTTCTTGTGTAAATCATCAAGTACTCCTAATAGTTATAATCATAAAGAAGTTGACCTGTAAACCAGAGGAAGTTCTCTGTCAGTTGACCAAAACCTCCAGGTGTGGGTCATCATCCAAGACCCGCGTCAGGAAACACTTGTCCTGTTTCCTGGCAAACATTATACCTACCTACCTTACAGGGTCAGTGCGACTTGTAAATGGTCCAGGTTGGACCGAATCTTCGTCATAAGCTTCTCTCTCCTATGTGCGGGTTGTTTGTATATTTTTCCTGTCATGGTATTGTGCCTTTTTGTTCTTCATGAAGTTGTCAGTATTGTATACCACTAATGTATTAATACAAGGGGTAGTTTTCAACTACCTGGCAGCTGTCCTGCTCTTAAACAAATGGTGAGGATCTTCGTTATGGGTTTAGAGAATCATCTTGCTATTCCCCTCACTATCCATTGTGATAGGCTGTCGGGTCCCATAATTTTTGTTATATCCGACTCCTTCAATATTATTTATTTCTATGTTTTGTGGTTAACTTCTAATATTAACCAGTTAATCAGCTCTGGCTCTATGTTTCTTGACAGTAATTTACGTATTTTTATAAATACATCAATAATTAACCCTGTCATTTCTGTTGCTCATTATTATAGGCATTGGAATAATTTCAAAATTCCCTCTCAGCTTCCCTTCATACTCGTGTATTCTTATTTTTTCTGCTTGCTTTGATTTTTTTATCGTCTTTGCTTCATATTCCACGTTCCTTTTTCTTTCTGCATTGGCCTCTCTGCAGTTTTAGTTGAACTACGACCTCTTGCATTTTCTCTTCCTATATCTGGTGTAAATTCTTCAATCTCACGACACTTTTTAATGTCTATTTTTTTTCAGTTCTCTCAGGAAATTTTATCTTCAGTCTACTCTTTTATAGTTTTGGTTTTCAGTTTTTTTTCCTTCCATTTTTACTCCAGTCCCACTACATCTAGAAAATAAAACTTGAGCAGTGTGTCATCACTGCACTTAGCGGTATTCCGTAGTCAACTCTCTCATATCTGGTTTGCTAAGAGTGAATATCAAGTGTGAAGACACATCCCACTCTCTCTTATTGCTTCCCTCACGTGTTTGATCATAAAATTCTCCATTTCTGCCTCCGTTAATTCTTCTCTCCATTTTCATGAAGCCACGTGCGGGCTCCAGTTTTTCCAATTATTTTTTTTTAGTTTGAGATCCCATAAAATTAGTAGCCTTGTTTTTTGTCCTCTTTCTGCTTTGTTGTCTCCAAGATTCATTGCTGATGCTGCTGCTTCATGCTGTCTCTCACTCCTGCTATTCAACAGTATGTCTTTACTACCTGTCAGTGTTTCCAGACGATGCAACACAACCTTACCTTTGATGAGTTTCCAGAGTCTTTCTACTCCCGGAACCCGACCATGAGCCAGGCTTGTCTGGTGCTAGCCTAACATAAGAAATATCATTTACATGGAAAGGTGCCATGATAAAAAGTGCAAGAGGGGACATAGTCATAACATACAACATACTCCTGGGTAAGAACTTGACTGACAAGAGAGTCTGCAATGGAAGGAACCAGGATGAGTGAGCGGAAAGTGAACAACCAAATGAGATCTCTCAAGGTACCTTCATATGGTAGATAGAACAAGCTAGAGCAGTGAACGGTAATTCCACGCATGGATTCTGAATCAGATATGACAAAACTAAACCACGAAAGCTGATAAGAGTAGCTAGGTAGATCCATGATTTAAAGGCAAATCCTACAAACGCCAGTTAGATAAATTCCCAGGTTTTAAGTGTCTATTTTCTCAGTAACTTCTTTCTCATGGTGGGTTACCCTACCTTACCCAATCTTTGACCTAAATAGTGGGGAAATTTTCCCTTTCGACAATTTTTTTCCGTGTTTGGAACACGACCTGGTCTCAGACCGAGCCGCGGGGGCGTTGACTCCCGAAATCCTCTTCAGGTAAACTCCAGGTAATAATGGATACGTTTCACTATTCACCATAAAATATATATAATGAGACCAGAATATTTTTAAAAATAATAATAAACAACTTGACCCCATCTGCAATAAGCGGCCCTTCATTTAAGAAATTGAAGCTATCCTCCCTTAGCTTGTATTAAGTTTTATTGCCTCCTCCTCCTCCCCAGGCGCTGTACGACCCTTACGGGTTATCTGTTAGTGGTTCTGGGGATTATTTTACACAAATAACCCGCACATATAACGAAACGTGTATCGGTGTTTCGATCCTACCTGAACCATTAACTGGTCTTCACGGTCCAGTCTGAGACCAGGCAGCAAAGACACAATGCTTAGCAATGATTATCATAATCCTCACCAATGAAGACAATAATTAACCCCCCTACACACATTTAAACCCTCCCTCCTAGCCTATGATAACCCATCATTTGCCCCTGAGAAACGTTCGAAACATTAATGCAATCATAGCGTTTTATTTTTCCGTCATAGAGCACAAGGCTCTGTTGCGTTGCGGCGACGTAGTCATCTCTACCATGCACATGATTCACTCCTCGTGATATGAATACAACATAGCATGGAGTGTAAGGTATATGTATAGATAAAAACACTAAGAGCCACGCCACCAGAATACATATATTCACTTAATGAAGGTTATAATCTTATCGTGCTATTGTTTATGATCATCTTGTGTCCATTAATTATTTTAATGGTGGAACGTTACACGATCACAAGCGGTTTAAAGTCAAGATATAATTTCGTGTCATAAATTATTAAGACGGTCCGTTAGCTCTTAAAAGGAAAGCAGAAGTCTGGTGAAAATTAATTTTTCATTCAGTTTTTAGTTGGTCCTGCAATGTTTAACCTTTTAATATTTACAATGGTGTTTAAAATATCAGTCATGTTTATATTTTTTCTAAATTGTAGTTTAAAATGTGTCAGTTTACTTAGTATATTAAAAATAGGTCTCCACTTTACACGTATTTATTTTTACAATAAACTCATGGTGAAGCATTCAGTGTTCACCTAGCAGTAAGTAGGTACCTGGATGTTAGTCGACTGGAGTAGGTGGCATCCTGGGGGGTGATAGTACCTTAGAGCTGGACTTCGAAATGATCTCAGGTAGAATAAGAGGCTCTTAGCCTCTAAAAACTTGTTTATGTAAAAAAATCTTTCGAGTCATATAGTTATGGAAATGGGAAGTAATTAGGCTTGATCGGAGGAATTGGAGTTAGCCTCCTCTTCCTCGGATTGAATCTGGTTGCCTTTCATTACCCAGACACTGTATGAAACCTACGGGTGTACAGCTACCTGGGAGCCCTGCGAGTCTATCTGGAGGTTATTCCGGGGATCAACGCCCCCGCGACCCGGTCCACGACCAGGCCTCCCGGTTGATCAGGGCCTGATCAACCAGCCTGTTACTGCTGGCCGCACGTAGTCCAACATACGAACCACAGCCCGGCTGATCCGGCACTGACTTCAGGTATCTGTTCAGCTCTCTCTTGAAGGCAGCCAGGGATTTATTGGTAATTCCCCTTATGCTTGGTGGGAGGCTGCTGAAGAGTCTTGGGCCCCGGACACTTATGGTGTTTTCTAAGTGTACCAATGGCGCCCCTACTTTTAATTGGGGGTACCATTGGTACACTAACAGAAAACACCGTAAGTGTCCGGGTGCTGACTGTCTGTAGCCTCCCTGTGATGCCCGTTTCGTGTGTTGGCGCTGCCCGAGTGAAATATCAGAACTGGAACAGATACGAGATGGTTTACCGGACCGCATAGAGCCAATAAGGCTCTATGCTGGAACGCCTTAAAGTCTTAAATATGTACTCACTGGAACAAGGGAGAGATACATAATATATACCTAGGAAGTACTTGAGGGCCTGTTCTCAAATTTGCACACTGCCATTACAACATACTGGAGAGAGAGATATTGGAGGAAGTGCAAAATAAACTCAGTGAAAAAGAGGCGTGCAGTGGGCACAATAAGGGAACACTGTATCAACATCAGTGGTCTCAGATTATTCAACATCTTACCAGAAGATACAAGACAAGTGTAGAATTCTTTAAGAGGAAACTGGACAATTATCTTCACCAGGTGCCAGATCAACCAGGCTGTTATGGATATATGGGTCATGGGACACCAGCAACAACATTATTATTATAATCAAAGAAAAGCGTAAGCCACAAGGATTACAGCGACCAGCCAAACACAACAAGGACTGGCTGACTAGGCAAGCAACAGACGAGCTTGGCCTAGGGCCGGGCTCTGGGATTAGAAAAACATTCGCAACTCATCCGTGCCCTCTCCCTCTCCTGAGACAACTGGTCACATTTGGTACAGGAGAGGTGGTGTACTCACCTATTTCTGGTTGTGGGGGTCGATTCCAATATATTTCTTAATCCTGTTTACTCTTTACTCAGGAGGGCAGACTTGGTCCAATTATTTTAACTGGTTCCTGGGCTGGTGATACTTCTGGTGATTTCAGGAAGTTGGGTTTAGTTCAGTAATTTTAATCATTTTAACTGGTCTAGTAATATCAGAACATTAGGCTAGGTCCAGCCATTTTAAATGGTCCAGTTATTTTTAACTGGTTCGTGTGGCGGTAGCTATAACCTTGATTGTCCTGGGAAAGAGCATCTGATCTGTAAAGGACCTTCACGGGTGTTTGCTGGTGTTGGAAAAGTGTGTCTATTGTTAGTTATGCTACAGAGAGAGAGAGAGAGAGAGAGAGAGAGAGAGAGAGAGAGAGAGAGAGAGAGAGAGAGAGAGAGAGAGAGAGAGAGAGAGAGCGAGAGTGCATGATGTGTTCGTGGTAGGAAGCCTGTGATTCTATCTTGATTCATAACAGCATTGTATGATAACCATATTTTTGGCCATTTCCTTTATCCTTCAGTTCATTATCCTTCCTTTTGATCACCTGTCCTTCGTTCACCAGCCCCTCCTTCCCCTGCGTCCTGATATTCGCTCCTCTGTTCTGTTGGTTCATTCTTACACTCTTACCATTCATGTCTTATACATTCTGTGCATTCATTCAAGAGTTGATTCGAGTCTCCTTGAACTTGTGCCTCAACAGGCTCGCTTTCTGATGTGTCTGGTGCTAAAACACTAATGCCTCTGAGTACTCTTTGCTTTCTGATGTGTGTGGTACTTAGAGACTACCTCACTACTCTTGTCTGATGTGTCTGTACTAAATCTGGCTCACTGTTAGTGGCTCACTGTTAGTGGCTCACTGTTAGCGGCTCACTGTTAGCGTGTGGTACCTCTTTCCTGATGGCACCCTTCGATACTCCTTTCGGGGGTTCCCTTTGATACTTAAGTGGCGGTGGCCCTTGGATACCACCTTCGTAGAAGCTCTCACTGGCACTTAATGTGCGTACACCTTCCTAACATTAATTTATCAGTCACTGTCAAAATTTAGTTTTATTTTCTTACAAGTGTGTACTGTGTACCCTGAGGTGAACTGCACACTCGCGTGACGATATTTCTATACAACATTCTTGTGGTGAAAAAGGTTTTGGGAGTTTCAGTTGTGCTTTTGTGTGGTGCGGAAGAAAATGGAGGAGGAAGAAGTAAGGAAGAGAGGGACAAACACAAGGATGGAAAGAGAAGGGAAGGGGAGAAGTTGAGGAAGGTATGAAGGAGAGGTGTGTGATTGGTAAAATAATATAAAAAAGTAAGTGTCCTTACATGCACCTCGCTTATCATACAATCATGTTCTGCTTCTCCACCTCTTCCGTTTTCCCCTTCTCTCCCATCCCTTACGCCTCATCACCCCTTCCCCTTTCATCACTCTCTTTCTCTCCACTCCACTTAACCATTCCAACTCCCTTATCCCTGTCCTCCCTTGACCCATCTGATATACCTTTGATAAGTCCCAAGAATTTTATACTCCCGGAGCTCGGCCACGGGCCAGGCTCGTCTGGTGCTTGCCTAGTTAACCAGGCTGTTGCTTCTGGTGATCTGTTGGCTCACATATCCATCACAGCCTGGTTGATCTGGCCCCTAGTGAAGACAGTAGTCCAGTTTCCTCTTGAAGACTTCTATACTTGTTCCAGCAGTGTTTATATCTTCTGGCAACTAGGCTATGATGGACATGTGGGTCAGCGGGCCACCAGTAGCAACAGCCTGCTTGACCAGGCAAGCACCAGACGAGCTTGCCCCAAGGCCGGGCTCTAGGCGCAGAAAAACTCTCGGAACTCAGTGGTAAAGGCATATCAAAGATAAGATGTTGAATAGTTTGGGGACCACGGATATTGATCCAGTGTTCTCTTACTGTGCCCAGTGCACCCTAGCTCTTCACCGGGTTTATTTTGCACTTCCTTATCTCTCAGTGCAATATGTTATGGCAGCGTGCAGATTTAGGACAAGGCCCTCAAGTACTTTCCAGGTATATAAACATGGTATGAACCTTGGTAACAGATACCGACAAACTGGTGTAGAAAGATCAAGGTCCCAGGACCTAGTCAAGCAGCTGCTCTTCAAGTAGGATACCTCGATAATGGTTAGGGGCTCTTCATTCAAGGAATCAGAGCTACTCTTTCCCTTGGAATAAACTTGAGTACCTCCCATTCCCCAGGCGCTGTCTGACCTCTACGGGTCATATTTCAACATCAACGACTCCTATTTTACTAGGTGTCCCCCGCCCGCCATGTTTCAATATTTATGTTCCACGGGCCATGACACGCAAACCTCTCATATTATTTCTTGAATTTATATGCCAGAGGTTCTTCCAACAGGCGACAAGCGACTCAGTCACGAGTGAGAGAAAATACCCGAGTGGTCATGAGAACTACCAGTACCATAACAGCCTTGTTCTGGGAAACAATGGGAATGGCCTTGTTGTTGCACGGGTGGCCGAAGATTTTTTGGAAAACGACACTTTGCAGAACCAGTTTTCATTGGGGCAACGTTTCTATTTGTTAAGATCTATATCTGATCTTTGACATATGGAAATGCTGCTCCCCAAAGTGTCTTTTTCGCTATCTGCAACACAAAAATAAAATGGTTGGTTGAGGCTTAAACCCTTTCAATTAAATGAGGGTTATTAAGGTTGCATGCCGCCAAAAAATGTCGCAATCCCTAAAATAGAGATTAAGGAAAACTCTGTGTATATGCAGCAGTAACAGCCTCGTTGATCAGGCCCTGATCCACCGGGAGGCCTGATCATGGACCGGGCCGCAGGGGTGTCGATCCCCGGAATACCCTCCAGGTAGACTCCAGGATGCATACAGACAAAACACCTCTTGATCTATATATCCTGTCCTACATAATTCCCACTTTCAGATCAGTTTACCCTGTTTCCGTGAAGGAACTAGCAAGTGATGAACCTATATCTACCAGCAACCCACGTACATTAAGTAACATAACAATTGTTACTGACATCAAACATACACTGCAGAGATGTCAGCTTAATCCATATTTTAAAACAAAACTAGAAATGTCAGCAAAAACAGTGGCGATGTCAAGATGAGGGACTGACCACCTCAGATCAGGATGAGGGACTGACCACCTCAGATCAGGATGAGGGACTGACCACCTCAGATCAGGATGAGGGACTGACCACCCTCAGATCAGGTGAGGGACTGACCACCTCAGATCAGGATGAGGGACTGACCACCTCAGATCAGGATGAGGGACTGACCACCTCAGATCAGGATGAGGGACTGACCACCTCAGATCAGGATGAGGGACTGACCACCTCAGATCAGGATGAGGGACTGACCTCCTCAGATCAGGATGAGGGACTGACCACCTCAGATCAGGATGAGGGACTGACCACCTCAGATCAGGATGAGGGACTGACCACCTCAGATCAGGATGAGGGACTGACCACCTCAGATCAGGATGAGGGACTGACCACCACAGATCAGGATGAGGGACTGACCACCTCAGATCAGGATGAGGGACTGACCACCTCAAAAACTACAACTATAAGATCAGACTGATCAACCTTGTCCTCGCCACTACTACTGTTACCTCTGTTCTAAGTAACCTTGTATTTGACTGAAGAAGCCTGCTGTGTAGGCGAAACGTTTCAACAATAAAGATCCCCAACTATTACACATGTGTCTTACTCACCTATATCTTAGTCCAAATTATCAGAAAAGGCTTTATTAATGCACTGATCACAAAATTCGCCGACAGTAAGAAACGTCGCCAAAAACCATACCACGGGCGGGGATTGAACCCGTGATCAATCACATGATTTCGTAAGTCTTGAGGAAAACGTCGCCAGAACTTATTGAAACATCGTCATAATAAAGATATACACTGCACACTGTCGGTAATTGCAGATGCTCAAGTTTTTGATCCAAGGAATTGTAGTTATCCTCTCCTTTCTCGGATCAAACCTGACTGACTGCATTTCCTAGGCGCTGCATGACCCATACGTGTTAAATTCTTTCCTCTCACGTAAGAACGCTTTTATATACAAAATTTAAATGCTCTTTCCATTATATACTAAAATCTTCAAAAGTTTATTGAGGTAATGTCCTGACAGTGAAAATTTTAATTCACACGAAAAAAAAAAACACGGTTGCAATCACACAAATTACTTTAAATCACGGGAAGAGACGGCACGTGGCAGGTGTTTGTATCAACCAATAGAATCACGTGTGTAAGTCACGTGACGGCAGGGCGTGTCGTGACTGGCTGGTCGTCCACCAATCACTGACCACTCAAGCACATCTCACGAGTCCCTAATAAATTCGGTAAACATAGTGTGGAGATCAGTCTTGGTTTGACAGTCGGGGAGAGTGCTCGCTTCATGTAAGTCTATATATATATGACTGCGACCTTATACTTTATTATTATAGTACCCAATGTGATTATTCAAAGTAATATATGACAATGTTTATATATATAGCTATGAATACTAAGTTTCATTGAGATGGTGATCTGTAGCTCAGTGGTGGTACCGCGTTCGTCACAACCAAAAACACATGGGTTCAATTCCCGGGCGGAACAAGAGTACGTTCAAGCCAACTCGCACCTGCTGCCCATGTTCACGAAACAGTCAATAGGTATCGGGGTTCGATTCTCGGGCAAAACGAGCGTATGAGCAAGTCTCCTTACACCGGCGGACCATGTTCACGTAGTAATAAATACTGTAGGTAATTGTGTGCTGGTCGGCTGCTGTGAACCACATTCCAGGGAAGGTCCTGGATGTGTTCCAGCCGCTGCGAGATCACAGGTATATTCCCAATAATAGTCTTTTATTTCTACAAGCACATGATACAACTAATACAGACCATAGCTCACATTAATTACATAAAGTCCCTGGCTATGCAGAGCAGTAGGTTAGGTAAGGTTTGTCAGGAAACAGGACAGGTGTTTCCTGACGTGGGTCTTAGATGATGATCCGCCTTTGGAGCTTTTGGTCATCTGACCGAGGCCTTCCGCTGGCTTACCGGTTCACCCCTTTAAAAATTATGGTCATTTATAACCATGTACATCCATTTCGGGCGAATTAGGTTTTGTCCCCAGGATGCGACCCACGACAGTCTGCTAACATCCAAGCAGCTGTTTACTGCTAGGTGAACAGGGACAACAGTTCCCTGTGCCTCAATGCATGCAAGTTGCATAGTAGCTGCGCCTTGCAACATTCGAGGCACAGGAGGTGGAAGATTGAGACACTTCTGCAGCATATGGGAATCTTTATTCAGGAAACGTTTCGCCACGCAGTGGCTTCATCAGTCCAATACAAAGAGGAAGGCGTAAGGAGAGGAGGAGTATGAGGTAATCAGTCCCTCAGCCTGGAGTCGATGTGCTCAGTCCATCAATCTTGTAGAATTGATTGATGGACTGAGCACATCGACTCCAGGCTGAGGGACTGATTACCTCATACTCCTCCTCTCCTTACGCCTTCTTCTTTGTATTGGACTGATGAAGCCACTGCGTGGCGAAACGTTTCCTGAATAAAGATTCCCATATGCTGCCTAAGTGTCTCAATCTTCAACTTGTCGGTTTTTCAAACCATTCATCACACAGGAGGTGGAGCTCAACTTATTCAAGAAGCCTAGGAGCTGTAACAACCCGCCCAGGAGCTGGAGATCAACACATTTAAGAAGCCCTGCATATATAACTTAACACCCTCACAAGGCCCAGAAGCTGTAAATCAACAAGCTCATGAGGCACAGGAGTTATAACTCAACCCAGTCAAACACTGAAAAACATGGAGATCAGTCACACGAAACTAGGTTAGCAATGTCCCTAGACCTCACATTACAATATAAATTGAAACGTTTTTGAGCGAACCCACATATGATCCTTGTGGGTTTAGCGCTAAAGTTTTGAATGCAACAATAATAATCAATATGCCGATCTTTATGAAACTCTTACCTGTTAGGCTGCTGTTAAATGTGAATTAACCAAGAATTATTTCTAATGAATTAAACACGTGCAACACCTTATATCTTTATTCTGAAGAAGTTTATGGCACGCAGTTTTTTTTTTAATTCAACACAGATTACAAACCCGAAACGGTGAGATGAAATTATAACTGGAGACTATAATATGTGGTAATCAGTCCCTCTTACCTGTTAAAGATAGTTATTCCGAGGAAACACAACACAGCATTGTACAAAACTTTAATGGAATCAGTTAGCCTAAATTATTTCTAATGAATTAGACACGTGTAACACATGAGTATCTTTACTCTGAAGTTTCTGGCAAACAAAGGTTAGGTTAGGTAAGGTTCGTCAGTAAACAGGACAAATGTTTCCTGACGCGGGTCTTAGTCAGATGATGACCCGCCCATGGAGCTTTGGTTATCTGACTACTGAGGCCTTCCACTGACTTACCAGTTTTTGTAATTCAACAAAGATGATAAACTGAAGACAGTAGTGGGATAAATTGGTGACAGTATATGCGGTAATCACTCCCTCAGTCTTGGTAGGTGTTCGACTACGGATATATTTATGATAAAAGTCCCTTAAAGGACTTAAGGAAACTGCGTAAACAATAATAAGGTGGAGACTTAAAGGAACATGATGCTATTTCATTTCCGGCACAAAGTGGCACTTACACAAAAAAAAATCATATATTTTACTAAACATCAAGCATCAGTAGGGTTGGAGAGGGGCTCGAACCGCGGTCCGAAAATTGACAGTACGACGGTTCGAGCCCCTAGTCCACCTTTCGGTTTAGTGACAGTTTATTTTAAAACAAAGATTTCTTGAAGAGTTTGAAGTCAACTACAGGAGGCCTTCTGAAGTTATTGCATGAAACCACAACAGAAATTTTGAAGCTGGACAGCTTCCTTCTATAAGTGTTGGGTCTACCAGGTTGTGATGACGGCCTGCGGGCCACTAGCACAAATAACCTGGCTGGCAAGGCAGGCAACAGGGAAGCTTAGCCTCGGGGTGCCCTCCAGGGGTATAAGAGCCCTTGAAACTGGTTACAGGCAAATTCTAATTTACATCAAAAAAAAAAAAATAGAAGTAACAGCCTGGTTGATTAAGCCCTTATCCACCTGGAGACCTAATCGTGGACCGGGCCGCAGGGACGACGTTGATCCCCGGAATGCCCTCCAGGTCCAAATACACTAGTAAATAATAATGCCAGCCTTCCCTGAGGCAAAATACACAAATGCTGAAAATATTAAGACACCCAGAAAACGCAATAATTCGCTTCTTTAACTTATAAAAATAGCAAATGTAAACTTATACAACCCAAAAGTTTCCCTCACCTACCTTTTGATTTGACACTATCAGCATTTTGTTTGAAAATGTTCAGTGAAGGCATTCTCAGGTTGCACGACAAAACAGAATAATTTAAAACAAAAACAAAGTTGCACTAATATTTTTAAGCATGTATATCACATTATTATTAACAAACGTAAATAGTTTTTATGCGGAAAATGAGGCTCTGGTTAGGATATGTAAGATGTGGGGGGGGGGGGGAGGTGCTATTTTGCAGTAAAAGTAGGTCTTACATAAAGGTGTGTAATATCATCATGGTGGTTAGTGTATTTACAAATGGAATTGTAAAAGTGAATGCAAGTGTGTCTGGTGAGAGGTGTTAAATTACAAAATTAATCTGATACAAAGTGGGAGATGCAACAGTTGCTCTTTGCTTATGAATGGGAAATTCTCAAGAGAAGTTGCAAAAATTGGTGGATGTATATGGGAGCGTTTGTAAAAGAAACTAAAAATGAACATAGAATGAGCATAGATGAGGGGGGGGGAGAGTATGAAGTGAATGTATTTAGAGGTTTGGAAGTGGACATGTCGGTAGAGAAGTTTAGAAAATAGATGAATCAAAGAAATGACGAGGGGGGAAATGTAGGTAGCACACTCACCGAGTTCTGTTTGCAGATGTCAGGACTCGGCTTCTGGCCCCAATGTGTGCTGAGGCATCTGTGGAAAGAAAATTTGGTTTAAGGAGGCAAAAAGTAAAATGTACCAGAATATAGTAGTATCTGCACTTTTTCTTCGGTGTGAGGCATGGGCTTTAAATGTTGCAGCGAAGAGGCTGGAGGTACTGGAGATGTGCTTAAGAACAATGTGTTATGTGAATTTTATGCAGAGAATTCTGAATGTAGAAATCAGAGGGCAGTGCGCGTTAGCAAAAGTACAATTATGAGGACTGAGGAGGGCTAGCTGAAGTGGTTTGGGGATTCAGAGGATGAAGCAAAATAGGATGACTGAGAGGGGCGTGTAAAGCTGGGGTGGAAGGTAAAAGGGGCAGGGATCGTCTCAGGAAAGACAGGAAGGAGGGGATAAATGAGGTAGTTACTGCAAAGGGGCTTGTACATTCAGCAGGCTTGCGTAACGCCTCCGCATGTGTATATGTACATGTGCATGCACATTTGGATTGTTCGTGTTTGCATGTGCGTCCGTGTATACGTGCGTGCGTGCGTAATTCCCCTGAAGGGGTATACTTATGAATTTGTAGCATTTTATGCCGTCACATTGTCATGACTTTGAGTGTCTCTGCTGATTTACTTGAAACCTGAAATGTCGGTACTTGAATACTGACTCATTTACGACCCCTTAACAGACTTCCGTTTCAATTACTATTATTATAATCAAAAAGAAGCGCTAAGCCACAAGGGCTATACAGCCTTCCCGTTTCAAACTCATGAGAGGAGAGTGATACCTTCCATAATACCTGCCTGTCAATCCGAAAGAAATACCCACGTCATGTTGAATCTTAATTATATTTTTATTCCCATCGTGACGTTGTTTTCCCATCCCAGACATTGTATTTCCATCCCAGACATTGTATTCTCATCTCAGAAATTGCATTCCTATTCCAGTCATCTGAAAAAAATTGCCCGTAGAAAGTAAATTAAAAATATATGGCCTAACTTGGATATGCAACTGCTAAATGCAATCTTTAAGAGCCATTAGTACTAGCAGTAGTAGTATCACGAACACTACTTGAAGCCTCGGCACAGCGAGGCGTGTTATCAATATTATATTTCTGCAAATGGTAAACTCGGAGGGGTCATAGACCCTTGGGGAATGGGAGGTATAGAGGGTAAACAAATTTGATTCTAGCAAGGATAACACAAGTTCTTTGGATCAAGAACCCTTCAACATCAAAGTTACCTCCTTATACTTTTGGCACTCAAGCAGGATTACTGGTCTTTTTTTTCTGTACCGTGAAATTTTAAAATAACGCAAATATTCTACTTTCTTTTAATATTCACCATACAGTTAATGCGTGTTTCTTAATAGTTCTAGGAGACTACACAAATATGTACGTCTGTGGTCCAGGGCCGCCTGCAGCAGCAGCAGCCTGGTTAACTAGGCTAGCAGCAGACAAGCCTGGCCCAGGGCAGGACCACGGGAGTGGGAAAATTCGAAATAATCCAATATAGCAAAGGTATTTGATGACTAGGCTGCGGGCTAGGGGGGGGGGAAGGAAATGATCCCCAGGAGCATTACTACGCATGGTTTTTCTAAGCTTGTGAGAAATTGAGTTGACTAAGCTGTGGTCACTCAAGTCACTGCAAAGGTGATCGATTTATGTTCTTTGCGCATAATGCATCTTCTCAGAGCTGACTCAACTGACGTGCTGCTATGCCCGTAGGGGTCATATAACTAGTGTTTTGAGATTGATGGGATTAAAGGCGGCGTCAGACGAATATATAGCCACACTCAAGACTAGGGGGACCCGAAGCGGTGGTAACAGTGAATATTAGGTCATTAGGTTTGATCTGAGGGAAAGGATGACTAGTTCCAATTCCTTGGATCAAGCGGGTTTCACCAGCACCGAAGCACCCTCACCTAATGTGTATCACAAAGCCCGCATACTTGGAAATATGCTCGGTAAACCCCTCTTGGCGGGGGGGGGGTCTTGATACCTGTGAAAGGGTTTTGATTCAAGAAACTGGAGCTACCTTGTCAGTCCTCGGAGCAAACATTACCTCTCATGTCCCAGGAGCTGTATGATCCCTGTGTCGTTAATATGTTTAGTATTCCTTTTAAGTTGTGAAGCTTGGGTGGTAAATGCAGCACGAGGAGACGGTTGGAGGCAGTGGAAGAGGTCCTGTTTAAGGGAGCAATGTGTGGTGTAATATTATGCAGAAATTCGGAAGTGTGGAAATTAGGAAACGGTGTGGAGTTAATAAAGTATTAGTCAAGAGGCGAAGAGGGGTTGTGAGGTGGTTTGGGCATTTAGAGAGAAATGGATTCAAAGTAGATGAATGGAATGCATATAAATCTATAGGGGGGAAGGAAGGAGGGGTAGGGGCGTCTCGAAAGGGTTGGAGAGAGGGTGGTAAAGGAGGTTTTGTGGGCAAGTGGTTGGACTTCCAGCAAAGCGTGTGTGAGCGCGGTTAGCCAGGAGTGAATGGAGACGAATGTACTGGGACCTGACGCTTGTTGGAGTGTGAGCAGGGTATATTTAGTGTCAGTGAAGGATTCAGGGAAACGGTGTTATTTTCATTATAGTCGGCCTTGCGTCTGAAATGGGGAAGTACATGCCTGCACTTTAAGGAGGGGTTTGGGATATTGGCAGTTTGAGGGATATGTTGTGTATTTTATATGTGTATGCTTCTAAAAACTGTTGTATTTGAGCCACCTCTGCAAAAACTGATAATGCGCGATGTGGGGTGAAAGTGTTGAAAGATGAAAGTATTTTCTTTTTTAGGGGATTTTCTTTTCTTTTTGGGTCACCCTGCCTCGGTGGGGAGACGGCCCGACTTGTTGAAATTATATATATATATATATATATATATATATAAATATTATATATATATTAAATTATATATATATATATTATATATATTATAATTGTATCTATCTGCTTGAATTATAAGTATCAAAAGCACAGAGGTAGGTGGGATAACATTTTAAAGAACTGAATGTAGATAGAGAACCTATATATTGCTACCTAAACCTTCTTATACACTATGAAGCGGGACATAGACTAAGGAGAGAGGTTGAGAGGAGAGAGGGCGAAGAAAGAAAAGGGAGGTTGGAAGCTATGTAGGATATGGAAGAGAGAGATAGGGCTGGAAGCTGGGTTGGAGACAGAGGAGAGGGTGGAAGCGGTTGAGGAGATTGGGAACTGAACCACTTCCGACAACTGATTGTCAAAGCCAGATGCGTTAGGTGAAGAGGAGACAGCGTAGGTGCTGTAGAAGTGCTATGAGTGAGAAAGAAATGAGGGTGAAGTGCAGGGAAGGGAAAGAATGCATGGGGAGGGAAAATAAGCATTGTGGTAGACGGTGCCAAGAAACGAAATAAAAAGTAAGAGGAGAGTGGAGGGAAGGGTGTGCAGACGTGAATGAAGTGCAAATTGGATAGAGGTGGAAAAGAACTAGGGCTAGCAAGGAGAATAAAAATAAGGTGGGGGTAAAGTAGTAGCAAGATATTTTGCATGAAACGCCTTGCCTAGGTCTCTAATATCTTCAGTTTCCAGCTTTTAATTATATATATATACTATATATATATATATATATATATATATATATTATATATATTATATATATATATATATATATATATATATATGCAAAACAAACACTCTGAAAGAAATAGAGAAATTCAAGCGCTTGTGACTACTACATTATCAAGGACTATGAAAGTGAAGATACAAGGAAGTTTTATTTTTTTTTTTTTATAAGGGGTACTGCCAGCACCTCACTATCATATCACAACGGTTTTAAACACATGACGCGCGCGACCAACTTGATAGGTCCTTTGCACAACTCACCCAAGTATTTACCCAAGAAAATTTAAAATTATTTGTCCAGTGTATTATTAAATTCTTCAAAATTCTATTAATTTAAAAGGGATCTAATTTATCTAAACCAAAGGAAATATTCAATTATTGTTCAAAACGGCTTTTTATGAAAAACAAGATTCAATTTATTCCTGTTGGACCATGGACTTGCTTGGTACTATTTCTCAACTTTTTTGAAAAATAATTGGATGGATAAAATCTCTTACATGAATAATAGTGCATTGGAATCTTGTTCCAGTTCCTCATGCTATATTTATGTTGTTTTAATCTTAGTTCGAGATTTTTACCAGTTTGACGTAATAAAACTTTATGCAAATGTTACGGCAAATTTTACGAGAATTTATAGAACATCCATCAGCATTTTGGGGGGAATTCTTTATCAAAGTTTTTTTACTGTATCAAGATTTTGATACAACTTTAATATAAAGTCTTAAGAAGAGAGGCATAATCAACCATGTTTCCCATGGTGGTAAGGGAGAGAACCCAACATATTTTAGTTGAATAAGGTGGTTGCCCCTTTTTGGATTATAAAAAGTTTTTCTAGCAACTTTAAAGATTTATCAATTAATTCTTGGGTATTTTAAATAGTACTTTTTCATAAATTTTGGATATTTCCTCATCTATGAATCAGGACTACAATACGTTTAAAAAGCTTCAAACACATTGATAAGAACATAAGAACGGAGGAACACTGCAGCAGCTGTAGGCCCATACTAGGCAGGTCCTTTACATTCATCCCACTAAAAAATCATTTGACCTACCCATATTCATGCTACCCAAGAAATAAGCTCTGATGTGCAAGTCCCAATCAAATCAAACCATCCCAATTAATGTAAAATTTGATCCAACCTAAATTTGAAATACCCAAAGTCCTAGCCTCAATTAAACCCAATAGTAGATCTGTTCCATCATCTACTAACTATTTCCAAAACCAATACTTTCCTATGTCTTTCTAAATCTCAACTTATCTAATTTAAATCCATTACTGCGGGTTCTCATCTTTTGAGATATCACAAGACCTTGTTAATTCCCTTAATTAATACCTATTCTTCCACTTATACACTTAGAACATAAGAACATTGAGAACGAAGGAACACTACAGAAGTGCTACTGGCCCATGCGAGGCAGGTCCAAGTCCCTCCCGGCTCTTAGCCAATGCACCCAACTAGTCAGGTCAGGTCAATTGAGTTAAAGGGAGGAACACGGCAACAGACTGTTAGCACAAGCTATCTGGTCTAACTCACACCCACCCACATTCTACTCAAGGAATTTATCAACTATTTTAAAGCTACCTACATCGTTCTGGCCTCTATAACGGTACTTGGGTGAGTTTGTTTCCACTTCACAACTTATTACCAAATCCAGTACTTTCCTATATCTCCTGAATTGAATTTTTCAACTAAAACCATTGCTGGCGGTCCTGTCTAGGCTAGATATTTTCAGCACATATATAATCCCCTTTATTTATTCTGTCTTTCCACTTAAAACCTCAAATCATATCCCTGGATTCTACGTCTTTCTAGAGAGTGCAGTTTCAGGGCCCTAGTCTAGCCTCATAGGGAAGGTTTCTGATACCTGGGGATCATCTTTGTCATCCTCCTTTGTACATTTTCAGAGATGGAATTTATATCCATTCTGTAATTACGGTGACAAAACTGTGGCAGGCATAATCTAAATGAGGCTAACAAGGATGTAATAGGTTGATGAACAACCTGTGGATCCTATTATTTAGGCTTCTTGCTATGGAAGCAAGGATTCTATTAGCTTTATTGCGAAAACACTTATTGCACTTTGTCTTGGTTTCAGATTATGCTAACAGAACTCCTAATCTTTTTCGAATCCGTAATATTAGATCTACATTTTTTTGTTATATGTGGCATGGATATTGTCCTGTCCACATTTAGAATTGATTTGTCTATATTATAAGCATCTGCACTTCTCCGACCACTGGCATCAGTCTATTTCAAATCTTCCTGTATGTGCTTCGAATGTCCTCGTCAGAATGAATTTCGAGGCCTATTTTGGTGTCATCGGCAAACTTGCCGATGTCGCTTTTATGCCCTATCTATGTGTTTATGTAGATTGCTGAACAGCAGGGGGGGCCCAACACTGACCCTGTGGAAACAACCGCTCGTGACGCTCCCCCTCTGATTTCTCCCCATTTATGCAATAACTCTCTGCTGCTAATTTGTCAACCATGCCTCTATCAGGAAAAATTTCTCATCCTATTCATGTGCTTTTAATTTTCATCAATAGTCTCTGTTTGTGGGAACCTGTCAAAATGCCTTACTGAAGTCCATATACACAATATCATAATTCATTACCCATGATCCTACCTCTCAAATACCTTAGTGAAAAAGTTAATAAATTGTAAGGCAGGAACGGCCCCTTTGTAAAACCATGCTGAGATTTCGTTGCTTAATTTATGCTTTCAAGGTGGATACGATACTGCACGGCAATCAATTATTGATTCCATAAATTTTCCCATATGGAGGTTAGCTTTTTGTCTATAGTTCGAAAAGCTAAGGAACTGTCCTGTTTTGAAGAAATAGGGTATCACATTTGCCATTTTCCACTTATCTGGCACCCATGACAGTTGTAGTGTATGTTGAAAGATTAGCAAAGGTTGTGCTAAGCTCCTCTTTACATTCTTTAGAACCCTTGCATTCAGTTCATCAGGGTGGGGATTAGTCTAGGTTTTAATTTATCTATTTGCCTAAGGACCATGTCACTTGTGACCCTAATCGTGCACAGTTTATTATCGTCTGTTCTACTAATTTATCATTACTGGAATATCGCTGGTATCCTCCTGTGTAAAACCTGAGCGGACGTATGTGTTAAAAAATTTACAATTACCTTATCACTGTCAGTGAGAGGACCCGAGGAACTATTTGAGTGGGCCTATCTTGTCCCCTGATCTTTATTCTGTATACTGAAAGAATCCTTTTGGGTAGTCTTCGTTTACTTGCAACTTTAAACCTCATTATCTCTTTCCTTGCTTTTCTAATTCCCTTTTTTATTTCTCTCTTAACTGGAATATATCGATTTCTTAATTCCCTTCTCTTTTGATTTGCCTATATTTGCTCTCTTTATGAACAATCAGATCTTTAATCTATTGTTAGCCATTTAGGATCTTTTTTGTTTGATCTGATTCTCTATTTGGACTAATTTGACTGAGCAGCTGAACGATGCCCTGGGAAAGCATCATAATCGGAAACCCATCACCACCTACCTGACCCTAGTCAGGTCATTCCAGTTCAGCCACTAGTATTTTTCAGTCCTAGAAATCAGCCAAGCGAGTCAGGGACGGTGGACTTGATTGCCATTTTAGGGGAATTTCCATTGATATGTTAAAACTGGAGTGATTTGTGATCACTTCTCCCAGTAACATTAACTCAAGATTATTATATAGTGTTTCCTACTGCAAGAACCAAGTCAAGGAGGTTATTTCCATAGTTGTCTCTGTCACAAACTGTTTTAAAAACATTCCTGGATGTATCAGGGAAAGTCACCCGACGATCTAAATTTTTCCTCGTCAATTGCTCCAGTCAAATATGTCTATAGTTGAAATCTCATTTGCACACCATTTTCGTATGTTAGATGCTTCCGAATTTGTCATAAGAAGTTTCTGCATCCTATCAAGATTTGGGGCCTGTAAATCACACCCAAAATTAGTTTTTCTCGCCCTCGAGAAGCTTTAACCAAAAACAGATTCAGTGGCTGACGCTGTCTAATTTAATATCTTGTCTTACCAACAATTTATTTGTCTCTGACATACTTCGCTACTCCACACCTTTTCCTGTTGACCTGTCAGTGTGGTATAATTTATAGCATGTATGGTGACATATCAGAGGGCTATCTCTTTTTTCCGACTTGAGCCAGGTCTCTGGATATAGCAATAATATCTATGTTTCTGCCTTGCAATTAATCATAGCTCCATCTATCTTATTTCTAACTCTGCTATTAGTATAGTAACCTTAAGGGAAGCTGTCCTTGCTGCCCTTGCTGTCCCCTTTGTTTTGCTGAAACCTGTTTATTGTCTTATTTATAACTTCATGCTGAATTCCTGTTAACATTTAATGTTTCCAACCCTAGTGTTGCAACCTGCTTGTTTCCACACACACACATACCTCTATCTTAATCAGTTTAAAAATCTTAGGCATTTCACCAAGGGCCTTCTCAATCGAGTCTGCAAGTGCTGACCACCCCTGCCCAGAGAGATGGAACCCCATCCCTTGCATACATATCATGTTCATGTTTGCATAAAAGTTGTTCCAGTTGTCAATGAAAGGATTGCAGCTCCTTGCAGTATCGTCTAGCAGCAATTTACACAATTGCCCTAGAAACCATTCATTTAACTTCCCTTTAGCAAGATGGATATGATTTGGGAATCCCTCCCTTAGACTTAATGAAATCTATAGCTGACCTGTTTTATTCTAGCAGCTCTTCTTCCTACCTTACCATATATTTCCACCTGCACTGAGGGACAGATAATGGGCTTGTTTCCCCTTACTGACATGAAATTATCCTGTCTGTGACAATGTCCCCAACACCAGCTCCAGGGAAAGCACACTCTATCTCTCATCTTCTTATTCCTATTACAAAGCACGGTCAAACCATATCTTACATGAGAGTCACAAACACCAAAGAATGCGCTTACCTTCATTAGCGGGGCGGTAGTAACCCCTTACCTTCACTGGCCACTGAAGTACATCATCCTGGAGACAGAGTAGCGTTCCTACACCTTCAAGATCTTCCTCTTAACTTTACTACTTGATGCCGCCTCCCTTTACTGTGAACCACTGCCACTTGTATCAGGTGCTGGGCTGCCTCTCCTGCTGGTAAGCGTTGCTACTCCCCACTACAGCTCTCACAGTGAGAGACAGAATGCCCTCATTAGAAGCCTCATTCCCCACATCTCCAACCACCTCACACTCTCTCCCAGGCCCTTGAGGTGGCCTTCAGCCTCCTAATCTCCTCCTGGAGAGCAAGACCATCCTCCTTCAACTCTCCAACTCAGTTTTTAAAAAACACTGCAGAAGCAGCCATGCATTGTAACGTCCCCGCTAATCCCCAAAGCGCTTCGGTCTATGACTCACCGTGACGACTGACACTGAACACTTCGATCAGGTTTCCCCGCATTCTTCGTCTAACAAGTGAAAGTAACTTAAGATCTTAATTCTATTTCATAAGGAAGATTTCTAATGCAATGTATTAATTTTGTCATCCTACGCTGAATGATTTCTAACGAATTTATGTCCATTCTGTAATAGGAGACCAGAATTGAACTGCATACTCTAGGAGGGCCTTATAATGATGTATAAAAGTGCATATGACCTCTGGACTTCTGTTGCTTACACTTCATGATATAAATCCCAGTATCTATTTTCCTAATTACGTAGCTTAAGATTGCTGATTGGTTTTTAAGGTGGTTAGGTAAGACAATATGCAACAGTAGGTATCTTTATTGTGATGAACGTTTCGCCAACAGTAGGCTTCTTCAGTCAAGTACAGAAAGGATGATTAGAAGCAAGAAGTTATTGAAGACGATGTAATCAGTCCATCACCCTTAAAGTTTGAGGTGGTTAGTCCCTCAGACTGGAAGAAGGCATTGTTCCATACGTTTCTATACTAACAACGTCGGTATTTTATACAATTTAGGTTGAGTTTAAGTTGCTGATTACCAATAACCCCAAGTCTATTCGCCAATCTGTATGGAAAAGTTTACATTATTTACTTTAAGTGCTAGGTTATGGACATCCCCGAGCTTAGAACCTTGATTTATCTTCATTGAACTGCATCTGCCACTTTTCTGACCAAAGTGTAGAGTTTGTTAACTCCCCTGAAGTTCCTAAATCTACGTTTGAATCAATTTATCCTACCTATCTTCGTGTCATCGGCGAATTTGCCATATCACTAGAATTCCTTCATCATGATCATTGATATATATTATAAACAAACAACGGGCCCAAGATGATCCAAGTGAAGCATTGTTACTGATCCCCCTCGGATTAACCCTTTATGGACACTCCTGCGCTTCTGTCTGTGAGCATGATTCGATCACGTGAGCACCCTTCCCCACTGCCCCTGAGCTGTACTTTTCTTAACAGTCCATTGGTGCGTAATCTCTCGAATGCCTTACTAAAAATCTAAGTAAATATATCAAATTCTTATGTGGTCAACAGCACAAAAAGCTTTACTGAAGAAAGTTAATAAATTAGTTAGACAAGACGGCCTCTTGTGAATCCAGCTGAGTATCATAATCAAAGCATGCTTATTCGAGATGGCTTCTTATTAATCTCGCTATAATAGACTCTAGAACTTGCAAACAATTGCGGTCAGGCTCTTATTGGGCGGTTATTGACGGTTAACGACTTGTCCCTGTTATAAAAATAGGAATAACATTAGCCTCTTCCACATATCGCACTGGCACCTGTATTGCAGCGATAAATTAAAAATTATTGTTATGGTCACAGCCTAACAAATTGCATTCCTTAGAAACCCTTGAAAAAACACTCATCCAGGACCCGGTGACTTATTTGCTCAGTTGATCTATCTGCTTCACGACCATTTCACTTGTGACTGTGATGTTACATAATGTATCTTCTTCTGATCACTATAAAAATTAATTACCGGAATATTCTTAGTGTCTTCCTGGTAAAAACCGAGAGAAATTAATTATTTAAATTCGGACATTTCATTTGGCAATATAAACACATATGCATATAAGGTGATCCTTTATTGACTACGTTTCGCCACACAGTGGCTTTTTCAAAGCACCAAACAGAACTACCTGGGTGGAAGGAACGCGAGTATTTATGTCCGGCTGAGGTTCAGGTGAAGATTGCTGCATTGATGATGTACCGAGTGGGGTTATAGAGTCTACAAACTTGGGTAGCTTGGTGAAAGGGATTGGATAAGTTTGTGAGAAGCTTCTACAGTGTCTTATGTGGGGATGCGGATTGAAGATTGTTTCTTTGGCAAAGTGGTTCAGCTATGTTATAGAAGCCACAATTCTGGTGTAGAAGTTGTCTGGATTATAGAAATAAGTGTGATTCAGGATTCTTCGGTATTGGGTGTGTCTTCTGTGGCGATAAATAGTGAGTATTCTGTAGTTTATCAAGTGGTTGTGTAATTACTGGTGATTTGTTACGCAGGCATGCCTTGTGTCGTCAGGACCTGCTTGGTATTGGTGTCTGAAATACGTGTTTGGTGGTCCTGATGTTGCGCCACGTATAAAACTTCATCTCAACACGCAGCTCCCAGTCATACCTCGACGTTTACAACAATGCACTCAAAGGTTTAGCAGGAAGACAGACCATCAGGGTTCACCACCGCTGATAAAGGAGGTGGTGTTTCATGAACACTGCCGATTTCAGGAACAAAATGCTCAATCTCTTAAAGACCCAGTTAACCTACATAACCTCTCACAAACTATCCAGGGTTTTGGGGGACAAAACCTTTTACTAAAACTTTTCTTCAAAGGACTCGGCCGCTGCTGAGGGGCTCAGAACAAAGGGAAGAAACTTTGCAACACATGCCCAGCAGCAACCCCAGACCTGACCAGAATGTACGGCCTGCCAAAGATCACAAGCCTGGTATCCCACTGAGGGCCCATATCCTCGGGAATAGCCAGTGGCATCCCCACCAGCTCTCAGGAATTCTGCCACACTCTCTAACTCTTGGGCACTATCAGTCCAGCACATTCTCTAACACTCAGGTGAATATTCTCAATCGCATTCGCAACATCCACATCAGGAAACAAGAAACTTCCAGCCTTGACGGATTCCTATTCACCAAAGTACCTTACTTTACACAAGCCTCGATCTCTTGCGCAGATAATGACGATTCACTTGATCTTCCCATCAGCCAGCGATTTATCGGACCTGGTTGATCTATGTGTTGGCTTTACGTGTTTCTCTTTCGAAAATCTCCTATTTCAGCAGACTTTTGGGACTACCCATGGGTTCGCCCACTCATGCTGTCCGGGCGACGAACCTATACATGGAAACATCTAGAAGCGAAGTTTCTCCACATTATGCCTTCGTCTGTCACCTGGCTCCGTTATGTTGTCGGACTTTCTCCTCATAACTCCTAAACGCTTCAACGTTCAAAGCTCTCCAAGAGACAAGCTCAACCAGGTCGAGCTTCAATCCAGTTCCACACTTGATGAAGAAGTCGACAACACGCTTCCTTTCATTGATGTCCTGCTCTGCAAAGCTGACCACGAAACTTCGTTTTAAAGTCTATCGAAAACCACCAACCAAAACGATTTCTCCACTTTCTACTCTCACCACGACACCTAATAACCAAACGTGGTGTTAATTTTGGCTTCTTCCTGCGTGCCTCAGAATCTGCAAGCAACGAGTTCCTTGAGGAAGAATGCACTATATTGAACAAATATTTTCTAAACTCCTCTATCCTCGTTCACTTCATCAGAGACTGCAGACGGCGATCATTAAACATCTTCAACACACCCAGAGAAGACACTGCGAGAAGAGTACATAGTCCTTCCCACCAACTCCATGCAAACTGTTTCCAACATCTTTGCAAAAACATCATTCCAAGTAATCTACCTCAACAAACCACGACATCAAGGACATCACCAGTAGTAGGCAGGACAAGCCTCCATCTATGCAGGGGTTACATAATCCTTGTAATGGCTGCAACAAGTTATACGTGGGCGAAACATTCCAGGGACCTCCAAACACGTATTTCAGAACACCCTCCGCAAGCAGGTCTGAGGAACAAGGAATGCTGCGTACACACCGTAATTTACACAACCACTTGATTAAACTACAGAAATCAAGACTTATCGCCACAGAAGCCAACACTCAATACCGAAGAGTCCTGGAATCATCACTTATTTCTATATCCGACAACTTCAACCGAAAATGTGGCTTCTATAACATAGCTGAACCACTTGCCAGATACTTCTTCATCGCTACCACATAAGAAAACACTGTAGAAGGTTGCTACAAAACTTATCCCAATCTCCTTTCCGAGGCTACAAGTTTGTAGACTCTATACCCCACTCGGTTTACATCATCAGATGCAGGATTTCTTACCTGACTAGCCGGACTATATACACGCCGTTCCTTCCACCCAGGTAGTTCTGTTTGTGACATGAAAAAAGCCCACTGATAGTGGGGCGAAACGAAACGTAGTCAATAAAGGAATCACATTATAGTGCATTTGTGTTAATATTGCCATTGTGTCGGTATTTTTACCATATATTTCCCACATTTCATTTCTTGTCAGTAGATGCCCAGTTATTTTTAAGGGGGAAATACCCCTTTTATCTTATCTCTAAACTTTTGTTCTATAGACCTGGAAAAAACTTTTGGGTTTAGTTTTGAATCCCTAGCAAGCTTTTCTTATCCCCTTTTTAATGTCCCATCTTAATGTCAAATATACTGATTTATAAGATGACCCTTCGCCGCTTTTATACGCCTATAAATTCCTTTTGCCTAGTAGATATTTCAGCCTATTATTCATCCATTTTGGGGTCATTTCATTTGATCTAATTTCCTTTATAAGGAATAAACGTTCTTTGAGCAGCATGTATTGTGTTCAGAAAACTGTCATATTGATAGCTTTCTTCTTTCCCCAGTCTACAGCTGATAAGTGTTCTCTAAGCCCCATCGTATCTGCTAGGCGAAAATCTGGGATATTACTGAGTTATCCCTACTATCATACTTCCAATCATTCTACATGTTTAATTGATTTGTGGTCGCTGGCACCCAGTTCCTCTGAAATTCTAAATTATTACAAGGGATTCATTGTTTGCCAGAAACTAGTCAACGCAGTTATTACCCCCTTGTAGGTTCTGTCACAAACTGCTTCAAAAAACAATCCTGAAACTCACTTCTAAGGAAATAGTTTGATTCCAATTTCCCATTTAAGGAAAAATTCCAATCAATATGACTAAGTTAAAAGTCTCTAGAATTACTACCATTATCGTGCCTTGTGGCCCTAACAATTTCCTCCCATAGTAGTTTGACTCTATCTTGATTGCGAGAATAATAGTGGAAATAGGATCAGTTATTTGTAGGTTTTCTGTAAATGTTAAAATTGCATTCATTTATTACCCTTTTAATTTAAACATCTAGAAAAAGGAATGGTTATTTTCTTCAAACTCAACAGTTAAGTTTTTTTTTAATAGAATGGGCTAAGCTATTTAATTTTCCAAGAAAATGGTTTGTATATCTACATTTTTGGGCATTAAGACACAAATATCATCAACATTTGATCCATTTAGAAACTCTTGCATTTAATTTTTTTTTTTTTTTTTTTTAGCTCCCGGAGCCCCAGAGATATTTGACGCGAGTTCTAACGCGATATATTTAACCAATTACAAAATTATTTATTCATTGGCATGGAAAATGTTTTTACACGAGAGGTTAATTGTAGCACATGTGGGGTCGGCGCGCAGGTCGGTGTAAATCTTTTACTGGACGAAGCATTGAATCTTTTGATCAACCTCTGTGAATTTTTAACGCTGCTACTTGGATCTGAATACCTCACCGGAGAGAAGAAAAAGACACACGATGTAGAGCTTCATACAGCTCTACATGTAGAGCTGTATGAAGCTCTACAGAGCAAAACGTTAGACCCAACTCTTCAGAGCTCTACCATCATCTCCATCAAGGGGTTGCCTTGATGCGGGTCAAAGGCCTTTATCGCCAAGGTCCTCCCTCCACCTTGATTGCCTCTCATTCCCCAGGCGTTGTATGGCCCTTAAGAGTTTAGCGTTCCCCGTGAATGCAATAATTACTGCACATGTCCTCGCCGCGACCATGTAGTTTATCTTGATAATACCAAGTATGCTAATATAGCTAACAGAATTTATCACCCACATTTATTTTTATATTTATGATGCATTCATAGGCGCTATATAACCCTTGGGTTCAACACTTCCCCATGAATTTAACAATAATGTGTCAAGCCGATAAATCTTGGCTACACTGGAAAATAATCTCCCGTTATTTATCAAAATTAAACTTCTGTCCCTACCACTTACTGCAGTATAATTTATATGGATACTACGCTAGATATCAATAATAATAATTATTATTATTATTATTACCATCCCTAAGGTTACTACTATATAATTAATATGGGTACTAGGCTTCCCTCAATCATAATATATTATTAACCTTGTTATTCTTATATTCTATCATATTATTATTATTATTATTATTATTATTATTATTATTATTATTATACAATTGACGTATGCGCATGTTGAGGTAGCGAATAAACACTGGACCAAAAAAACACCTTTGTGCATATTTGATCTACACTTAACGTGGTTTGTCTTGAGTGCTTCTGAATATGGAAAGCGTGACCACGAAGCGCGCAACGCTTACTACGTCAGTGTTTCCAAGGATCATATTTTGTATGACACGATTGGAAGTGGTGGAGGCTCCATCCTCCGACACTAAATGGAGAAGGACACGGTACTCTTGTACCCAGCCTTTTCAACATAGTAAGACATTACTAGGTAGGTAGGGTGTAATATAATATATATATAATAATATATATATATATATATATATATATTATATTATATATTATATATAAAATATATATTAGGTAGTTAGGTTGGAAGACAGCAACCCCGGGAGGAGGTACTACATCATGCCAAGTGAGTGAGTGTAAAACGAAAGCCTTTGTGATTGTTTTACATGTGGTAGGATTGCTGATGTCTTTTGGTCTGTCTCATAAATATGCAAGAGTACAGGTATGTCTTGTGCTACTTTATTTACTTAGGTCAACACTACACATACATGTACAATTTATTTTGTACACACTCATTGAGTTTTCTTTGATTTTATCTTAATAGTTCTTGGTCTTATTTACTTTTCCTTTTATATCCATGGGGGAAAAGTGGAAAAAGAATTTTTCCTCCGTTAAGCATTGCGTGTTGTCTGAAAGTTAACTAAAAATGCGGAACATAGGCTAGTAACCCCTTTTCCTGTAAAGATTACTAAAAAGAATAAGAAGACGAAAATTTTCAAAGTGGGAAATGGAAGTCTGAATGTGCGTGGATGTTGTGCAGGTGATGATAAGAGACAGAGATGATTGTGGATGTTATGAATGAGAAGAAGCTGGATGTCCTGGCTTTAAGTGAAACAAAGCTGAGGGGTGAGGGAGAGTTTTCAGTGGGAGAGGAATAAATGGGATTAGGTCAGGGGGTTTCAAATAGAGTTAGAGCTAAAGAGAGGAGTAGCAATAATGTTGAAGGATAAGCTATGGCAGGAAAAGAGGGACAATAGAATGTATTTAATTCGAGGATTATGGGGGAAGTAAAATAAAAGATTGGATGTGAAAAGTGGGTTATAATAGGTGTATGCCCCTGGAGAAGAGAGAGTGTTAGAGGAGACAGGAGAGAGATTTTGGGAATGTTGAGAGAATGCATAGGGGTTTTGAATCAGTGTGAGAGTAATGGAGTGGTTTGGGGATTTTCAATGCTAAGTGGGGTTAAAAATGTTATGGAGGGAGTAGTAGGTAAATTTGGGGGTTGCCAGGGGTAAATCTAAATGGGGAGCGGGAGCCTTTAATTGAGCTATGTGTAGAAAGCGATTGGTAATAAGTAATACAGATTTTATGAAAAGAGGATGAATTATATACAAGGGTAGGATGTAGCACGTAATGAAAGTAGTTTATTAGATTATGTTTGGGGGATAAAAGGTTGATGGGTAGGCTCCAGGATGTACAGTTTATAGAGGGGCAATTGATGATTCGATCATTATTTAGTAGTAGCTACGTTAGGAAAGAGGTAGTGGGGAAAAAAGAGGTAGGTTGGGCAACAACAAGTAAGAGGGAGGTGATAGTTGTTTAAACTAAGGGAGGAAGAATTTTTCGGGTGAGATATGGTCGACTATTGGCAGAAAGGTGGGCTAGTGGATAAGATGAGAAGTGGGGGAGGGGTTGAAGAGGGTTGGAAAAGTTTTTAAAAAATGCAGTAGTATTAGAATGTGGGGCAGAAGTGTGTGGTTATAGGAGGGTGGGGACAGGAGGGAACGAGGAGCGGTGATAGGCGGAATGATGAAGTTAAAGGTGTGATAAAAGAGAAAAAGGTTAGCGTTATGAGAGGTTTTTACAAAGCAGAAGTTGTTGTAAGAAGAGCAGAGTATATGGAGAGTAAAAGAAAGGTAAAGAGAGTGGTGGAGAGAGTGCAAAAGGAGAGCAGATGATAGGTTGGGAGAGGGCACTGTCACGATATTTTAATGTAAATAAGAAAACATTTGGAGTGAGTTAAAAAGTTAAGAAAGCCTAGGGAAAGTATGGATTTGTCAGTTTAAAAACTGAGTAGGGGGACCGTTAGTCGATGGGGAGTGGATTGTATTAGGTAGATGGCGAGAATATTTTTGAAGGAACTTTTAAAAGTTAAGGTAAGAAACAGAGGCAGAGTAATTTCATGCACTGGTCAGGGAGGTCTACCATCCTTTAGGAGCGAAGAGCAGAATGAAAGTTGTGGGGGAGGTTACGTGGAGCATTACGTAGAAAGACAGGGGGGATTAAAGGCAGTGGAACTGAGGGATCATGACAGAAATGGGTAAAACGCAGGGGGGGATTAGTGTTGGAGTGGTTGGACTTTTGTTTAATAAATGTATTGGAAGGAGGGTAAGGTACCTGGGATTGGGCGGAGAGCATGTATAGTCCCTTTATATTAGGGAAGGGGGACCAACAGACTGTAAAAAAATATAGAGGATACAGTTTACTGAGTATACCAGGAAATGTGTACGGTAGGGTTATAATTGAAAGAATTAGAGGTAAGACAGAATATAGGATTGCGGATGAGCAAGGAAGGTATCAGAGTGGGTTAGTGGTTGTGTAGATCCAAAGTGTTTACATTTGCAGCATATATGTGAACAGTATTATAGATAAGGTCGGGAAGTTTTTATTGCATTTATGGATTTAGAAAAAGGCATATGATAGAGTGGATAGAGGAGCAATGTGGGCAGATGTTGCAAGTTTTGGAATAGGTTGGTAAGTTATTAAATGCTGTAATGAGGTTTTATGAGGATGTGGGCTCAGGTGGCGTGGTAGAGTGTGGCGGACTACTTCCGGGTTAAAGTAGGTCTTAGACGGGATGTGTAATGTCACATGGTTGTTTCATATATTTATGATGGGGTTGAAAGGAAGTAACATGCTGGGTGTTGGGAGGGGGTTGGATTAAATTATGGGGAGGGGAATCAAATCAAAATGGGGAAATTGACACAGTTACTTTTTGCTGATGAATAACTGTGCTTATGGGAGATTCTAAAAGAAAAATTGCAAGGGTTAGTGGATGTGTTTGGGAATGTGTGTGTAAAGGTAGAAAGTTGAAAGTGACATAGAAAAGAGTAAGGTTGATGAGGGTGTCAAATGATTAGATAAGAATAATTGGATATCAAATTGGGGGGAGAGGAGTATGGAAGAGAATGTTTCAGATACCTTGGAGAGTTGACGTGTCGGCGGATGGATTTAATGATGGATTGAGTTAATCATAGTATTTGATGAGGGAAAAAAGGGTGAGTGGTGCGTTGGAGGTATATGTGGAGTCAAAAACGTTTATCTAGGGAGCAAAAGAAGGGAATGTATTGAAAGTATAGTAGTACCAACACTTTATATAGGTGTGAAGCTTGGGTGGTAAATGCAGCACGAGGAGACGGTTGGAGGCAGTGGAAGAGGTCCTGTTTAAGGGAGCAATGTGTGGTGTAATATTATGCAGAAATTCGGAAGTGTGGAAATTAGGAAACGGTGTGGAGTTAATAAAGTATTAGTCAAGAGGCGAAGAGGGGTTGTGAGGTGGTTTGGGCATTTAGAGAGAAATGGATTCAAAGTAGATGAATGGAATGCATATAAATCTATAGGGGGGAAGGAAGGAGGGGTAGGGGCGTCTCGAAAGGGTTGGAGAGAGGGTGGTAAAGGAGGTTTTGTGGGCAAGTGGTTGGACTTCCAGCAAAGCGTGTGTGAGCGCGGTTAGCCAGGAGTGAATGGAGACGAATGTACTGGGACCTGACGCTTGTTGGAGTGTGAGCAGGGTATATTTAGTGTCAGTGAAGGATTCAGGGAAACGGTGTTATTTTCATTATAGTCGGCCTTGCGTCTGAAATGGGGAAGTACATGCCTGCACTTTAAGGAGGGGTTTGGGATATTGGCAGTTTGAGGGATATGTTGTGTATTTTATATGTGTATGCTTCTAAAAACTGTTGTATTTGAGCCACCTCTGCAAAAACTGATAATGCGCGATGTGGGGTGAAAGTGTTGAAAGATGAAAGTATTTTCTTTTTTAGGGGATTTTCTTTTCTTTTTGGGTCACCCTGCCTCGGTGGGGAGACGGCCCGACTTGTTGAAATTATATATATATATATATATATATATATATAAATATTATATATATATTAAATTATATATATATATATTATATATATTATAATTGTATCTATCTGCTTGAATTATAAGTATCAAAAGCACAGAGGTAGGTGGGATAACATTTTAAAGAACTGAATGTAGATAGAGAACCTATATATTGCTACCTAAACCTTCTTATACACTATGAAGCGGGACATAGACTAAGGAGAGAGGTTGAGAGGAGAGAGGGCGAAGAAAGAAAAGGGAGGTTGGAAGCTATGTAGGATATGGAAGAGAGAGATAGGGCTGGAAGCTGGGTTGGAGACAGAGGAGAGGGTGGAAGCGGTTGAGGAGATTGGGAACTGAACCACTTCCGACAACTGATTGTCAAAGCCAGATGCGTTAGGTGAAGAGGAGACAGCGTAGGTGCTGTAGAAGTGCTATGAGTGAGAAAGAAATGAGGGTGAAGTGCAGGGAAGGGAAAGAATGCATGGGGAGGGAAAATAAGCATTGTGGTAGACGGTGCCAAGAAACGAAATAAAAAGTAAGAGGAGAGTGGAGGGAAGGGTGTGCAGACGTGAATGAAGTGCAAATTGGATAGAGGTGGAAAAGAACTAGGGCTAGCAAGGAGAATAAAAATAAGGTGGGGGTAAAGTAGTAGCAAGATATTTTGCATGAAACGCCTTGCCTAGGTCTCTAATATCTTCAGTTTCCAGCTTTTAATTATATATATATACTATATATATATATATATATATATATATATATTATATATATTATATATATATATATATATATATATATATATGCAAAACAAACACTCTGAAAGAAATAGAGAAATTCAAGCGCTTGTGACTACTACATTATCAAGGACTATGAAAGTGAAGATACAAGGAAGTTTTATTTTTTTTTTTTTATAAGGGGTACTGCCAGCACCTCACTATCATATCACAACGGTTTTAAACACATGACGCGCGCGACCAACTTGATAGGTCCTTTGCACAACTCACCCAAGTATTTACCCAAGAAAATTTAAAATTATTTGTCCAGTGTATTATTAAATTCTTCAAAATTCTATTAATTTAAAAGGGATCTAATTTATCTAAACCAAAGGAAATATTCAATTATTGTTCAAAACGGCTTTTTATGAAAAACAAGATTCAATTTATTCCTGTTGGACCATGGACTTGCTTGGTACTATTTCTCAACTTTTTTGAAAAATAATTGGATGGATAAAATCTCTTACATGAATAATAGTGCATTGGAATCTTGTTCCAGTTCCTCATGCTATATTTATGTTGTTTTAATCTTAGTTCGAGATTTTTACCAGTTTGACGTAATAAAACTTTATGCAAATGTTACGGCAAATTTTACGAGAATTTATAGAACATCCATCAGCATTTTGGGGGGAATTCTTTATCAAAGTTTTTTTACTGTATCAAGATTTTGATACAACTTTAATATAAAGTCTTAAGAAGAGAGGCATAATCAACCATGTTTCCCATGGTGGTAAGGGAGAGAACCCAACATATTTTAGTTGAATAAGGTGGTTGCCCCTTTTTGGATTATAAAAAGTTTTTCTAGCAACTTTAAAGATTTATCAATTAATTCTTGGGTATTTTAAATAGTACTTTTTCATAAATTTTGGATATTTCCTCATCTATGAATCAGGACTACAATACGTTTAAAAAGCTTCAAACACATTGATAAGAACATAAGAACGGAGGAACACTGCAGCAGCTGTAGGCCCATACTAGGCAGGTCCTTTACATTCATCCCACTAAAAAATCATTTGACCTACCCATATTCATGCTACCCAAGAAATAAGCTCTGATGTGCAAGTCCCAATCAAATCAAACCATCCCAATTAATGTAAAATTTGATCCAACCTAAATTTGAAATACCCAAAGTCCTAGCCTCAATTAAACCCAATAGTAGATCTGTTCCATCATCTACTAACTATTTCCAAAACCAATACTTTCCTATGTCTTTCTAAATCTCAACTTATCTAATTTAAATCCATTACTGCGGGTTCTCATCTTTTGAGATATCACAAGACCTTGTTAATTCCCTTAATTAATACCTATTCTTCCACTTATACACTTAGAACATAAGAACATTGAGAACGAAGGAACACTACAGAAGTGCTACTGGCCCATGCGAGGCAGGTCCAAGTCCCTCCCGGCTCTTAGCCAATGCACCCAACTAGTCAGGTCAGGTCAATTGAGTTAAAGGGAGGAACACGGCAACAGACTGTTAGCACAAGCTATCTGGTCTAACTCACACCCACCCACATTCTACTCAAGGAATTTATCAACTATTTTAAAGCTACCTACATCGTTCTGGCCTCTATAACGGTACTTGGGTGAGTTTGTTTCCACTTCACAACTTATTACCAAATCCAGTACTTTCCTATATCTCCTGAATTGAATTTTTCAACTAAAACCATTGCTGGCGGTCCTGTCTAGGCTAGATATTTTCAGCACATATATAATCCCCTTTATTTATTCTGTCTTTCCACTTAAAACCTCAAATCATATCCCTGGATTCTACGTCTTTCTAGAGAGTGCAGTTTCAGGGCCCTAGTCTAGCCTCATAGGGAAGGTTTCTGATACCTGGGGATCATCTTTGTCATCCTCCTTTGTACATTTTCAGAGATGGAATTTATATCCATTCTGTAATTACGGTGACAAAACTGTGGCAGGCATAATCTAAATGAGGCTAACAAGGATGTAATAGGTTGATGAACAACCTGTGGATCCTATTATTTAGGCTTCTTGCTATGGAAGCAAGGATTCTATTAGCTTTATTGCGAAAACACTTATTGCACTTTGTCTTGGTTTCAGATTATGCTAACAGAACTCCTAATCTTTTTCGAATCCGTAATATTAGATCTACATTTTTTTGTTATATGTGGCATGGATATTGTCCTGTCCACATTTAGAATTGATTTGTCTATATTATAAGCATCTGCACTTCTCCGACCACTGGCATCAGTCTATTTCAAATCTTCCTGTATGTGCTTCGAATGTCCTCGTCAGAATGAATTTCGAGGCCTATTTTGGTGTCATCGGCAAACTTGCCGATGTCGCTTTTATGCCCTATCTATGTGTTTATGTAGATTGCTGAACAGCAGGGGGGGCCCAACACTGACCCTGTGGAAACAACCGCTCGTGACGCTCCCCCTCTGATTTCTCCCCATTTATGCAATAACTCTCTGCTGCTAATTTGTCAACCATGCCTCTATCAGGAAAAATTTCTCATCCTATTCATGTGCTTTTAATTTTCATCAATAGTCTCTGTTTGTGGGAACCTGTCAAAATGCCTTACTGAAGTCCATATACACAATATCATAATTCATTACCCATGATCCTACCTCTCAAATACCTTAGTGAAAAAGTTAATAAATTGTAAGGCAGGAACGGCCCCTTTGTAAAACCATGCTGAGATTTCGTTGCTTAATTTATGCTTTCAAGGTGGATACGATACTGCACGGCAATCAATTATTGATTCCATAAATTTTCCCATATGGAGGTTAGCTTTTTGTCTATAGTTCGAAAAGCTAAGGAACTGTCCTGTTTTGAAGAAATAGGGTATCACATTTGCCATTTTCCACTTATCTGGCACCCATGACAGTTGTAGTGTATGTTGAAAGATTAGCAAAGGTTGTGCTAAGCTCCTCTTTACATTCTTTAGAACCCTTGCATTCAGTTCATCAGGGTGGGGATTAGTCTAGGTTTTAATTTATCTATTTGCCTAAGGACCATGTCACTTGTGACCCTAATCGTGCACAGTTTATTATCGTCTGTTCTACTAATTTATCATTACTGGAATATCGCTGGTATCCTCCTGTGTAAAACCTGAGCGGACGTATGTGTTAAAAAATTTACAATTACCTTATCACTGTCAGTGAGAGGACCCGAGGAACTATTTGAGTGGGCCTATCTTGTCCCCTGATCTTTATTCTGTATACTGAAAGAATCCTTTTGGGTAGTCTTCGTTTACTTGCAACTTTAAACCTCATTATCTCTTTCCTTGCTTTTCTAATTCCCTTTTTTATTTCTCTCTTAACTGGAATATATCGATTTCTTAATTCCCTTCTCTTTTGATTTGCCTATATTTGCTCTCTTTATGAACAATCAGATCTTTAATCTATTGTTAGCCATTTAGGATCTTTTTTGTTTGATCTGATTCTCTATTTGGACTAATTTGACTGAGCAGCTGAACGATGCCCTGGGAAAGCATCATAATCGGAAACCCATCACCACCTACCTGACCCTAGTCAGGTCATTCCAGTTCAGCCACTAGTATTTTTCAGTCCTAGAAATCAGCCAAGCGAGTCAGGGACGGTGGACTTGATTGCCATTTTAGGGGAATTTCCATTGATATGTTAAAACTGGAGTGATTTGTGATCACTTCTCCCAGTAACATTAACTCAAGATTATTATATAGTGTTTCCTACTGCAAGAACCAAGTCAAGGAGGTTATTTCCATAGTTGTCTCTGTCACAAACTGTTTTAAAAACATTCCTGGATGTATCAGGGAAAGTCACCCGACGATCTAAATTTTTCCTCGTCAATTGCTCCAGTCAAATATGTCTATAGTTGAAATCTCATTTGCACACCATTTTCGTATGTTAGATGCTTCCGAATTTGTCATAAGAAGTTTCTGCATCCTATCAAGATTTGGGGCCTGTAAATCACACCCAAAATTAGTTTTTCTCGCCCTCGAGAAGCTTTAACCAAAAACAGATTCAGTGGCTGACGCTGTCTAATTTAATATCTTGTCTTACCAACAATTTATTTGTCTCTGACATACTTCGCTACTCCACACCTTTTCCTGTTGACCTGTCAGTGTGGTATAATTTATAGCATGTATGGTGACATATCAGAGGGCTATCTCTTTTTTCCGACTTGAGCCAGGTCTCTGGATATAGCAATAATATCTATGTTTCTGCCTTGCAATTAATCATAGCTCCATCTATCTTATTTCTAACTCTGCTATTAGTATAGTAACCTTAAGGGAAGCTGTCCTTGCTGCCCTTGCTGTCCCCTTTGTTTTGCTGAAACCTGTTTATTGTCTTATTTATAACTTCATGCTGAATTCCTGTTAACATTTAATGTTTCCAACCCTAGTGTTGCAACCTGCTTGTTTCCACACACACACATACCTCTATCTTAATCAGTTTAAAAATCTTAGGCATTTCACCAAGGGCCTTCTCAATCGAGTCTGCAAGTGCTGACCACCCCTGCCCAGAGAGATGGAACCCCATCCCTTGCATACATATCATGTTCATGTTTGCATAAAAGTTGTTCCAGTTGTCAATGAAAGGATTGCAGCTCCTTGCAGTATCGTCTAGCAGCAATTTACACAATTGCCCTAGAAACCATTCATTTAACTTCCCTTTAGCAAGATGGATATGATTTGGGAATCCCTCCCTTAGACTTAATGAAATCTATAGCTGACCTGTTTTATTCTAGCAGCTCTTCTTCCTACCTTACCATATATTTCCACCTGCACTGAGGGACAGATAATGGGCTTGTTTCCCCTTACTGACATGAAATTATCCTGTCTGTGACAATGTCCCCAACACCAGCTCCAGGGAAAGCACACTCTATCTCTCATCTTCTTATTCCTATTACAAAGCACGGTCAAACCATATCTTACATGAGAGTCACAAACACCAAAGAATGCGCTTACCTTCATTAGCGGGGCGGTAGTAACCCCTTACCTTCACTGGCCACTGAAGTACATCATCCTGGAGACAGAGTAGCGTTCCTACACCTTCAAGATCTTCCTCTTAACTTTACTACTTGATGCCGCCTCCCTTTACTGTGAACCACTGCCACTTGTATCAGGTGCTGGGCTGCCTCTCCTGCTGGTAAGCGTTGCTACTCCCCACTACAGCTCTCACAGTGAGAGACAGAATGCCCTCATTAGAAGCCTCATTCCCCACATCTCCAACCACCTCACACTCTCTCCCAGGCCCTTGAGGTGGCCTTCAGCCTCCTAATCTCCTCCTGGAGAGCAAGACCATCCTCCTTCAACTCTCCAACTCAGTTTTTAAAAAACACTGCAGAAGCAGCCATGCATTGTAACGTCCCCGCTAATCCCCAAAGCGCTTCGGTCTATGACTCACCGTGACGACTGACACTGAACACTTCGATCAGGTTTCCCCGCATTCTTCGTCTAACAAGTGAAAGTAACTTAAGATCTTAATTCTATTTCATAAGGAAGATTTCTAATGCAATGTATTAATTTTGTCATCCTACGCTGAATGATTTCTAACGAATTTATGTCCATTCTGTAATAGGAGACCAGAATTGAACTGCATACTCTAGGAGGGCCTTATAATGATGTATAAAAGTGCATATGACCTCTGGACTTCTGTTGCTTACACTTCATGATATAAATCCCAGTATCTATTTTCCTAATTACGTAGCTTAAGATTGCTGATTGGTTTTTAAGGTGGTTAGGTAAGACAATATGCAACAGTAGGTATCTTTATTGTGATGAACGTTTCGCCAACAGTAGGCTTCTTCAGTCAAGTACAGAAAGGATGATTAGAAGCAAGAAGTTATTGAAGACGATGTAATCAGTCCATCACCCTTAAAGTTTGAGGTGGTTAGTCCCTCAGACTGGAAGAAGGCATTGTTCCATACGTTTCTATACTAACAACGTCGGTATTTTATACAATTTAGGTTGAGTTTAAGTTGCTGATTACCAATAACCCCAAGTCTATTCGCCAATCTGTATGGAAAAGTTTACATTATTTACTTTAAGTGCTAGGTTATGGACATCCCCGAGCTTAGAACCTTGATTTATCTTCATTGAACTGCATCTGCCACTTTTCTGACCAAAGTGTAGAGTTTGTTAACTCCCCTGAAGTTCCTAAATCTACGTTTGAATCAATTTATCCTACCTATCTTCGTGTCATCGGCGAATTTGCCATATCACTAGAATTCCTTCATCATGATCATTGATATATATTATAAACAAACAACGGGCCCAAGATGATCCAAGTGAAGCATTGTTACTGATCCCCCTCGGATTAACCCTTTATGGACACTCCTGCGCTTCTGTCTGTGAGCATGATTCGATCACGTGAGCACCCTTCCCCACTGCCCCTGAGCTGTACTTTTCTTAACAGTCCATTGGTGCGTAATCTCTCGAATGCCTTACTAAAAATCTAAGTAAATATATCAAATTCTTATGTGGTCAACAGCACAAAAAGCTTTACTGAAGAAAGTTAATAAATTAGTTAGACAAGACGGCCTCTTGTGAATCCAGCTGAGTATCATAATCAAAGCATGCTTATTCGAGATGGCTTCTTATTAATCTCGCTATAATAGACTCTAGAACTTGCAAACAATTGCGGTCAGGCTCTTATTGGGCGGTTATTGACGGTTAACGACTTGTCCCTGTTATAAAAATAGGAATAACATTAGCCTCTTCCACATATCGCACTGGCACCTGTATTGCAGCGATAAATTAAAAATTATTGTTATGGTCACAGCCTAACAAATTGCATTCCTTAGAAACCCTTGAAAAAACACTCATCCAGGACCCGGTGACTTATTTGCTCAGTTGATCTATCTGCTTCACGACCATTTCACTTGTGACTGTGATGTTACATAATGTATCTTCTTCTGATCACTATAAAAATTAATTACCGGAATATTCTTAGTGTCTTCCTGGTAAAAACCGAGAGAAATTAATTATTTAAATTCGGACATTTCATTTGGCAATATAAACACATATGCATATAAGGTGATCCTTTATTGACTACGTTTCGCCACACAGTGGCTTTTTCAAAGCACCAAACAGAACTACCTGGGTGGAAGGAACGCGAGTATTTATGTCCGGCTGAGGTTCAGGTGAAGATTGCTGCATTGATGATGTACCGAGTGGGGTTATAGAGTCTACAAACTTGGGTAGCTTGGTGAAAGGGATTGGATAAGTTTGTGAGAAGCTTCTACAGTGTCTTATGTGGGGATGCGGATTGAAGATTGTTTCTTTGGCAAAGTGGTTCAGCTATGTTATAGAAGCCACAATTCTGGTGTAGAAGTTGTCTGGATTATAGAAATAAGTGTGATTCAGGATTCTTCGGTATTGGGTGTGTCTTCTGTGGCGATAAATAGTGAGTATTCTGTAGTTTATCAAGTGGTTGTGTAATTACTGGTGATTTGTTACGCAGGCATGCCTTGTGTCGTCAGGACCTGCTTGGTATTGGTGTCTGAAATACGTGTTTGGTGGTCCTGATGTTGCGCCACGTATAAAACTTCATCTCAACACGCAGCTCCCAGTCATACCTCGACGTTTACAACAATGCACTCAAAGGTTTAGCAGGAAGACAGACCATCAGGGTTCACCACCGCTGATAAAGGAGGTGGTGTTTCATGAACACTGCCGATTTCAGGAACAAAATGCTCAATCTCTTAAAGACCCAGTTAACCTACATAACCTCTCACAAACTATCCAGGGTTTTGGGGGACAAAACCTTTTACTAAAACTTTTCTTCAAAGGACTCGGCCGCTGCTGAGGGGCTCAGAACAAAGGGAAGAAACTTTGCAACACATGCCCAGCAGCAACCCCAGACCTGACCAGAATGTACGGCCTGCCAAAGATCACAAGCCTGGTATCCCACTGAGGGCCCATATCCTCGGGAATAGCCAGTGGCATCCCCACCAGCTCTCAGGAATTCTGCCACACTCTCTAACTCTTGGGCACTATCAGTCCAGCACATTCTCTAACACTCAGGTGAATATTCTCAATCGCATTCGCAACATCCACATCAGGAAACAAGAAACTTCCAGCCTTGACGGATTCCTATTCACCAAAGTACCTTACTTTACACAAGCCTCGATCTCTTGCGCAGATAATGACGATTCACTTGATCTTCCCATCAGCCAGCGATTTATCGGACCTGGTTGATCTATGTGTTGGCTTTACGTGTTTCTCTTTCGAAAATCTCCTATTTCAGCAGACTTTTGGGACTACCCATGGGTTCGCCCACTCATGCTGTCCGGGCGACGAACCTATACATGGAAACATCTAGAAGCGAAGTTTCTCCACATTATGCCTTCGTCTGTCACCTGGCTCCGTTATGTTGTCGGACTTTCTCCTCATAACTCCTAAACGCTTCAACGTTCAAAGCTCTCCAAGAGACAAGCTCAACCAGGTCGAGCTTCAATCCAGTTCCACACTTGATGAAGAAGTCGACAACACGCTTCCTTTCATTGATGTCCTGCTCTGCAAAGCTGACCACGAAACTTCGTTTTAAAGTCTATCGAAAACCACCAACCAAAACGATTTCTCCACTTTCTACTCTCACCACGACACCTAATAACCAAACGTGGTGTTAATTTTGGCTTCTTCCTGCGTGCCTCAGAATCTGCAAGCAACGAGTTCCTTGAGGAAGAATGCACTATATTGAACAAATATTTTCTAAACTCCTCTATCCTCGTTCACTTCATCAGAGACTGCAGACGGCGATCATTAAACATCTTCAACACACCCAGAGAAGACACTGCGAGAAGAGTACATAGTCCTTCCCACCAACTCCATGCAAACTGTTTCCAACATCTTTGCAAAAACATCATTCCAAGTAATCTACCTCAACAAACCACGACATCAAGGACATCACCAGTAGTAGGCAGGACAAGCCTCCATCTATGCAGGGGTTACATAATCCTTGTAATGGCTGCAACAAGTTATACGTGGGCGAAACATTCCAGGGACCTCCAAACACGTATTTCAGAACACCCTCCGCAAGCAGGTCTGAGGAACAAGGAATGCTGCGTACACACCGTAATTTACACAACCACTTGATTAAACTACAGAAATCAAGACTTATCGCCACAGAAGCCAACACTCAATACCGAAGAGTCCTGGAATCATCACTTATTTCTATATCCGACAACTTCAACCGAAAATGTGGCTTCTATAACATAGCTGAACCACTTGCCAGATACTTCTTCATCGCTACCACATAAGAAAACACTGTAGAAGGTTGCTACAAAACTTATCCCAATCTCCTTTCCGAGGCTACAAGTTTGTAGACTCTATACCCCACTCGGTTTACATCATCAGATGCAGGATTTCTTACCTGACTAGCCGGACTATATACACGCCGTTCCTTCCACCCAGGTAGTTCTGTTTGTGACATGAAAAAAGCCCACTGATAGTGGGGCGAAACGAAACGTAGTCAATAAAGGAATCACATTATAGTGCATTTGTGTTAATATTGCCATTGTGTCGGTATTTTTACCATATATTTCCCACATTTCATTTCTTGTCAGTAGATGCCCAGTTATTTTTAAGGGGGAAATACCCCTTTTATCTTATCTCTAAACTTTTGTTCTATAGACCTGGAAAAAACTTTTTGGGTTAGTTTTAGAATCCCTAGCAAGCTTTTCTTATCCCCTTTTTAATGTCCCTCTTAATGTCAATATACTGATTTATAAGATGACCCTCGCCGCTTTTATACGCCTATAAATTCCTTTTGCCTAGTAGATATTTCAGCCTATTATTCATCCATTTTGGGTCATTTCTATTTGATCTAATTTCCTTATAAGGGATAAACGTTCTTTGAGCAGCATGTATTGTGTTCAGAAAACTGTCATATTGATAGCTTTCTTCGTTAACCCCAGTCAACAGATGATAAGTGTTCTCATAAGCCCATCGTAATCTGCTAGGCAAAATCTGGGACTATTACTGAGTTATCCCTACTATCATACTTCCATTCAATTCTACATGTAATTGAATTTGTGGTCGCTGGCACCCAGTTCCTCTGAAACTTCTAAATTATTAACAAGGGATTCATTGTTTGCCAGAACTAAGTCAAGCAGGTTATTACCCCTTGTAGGTTCTGTCACAAACTGCTTCAAAAAACAATCCTGAACTACTTCTAAGAAATCGTATGATTCTAAATTCCAGTTAAGAAATTCCAATCAATATGACTAAAGTTAAAGTCTCCTAGAATTACTACATTATCGTGCCTTGTGGCCCTAACAATTTCCTCCCATAGTAGTTTGACTCTATCTTGATGCGAGGAATAATAGTGGACATAGGAACAGTTATTTGTAGGTTTTCTGTAAATTTTAAATTTGAATTCATTATTACCCTTAATAATTAAAACATCTAGAAAAGGCAATGAGTTATTTTCTTCAAACTCAACAGTAAAGTTTATAGAATGGGCTAAGCTATTTAATTTTCCAAGAAAATGGTGTATATCTACATTTTTGGGCATAAGACACAAAATATCATCAACATATCTGAACCATTTAGCTCTATTAGGGAGGATTGTGTTAAGCAACCTTGTTTCAAAAAATTCCATGTATAGGTTACTAAGAACAGGTGAAAGAGGATTTCCCATTGCCATACCAAACTTCTGAGTGTAAAACTTATCATTAAATACAAATTTTGCATCAACAATGCAAAGTTTAATAAGTTTAATGATAGTAGGAACTGGCAATGGTAAATCATAGTTAACGAGTTCTTCAGATAAAAAACTTAATAAATCATCAACAGGAACTTTCGTAAACAAGGAAGTAACATCAAAACTAACCATGTTAAAATCATTTAAGTCAGTCAAGGAGCTTAATTTATCAACCAAGTCTATGTTGTTTTTAACATTAAAGTTAGAAATTTCAAGTCCCACAAGTTAAAAATTCGACTTAATTTTTTAAAAAATTGTTTAAATGAACAAGTTCTGCCCAAGTCTCTTTTACCCAATAGACTCCTTGACATGAAAACTTGGTTGATATGCCTTCTCTTCTTAAGACTTTTAATATTAAAGTTGTATTCAAAAATCTTGATACAGTAAAAAAACTTTTGATAAAGAATTCCCCCCAAAATGCTGATGGATGTGTCTATAAGATTCCTTGTAAAATTTGCGATAAAGTTTATTACGATCAAACTGGTAAAAATCTCGAACTAAGATTAAAACAACATAATATAGCATTAGAACTGGACAAGATTCCAATGCTCTATTTATTCATGTAAGAGATTTTAACCATCCAATTGATTTTCAAAAAGTTGAGAAAGTAGTATCTAGCAAGTCCATGGTCGACAGGAATATAATTGAATCTTGTTTCATAAAAAGCAGTTTTGACAATAATATGAATATTTCCTTTGGTTTATATAAATTAGATCCATTTTATAATTAATAGAATTTGGGAAGAATTTAATAATACACTGGACAAATAATTTTTTAATTTTCTTGGGTAGAATAGTTTGGGGTGAGTTTTGCAAGGACCTATCCAAGTTGGCTCGCCGCGCGTCACGTTTTTAAAACCGTTGTGGGATCTGATAGTGAGTGCTGGCTGGACCCCTTATATAGCTTCCTTGGATGCTTCACTTTCATAGTTCCTTGATAATGTGAGTAGTCACGAAAGCGCTTGGAATTTCTCTATTCTTTCAGAGTGGTTGTTTTGCATATTTTGAAATCACCTGTTTACTGTGATCTTATGACACACACACACATATATATATATATATATAATATATATAATATATATATATATATATATATATATATAATATATATATATATATATATATATATATATATATGTCGTGCCGAATATGTAAAACTGGTCAATTAGCAAGAACTCATTCAAAATTAAGTCCTTTCTAAAATTTTCTCTTATACGTTTAAAGATATATATTTTTAATTAATGTTGATGTAAAAATTTATAATTTTGCACCAAAAGAATCTTAGAAAACTTACCTAACCTTATTATAACAAGAACAATTTATTTTAGCCTAACCCAACTAAATATATTTTAGATTTCTTTACAATAATTTAATACTAAACAAACACAGTGAAATATATTTTTTTCGTTAGGTTCAGAATGATTTTGGCGAAATTATTGCATACACAATTTTCACTTGTCCTATATGGCAAGATGAGCGTTGCTATTTAAGCCAAGATAGCAAGTTCTGCCTATTCGGCACGACATATATATATATATATATATATATATATATATATATATGTCGTGCCGAATATGTAAAACTGGTCAATTAGCAAGAACTCATTTACAATTAAGTCCTTTCTGAAATTTTCTCTTATACGTTTAAAGATATATTTTTTTCATTAATGTTGATGCAAAAAATATATAATTTTGCACCAAAAGAATCTTAGAAAACTTACCTAACCTTATTATAACAAGAACAATTTATTTTAGCCTAACCCAACTAAATATATTTTAAATTTGTTTACAGTAATTTAATACTAAACAAACACAATCAAATATATTTTTTTCGGTAGGTTCAGAATGATTTTGGCGAAATTATTGCATACACAAATTTTCACTTGTCCTATATGGCAAGATGAGCGTTGCTATTTAAGCCAAGATCGCAAGTTCTGCCTATTCGGCACGACATATATATATATATATATATATATATATATCTCAAAACTGGATAAGCAGCTAGAAATAGCTTCCCATTTTGTATCAGTTTTAAGAAGTTAGTATTAGTTAAACAATGGCCTCTGTGTGCTTTTTTCGTAAAAAAAGTGTCTTTGTGTGTAACGCTAACCAAGGACATGTTGATACACTTTTTCAAGTTTTTGTACTCTCTCTCTCTCTCTCTCTCTCTCTCTCTCTCTCTGGGGTGAATGACAGAGGTAACTGGTGCCATGAAATTCTCAAGGCTACACGAGTCGGAGTTGTCTCCTAGTTAGCTACCTTTTCTACGGTTTAATGTGCAGATTGATAGGTGTAGAGAAGTGAGTAATGTATACTCACCTCTGTATGGTAGCAGGGGTCGAGGCACAGCTCCTGGCCTTGTTTGTTTAGCTAATTTTTTGTTTTCACTATTAGACTAAGTTAAGACTTCAACAGCTGTGGGTGTGATGGTGATTATTTTAGTGATAGTGGTAGTTGTGGTGAGGGTGTGGTGGTTGTAGTCGTGGTGGTTATCGCAGGGGTGACTATGGTATGTGGTGGTAGGAATGTTATATAGGAGTATATGGTGGTAGAGGTATGGTGGTGGTGGTGGTGGTGGTGGTTAGAAACTAGAAAGAGGTATGGTGGTGGTGGTTAGAAACTGAAGAGAGGTATAGTGACGTGTAAGAAGCAACAAAGGCTTCACTGTGAGGATGCTGAAGCCTGGAAGCTGCTTCTCTCGGCTGCTGAACCCTCACGAGCCAGGAATCAATGGGCGTGAGCGTGAATACACCTATGGATGGCTGAGCGTCACGACTGTCCTTGGATACACGAGCCATATGCCGTCAGACACGCGACATCCCAGGACACTTGGTGACGCGTCTCTTGCATCCAGCACGTGCCTCCCTCCCATCCCATTCCTCCCTCCTAACTTTCCTCTTCCATCTCTCCCGTCCCTCTTCCCTTCCTAGGATTGGAAATGTTAATAAGTCATTGCCTTGATAATCCACAGGACCACAGGAAAAGCATACGAAAGTAGGACTAAGATAATCTTTTTGGACTCCATCCATACCAAAAAAAAAAAAAACCAGCCTCGGTTACTATCAGTTTCATTTAGTGTGGGCACAGCTAGGTTGTGTGATCCCAGCTAATTTATTGTTCTAGATAATGTGATTCCATCTAGATTACCTTCGTCTCAGCCACCTTATTGTAAAAGCAGTTTGTGGTGGCTGCAGCAGCATCAGTAGTTGTGGTGATGTATACAACGAAGTGTGTAGCTTCGTGTATACAACGAGAGTTGTGTGGTACAGTGTATACAACGAGAGTTGTGTGGTACAGTGTATACAACGAGAGTTGTGTGGTACAGTGTATACAACGAGAGTTGTGTGGTACAGTGTATACAACGAGAGTTGTGTGGTACAGTGTATTACAACGAGAGTTGTGTGGTACAGTGTATACAACGAGAGTTGTGTGGTACAGTGTATACAACGGAGTTGTGTGGTACAGTGTATACAACGAGAGTTGTGTGGTACAGTGTATACAACGAGAGTTGTGTGGTACAGTGTATACAACGAGAGTTGTGTGGTACAGTGTATACAACGAGAGTTGTGGTACAGTGTATACAACGAGAGTTGTGTGGTACAGTGTATACAACGAGAGTTGTGTGGTACAGTGTATACAACGAGAGTTGTGTGGTACAGTGTATACAACGAGAGTTGTGTGGTACAGTGTACAACGAGAGTTGTGTGGTACAGTGTACAACGAGAGTTGTGTGGTACAGTGTACAACGAGAGTTGTGTGGTACAGTGTACGAGTTGTGTGATAGTGTACAGCGAGAGTTGTGGTACAGTGTGTACAACGAGAGTTGTGTGGTACAGTGTGTACAACGAGAGTTGTGTGGTACAGTGTGTACAACGAGAGTTGTGGTGGTACAGTGTGTACAACGAGAGTTGTGTGGTACAGTGTGTACAACGAGAGTTGTGTGGTACAGTGTGTACAACGAGAGTTTGTGTGGTACAGTGTGTACAACGAGAGCTGTGTGGTACAGTGTGTACAACGAGAGTTGTGTGGTACAGTGTGTACAACGAGAGTTGTGTGGTACAGTGTGTACAACGAGAGTTGTGTGGTACAGTGTGTACAACGAGAGTTGTGTGGTACAGTGTACAACGAGAGTTGTGTGGTACAGTGTACAACGAGAGCTGTGTGGTACAGTGTGTACAACGAGAGTTGTGTGGTACAGTGTGTACAACGAGAGTTGTGTGGTACAGTGTACAACGAGAGCTGTGGTACAGTGTGTACAACGAGAGTTGTGTGGTAGTGTACAACGAGAGTTGTGTGGTACAGTGTACAACGAGAGTTGTGTGGTACAGTGTACAACGAGAGTTGTGTGGTACAGTGTACAACGAGAGTTGTGTGGTACAGTGTACAACGAGAGTTGTGTGGTACAGTGTACAACGAGAGTTGTGTGGTACAGTGTACAACGAGAGTTGTGTGGTACAGTGTACAACGAGTTGTGTGGTACAGTGTACAACGAGTTGTGTGGTACAGTGTACAACGAGAGTTGTGTGGTACAGTGTACAACGAGAGTTGTGTGGTACAGTGTACAACGAGAGTTGTGTGGTACAGTGTACAACGAGAGTTGTGTGGTACAGTGTACAACGAGAGTTGTGTGGTACAGTGTACAACGAGAGTTGTGTGGTACAGTGTACAACGAGAGTGTGGTACAGTGTACAACGAGAGTTGTGTGGTACAGTGTACAACGAGAGTTGTGTGGTACAGTGTACAACGAGAGTTGTGTGGTACAGTGTACAACGAGAGTTGTGTGGTACAGTGTACAACGAGAGTTGTGTGGTACAGTGTACAACGAGAGTTGTGTGGTACAGAGTACAACGAGAGTTGTGGTACAGTGTGCAACGAGAGTTGTGTGGTACAGTGTACAACGAGAGTTGTGTGGTACAGTGTACAACGAGAGTTGTGTGGTACAGTGTACAACGAGAGTTGTGTGGTACAGTGTACAACGAGAGTTGTGTGGTACAGTGTACAACGAGAGTTGTGTGGTACAGTGTACAACGAGAGTTGTGTGGTACAGTGTACAACGAGAGTTGTGTGGTACAGTGTACAACGAGAGTTGTGTGGTACAGTGTACAACGAGAGTTGTGTGGTACAGTGTACAACGAGAGTTGTGTGGTACAGTGTACAACGAGAGTTGTGTGGTACAGCGTACAACGAGAGTTGTGTGGTACAGTGTACAACGAGAGTTGTGTGGTACAGTGTACAACGAGAGTTGTGTGGTACAGTGTACAACGAGAGTTGTGTGGTACAGTGTACAACGAGAGTTGTGTGGTACAGTGTACAACGAGAGTTGTGTGGTACAGTGTACAACGAGAGTTGTGTGGTACAGAGTACAACGAGAGTTGTGGTACAGTGTACAACGAGTTGTGTGGTACAGTGTACAACGAGAGTTGTGTGGTACAGTGTACAACCAGAGGTGGATGCAGCAGTAGTTACGGTGATGCTGGTGCCCAAGATACCTCCACACGCCTCCATATTGCTGATTATTATAATTATTATGATCATAACTAAGCGCTAAGCCCACAAGGGTCATACAACTCCATATTGTTGAGCACTTCCTCCCTCGGGAAGTTCCTCCAGTATTATACATGTAAAATGTATCTGACACTATATATTTCTTTTTGGTTAGGCTGTAAATATTTGTTTTATTTTCATTCTGACGAATGTAGATTAATTTTATAGATTATAAATGATGATGTAAGTTGTTGTCTGCTATTGTTGCTGCTGCCACAGCTGTTGTTGCTGTTACCACAGCTGTTGTTGCTGCTGCCACAGCTGTTGTTGCTGTTACCACAGCTGCTGTTGTTGTTACCACCGCTGTTGTTGATGTTGCTGCCGTTGTTGATGCTGTTACCACCGCTGTTGTTGATGTTACCACCGCTGTTGTTGTTACCAACGCTGTTGTTGTTACCAACGCTGTTGTTACCACCGCTGTTGTTGCTGTTGCTGCCGTTGTTGCTGTTACCACCGCTGTTGTTGATGTTGCTGCCGTTGTTGATGCTGTTACCACCGCTGTTGTTGATGTTGCTGCCGTTGTTGATGCTGTTACCACAGCTGTTGTTGATGTTGCTGCCGTTGTTGATGCTCTTACCACCGCTGTTGTTGATGTTGCTGCCGTTGTTGATGCTGTTACCACAGCTGTTGTTGATGTTGCTGCCGTTGTTGATGCTGTTACCACAGCTGTTGTTGATGTTGCTGCCGTTGTTGATGCTGTTACCACAGCTGTTGTTGATGTTGCTGCCGTTGTTGATGCTGTTACCACAGCTGTTGTTGATGTTGCTGCCGTTGTTGATGCTCTTACCACCGCTGTTGTTGATGTTGCTGCCGTTGTTGATGCTGTTACCACAGCTGTTGTTGATGTTGCTGCCGTTGTTGATGATGTTACCACAGCTGTTGTTGATGTTGCTGCCGTTGTTGATGCTGTTACCACAGCTGTTGTTGATGTTGCTGCCGTTGTTGATGCTGTTACCACAGCTGTTGTTGATGTTGCTGCCGTTGTTGATGCTGTTACCACAGCTGTTGTTGATGTTGCTGCCGTTGTTGATGCTGTTACCACAGCTGTTGTTGATGTTGCTGCCGTTTGTTGATGCTGTTACCACAGCTGTTGTTGATGTTGCTGCCGTTGTTGATGCTGTTACCACAGCTGTTGATGTTGCTGCCGTTGTTGATGCTGTTACCACAGCTGTTGTTGATGTTGCTGCCGTTGTTGATGCTGTTACCACAGCTGTTGTTGATGTTGCTGCCGTTGTTGATGCTGTTACCACAGCTGTTGTTGATGTTGCTGCCGTTGTTGATGCTGTTACCACAGCTGTTGTTGATGTTGCTGCCGTTGATGCTCTTACCACCGCTGTTGTTGATGTTGCTGCCGTTGTTGATGCTGTTACCACAGCTGTTGATGTTGCTGCCGTTGTTGATGATGTTACCACAGCTGTTGTTGATGTTGCTGCCGTTGTTGATGCTGTTACCACAGCTGTTGTTGATGTTGCTGCCGTTGTTGATGCTGTTACCACAGCTGTTGTTGATGTTGCTGCCGTTGTTGATGCTGTTACCACAGCTGTTGTTGATGTTGCTGCCGTTGTTGATGCTGTTACCACAGCTGTTGTTGATGTTGCTGCCGTTGTTGATGCTGTTACCACCGCTGTTGTTGATGTTGCTGCCGTTGTTGATGCTGTTACCACAGCTGTTGTTGATGTTGCTGCCGTTGTTGATGCTGTTACCACAGCTGTTGTTGATGTTGCTGCCGTTGTTGATGCTGTTACCACAGCTGTTGTTGATGTTGCTGCCGTTGTTGATGCTGTTACCACAGCTGTTGTTGATGTTGCTGCCGTTGTTGATGCTCTTACCACCGCTGTTGTTGATGTTGCTGCCGTTGTTGATGCTGTTACCACCGCTGTTGTTGATGTTGCTGCCGTTGTTGATGTTACCACAGCTGTTGTTGATGTTGCTGCCGTTGTTGATGCTGTTACCACAGCTGTTGTTGATGTTGCTGCCGTTGTTGATGCTGTTACCACAGCTGTTGTTGATGTTGCTGCCGTTGTTGATGCTGTTACCACAGCTGTTGTTGATGTTGCTGCCGTTGTTGATGCTGTTACCACAGCTGTTGTTGATGTTGCTGCCGTTGTTGATGCTGTTACCACAGCTGTTGTTGATGTTGCTGCCGTTGTTGATGCTCTTACCACAGCTGTTGTTGATGTTGCTGCCGTTGTTGATGCTGTTACCACAGCTGTTGTTGATGTTGCTGCCGTTGTTGATGCTGTTACCACCGCTGTTGTTGATGTTGCTGCCGTTGTTGCTGTTACCACCGCTTTTGTTGATGTTGCTGCCGTTGTTGATGCTGTTACCACCGCTGTTGTTGATGTTGCTGCCGTTGTTGATGCTGTTACCACAGCTGTTGTTGATGTTGCTGCCGTTGTTGATGCTCTTACCACAGCTGTTGTTGATGTTGCTGCCGTTGTTGATGCTCTTACCACAGCTGTTGTTGATGTTGCTGCCGTTGTTGATGCTGTTACCACAGCTGTTGTTGATGTTGCTGCCGTTGTTGATGCTCTTACCACCGCTGTTGTTGATGTTGCTGCCGTTGTTGCTGTTACCACCGCTGTTGTTGATGTTGCTGCCGTTGTTGATGCTGTTACCACCGCTGTTGTTGATGTTGCTGCCGTTGTTGATGTTACCACAGCTGTTGTTGATGTTGCTGCCGTTGTTGATGCTGTTACCACCGCTGTTGTTGATGTTGCTGCCGTTGTTGATGCTGTTACCACAGCTGTTGTTGATGTTGCTGCCGTTGTTGCTGTTACCACCGCTGTTGTTGATGTTGCTGCCGTTGTTGATGCTGTTACCACCGCTGTTGTTGATGTTGCTGCCGTTGTTGATGATGTTACCACAGCTGTTGTTGATGTTGCTGCCGTTGTTGATGCTGTTACCACCGCTGTTGTTGATGTTGCTGCCGTTGTTGATGCTGTTACCACAGCTGTTGTTGATGTTGCTGCCGTTGTTGATGCTCTTACCACCGCTGTTGTTGATGTTGCTGCCGTTGTTGATGCTGTTACCACCGCTGTTGTTGATGTTGCTGCCGTTGTTGATGCTGTTACCACAGCTGTTGTTGATGTTGCTGCTGTTGTTGATGCTGTTACCACAGCTGTTGTTGATGTTGCTGCCGTTGTTGATGCTGTTACCACAGCTGTTGTTGATGTTGCTGCCGTTGTTGATGCTGTTACCACAGCTGTTGTTGATGTTGCTGCCGTTGTTGATGCTGTTACCACAGCTGTTGTTGATGTTGCTGCCGTTGTTGATGCTGTTACCACCGCTGTTGTTGATGCTGCCGTTGTTGATGCTGTTACCACAGCTGTTGATGTTGCTGCCGTTGTTGATGCTGTTACCACAGCTGTTGTTGATGTTGCTGCCGTTGTTGATGCTGTTACCACAGCTGTTGTTGATGTTGCTGCCGTTGTTGATGCTGTTACCACAGCTGTTGTTGATGTTGCTGCCGTTGTTGATGCTGTTACCACAGCTGTTGTTGATGTTGCTGCCGTTGTTGATGCTGTTACCACAGCTGTTGTTGATGTTGCTGTTACCACAGCTGTTGTTGATGTTGCTGCCGTTGTTGATGCTGTTACCACAGCTGTTGATGTTGCTGCCGTTGTTGATGCTGTTACCACAGCTGTTGTTGATGTTGCTGCCCTTGTTGATGCTGTTACCACAGCTGTTGTTGATGTTGCTGCCGTTGTTGATGCTGTTACCACAGCTGTTGTTGATGTTGCTGCCGTTGTTGATGCTGTTACCACAGCTGTTGTTGATGTTGCTGCCCTTGTTGATGCTGTTACCACAGTTGTTGTTGATGTTGCTGCCGTTGTTGATGCTGTTACCACAGCTGTTGTTGATGTTGCTGCCGTTGTTGATGCTGTTACCACCGCTGTTGTTGATGTTGCTGCCGTTGTTGATGCTGTTACCACCGCTGTTGTTGATGTTGCTGCCGTTGTTGATGCTGTTACCACCGCTGTTGTTGATGTTGCTGCCGTTGTTGATGCTGTTACCACAGCTGTTGTTGATGTTGCTGCCGTTGTTGATGCTGTTACCACCGCTGTTGTTGATGTTGCTGCCGTTGTTGATGCTGTTACCACAGCTGTTGTTGATGTTGCTGCCGTTGTTGATGCTGTTACCACAGCTGTTGTTGATGTTGCTGCCGTTGTTGTTGCTGTTACCACAGCTGTTGTTGATGTTGCTGCCGTTGTTGATGCTGTTACCACCGCTGTTGTTGATGTTGCTGCCGTTGTTGATGCTGTTACCACCGCTGTTGTTGATGTTGCTGCCGTTGTTGATGCTGTTACCACAGCTGTTGTTGATGTTGCTGCCGTTGTTGATGCTGTTACCACAGCTGTTGTTGATGTTGCTGCCGTTGTTGATGCTGTTACCACAGCTGTTGTTGATGTTGCTGCCGTTGTTGATGCTGTTACCACCGCTGTTGTTGATGTTGCTGCCGTTGTTGATGCTGTTACCACCGCTGTTGTTGATGTTGCTGCCGTTGTTGATGCTGTTACCACAGCTGTTGTTGATGTTGCTGCTGCTTCTATCTCCTTCACTCATCATTATCTTCTCTAGTATCATACTACGCGTCATCAACCTTTGATATACCTTTGAAGAGTTTCGAGAGAGTATCTACTCTCTGAGCCCGGCCATGGGCCAGGCTCAAAGCTGAAACTTTTAATGTGTTAATACAATACGCCGAGTCAAGCTTCTCAGCTTAAGTTATTCTGAACTTGTCGTTTTATTTACGGGGAAACGCTAAACCTATAGGGTCACAACGTTTGAGAATGGGAGGTAATAAGGTTCACTCACGGGAAGGAGAGGGGTACCTGCAAGCCCTTGGATCAAGAGCCCTTCACCAGCATCAAGAGTTGAAGGTTTTTCTTTCCCTCTGTTAGGTCTTTGTTCCCTTCAGTTAGCTTGCCTTAATGACAATGACAGGCCAGTAATAGTTAAGAGCTACCTTTCCCTCCTTGGATCAAACCTACTTACATGACTCTAGGTGCTGTATGACCTATACGGGTCTAGCGCTTCCTCGTGGTTGGCCAAGTCTACTTCAAGTGCATCATTACGACTAATTACACGAACATTACTCTCAAGAATGTTTATATACTCAACAGTACACAGTTTTAAGATTGGATACGATCTGGTCCTCGAAGTCAGAATTCAGAAGAAGGCGGGCCAAGAGCTATGAATCGATCCCTGTAAACACAACTAGATTAGTACATCTTATAGCATTTCTCTCACGATGCAACCCACACAGTCTAATTAATCCAGGTATCTGTTCACCACTAGATGAACATTGACAGCATCAACCAGGCTGTGATGGATATGTGGGGCAGCGGGCTTCCAGCAGCAACAGCCTGGCTGACCAGGCAAGCACTAGACGAGCCTGGCCCATGGCCGGGCTCAGAGAGTAGTGAAACTCTTCAAAGGTATCATTTGTAAGGTGACCTGTACACACGTCTTTCATTACACAAGGGATCGAACCCAGGATATTTCGGTTGTTTGACGGATGCTACGAGCAGAGATCAAGTTAAGTGGGACTATGACGAAGCTGCGGTGACGGGGTTGAGATCTCTTAAACTGAGAGGCAACACCCTCCCACCCTGGCGACACTAATGACGCCCCTTATTGTGATATTGGTGGGAGGGGAGGAGTGTTGCATGCAAGGAGCAGCAGCAGCATTAGTAGGAGGATGTGATACGACAAAGGTAATCGAGAATGAGAGAGTCTACCCGCACTTAATAGTTCCGTAGATACCTACTTACGATGGGACGATATCAATTTTTTGCCGATATACCTTTGATGAGTTTCGAGTGTCTTTCTGCTCCCAGAGCCCGGCCATAGACCAGGCTCGTCTGGTGCTAACCTGGTCAACCAGGCTGTTGCTGCTGGATACCACCGATACCGATTCTATCACAATTAGCAGATATCCATCGACACCGTACTTCGGCATATCACTGACACCACCAATGCATGCAGGCGGACATAGGCACCAGTTTGAATAATCAAGAACTTAAAGGAACTTGTCAGGTTCCTTCTTGAAGACTAGTAGGGAATGGTTGGTAACTGGTGTTATACATGAAGAGCGAGTGTTGAAAACACGTGAACCCTTTACACTTGTCGAGTTATTACATGTATTTATCGCACTTCTCCTTTACGTTACTGAATTTTGCTCTGCTGCATCTCACTCTCCTAAGAAGCTGTTTCAGTGTATAGATTTGGCATGAGTTGAGATAAAGTGCCTTCGCGCAAAATTATGAAAGCAGTTCTTTTAACTAGTTTTAAGTTGACTAAACGATAAGTTAGAGAGAAATAATGAATCAGTAGGAGGAGGAGGAATGGGAGGGAAGAGAGAGGAAGAGACTGGTGTAAGACAGGGAGTAGAATGATACCAAGAGAGACAGAAAGGTAGGGAGGAGAGAGAGAGAAGAGGGAGGGTACAGAATCATAGCCTGAAGCTAGTGGGTAGCTCTTAGGTAGGGTTGAGGTAGGTACACAGGCTACAGCAGCATGGCATGAAGGTAACAGCCCTGAATCAGGTAGCCCCTGGGGAAGGGTCCGCCTCACCTGTAATTACCTGGAGCTAATATGCACTCTAAGGCAATACAAGAACATTATTGACAGTAAGAGAGGGCGGGCTTGATGGAAGACACCTCACGTGGAAGACGCTACCAAAATATTAATCTATATCCACTGACCACAGGATGGATTTACTGTAGTTATCATGCAAAGCCGTGTGTGGCATCGTGCAGCAACACCACCAGGATGTGAATGATCTACAAAACTGACAAATTGATAAACGAGACACTGACGGACTGAACACATGGACTCCAGGCTGAGGAACTGATTGCCTCAAACTGATCTTCAACCTTTTTCTGGGTTGGACCGAAGCTACTGTGTGGCGAAACGTTGCCAGAATAGATACCCAAATGTTGCACAAGTGTTATTTATTAACACTGCACCAACAATAGTAGAAATACATGACTCGCCACCTGGCCCAGTGGTTAACGCACTTGCCTGTGAGTTTTAGGACCCACTTGCCATGGGTTCAAGCCCCACTCTTTCCCTGATTTGATTAGTAGAAATACAATACAGTTGAAAATATGGACTATGTAAATAAATTGGACGATAGAGATGCAGCTGGGAACCAATTCGAGAAAAAAAAAGGGCAATATCCTCCCGTGTTGACATGTGCAAGGTTCACTGATCTTGTGGCCTGTGAATGACTGTCACCTGTCCTCCTGGAGTTACACACAACACTCACCACCACCGCCGCCAGCCCCCCCCCCCCCCAACCTTCATCCAACCACCATCGTCACCAACTGTGAGGCTTGAAATTTTCTGGTGTGATTATATACATTAATAGATAGCTGGATGATGGCTCCCGCAGCACAGTCTCATACCATTCCTTTTACATTAAGGAAATAGATAGCTGGATGATGGCTCCCGCAGCACGGTCTCACACCATGCCTTTTACATTAAGGAAATAGATAGCTGGGTGATGGCTCCCGCAGCACGGTCTCATACCATGCCTTTTACATTAAGGAAATAGATAGCTGGATGATGGCTCCCGCAGCACGGTCTCACACCATGCCTTTTACATTAAGGAAATAGATAGCTGGATGATGGCTCCCGCAGCACGGTCTCATACCATGCCTTTTACATTAAGGAAATAGATAGCTGGATGATGGCTCCCGCAGCACGGTCTCATACCATGCCTTTTACATTAAGGAAATAGATAGCTGGATGATGGCTCCCGCAGCACGGTCTCATACCATGCCTTTTACATTAAGGAAATAGATAGCTGGGTGATGGCTCCCGCAGCACGGTCTCATACCATGCCTTTTACATTAAGGAAATAGATAGCTGGATGATGGCTCCCGCAGCACGGTCTCATACCATGCCTTCTACATTAAGAAAGTATTACAGGAATAAGAACTGTTCAAACCTATGAGCAAAGCTAAGTACGTAAAATTTGCGTGACGTCTTGTACGGTCGTAAGACAGAAAATACCAGCTATACTGAAAGTACAAGACATCTGACAGACATCATGTTACATTCCGTTGACAGGAGGATAGTTCCTCTCTGCAAACTTGCTACCATCCTACTAATTCGTATGACTGGAGGGTAGTACGTCCCTGGATGGTAGTCTACCATTTATTTACAATAAGCAAAAGAACACATTATTACTATTATTATTGTAATGAGAGGCAATCATATTTGATCCGAGAAGGTAAAATTCTAACGGCGATTATACGAGTGCTCTCCCAGAGAGCGCGGGGCGACTGTCTACATTATGAAGACACCAAAATAACCACACCTGTGCGAGATGCCTGCGACTGTCTTGAGAGTTTGTCTACCGGGGAAAGTGTTAGTGGAAGAGAAATTGATGCAAGGATACAGTGGTAGGATGTATGTATTATTATTATAATCAAAAAGAAGCGCTAAGCCACAAGGGCTATACAGCGCTGTAGGGTAGGAAAGGAAGCGAGGGTATTGGGCGGCAGAAGGGGGAGGGGCGATCAGTAGGTTACAGAAAACAGCGGGGCAGTGGATAGTGCAGGGTAGAGGGTAGCAAGAGATCGAGGTAGAAAGGGCTGAAGGTACAATGTATGTAACATCACGTATACTGATGACACCACTCACTTTCCATTAAGCTGCATCAAATATCCTTGTACCTGGGACTTCCCCAGATGTAACCGCCGAGTTATCTGTTAGTGCGAGGGGTTTCTAACCGGTGATATCCATACCCCTTGTGAGTGCGGGAGCCAAATGATCGGGGTATGGGATTCGAATTCTTAACAATTTAAAAAATGTTATATTATGATAAACTATCAGCTGTTGTGTTGCTGGTTATCTTTATGTATCTAAGAGGAGTGGTGGAGTCATACTGGTGCCTAATAGGACTGGAGTCATACTGGTACCTAATAGGACTGGAGTCATACTGGTACCTAATAGGACTGGTGGAGTCATACTGGTACCTAATAGGACTGGTGGAGTCATACTGGTGCCTAATAGGACTGGTGGAGTCATACTGGTGCCTAATAGGACTGGAGTCGTACTGGTACCTAATAGGACTGGTGGAGTCATACTGGTACCTAATAGGACTGGTGGAGTCATACTGGTACCTAATAGGACTGGTGGAGTCATACTGGTACCTAATAGGACTGGTGGAGTCATACTGGTGCCTAATATGACTGGTGGAGTCATACTGGTGCCTGATAGGACTGGAGGAGTCATACTGGTACCTGATAGGACTGGTGGAGTCATACTGGTACGTGATAGCACTGGCGATGATTTCTAGTCTGGTGAAGGGGGTATGGTAAATACTGGGTAATCTAACATGACTTACGAAATCGTAATGACACTATTGCGACGGTCTGGAGTTTTGAGACTCTCTGATCGCGGGTTCTATCCCCACCCGTGGGTCTGTAGTCGTAAAAAGGTAAAGTACCCCTGTGTTAGTGGTTCTGGGGATTTTCCCCAGGACCAGGTCTCAGACCAGGTCTCGTAGGTGGGAAACAAAATATTACATTATTAGGAACACTTAAGAAGCACGGTGAAAAGTAATGCGTATAATGAACGTTAGAAGTTAAGAACATAAGAAGGAGCACTGCAGTAGGCCTACTGTCCCATGCCATGTAGGTCCACCAAGTCACTTATCGTGTGTGCTCAGGAGACAGAAAGAAACAGTCAGCCAGAGTGCTAAACGTTTAACAGGATTTATTTCACATTCGTGTGACAGGAGGGTAGTACCTCCCTGGGCGGCTGCTGTCTACCAACCTATTCCTAACTTAAAAAGTCAATCAGTCCTCTTCCCTTCAGGTCTCCTCTCTCCCTTCTGTCCTCACCCATCCCCTCTTCCATTCCCCTAGGTCACTCACCACTAAGTAGAGTAATTATAACTTCCCAGTTAATCCTTGATAGACGAGTAATTATCCCTAATGATCAATGCTCCACACCCGGGAGACTGCAGTTTCTCTTCTCATTACAGTAGCTGTCAGTCTCACCACACTATTATTATTGACGTTATGCGCTAAACCCATGTGGTTGATTCAGCGCAAGGAGTGGTGCAGGTTCGATCCACCGTATCGTAATCGCTAATAGATTCCCATTCATTCATTTATTTTCATTCTCTCTCGCACGCTTGCTTATTATTATAATCAAGGGGGAAGCGCTAAACCCGGAGGATTATACAGCGCCCGGGGGGGGGGGATGTGGAAGGCATTCAGGCTTAATTCGGGGAACTGGAGCACAGATCCAATTCCCTAAATCAAGAGCCCCTCACCAACATCAAGGAACCTTCCTTGAGGGGCACGCTTGCTTAGAGATATCATTTTCAGTTTGATTCGAGGTCTCGACCTAAACAGAGCTGCTTGCAAAATATAATCTATAAATTAAAGTTCACTTTAGATATACAGTAAACGCTCTTATAAAACTGTTCTGTAAGGTGCGATTTTTTTGCACATGTGATAGAAAGTGATTCCAAAATTGATCAGCAAATATATGAAAGTATTTCCACTTGCTGTTATATTTTAAAGAACTTTTTCAATCGCATTATTGCACAAATATTCCACAAGACTGACACTCTTGTGCAATATTTGGGAATCTATACTGAGGAAATGTTTCGCCAGCCAGTGACTTCTTCAGTACAGAGAAGACGGTGGAAGCCACAATAAAAGTTCCTAGATGTTGCCCAAGTGTCTCATTCTTCACTGTCGGTTTTGTAAACCGACAGTGAGAACTGATTGTCCCAGTTTGGTCGTCTGTAGAATCTTAAGCAGCGTAATTTATAGGGATCTAGGGAAAAAAAAGTCACGGGGGAAATATTACAATTTGGGCTAGGAAAAGTCACTAGAAAAAAGTCACAGAAAATAAGTCACAACCTAGCCTAATGTGACTTTTTTCCAGTGACATTTTCAAAGCGACTTTTTTCGGACACCAATTTATAGCATCTGCCCCGCCTTGTTATGCTTACAGACTCGTAATGCTGGCCCAGGTGTTCATCAGTACGCGAGACCAGGCATGTATTAATATGCTGCCTTAGTAACACATGCTTATATTTGAAGTCTCGATAAGAGGTGTGTGTTTATATTTGATTTTATGGAGGTTGTACTTCTGTCATGTGGTATGTCTTGATAACTCTCCTTTTGACTTCGTTCTCATTACTTTTATTGGGGAAGAATTTCAGTAATCCCTTTTAAAAATCCCGGCATATTCTTGAGGTAATTTTTAAGAATCTTGCAGTCTAATATGTACTCTGCTTTGCATTATATGTGATTAATCAGATATGTATATCTTAGTGTATATACACTGAAGAATATCTCTTAGTGTCTAGACTCTGAGAAGTCTATATTTTAATGTAAATACACGGGTAAAGAATAAAAACTAACAATACCGTCACTGGAACAATTCACAAATAACCCACACATAGAATGAAACTTAAAAAAAAGACTCTTGGGTCAGATTTGGACCATATACACACATGCGTCTATCTTAGTGTATACATTATACATGGAAAGGTGTGTGAATTAGACACACGTATTTAATTATCAACTTGCAGGCTCTTTGAACCATTTACCTACATGGAAAGGTGTTCAAGATTCGTTTCCTCTTGGTAGGTCATGTACCCACACCACAAATAACATGGGTCCCAAAACTCGTCTTTGAGAAGCTCCGTATGTTACATTCAACTATCTGGATACTTACAGTTTACATAACATTATTACCTGTCATTCTAGCATCTTGCTCCCTTGTTCTGCAGGACCGGTACGCCTTCGCGCTGCTGACACCGTCAATTGACGCCTCTCAGGACTACAGGTTGCTGGGTGGTTACCAGAACGACACCCACACAGTGATACGCTTTTCCCGCCCCTGGACCACCTGTGATACACACCACGACCTCCAGCTTACAGTAAGTGACGACCCCTGCGCCAAGGAACCACTATGACCTTCGGCTCACGGTAAATAGTTAAGAGGATGGGAGGTAATCATGTATGACCCGAGGAGGGTAGCACAAGTTCCTGGAGTCAGTAGCAGAATAGACCACAATGAAAACAAGCCACACTGAAGGTGACTGTGTTCCTACTGAGGAAGGTGATAAATCCCAGGTGACCAGTCACTGCCCTAAGACAAGAATGTTTTTAAACTGGAGCAATTATAACCCGGATTTATATGCAGGTATAGGTGGAGTACGACTATACAGATTGAAGGCAGGAATAGTTAGACAGCAGAAATAGTTAAACCAGACTGCAATATTTAGATACGGCTGGAACCATCAATCTAGACTGGAACACTCAAGGAAGACTGGAACACTTACGTTAAACTGGAGCCCTTAGTTTTGAAGTAAACAAGGGTCACGTTAAGTGATTACCATGAAATTATAAGTCAACTCTTCATATTTATGGTGCTTGCATTGTGAAGGCTCTCTTTAGGAGCAGAGACAGGGTCATAAATTGTCAAGTTTATTATTGTCGTACAACAATGGATATATATATATATATTTTTTTTATTATCACACTGGCCGATTCCCACCAAGGCAGGGTGGCCCGAAAAAGAAAAACTTTCACCATCATTCACTCCATCACTGTCTTGCCAGAAGGGTGCTTTACACTACAGTTTTTAAACTGCAACATTAACACCCCTCCTTCAGAGTGCAGGCACTGTACTTCCCATCTCCAGGACTCAAGTCCGGCCTGCCGGTTTCCCTGAACCCCTTCATAAATGTTACTTTGCTCACACTCCAACAGCACGTCAAGTATTAAAAACCATTAGTCTCCATTCACTCCTATCAAACACGCTCATGCATGCCTGCTGGAAGTCCAAGCCCCTCGCACACAAAACCTTTACCCCTCTCTCCAACCTTTCCTAGGCCGACCCTACCCCGCCTTCCTTCCACTACAGACTGATACACTCTTGAAGTCATTCTGTTTCGCTCCATTCTCTCTACATGTCCCCAACCACCTCAACAACCCTTCCTCAGCCCTCTGGACAACAGTTTTGGTAATCCCGCACCTCCTCCTAACTTCCAAACTACGAATTCTCTGCATTATATTCACACCACACATTGCCCTCAGACATGACATCTCCACTGCCTCCAGCCTTCTCCTCGCTGCAACATTCATCACCCATGCTTCACACCCATATAAGAGCGTTGGTAAAACTATACTCTCATACATTCCCCTCTTTGCCTCCAAGGACAAAGTTCTTTGTCTCCACAGACTCCTAAGTGCACCACTCACTCTTTTCCCCTCATCAATTCTATGATTCACCTCATCTTTCATAGACCCATCCGCTGACACGTCCACTCCCAAATATCTGAATACATTCACCTCCTCCATACTCTCTCCCTCCAATCTGATATTCAATCTTTCATCACCTAATCTTTTTGCTATCCTCATAACCTTACTCTTTCCTGTATTCACCTTTAATTTTCTTCTTTTGCACACCCTACCAAATTCATCCACCAATCTCTGCAACTTCTCTTCAGAATCTCCCAAGAGCACAGTGTCATCAGCAAAGAGCAGCTGTGACAACTCCCACTTTGTGTGTGATTCTTTATCTTTTAACTCCACGCCTCTTGCCAAGACCCTCGCATTTACTTCTCTTACAACCCCCATCTATAAATATATTAAACAACCACGGTGACATCACACATCCTTGTCTAATGCCTACTTTTACTGGGAAATAATTTCCTCTTTCCTACATACTCTAACTTGAGCCTCACTATCCTCGTAAAAACTCTTCACTGCTTTCAGTAACCTACCTCCTACACCATACACTTGCAACATCTGCCACATTGCCCCCCTATCCACCCTGTCATACGCCTTTTCCAAATCCATAAATGCCACAAAGACCTCTTTAGCCTTATCTAAATACTGTTCACTTATATGTTTCACTGTAAACACCTGGTCCACACACCCCTACCTTTCCTAAAGCCTCCTTGTTCATCTGCTATCCTATTCTCCGTCTTACTCTTAATTCTTTCAATAATAACTCTACCATACACTTTACCAGGTATACTCAGCAGACTTATCCCCTATAATTTTTGCACTCTCTTTTATCCCCTTTGCCTTTATACAAAGGAACTATGCATGCTCTCTGCCAATCCCTAGGTACCTTACCCTCTTCCATACATTTATTAAATAATTGCACCAACCACTCCAAAACTATATCCCCACCTGCTTTTAACATTTCTATCTTTATCCCATCAATCCCGGCTGCCTTACCCCTTTCATTTTACCTACTGCCTCACGAACTTCCCCCACACTCACAACTGGCTCTTCCTCACTCCTACAAGATTTTATTCCTCCTTGTCCTATACACGAAATCACAGCTTCCCTATCTTCATCAACATTTAACAATTCCTCAAAATATTCCCTCCATCTTCCCAATACCTCTAACTCTCCATTTAATAACTCTCCTCTCCTATTTTTAACTGACAAATCCATTTGTTCTCTAGGCTTTCTTAACTTGTTAATCTCACTCCAAAACTTTTTCTTATTTTCAACAAAATTTGTTGGTAACATCTCACCCACTCTCTCATTTGCTCTCTTTTTACATTGTTTCACCACTCTCTTAACCTCTCTCTTTTTCTCCATATACTCTTCCCTCCTTGCATCACTTCTACTTTGTAAAAACTTCTCATATGCTAACTTTTTCTCCCTTACTACTCTCTTTACATCATCATTCCACCAATCGCTCCTCTTCCCTCCCGCACCCACTTTCCTGTAACCACAAACTTCTGCTGAACACTCTAACACTACATTTTTAAACCTACCCCATACCTCTTCGACCCCATTGCCTATGCTCTCATTAGCCCATCTATCCTCCAATAGCTGTTTATATCTTACCCTAACTGCCTCCTCTTTTAGTTTATAAATCTTCACCTCTCTCTTCCCTGATGCTTCTATTCTCCTTGTATCCCATCTACCTTTTACTCTCAGTGTAGCTACAACTAGAAAGTTGATCTGATATATCGGTGGCCCCTCTATAAAAATGTACATTCCCGAAGTCTACTCAACAGTCTTTTATCTACCTATACATAATCCAACAAACTACTGTCATTTCGCCCTACATCATATCTTGTATACTTATTTATCCTCTTTTTCTTAAAATATGTATTACCTATAACTAAACCCCTTTCTATACAAAGTTCAATCAAAGGGCTTCCATTATCATTTACACCTGGCACCCCAAACTTACCTACCACACCCTCTCTAAAAGTTTCTCCTACTTTAGCATTCAGGTCCCCAACCACAATTACTCTCTCACTTGGTTCAAAGGCTCCTATACATTCACTTAACATCTCCCAAAATCTCTCTCTCTCCTCTACATTCCTCTTTTCTCCAGGTGCATACACGCTTATTATGACCCACTTTTCGCATCCAACCTTTACTTTAATCCACATAATTCTTGAATTTACACATTCATATTCTCTTTTCTCCTTCCATAACTGATCATTTAACATTACTGCTCCCCCTTCCTTTGCTCTAACTCTCTCAGATACTCCAAAATTTAATCCCATTTATTTCCCCCACTGAAACTCCCCTACCCCCTTCAGCTTTGTTTCGCTTAGGGCCAGGACATCCAACTTCTTTTCATTCATAACATCAGCAATCATCTGTTTCTTGTCATCCGCACTACATCCACGCACATTTAAGCACCCCAGTTTTATAAAGTTTTTCTTCTTCTCTTTTTTAGTAAATGTCTACAGGAGAAGGGGTTACTAGCCCATTGCTCCCTACATTTTAGTCGCCTCATACGACACCTGTTACGGAGGAAAGATTCTTTCCACTTCCCATGGACAATAGAAGAAATAAAGAAGAACAAAGCTATTTAGAAAAGGAGAAAACTAGATGTAATATATATATGCATGTGCGGTTTGTAAGTTGACCAAGTGTAAGTAGGAGAAGCAAGTATCCCTTATCTAGCTGTTTAGAGACAAAAAAGAAACAGCAATTACATCATGCAAAACAGTTAAGGTTTTGTTTCACAGTCATTGCAGACGGGTATTCCTGGGGTTGCTGTCACCAACCTCTTATATATATATATTTATATATATATTATAAAATATATATATATATATATATATATTATATATATAATATATATAAATTTTTATTTTTTATTATCACACCGGCGATTCCCACCAAGCAGGGTGGCCGAAAAGAAAAACTTTCACCATATTACTCCATCACTGTCTTGCCAGAAGGTGCTTTCACTACGTTTTTAAACTCAACATTAACACCCCTCCTTCAGATGCAGGCACTGTCTTCCCTCCAGGACTCAGTCCGCCTGCGGTTCCCTGAATCCCTTCATAAATGTTACTTTGCTCAACTCAACAGCATCAAGTATTAAAAACCATTTGTCTCCATTCACTCCTATCAAACACGCTCACGCATGCTTGGAAGTCCAAGCCCCGCACACAAAACCCCTTACCCCTCCCTCCACCTTCTAGGCCGACCCTACCCGCCTTCCTTCCACTACAGATGATACACTATGAATCATTTGTTCGCTCATTCTCTTACATTCGAACCACCTCAACAACCCTTCCTCAGCCCTCGGACAACAGTTTTGGTAATCCCGCACTCTCCTAACTTCCCAAACTCAATTCTTGCTTATATTCAACACACATCCCTCAGACTGACATCTCCACTGCCCGCCTTCTCTCGCTGCAACTCTCACCCACGCTTCACACCCATTATATATATATATAATTATATGTCGTGCCGAACAGGCAGAACTTGCGATCTTGGCTTAAATAGCAACGCTCATCTTGCCATATAGGACAACTGAAAATTTGTGTATGCAATAATTTCGCCAAAATCATTCTGAACCTAACGAAAAAAATACATTTCACTGTGTTTGTTTAGTATTAAATTATTGTAAACAAATCTAAAATATATTTAGTTGGTTTAGGCTAAAAAAAAATTTTCTTGTTATAATAAGGTTAGGTAAGTTTTCTAAGTTCCTTTTGGTGCAAAATTAAATTTTTTTACATCAACATTAATGAAAAAAATATATCTTTGAACGTATAAGAGAAAATTTCAGAAAGGACTTAATTTTAAATGAGTTCTTGCTAATTGACCAGTTTTACATATTCGGCACGCACACACACAATATATTATTAATATATATATAATATATATTTAAATATATATATATATATATATATATATATATACTGAAGCTACACAAAGATATGAAAGCTGAATTTCGTCTAGCAAGCCTGGAGGAAACATTGGATGATTTACTAGATATAAATCCTGTCGACTACACGAGGGTCATTAAAACTGGTATAAATTCTGTCGATTACACGAGGGTCATTAAAGCTCTGGTATAAATCCTGTCGACTACACGAGGGTCATGAAAGCTCTGGTATAAATCCTGTCGACTACACGAGGGTCATGAAAGCTCTGGTATAAATCCTGTCGACTACACGAGGGTCATTAAAGCTCTGGTATAAATCCTGTCGACTACACGAGGGTCATGAAAGCTCTGGTATAAATCCTGTCGACTACACGAGGGTCATTAAAGCTCTGGTATAAATCCTGTCGACTACACGAGGGTCATGAAAGCTCTGGTATAAATCCTGTCGACTACACGAAGGTCATGAAAGCTCTGGTATAAATCCTGTCGACTACACGAGGGTCATTTAAGGCCCTGGTATAAACCCTGTCGACTACACGAGGGTCATTTAAGGCCCTGGTATAAACCCTGTCGACTACACGAGGGTCATTTAAGGCCCTGGTATAAACCCTGTCGACTACACGAGGGTCATTTAAGGCCCTGGTATAAACCCTGTCGACTACACGAGGGTCATGAAAGCCCTGTCACTTGTACACCACCAGTCAAGGATATTTAACCCCCTAAAACAGGTTAAACTCACTGAGTATATACATAGGGATACACGTTTCTCGGTATATATACCCAGGTGCACACCTTTTGGTGTATACACATTGAGATGCACCTCTCAGAATATACAAATCACGGATTCTGTGCACAGAGATGCATCCCTATCAGTTTATATACACTGAAACACACTTCTGGGTGCATTATAATAAAAAAGAAGCGCTAAACCGCAAGGGCTATACAGCTGGGTGTATGTAAACAAAAGTAAATATTAAATAGCTTCTAGACAGTGGGGTGAGCTCGGTCAATAGCCTCTGGGGAGACGGTACTACTCTTGTGCCTCCATGTCGTAAATCGAAGGTAGTGAACATAGTGCCTCAAAATAGCTTCTAATTTAGTGGTTGTCGAGACCGATAAAGAGAAGCATGTGTCAGGCAGTTTCAGTTTCTTTTGGCTCACTGTGATTGTGTTGTTTCGGCGCCAGACATGCCGTGATTAGTCGACCAGTTAGACTCCACGTAGGTAGGTACCAGTGGGTGTCAATGGCTAGTTAATGATCCAAGTCGGACCGAAACGTCGTTTCAGTCTAAGTGGCGGGTGTGTATGAGTGTTAATGTGTTTTCAAGAAAGAACATTATAATTTTCCATTGCCTCGTATTATCCGCTTTCACGCACCTTTTTTAATAGCTTATAATCACATATTTGTAACTACCTATTTTAATAACCTATATGTATCGAAAAAGACACATTGGAGAATAAGCTTCCAAATTTATTACACGAATTAGTTATTCAGGGTAAGAGTTCCCTACCTCAGCTGATTTAAAAGCCCAGCTCTGCAGTATACTACCCCCACCCCAGGATGCCACCCACACCGGTTCGCTAACACCCATGTACCTACTTACTGCTAGGTGAACAGGGGCAGTAGGTGTAAGGAAGCATACCCAACGTTTCGGTCTGTTAGAGCTATAGCTGGCCACGAACAACAATGATTTGCAGAATGATCTGACAAACTATGTGGGTATTGAGGCATGTGCGCCTGGTTATAGTACACAGGTGAGCGAGTGTGTGGGCGCATAACTTCAACCCTCACAAGGAACATGCGCAGGGTTAGATGGATAGACAATAATTTCTTCCTGTTTTCCATCATCGCTTCTACTAAAACTCTTTTCTCCTCTACTGTCTTCAACCTCCTCAGATTCCTATTCCTCATAGACACTTCTTAGCATCTCTAATCTTCCTTCCATTCCTTTCTTTATCTTCCCCTGCCTTCTCATTCATGTTTCCCATCTTCATCTCTTACTTGCTTTCTTATATCTCTCTTCCCTCTCACCCTCCATGCTTTCAACTTTCATACATATACCCGACCTGTACATGTCTGTCTCACACAAAAACAGCAGTAGTTGTGACACTTAGGGAAGCACTTTGAATGCTGAAGTTATTCACCGCTCAAAGGCATTAAAAATATATACACATCACAATAAAAACAAGGAATAGTAAGTAAACAGAGATGTATGATGTGAAAAGGGATGTGCAATATCTCTGGGAGAGAATTGGAAGATCTCCCACAGACACCGAGATCACTTGTTAGCTGATATCTGTAACTAATAATACATTCACTGTGGCTACGTTTCGCTCACCAGTATATTTATCAAGCCAATACAATGCATGGACATAGGGTACATATGTTAAGTCCAAAAAGCTGGTCATTCTTGAAGGTAGCAATAGAAGTCAGTAAGTGACTGTTACGACCCACTATTGTGACGGAAAAATTGAACGGGTTATGATAGGCTTGTGTCGGTTTATTTTCCTTACGAATCCACCAATAATAGCGTAGATCCATCAGTATAAGAGTGTAGTGCCCACTAAGCAGTGTATACCAGGATACAGCAGCAATAGTCGAGTACACAAGCATTGTCCCACGTTTTATTAACGATAGACTATTTTTTTTTTTAATCTGCAGTGTCGCTAGTTGAGAGGCAGAATTAATCAGGGTAAAATATTCGCCCTATTAACATCACAGGTACAGTACCTGTTCTTTGACGTTTTATATTCTTCAAAACAATACCAAGAATCAGCTTAGTGTCCTCTAGCCTAAGCTAAGCAAGTTGAAATCCTGTTTTTCTTAAAGGACATAACAGAACTTTTGGCTTGTACTAGGCAAAAATTATTTTTTTTTACGTCAGTAATGTTAAAACAAACACTGCACTATGCAGAGCACAATAAATACATAGGAACGTTCTGTGATTTATTTCCAGTCATGTTATTATAGTTTTGTGAGTCAGGACACGAAATCCCTCGAGATCTATCAGGTGCACACGTGGCTTATTTACATTTTTAAATCTGGATTAATCCATTTTGAAGCCGCTGGTCAGGGATTCTTGGTTAAAATACTTTTAACACTATTTATAACCCTATTATTTATACCTGAGTTCCCTTTGCATATCTCACTTATATGTTACTTCATTTTAAGCCTTTCAACAATGGTCGCTCCAAGGAATTGAAACTCCCCTCCCCTCCCTTAAACTACTCCCTCCCCTCCCTTAAACTATTCCCTCCCCTCAAACTATTCTCTCCCCTCCCTTAAACTACTCCCTCCCCTCCCTTAAACTACTCCCTCCCCTCCCTAAACTACTCCCTCCCCTCCCTCAAACTACTCTCTCCCCTTCCCTCTTTACCACAAATTACTCCCATACGGCACGCGAAAGCAGTTTTATGTTCCTGCCTATCGACCTATTTAAAAAAAAATATTGGTGAACTGGCTGGCTGGTAGAGGAGTGGTTGGGTGACTGGATCATTTATGACTGTCTAATAGTATGCATGTAACTGGCTATATGACTGGTACTTTAGTTAACTGTACATGGAAGAATTCACAATAAAACGCGGGATTGCGAATATGTAAAAATACCACAGTGAAAACAGGAAATAAAACCTGAGCGCTTTCATGTGCCTACACAAACATCTTCAGAGGAATAGGACGGTAAGCACAAGAATATGTGTGTAAGAACATGACAGCGCTCAGGTTTAATTTCCTATTTTCACTGGTATTTTTTACTTAGCTGTACATAAATGCCACCTGCAATACCACTAATTCCTAGGTAGGAGGGACATTAAGTGTTAGCAGACTTGCCCATGCGTCCCGCCCCACCCAGGACTTGACCTCGTGTGCCTTCGATTGAGTCCCAGTGTACTACCACAGAGCTACGGGGTAGCGGAATTTGACCCGACTTTTGTGTGATTTTATGGATGTGTTTGTGTGTGGTGGTACACAGGCCCGACTATGCTGGATGTGACTCACTAACACGCACCTTATGAATAATGTATGTGACCTGGAAGAATGTGATCTGTTGTATGTGACCTGGAGGAGTGCAACCTGTTGTTGTGACCTGGAGGAGTGCGACCTGTTGTGTGTGACCTGGAGGAGTGCAACCTGTTGTATGTGACCTGGAGGAGTGCGACCTGTTGTGTGTGACCTGGAGGAGTGCGACCTGTTGTGTGTGACCTGGAGGAGTGCGACCTGTTGTGTGTGACCTGGAGGAGTGCAACCTGTTGTGTGTTATCTGGAGGAGTGTGACCTGTTGTGTGTGACCTGGAGGAGTGCAACCTGTTGTATGTGACCTGGAGTGACCTGTTGTGACCTAGAGTGTGACCTGGATGAGACCCACAGGTCACTGCTGTGCATTTGTCATACATATATGGTCCACTCGATATTTTTCTATAACGTAGGTATACACCTGGAGTTTACCTGGAGAGGGTTTCGGGGGTCAGCGCCCCTGCGGTTCGGTCTGAGACCAGGTCTCATGATGGATGAGGGTCTGATCAACCAGGCTGTTACTGCTGGCCTGCACGCAAACTGATATACATGATCAAGTTTTAAAAACATACATAGTAAGACATGCCTTAAATTTTCAATACTAGTGAATTGTAAGAAAAAGATCCATAGACCTGTTGGTGAATGCAGGAGCTCCTTGATCAATTCAATACAGACTGTTTCTGATGTTAATAACAAAATGGCACAATACCGTGAGTGGAATACATAAAAAAACTGCACTACCTCGTTTTCTTCCTCTCTTGGTCCTGTCCCTGTCCCTGTCCCCCTCGCCTATGTATAGTATTGGCTCCATCACTCTGTTAACTTAAAAGTGACTTTGTAAATGATCCAAGCCAGACTGAAACCTTGTCATCAGCTTCTCTCTCTCCTATGTGTGGGTAATTTGTGTATTGTTACTGACTTTGGTTGCTGTGTGTTAACCTGAGAGCCTCTTCTGATCAACTTATAAATTTCAGCATTATCCCATTTCCACAAAAGTTGGGATTATCTGAGTGTGTAGGTGGTATTTAGCAAATTTTATTATTAATATGGTATGTTATGTGTGGAACTGTTTATGTCATCATAGAAGGTGATCAGACAAATAAATTATTAATTCGTTCGTTTGTAACAACATTTGTATTTGTAGTTAATGCTTCTTCAGTAGGACTAGATAAATGACACTGTGTTAATTTAGAAGATGAAGAATTAGACACATGTGCAACATCTGGGTATCTTTATTTGTAGACGTTTTGCCAACCTGTGACTTTATCAATACAATTTAAGGACATAATGAGTAACTGTAGAACTATATACAAAAGATGAGGTAATCAGTCCCTCAGCCTTGTATATATAGTTCTACAGTCTTCTTGTTATATCCTTGAATTTGATTGATAAACCCACTGGATGGCAAAACATCTGTAAATAAAGATACCCAGATGTTATACATGTGTCTAATTCTTCAACTTGTCAGTACTGTTTACCATTCATGTATAAGTTAGGAGAGTTTCCCATCACACACTGACCATCACTAGTAGGACTGGTCAATACACTTAATGAAAAATTCAGTACCCTTGAGATACATTGATTGTCAGCTGACATAATTAGCGTACAACAGAGAGCCATCCTGAAAGTTTAATGGTAAATAGCTCCAACCCCTACACCAAGGTGGTGGTACTGTCACATACATACATATTCACCTTACACATTCTCAGAAACTCTTGCAATACATCACCCACCAGTAAATTGCCTTTTGATATCAACATGACAGTAACTCTCTAAGAGTAGCCCCACTTCTGGGTCACCTGTTTATGGTGGGGTTTAAGTGGTGGTTACTCAGGAATAACCTGAAGAGTCCTGCACTCCCCTTCCCTCTCTCTGTTGACTTTACTCAGGGCTTCTTAACTAGGGGTACAAGAACCAAATGATGGGGATATGGACTCGTCTCTGAACAATTTAAAAAAAATTGTTAGATTTAAATAAACTATCAGCTGTTGTGTTCCTAGCTATCCATATTTAAAGTAAAACCATGATATTGACATCTCTTCAAGTCATACTGGTGCTAATAGGACTGGTGAAGTCATACTGGTAGCTAATAGGACTGGTGAAGTCATACTGGTAGCTAATAGGACTGGTGAAGTCATACTGGTAGCTAATAGGACTGGTGAAGTCATACTGGTAGCTAATAGGACTGGTGAAGTCATACTGGTAGCTAATAGGACTGGTGAAGTCATACTGGTAGCTAATAGGACTGGTGAAGTCATACTGGTAGCTAATAGGACTGGTGAAGTCATACTGGTAGCTAATAGGACTGGTGAAGTCATACTGGAAAAGCTAATTATGGAAATGGGGTGAAGTCATACTGGTAGCTAATAGGAATGGTGGTGGTGGTGGTGATTTTCATAGTCTGGTGAAAGGAGTATGGGTACATATTAGGCAATCTGTTCGTTAGTGGTCTTTAATTGTAAAAAGGTTAAGAGCCCCCTGACCCAAACAATGATGATATTTCCTCTTGAATAAAAATTTCTTTTGTAGGAATTTGTGATGGTTACATCGGCCTGTGGGATGCTAGCACCAACAGCATGGTAATCAGACAGTAAAAAAGGAAATTGGCCATAGGCCAGATCTGATGCTGGAAGTGCAAGTAGAGGTCATCTGGAAATCCAGTTTTAATTTTAGGGATCATCACCTGGCCCAAGGTCGGGCTCTGGGAGTAGAAAAACACTCGGAACTCATCAAAAATATACAGCTCGGTCCCTGACCTGACCTCTTTGCTGACTGTCTGATCAGTCAGGCTCTTGATGCTCGCTGTACACAAATACAGGCAACACAATCTGGCTTTTCTTGCCCTCACCACATAGCAGCTAAATGGCACTTTTATCATGGGTGCTCTCATTCTGAACAGTCAAATTTGATCAAACTTGCTCATTTAATGCAAGGAGCACCACCTTAAGAAATGTGCCCCAAGTAGGGTATGAGGTGACTCCAGGGGTAGCCTGTACTCATGGTTGTGTTGGCAGGAGTAGCCTAATGGTTCCTTTTATTTCATTCTGACATAATGATCACCCTCTCTTTTTCCTCGATTATGAAGTACACACACTTTTCATAACAGTGGGACCACATGCTTGTGGGAAATCCAGCCTGTTTGTGGCTTATGGAATGCCACTGTGACTTAGGCCTGAAGCATTCTTGATAATGGACATATAGCATTATTACTGTATTTTTTATAAATATTGGACATGTTACTCTTACATCATTTTGCTGTGTGTGGGGCATTCTTTAAAACAAATAATTTTTTCTATACATCATTTTGCAGTGTTTATGTTTTCTTGTTATTGATTTGATGGATTATTTTGAACTGTGTGTACAATAAGTGTTGAAGTGTCAGCATGGTAATGTTTTTTAAAAGGATTCAGAGACACTGGTGAGCCAGACTGAGTCCTGGCACCCTGGAGGAAGGGTGATGTTGCAGTTCGGCAGGTTATTTGAACTGTGATGGCTCTGTACACTTGGCAAAACAGTTACTGAATGAATTGTGAATGTTTTTTTTTTTTTTTTGTGTGTGTGTGTCACCCTACCTCATTGGGATGTAACTGGCATCTTGAAAATTATGAGGTGTGTATGAGTGTAAGAGCTTAGAGCACTGAATAACGAACCTAGTTCCAGTACTCTTTCAGTCCCAAAACTTTATCCCTACCCATTAGGACAGTCTGGGTTAAGTTTTGCTAGGTTCAGTTAGACTGATGTATCACAAGATTAAGACGTATTAACAGAAGCCAATCAATTTTTAATGGGTGTATTCTCATGCATAAATATGCATGTATATTACATACTATACATACACATTTATTCATTATGCAATTAAATATTTTCATGTTTCTGTACTAGGGTGACACAGCACGAGTGGTGTGGTCATATGACGAACACGACCCTACAAGCAGCGAGCGTCTGGCTATGCACGATCACCGGGGGTCCCGGAGCCTTTACCTTCGGGACCCCCACCTGGCTGCTCCTCTCCCCAACCCTGCCCACCTCCACTACTGGGATGTGCTCTCTCCACAGGTGTGTAGTAGTAACTTACCTTGCAATTGTTTACACGTTTTTTGTGAAATTTAATATCCAAACCCCTTTTTTTTTTTTTTTTTAATTACAACTACAGCACAGGAGGGGCCCAAATATTGAGCACCCTCTTTTTGGTGGTTTTTCAATTGAGCTATTGTTCATTATGTTTGGTGCTTTTTCTGCTGTTTTCATACAGTAGTTGCATAAGGAAAGGGGGACTGGCACCATATTTTAAGATAAATGTATGTTGTATTGTTCTTTTTTATCTGTATATACAAAACTGTGTAATAGTTGTAGCAAATACAATTAACCTGTATTTACAGCTTACCAAGCCAAGCTTACAGTACAAGATCATGTTATGTCAGAATTTTGAAGTAATGCTCATCTCTTATGCATCCTGCTAAATTATTAAATACTAATCAGGTGTAAATAAATATGTATGTCAATACAGTAGATCAACAGTCATCTAGCAGTTAGTTATTTAGATTTCAATATGTAGAGGTTTTCAAGAGGAAACTGAAAAAACTAGTCTCTCAATGACAAATCAGTAAGGCTGTGATGGCAATGGACCACTATCATCAAAAGCCTGATTAGTGTGTCAATTCAGAGGAAAGCCTGATCTCAGACTGGGCTATAAGGGAACAAGAACCCTGAAAACTTGTCCCAGTTTATTATTCAGTAATTTTTATAATTTGGAAGCTAAAACATGCAAAAAAAACAAAAAACAAAAGTTATGTGCAAATGAAAGGGGGCATAAAAAATTATGTGACCCTCCAGTACTGTTGAAAATCTGGTTCGCTCTTATTCTTAATGTGGTTGGACAAATTAGTGATCTACAGTATGGGTGGAGACATTAGATAAGTGTCCATTGTCGCCTATCAGTAAAATAGATACCTGGGTGTCAGTCGACTGGTGTGGGTCACATCACGGAGACAAAATTGGCCTAATTTGCCGAAAATGCTCTGCCTAACCAGGGCTTTCTGTATAGTAATATGTCACTGATGTCAGCTAGGCCTGTATTCATTGTACATGTACTTGTAGAAATAATTATTATTATTGTGATTAGAAAATAATGTAAATGACGCTCTTTCTTTTCCCCACATCAGCCATTTTCCACCTAGGAACAGTCTTGTGTTAAACTTAAATGAGTGACTTGATTACAAAGTATTTTTTTAATAAGAGTCATATCTACAAATTATGTTTTTAAGTCTTGTGACAGTAGAAACCATAAATATTAAATACAAAATATGGTTAACATAAATATTGTTAAAGATTTTGGTTCATTTTGTGGTTCAGAAACCATATCTATGTAATATATCACTTGAATATTGTTTAAGAAATATGGATTAGAATAGAGATATTTGGGCATGGGACTGCAAGTGAGCTAGAAAAATATTAGATAATTGAATCCATTCATTTACTCATTTTCATTAAAAATAAACTATTGAACAGGTGGGGTTTGAACTCATGGTAAGCAAGTCCTAAAAATCCAGGCCAGAGCCTGGAGTTTCATGACTCTCTTGCCTTGGGTTCAACCCCACCTTTTCTGTGGTTTGTTTGTAATCATGTTATTACGATTTCATGATCAATTAAAAAGGTTTGATAATCAAGATCCATGAATATGGACGCCTGCAAATTCATAAGGAAGACTGTAACGGTATTTTATTTTACAGGTACGATTACCTGATGATCTTCCTACTTTGTACTGGTGCAAGCTCTACAAGATCCCCACCCTCACTCACAAAGCACATGTCATTGGCGTGAGTCCACTGTTTAGTAATACAATATTATATACCATATTTTCTGGCCATAAGGCGTGCCCCCCCCCCCCCACACACACACAAAAAAAAGTCATGGAAAATCAGCCTGCACCTTTATGCTCAAGGTCAAGGGTAGCCTTTGTGTTACGCTTTAGTAGTTAACTAATATTACATTACAACTGTTTAGAAACATCGTACCAGCAAGCAGCTAACACTCGTGCGCTTCATATGCTGGAAAATGTGGTACGTACTTGGGAAGGTCATTCAGCAAATATTCTTATTATACTGTGAATAATAACTCACATGGAAACAGAAACTCAGGAGATTGATTGATCTGTATATTTCAACCCCCCCCCCTCCCCACCCCACCCATTTCTGGAATCCTCTTCAGCAGTATTTACTTGTCTAATGATTTATTAGCTTCATGTATTTAACTTGTTCAATAAGCATATTATGGCTGTCATAATAGTTTAATATTTTTGATATACAGGAATTTCCAAACCAAAAGCCAATTTTTATCCAGTTTCTGTAATGACTTTTTCCAATACATATAACAACAGTTTCCAACAAAATCAGCCTTTAGATAAAAGGGTTTTCCCTGCCTCCTTTTATAAATATTGACACAGTATATATGTCATTTTCCATTTATCTGGGGATAAATGATATAAAACACAACACAATGAAAAAAAACAGACACAAAAGCAGTATAATGCAATCCTGTATTGACTCCATTTGTGACTTGATAAAGGTCACTGTGTGGTAAAAATGTTGTCAATAAAGGATTGAATTGTACTGTATGTGTGTCTATTTTCTCATTTATCTGCTTGTTTTTTACTTCCTAAAGTGAGATCATAAAAATTTTCCAAAGTGGATAATTCACATCTGCACATTCTTTTAAAGCCCATTGTGCTATCTCGTGGTCTATTGTGCTATCTCATGTGGTCTATTGTGCTATCTCATGTGGTCTAGTGCTCAGTGGTCTATGTGCTATCTCACGTGGTCTATTGTGCTATCTCATGTGGTCTATTGTGCTATCTCATGTGGTCTATTGTGCTATCTCACGTGGTCTATTGTGCTATCTCATGTGGTCTATTGTGCTATCTCATGTGGCTATTGTGCTATCTCATGTGGTCTATTGTGCTATCTCACGTGGTCTATTGTGCTATCTCATGTGGCCTATTGTGCTATCTCATGTGGTCTATTGTGCTATCTCATGTGGTCTATTGTGCTATCTCACGTGGTCTATTGTGCTATCTCATGTGGTCTATTGTGCTATCTCATGTTTATGTGCAAACTCATGTGGTCCCATTGTGCTATTCATGTGGTTATTGTGCTATCTCATGTGGTCTAATTGTGCTATCTCAGTGGTTATTGTCCTTCTCACTGGTCTATTGTGCTATTCATGTGGTTAGTTGTAATCTCATGTGGCTATTTGCTATCTCACGTGGTCTATTGTGATATCCATGTGGTTATTGGCTATCTCAAGTGCCTATTTGCTATCTCCAGTGGTTAGTGATCTCACAGTGGTCATTGTTAATCTCATGTCCTTGTGATATGTGTCTATGTCTATCTTAATTGTGGCTATTTGCTATCTCAGGTGGTTTTGGATCTCATGTGGTCAGCATCTCATGTGGTCTATTTCTTAATTTTTGTCACATCCAGTTGATTTTTATACTACCTCGTTTAATAATCTGTAATTTTAACTTTATATGTTTGAGGTAAATTGGCACATAGTACTCGTATATCTTGTCCCTAAAACACGAAACTTTTTGCTTAATATCTGCTACTTTCCTTCTCCTTACATTTTAGGTCACAATTTCCCTGGTTTTATATCATGTTTAAAGCTTATACATAATACAAACCGGTAGTAGGTTTTACCATCGCCTATTTTCTTTCTGAGTTTTAGTATCTGTTAATTGTTTTACTCCATGGGTAGGATGCTGGTGTCCTTTTACTTGCTCATAACAAAGAAGATTTTATAACGTCACTTGTCGTACATTAGGTCACACATGCTTTCTGTACACAAGTAACAAATGTGGGTTTTGCTGATTCTTTCCCTTTTTACCTCATCTCCATGGGGTGGCTCACGTAGTGATCATTGGCAATGTGACTAAAGCTTGTGACAGAACTCAAGATCTTCTTTAAGGATCCAATTTAAGGAAAAATTCTACACACCCTTTGTGTTGCTGGAACGGAAGTGAACGACACCTAATCAGTGATCCACTTAGTAAAAACCCAAATTTGGGTGTTTGTGGACCAAACCGACCTGATCAAGATCACTTGTCACCTTTATTAAACTGGCTCCGCTCATCAACACTCACCACTTTAAAATGGCGAACGCCTCTCTACATGGACCCATCCCATCTGACTCTCAGTGAGCATATCATCAAGCCTAAAAGACTTAAAGGAAAATCCCAAATTATTGCCAGTTGGGTGGGTCCTGTGCCCCTCCCCCGGAGTATCTGGGTGCATGGTTTACGTTTCCTAAAAATCGAAGTGTACCTACCCCCTAAATGTAGGTGTTACAAATGCCAGCACTAGGGCCATGTTGCAGTAGACTGTGGAATACTACATTCTTGGTGTGGTAAGTGTGTTGGGAAACATTCTACTAGAGAATGCACAGTAGGCCTGACAGCCAAAAATTTAAGTGTATTAACTGTAAAGAAGTTGGGGTTACAGTTTCCCACAAGGAAATTTCAGTCAGAAACCCAAACAACCTTCGATGTAAACCTGATAACAGTCCTTTAATGGTAACTGAGGATGAGCCATCCAGTTCCCACAGCCAGATCTGGGGACTGCCCCTCTGCAAATTTGTGCAAAACCCCACCTCACTGCAAAGGATTCTTTTTTGATACCAGAATGCCATCACACCACACTGTGGAGGAGCTAGCCATCCCTGCTAGCACATGTGGAACTACTGGTCTGCCACTACTGATACCTATGGCTACACCTGAATATGGGGATGAGTTTGTCATTTCTCCCAATACACACAACTACAACAGTCAGACAGACACCACACAGGTAACCCCCCTGGAAATTGGAGATGAGTCAGATGCACAGGAACCTCCCTGCAATGAATGATGAAACAGAGAACACTAATGAAACCCATGGTCCCTTTGTTAAAGGGTGATAGGTGTTAAAGAAAGCACTAACTCAGAAGTGCCATCCTCCGGAGAGGCATTGGATTCGCCTGACCTTCCTCATATTATAACAAATTTCCAGAAAAAAATGAGCATCTTGAACAATCCGAAAAGTTTAATAAATATATGTAATCAGGATGATGCTCTTGAGCATGGGGTGATGAGTCAAAAGTGCAGCAATCCCATTCAGTTTCCAGAAATTTTGTGAGAAAGAAGCCATGACCTTGCCTTCAAAACTTGCCTTTTAAATGGCTGTCAAGATGCCAAAAAATGCTTAAAAATAAAGGTCCTGAAGATAAAGATGTACAAACTATGCAAATTTGTCTTAAGTGTCTGAAACACTGTAGTCAAAGCATAATAGTTTTACCATCTTATGAGCAAGAGATTGTAATAACTCACTACAATGGTTTACATTACAAATCTTTTCATGGAACATTGCTTCCATCAGGAAGCGGTTGCCTGACTTACATCATATTAGTGCAACCAAGAATATTGATGTCATCTTTGCAGGAATGTAGAGTGAAAGATGGGCACCTCCCCCCAACTTGCCTGGATATGCAGTTTAAATAACCTAAGGTCAACCAACTGTTGTGTGATGAAATGTCAGAAAGAATTTGCCACATTCATTCCTTTTCCTTGCAGAGTCGAGTTAACATGCAGTATCAGGGTGTCAAAGTATATGCAGGCGATTTTTCCATAAACTTTTTTAATCTCTATGCCCCAGCGAACCAGCTTCAACCTGATGCTTTACCAGATTGCATCAATAGTGAACCTACCATCATTCTTGGAAAATTTTAATGCCGGGACATAAGAATATTGGTGGGTCTGTAACAAACACCAATGGAACTAACTATGAAATTGCTAAATGAGCATGATATGTTCGAATTGTGGGCACTACTGAGCTACTCACATAAAATGGTGGCATACTAGATCTGTGTCTTGGTTTTAAATACATCATATACGATGCATGACTTTCATAGTTGATGATCTTCTATCTGATCACTTCCAAGACTAACAACTGTCAATCTTGATCACATCTCCAGCAATCAAGGAGCTAAATACAGAAGGAGGAAACTTATTCTCAAACCAGAACACAGAGGCAACTTTATTAACCACTTGGATCAATGGTAAAAGGGAAATTACGAGCCCATTGGCACACAAAAATTTAATGATGATTTAATTACCACTATGAGAGTGTTCTCACAGATCAAGTGGGCAGGAATAGGAAAACAAAGACCCCTCCACTTATAAATAAAAATAAAAAACCAATGTAAATACTATAATAATCCACAGTTTACGCAATCTAACACATGCAGCTAGGAGGTTTGGGTAAAGCATACCTTTAATGTAGAACCCCAGACTTGCTCAGAAAGTTCCAAAGCTGATTTACAAATGCAAGGAATAGAAAGGAAGAACTTAGGCAACAGGAAGGGGAAAACCGTTTGTTAGTGGATTAAATAGGTCCACCCCTTTGATTTGGCTTGGAAATTTATAAATAAAATAACCGGGAAAAAAGACTGGCAATGTTGCTCATCCCTTTCCTCTTGAAAAAGCAAATGACCTCAAATGACTGTCCAAAAACATCCAGGCATGAAAACCTTCCATCTCATATTAGAAAAATTTAGAGAGTACTTCTGAAGAAATGTTGAAACTGATTAATTTTATGAGCCAAAATATTGATGAGAGTGATTGCCTCTTTACCGAGTATGAATAGATAATGCATTAACCAAAGGTCATCAACTGCTCCTGGAGAGGATGGTATCGCCTATGATATTCTCAGAACTCTAAGGCACGTGCCTGATAACCCTTTGTTGGCACTGTATAATCTCATTTTACATTGAGGGCGTTTTCCTACTTCCTGGACCAATAGTCTCATTGTCCCTATCCCTAAGCCCCAACAGCCTGATACATTTAGGCCGATCTCCTTAACTAGTTGTCTTTTAAAACTTTTGAAAGAATGATAAATTAACAGACTGTACTAACAGAAATTCAGACACAACTTTTCCCCTACCTCCATGGTTCATGAAAGGTAAAAGGTTGGGAGAACTGTATTTCCACCTTTCTCACGCACACACCTCTATAGTTTTACCACTTTTCTTGATCTAAAATCTGCATTTGATATTGCGAACAGAACCCTTATACTACATGAACTTAGCCAAATGAATATTGGTGGTAGCTTACTCTGCTGATAATAGGATACCTGTCAAAAAGGTATCCTCTGTCCTTTACCAAGGGTTCAGAAGTGATTCTAAAGAAATGTCTTTAGGACACCGCAGAGAGGGGTTCTTAGTCCCTTTCTATTTAATATTCTTTATTAAGCTCTCTTAAATGCTCCCACCTCCTCACCTAAATATATAGCTATAAGCTATGCTGATGATATCATGATCCATACAACAGGGCATAAGAAGATGAATACCATTCTTAATGAAGGTCAAGCAATTTGTAATCGACTAGGCCTCCTAATATTTTCCTCTAAAACAAAGATATTAACAAGCAAACGACATCCCCCACCCATCTACAGTGGACCCCCGGTTAACGATATTTTTCCACTCCAGAAATATGTTCAGGTGCCAGTACTGACCGAATTTGTTCCCATAAGGAATATTGTGAAGTAGATTAGTCCATTTCAAACCCCCAAACATACACGTACACAAAATACACTTACATAATTGGTCGCATTCGGAGGTGATCGTTATGCGGGGGTCCACTGTATTTGCAGGGTGAAATCATTAGCTATGTTAAAACTTACAGATATCTTGGTGTAGATGTACCCTTTAACAAATCCACTATACCACAACTAAACAAGAAATGCAAAGCTAGGCTAAATGCTCTCAAAGCTGTTGCTGGCTACAATCCCAACTATGGTGCAATGTGAGAATCGTGAGAATGATGTACATAGCCTATGTTAGGTCCTTAATTGATTATGCTGCTCCCATGTTGATATTACCTAGAGAAAGTTCTCTCCGACCCTTGGAGTTAATGCAAAATGAAGCTCTCAGAATTATTCTTGGCTGTCCCAGATCTACAAAAGTTCTTAACAGAGGAAGGAGCTTGGTATTTCTAGTTCAGTGATAGGATTGTTGAGATTAACACTGTACCGGTATTAGAATGTTGAGAAACGAACCAGACATTTTCACAATGAATCTTACCAAGTGTCTAGAGGTAAATACACACAGATCTAAATGGATTGTGAAAACTTTCCCAAATTGCATTAAGTTTATAACCTGCATGAACTGTATCACTGTAGGCAACAAGAGCATTTCACCCCTCCGTGGAAGATGTGTTCATTTAATATCACATACCTACAAGTCCCTTCCCCAAAAAGCTCATTGCTAGTAATCCCCTTCCTTAAATCTCTTGTTTTGAGCAACTGCTCAAGAAGAAATTCTCACCTAGCTGGTAGTAATAAGTTATATACACTGATGGATCTAAACAGGAGTCTTCTGGCAGGGCTGCATCTGCTCTTTTTGCCCCCCTCCCTAGTTAAGAACAATAATAAATTTGTTGAGTTAGGCATAAGAATTAACAACTGGGCTCTACAACTGCAAACTGAATTTTTGCAATCCTAAAGGCCTAAAGCTAACCTATGCACTGAGCTTTTACTATCATCATTTCTGGTTCTATGTCATCATTGAAGGCTCTTGACTCATATAAGGCTCCAACAACATGCTCATTGGAGAAGCCAGGTATAGATACTCAAAAATTAGGGAAAAAGGGAAATTTAAAGTACAATTGCTATGGATCCCATCACACATTGGATTATTCCTTCATGTAAAGTTGATATGTTAGCCAAGAAGAGTACCCAGAGGGGGAAAGTAGAATATAACTTTGGTTAACTGTGTCTAGCATTAGGAATAATATTAGGAGAGAAGTAAATAATGAAAATGATTGTTATAGGAATGCAGTTAGAAGCCTGATAGATCTATAACCCCTATGATAACATGAACTGATAAGAAAGTTATGGAGCAACTTGCAATGTGAACACTGACTGATGTTGGGAGTGGCCAGGCTTAGGCTGGTTACAAGTACTGACTGATGATGTAGTGGCCAGCTTAGGCTTGGTTAAAAAGTACTTCCGGGAGTTTGGGAGACACAGATGATGATCAACTAAATGTAAATTATGTGACAGGCATATGGTCACTCTCTTGAACACTATGTGCTTAATTGTCCACTTATTGAGGAATACAGAGACAGACAGTATAATAACCTATGTGACATGTTAAGATATCTTATTAATGAAAATAAGATACCAGATATACTAAACAAATTTCCTAAATTTGCTTGTAACAGATAAGTGAACTATAGATATGTAGATATAAATCCATATGTATTCCAGTTAACCCTTTGGGGCCTAGTTCCTAGGCCTTTTGTGTATCCATATGCTCTCGCGCTACCATCCACAGGATGGATATGGGGTGCACAATAAACTAGCCACTTCGGTGGCAAAACCTGAATCTAAAAATCTCCATGGGGAAGTGGAACAGAATTTTTCCTCCGTAAGCCATGTGTGTTGTAAGAGGCGACTAAAATGCCAGGGGCAAGGAGCTAGTAACCCCTTCTCTTGTATAAATTACTAAATTTAAAAAGAGAAGCTTTTGTTTTTCTTTTTGGGCCACCCCGCCTTGGTGGGATACGGCCGGTTTGTTGAAAAAAAAAAAAAAAAAAAAAAAAAAGATTTGATTCTATCTTGCTCTGTGTGCTACTTGTATACTATCAACCACTTTTTTTTTCTTTTTTGATGTACCAGCCATCTCCCACCCAGGCAGGGTGGCCCAAAAAAGAAGAAACAGAAGTTTTTCTTTTTAAATTTAGTAATGTACACAGAAGGGGTTACTAGCCCCTTGCTCTCGTCATTTTAGTTGCTTCTTACAGAGGAAAGATTATTCTCTGCTTCCTGAATACATCACTTATAAAATCCCTTTACATGAATGCTGCATACAGCACTCTCCCCTTTAACAAAACTTTAACATTTCAGAGAAAAGCATTGGTACTTAAAATTTACATTAAAAGAAATTAAGAAAAACTGAAATACTTTACAATTATTTTGTAAAATTTATGGGGAAGTGCTGAATCCATAGATGTAATATAACACCTGGGAAAATGAGGAATGAACAGCAATCCTATTTGATCCAAGGTAGTTGAGGGTAGCACCCATTCCCTTGAAAGGACAATTGATCTATTCAATCCTATCTCACAAAATACAGTGATGGTAATAGAACCCTCACTAGTGAGTCTCGCTTAAATGTTAAAATTTTTCATCAATTATGGTATTTTATACAGTGTAAGGGTCTGTGTTGTGTATTTAACAGTACAGTTATTGCTAGCAATGTAAGTTATTGTTTTTATACCAGGCATTTTCTCCCACCAGGTGTTGTGACTCAAAGAGGAACTAGTTTCATTACTAAAAGCTGTGTTGACAGGTACACAGACATCACAGTTTAAATTACGATCCAGACTGCAACAGCTATGTTGTTTAAGTTAAATGTGATTTTTTTTCTTCCTGCAGTATGTTCCGTTGATTGAAGAGGAAAACTTGCAACATGTGCACCATATGCTGCTGTACGAATGTTACCTTCCAAATTCAGACAAGCACCTGGATAAGTTTGTGCAGGTTAATGGTGCTCAGTGTTATGATCGAAACATGCCTCTCTCGTGGTCTGCATGCAACACTCCCATTGTTGCATGGGCCATTGGCTCAGAAGGTATGTCAAACTTGCCCTGATATGAAGGGAGAGTCTACTGTGTAGGATTAAGTTATGCAATATCTTTCTGCAGTTTCGTTCAGTAGCTGTAGTTTGCAATAGGGTTATAAGAACATAAGAATGTAGGAACACTGCAGAAGGCCTACTGGCCCATACGAGGCAGGTCCTTATCAAAACGACATCTACCTAAAGCTACTCAAGAAATAACTCCCATACCCCTTGACACCAATCAAACCCAGCCCCTCCCACTCATATATTTGTCCAGTCTCTTCTTAAAACTACCCAAGGTCCTAGCCTGTATCACCCCACTGGGAAGACTGTTCCACGCATCTACAACTCTGTTAGAAAACCAGTACTTACCTATGTCCTTTCTAAATGTAAATTTATCCAACTTAAATCCATTATTCCTGGCTCTTTCCGGTTCGACACCCTCAGTACTTATTAATATCTCCCTTGTTTATGCCCGTCATCCACTTTATACACTTCAATGATATCTCCCCTCATTCTACGCCTCTCCAGAGAGTGGAGATTTAAGGCTTTTAAATCTATCTTCATACGGAGGTTCCTTACACAGTAAATCATTTTAGTCATTCTTCTCTGTATGTTCTCTAATGAGTCCCATGTCCATCCTGTAGTAAGGGGACCAAAACTGAGCAGCATAATCTAAATGAGGCCTCACTAGTGATGTATTAGAGCTGAAAATAACTTTGGACTTCTGTTACTTAACTTCTTGAGATAAATCCAAGTAATCTGTTGGCCTTGTGCGCACACTAAGGCACTGCTGTCTTGGCTTTTGATTTCTGCTTACCCAAGACTCCCAAGACTATTTCTCATTCTGTATGATCAAGCTCTACTTCACCTAATTATAGCTCGATGAGGGTTATTTTTCATTAACCCAGGGCAAGAACCTTACAACTTATCCACATTAAACTTCATCTGCAATTTTTTTCAGACCAGACATTAAGTTGTTGTCAAATCGTCCTGGAGATCATTGATATCCTCCTCAGAGTGAATTATACGCCTATCTTTGTATCATCACAAACTACTCAAGTCAGTAGTAATCCCTTCAACAAGGATCATTAATTAAATTATGAACAGGAGAGGGCCTAAAACTGATCCTTGTGGAATGCCACTAGTGACTAATCCCCATTACAGATTTCACTCATTAATGGTAAACTCTCGCTTTCCTATTGGTAAGCCATGCCCTCAATCCATGCTAGAACTTTACCATCCTATACCATGAGCTGCCACTTTTCTTAAGAGTCTCTTGTGAGGTACTCTGTCGAAGGCTTTACTAAAATCCAAATAAACAATATCATATTCCTTATCACTGTCAACTGCCTCAAATGTTCTATTGAAGAACGTCAGCAAGTTTGTCAGGCAGGAACGACCTCTCGTGAATCCATGCTGAGATTCAGCATGGATAATTGATTCTAATAACTTGCCCACTATAGATGTCTGGAAGCCTTCAATGATTTTAACTAAAACCAATATTTTATTTACAAGCCTTCATTGATAATTAGCAAATTTTATTTTGTCTTTTCAAAAAATATGGCATCATCATCCATCAATCACTTGATACTAGTCCTTGTTACAACCATAGCTAAACCACAAGTTCTGAAGACCTTCTTAACTGCAAGCCTCCTCACCGTCCCTTTAAAGCAGGGCACTGTCTTCCCTACCTCCAGTAACTCAGCTCTTATTAACTGGTTTCCTCCCCGCAGAATCCCATCAAATGTTACCTTGCTCGACGACTCAACAGCACATTAAGCCATACTAACCAACTTGCCTCCCACTCAGATCTAATGCTGAATGCTCAGGCCCCTAACACTCCCAAACTTCCTCTCAATCCCCAAACCCCTTCTGGGATGACCCCAACCCTTCCTTCCTTCCATAATAGCATATTCTCATTTAAAGATCATCATGTTAGCTGTTAAGAAGCTCTGGTGTCAAGGACCCCCTCCATTCTGATTGGCTAAATTTTGTTAAAAAAAAAAAAAAAAGATAAATGGTACCTCGATCTCCAAGACACTGGGTAAATTTGAGACTTATTTTGGAAAAAGAATAGCATCTCTTTGCAGTATTTAGTGGAGATAGTTCACTGGAGCTTAAAAATATTATTGTTTGTTCTTATTGCACAGAGAAGCTTGAGAGGTTGCAATAATTTTGAGGGACAATCAACTGGTGTGTACTTTTTGATGTGAATGCAACAGATACATGACTTTGTCATGTATATTTATGTATCACTTATGTGTAAGGCTCTCTGTCCATTAATGTGTCATGTGACTTCACTTGAGCAGGACCCAGCCATAGCGCACAGGTCATCACATTACTAAGAATCCACTCGGAAACTTGTCCTGTGATCCTGACAATAACCTTAACCTAACCAGGCCATAGGCTGCCCAGTTATGATGGGGGGGAGAACCAGATAAGGGGCAAACGGCCTCTACTCACGTGCACAAGTGTGACCAGACTTGTAACATATGCCTTTGCAAGTTCAGTGTTGGAAGAGTCTGGCTGTGTATATCAGTTTCACAGGGAGAATTGACGGGGTTTAAGGAGTTTTGAGAGTCCAGGAGCTTTAACAAACCAGCAGGCTTGTATGAGAACATTAGATCAGAGTTAGTGGAGACGACTAGGTTTATGGCTGAATGCGCTGTAGGGTGTGGTGAGCAAGGTAAATATTTATGAGGGAATTCAGCAAAAACTGGTTTACTGGACCCTGATTCCTGAGGTTGGGAAAGTACAGTAAACCTGCACACTGAAGAGGTCATGGATATTCCACTTCAGAGGTCAGTTTGAATTGTGATACTTTATGCATTTCTGAAAAGATATCTTAATAGAATGAATGATGGTAAGCAAGTTTTTTTGGGTGTAACACAATTCAGTGGTACAACTGGTATGTTAAAACTATTGATGTGCTTAAGGATCAGCAGGGCATCTGCTGATTTGATAGAAACTGGTATTTGTCTTAAAATTTGATATAACAGTGTTCAGTGGGTATTGGCTAATTTGATGGTATCAGTAATTGGTCTAAAATTGAGTATAGATATTAAACGGATTATTAGCTAATTTATGATGGAATTGTTTTAAAAAAGAGTACATTTACAAATGAAAATTTCATCCCAGCATTAATTAAAAATATTTACTATGTTATATACCTGTATATACAGCATCATATATAATAATTCTGTAAGCTGTTGCTGAGTTGTATGTATCGTACATACATAAATGTATCTTTTATCAAATTGTAAATAACAGTGGACCCCCCCGCTTAACGATCACCTCCATGCGACCAATTATGCAAAGTTGTATTAAAGTAAATGCGTTTGTACGTGTATGTTTGGGGTCCCCGAAATGGGACTAATCTACTTCACACTATTCCTTTATGGGAACAAATTCGGTTTATTCAGTGACTTTGGGCACCTGAACAAACATTCTTGAAATTAAAATATATCGTTACCCGGGATCACTGTATATAAATAAAAAATTTTCCGTACAGACAAGCAAGGGAGTTGGTGCATAAATGTGCCTCTGCTGTTTACAGGTGAGGATGGTATCCAGATCATGTGGTGTACCTTTGGGAAGGAGGAACATGGAAGGTGCAACCTACTTCATGCTGGAAATTCATATGATAACCCATCTCTTAAGCCAGGTAAGGAGTTACATCTGTACATAAAGAATAACAGGACACAATACTTTAACTGGAACAAAACACAACTATCCTGCCCAACATAAGTGGAGGAAAGGACTTATGATTACTTGGATCATTAACTATTACACACAATTAATAGTTAATGATCCAGGTCCTAACTGAATCGTCAACAGCTACTCCTCCTGCATCTGACTGCTAAATGGAGGAATCAAATACCATACTAGGCATCTCATCCCAGGACTAATTATTTGCCTCTGTAATCTTGTTTGAACACTACCCTCAGGATGTGTATGGATGTGGGGGGGACTTAGACTTCCAGTGTATATGAGTGTGTTAAATACGAGTGAGTGGAGGCAAATTATTTTTATGACTTGATATGCTGTTGGAGTGTGAGCAAAGTAACATTCATGAAGGGATTCAGAGAAACTGGTTAGCTGGACTTGAGTCTTGGAAGTGGGAAGTACAGTACTGTACCTGCACTCTGAAGGAGGGGGTGAAGATATGTTGCAGTTTTTGATCTGTTGTATCGGCATGTCTCTGGCATGACTGATGGAGCGGGAAACAGCTGATGTGTTAATTAAAAAAAAAATCTTAAACAGGCTGCCCTTTATTCTTCCTCAGTACACAAAACTCCACATCTCTCAAAGTCATGCCAGAAAGCCAACCATCATTTGGCACTTATTCTCTGTGTACTGTACCATATATTGTAACTTAAATTTTATGTTAACCCTTAAACTGTCCAAATGTAGATCTACATCTGCTTGCATAGCGCTCTGAACGTAGATCTACGTTTTTTACATGCTTTCAAATGGGGAAAATCAAGGTCAGAGCGCTACGCATTTAAACGTAGATCTACATTTGGACAGTTTAAGGGTTTATGTCTTTCTATCACTGGAACATGTTCTTAGTTTATTATTTATTTATTACCTTGATTACCATTTTATATACATTTTTTTTTAATTTTCACGCGGTGTGGATAATCCTGGGGTTTAAATATCTTAAGTCTTTCTACCACTGGAACCTTAGTTTATTTATTTCCTTTCATTTGACTACTATTTTTTTTTACATTTTTTCAGGTATTGTGGACAGTTCTGGGGTGCGTATCATGTATACTCAAAAATTACGTCGGTATGACGCTGGAATTTTAACACTGGGACACACAGTGTCACCAACACACATTATTCCTCCTGGACAGAACTGGAATACTGTTGCCCATTGTACTGCAGCTTGTACAGAGAAAGTATGTATACATTTAGCTGATAATATAATTTTATTTTTCTTTATGTTGCTGTTTATATAAAAAATATGATGGCTATTCATAAATTAATGTACATTTTTTTGCATGACTGAATGGAAGAAAATATAACATAAATGAAAACTGTTACATTGAAAGTAAAAAGCTGCTAGATTTGAAGAGAAAACTATATCTGCAGTACAGTACAGTGGAACCTCAAATTTCAAACGTATCGCTTATCAAACTCTTCGAAAATAGAACTCTTTTTTCGAAGCAACTTTGTCCCTATTATCGAGCTTGCCTCTATTTTTCGAAAAAGGGGGTAGGGGCCCTGCCCCGGACCCTGCTCTGTCCGGTCCCCACCGGGTGCTGTGAGGCATTGGTTTTGTTGATTTGAGTGAAACAAACCCTTGGCCTCATTCAAACTTTTTTACAATTTTTTCATTTTTTTTCTGCTTGTGGGGCTGTGAAAAAAGGGAAAAAGGGCCCCAAAAGGGAACAACAAATGGTACCCCGGGTAAAGAAAGTAAAAAAACCAAGATATGAAGAAGGAAATAATAAAAAATTAATTTAAAATGATGTCCAAATGTTTTGGAGAATCCAAAACCATACCAGGGCGGGTTTTAAAAACCCCCCCCGGTCAGAGAGTCTCAAAAATCCTAGTTGGTTACCACTGGACCCGCTAGCCACAAAATTCGCCAAAGTTGGGGAAACCCCGTGCCCCCCCACACGTTCTTTAGGTGGAAACCTGACCTCAACCTTTCCCGGAGGTGGAAAATTTGGCCTAAAAAATTTCGAGAATTTTTTCCCGGGGGATGAAAAAACACCAAAAATTAAGGGAGGGGGTTTAAACCTTTCCCGGAACCAGGGGGGAAAAATTTATAACCCTGAAAACCGGGAAATGAATTAACAAAAAAATACCCAGGGGGGAACGCCCTTGGAAAAAACCCTCAAAAAACCCCCCCTTTCCCCCTTAAAAACCATACAATTTTAGGGGGAAATTTTTAAAATTAAAAATAAAATTACCACAATGGGTTTAACTAAAAAGCCCTAAATATTTTTTGGGTTTTTTTTCTTAGTTTTTTCAAACAAAGGGTTTTTCGCTTACCCCCAAATGGAAAAAACCCCCGGGGGGGACCCCCGGAACCCTCCCCGGTAAAAAAGGGGTTTCCCGCCCGGGGGAGGGTTTTTTTTCAAAAAGGTAAAACAAGGGCGGAAGTAACCCCTGAGAAACAAAAAAAGAGCCAAAAATTTTAGGAAAAGAAAATTTTTAAAAAAGAGGCCCCCAAAAAAGGGGCGGGAAAGATTTTTTTTAACGGGGACCCAAGGGGATGGGATTGAAAAGGGAAAAACCCCCCCCCCCCCCCCGAAGGGGGGCCCCTCGGGGTTTATCCCCCAAAACAAAACCCCCCCCCCCCCAAAAACCCCCCTAACCTTTTCCGGTTAAAATTTTAAAAATTTTTTAATTTAAAATTTTGTGGGGAAATGTAAAACTATAATTAATCTCTATAAAATGTATTTTTTTTTTGTGAATTTTTTTGGGTTTCTGGAATGGTTTAATTGTATTTCCATTATTTCTTATGGGAAATATTGCTTCGCTTTTCAGACTTTTCAAATTTAGATTATTATTATAATCAAAAAGAAGCGCTAAGCCACAAGGGCTATACAGCGCTGCAGGGTAGGGAAGGAAGCGAGGGTATTGGGCGGCAGAAGGGAGGAGGGATGATCAGTAGGTTACAGAAAACAGCCGGGCAGGGGATAGTACGGGGGTAGAGGGTAGCAAGAGATTGAGGTAGAAAGGGCTGAAGTTATCACAATTTGTGAAGTAAGTCAGTTGTTGTCAAAAAGTCAGTGAGAGAGTCCGGATGAAAGGTGGTCCATCAGCGAGAAGGGAAGGTAAAGAGAGAGCAGCGGAGCAAAGACAACGACAGGTAAATTCTGCGTGCTCGTTGATAAAGTGGGCAGTCCAACAGAATGTTGGCTGACTGATAAATGGAGCCTGGCAATTCTCACAGAGAGGAGCAGGGGCGCCTCTCCATGAGATATCCATGGTAAACGGAGTAGGCCAATGCGAAGACGGGAGAGAGTAGTCTCCCAACCTCGACACTGGTGATAAGAAGACGGCCAGTAACCTATACTCGGTTTAATAGACTGAAGTTTGTTACCGAGGGATAGTAGACCAACGTTGTTGCCCAAAGGGTGTGAAGGTGGGAAGATATTCCCGCAAAATAGTCCGTAAATGGAATACCTCTATATGAAATGGTAGGTCATGTACTGCTGACCCCGCAGCAGTGTCTGCCTGTTCATTGCCGTGTACGTCAACATGACCAGGGACCCATCAAAAAACAATATCTTTATGCTTGGTTAAGATGCGGCGTAGCCAAAGTTGGATATGGAGGACTAAGGGGTGAGGTGTATCAATTTCTGTATAGCCTGTAAGCGCTAAGGAGTCTGAGACAAACCACAAATGATGACACAGGCATAGATGCAATACGGATAAGTGCCGCAAGGATGGCATACAAAATTTAGCAGTTAAAAAATACTAGCCGAAGATAGTAAATGCCCTCATACGACGCTGTCGGAAACACTGCTGCGAATCCTACGGTCAGAAGACTTAGAGCCATCTGTGTACACAGCAATGGCATGAGAATGAGAGTGGAAGTGGTCAAGAAAAAGAGAGCGGGAAGTGACCATAGACGGTTGGGCTTTCGAGCAAGGGAGAGATAAAGAACGGACTCTAACAGCTGGAAAATTCCCAGGGGGGTAGGGAAAAGTGAGATGCTACATGAACATAGAAAGGTGGTAATTAAAGAGAAGACAAGAGCGAATGAAGGCGAAGAGAGAAGGGACAGAGTAAACGGGCGGCAAACAAATAAAGAATGTCTACTAATATCAGTGACCATTCTATAAATGGAAGGATTGGGGAGATCACGAGAGCGTACATAGTAGCGAAGGCAATGGGCATCATGGCGATCGGATAAGGATGGAACGTTCGCTTCTGCATCGAGGCTCTCAACAGGGGAAGAGTGAAAAGCACTAAGGCATAAACGTAATCCTTGGTGATGAATGGGGTCAAGGCTAGAGAGAGTAGCAGGAGATGCTGAATAGATCTGGTCACCATAATCAAGTTTCGACAAAATGAGGGTGGAATGTAGGCGAAGGAGGGTTCGACGATCAGCTCCCCATGAAAGATGAGCAAGGGTTTTAAGAAGGTTCAGCCGGCTGTGACAAGTTGTTTTCAGAGAGGTAATGTGAAGTTTCCAGGATAACCTACAGTCAAAGAGGAGGCCCAGAAGCTTGACTGTATTACGTTCAGGGATACGGGAGCCATAGAGGTACAAAGGATGATCGGAGATGACAGAGCGTCTAGTAAAAGTAATTTGGTGGGTTTTAGTGCTGGAAAATTTAAACCCATGTGTGGTGGCCCAATCGAAACACGGTCGACCGCATGCTGGAGAGAAACTGTAATGAGGTGACAGTCAGCGCCTGCACAGGCAATAGCGAAGTCATCAACATAGAGTGATGACCAAATATTTGATGGAAGACTAGAGGCCAAATCATTAATAGCAAGGAGAAAAAGTGTTGTGCTCAGAACACATCCCTGGGGGACACCTTCAGCTTGGATAAAGTCCGGGGAGAGCACATTATTAACCCGAACACGGAAATGTCTATCAGTTAAAAAGTTCTTAAGGAAGGATGGTAGATTGCCTCGGAGGCCTAAGGAGTGGGCTTGGGCCAAAATATTATACCTCCAAGTTGTGTCATAATATGCCTTCTCAAGGTCAAAAAATATGGCAATAACAGAGTGGTTATTCGCAAAGGCATTACGAACATACGTATCCAAGCATAGTAAGGGGTCTACGGTAGAACGGCCCTTATGAAAGCCATATTGACGAGTGGAGAGACTGTTGTGTGTCTCTAAATACCACACTAAACGTCTATTTACCAAGCATTCCATCACTTTGCAAACTGCACTGGTAAGAGCAATGGGACGATAGTGGGAGGCTTCATGTCCCGTAGTGCCTGGTTTGCGGAAAGGGAGAAAAATGGCAGATTTCCACAGCTGTGGAACTCCTTGTGACCAAATAAGATTGAAAAGGCGTAATAGGACTGCAAGGGCTGACTGATGTAAATGTTGTGGCATACGAAAATGAATGTCGTCGGGCCCAGCTGCCGATGATCGGCAAGCTGAGAGTGTTGCCTCCAGTTCTTGAAGTGTAAAAGGCACATTATACTGTTCTTCTCTGAGAGAAGAAAAGTCCAAGGGTGCTAACTCTCTGGCAGACTTTGAGGAAAGAAACGAGGGGCATAGATGGAGCCCCTGAGAAATACGGACCAGATGATTGCCAATTTCATTGGCAACATCTAGTGGGTTTGCTATATCAACACTGGCATCCCGCAGAACAGGAGCCGGGTCAGGAGAATATTTACCACTCAGTTTTCGTACTGTTTTCCAGACTGCACTCATAGAGGAAGCAGAGGTGATGGAGGAGACATAATCTTGCCAGTAAGTGCGTTTAGCATCACGGACGACACGGCGAGCGATTGCACACTTCTGCTTAAAATCAAGAAGTCTCTCCGTGGTTCTATTGTACCGGTACCTGCCCCATTAAGCTCGTTTCAAACGTACTGCACGAGCACAAGCAGGAGACCACCAAGTCACGCATTTCTGAGAATGCCTGCCCGAAGTTTGGGGTATAGAATGAGAAGCTGCGGTTAAAACGGAGGACGAGAAGAGGTGTAAAAGCTCATCAATGGATGACGAAGAAGGAACCTCACTAAAAACAGTTGTGAGTAAAGGTTCCAATTTGCCTGATCAAATTGCCAGCGTGGGATACGAAGAGGTGGTGAATATGAAGGGGAAGTACGAATGATTGGGAAATGATCGCTGTCATGTAAATCCGGGAGAACAGACCAGGTGAAGTCTAAGGCGGTGGAGGAAGAGCAGACTGAGAGATCGATGCAAGAGAGAGTGAGAGTCCGAGGATCAAAATGGGTGTGAGTACCTGTATTTAAAACATGGAGGGGGTGGGTGGCAAGAAAAAGCCTCTAACTGAATGCCACGGGAATCACAGTGAGACCCCCCAGAGGAAATGATGGGCATTAAAATCGCCAAGTAACAGAATCGGTGGTGGTAATGACGAAACAAGAAAGGCAATATCCGGAATAGATAATGCCCGAGAAGGAGAGAGATATAAAGAACAGAGCGTATACCACCTATGCAAGTGGATACGGGCTGCTGTGTAATGCAGCGAAGTACAAACAAATAGCTGATGGTACGGAATATCAGTGCGTAGAAGAAGGGCACTTTCATTAAAGGTCCCATCAGGAAAAAGGATCTGAAGAATACAATAAATTATAGCCTGAGATGGGAGAGATAACAGCAGAGTGTAATTTTGGTTCCTGTAAGCAAACACCAACAGGGGAAAACTGGGAGAGTAACATCTGAAGCTCACCCCGATTACCAGTGAGGCCGCGTATATTCCACTGTAAATAGGCCATGATTGGCAATGATAAAGATACTTGAAATCCACAGGTAAGGGTTCCTACGGACTAGAAGGGTTAGAAAAGTCCACATGCGGAGGCAGCGGAAAACGTTCTAGCAGCAAAGGAATGGTGCGCTGTGAAGAAAGGAGTTGCGCAGATGGAGGAGAGGAGAGAGAAGGAACAGAGGGTGGATCACTGTCCATTGATGGTTTGGTCTCTGCAATATATTCATAGATTGCTTCGAGTGTTTCAGAATTCAGAGACGTCGTATGGGAGACAATATTGGAGATGGTAGGGGGAGGATGAGTAAAGATTGGAACTGTAATGGACTGTACCAAGGTAGGGGGGGCGAAAGGATGGAGGGAACTGGAGAAGAAGCGTGGAAGGGGACAGAAGAGGTAGAAGCCTGGGAGGTGCCAGAAGAGGAAGAAACTTGGGAGGGAACAGGGGAGGTAGGTATAGTACGAGGAGGAGGGTGAACCTCTACACTTGTAACAGAGCCAGTGAGAGGGGAAGAACCCAGTACAGAGACAGGGAAAGTAAAATGAGGAGGTAGAAGAAGGGAAGGAGCGGTTAAAGGACCTTTTTTTGACTTCTGAGAAGTAGAGGGATGATTGGGAGGAGGTGTCGTACGAGGTCTCATCGATACTGAGGCTTGTGAGGGAGAACACGAAGAAGCGAGAACAGACTGAGGCATTGAAGTAGGGACATCTGAGCCTAGGACAGCAAAAGAATTAGATACAGGAGTGACTATGAGAGAGGTAACCACAGAGGAGGTTGCAGAAGATGGGACCCCAGAAGTGGGGGGACGTTTTGAAACACGGGAATAAGAAACACGAGGTAGTCTCCCTTGGAGGCGGAGATGAGAAACTGCCATGGCATAAGGGAGACCTTCTGCCTCTTTGAGGTAACGGATTTCCCGCTCATTTGAGTAGACTTGGCAACGGCGAGAGTACGAAGGGTGAGCCTCATGACAATTAAGGCAAGAGGGAGGTCGATTGCAAGATGTATTAGAATGGTCATTGACACCACAGACTGGGCATTCGGCTATGGATCTGCAATATTTCGCTGGATGGCCAAATCGCCAGCAATTTCTACACTGTTGCCGTGTAGGGATCACCTTTCGAACTTGTAACCGATGTCCTGCTACATAAACTGAGGATGGGAGTTCACGGCTGTCAAAAGTTAAACGAGCCACATTGCTAGGGTATCGTCTCCGCCTGCGGGCAGGAAGAACATAAGTGTCTACCTTGAGGATTGGGAGATCTTGGAGTTCCAGCTGTTCAAGAATGTCATTGCCACATGTCTGGAAATTTTGTTGAACTATGCTATGGGGCAGAATGACGGTACCACTACAAGAATTGAGGGAATGATGTTTTTCAATATGACAGGAACAGTATCTATATGGGAAAGAAGAGAAAGATCATGAGCTTGGATAGCATTCTGCACAGTGATGATGTGCGTACCGCTCTTAAGAGCATGAAAAGAAATATCTTTACCAACATGGCGTAGGAGTGCCTTGCCAATACTGTGGTCGGAAAGATGGGCGGTAGAGGAAGTCGGTCGTAAAGTGAAGAATTTAGTCCATTGTGCAGTCTGAAACTGAGCGTGGAAAGGGAGTGCAGGACGTGTCGATCTTTTCTGAGAAGAACGAGAAGGTGGAGAAGTATCATCAGCAGGTAATTGTCGTTGGTGTTTAGGCGTGGGACCAGAGTTGGTCCGACGTGGAATGGGCCAGCGATTCAAAAATTGCCGCACCGTAGAGGGAGAGGCCGGAAGCATAGTCAAAGGAGAGCGGAGGTCAGATAAATCAAAGGAGTCAGTCGAGACCTCAGTACCTGAAGCGGGTGAGGAAACAGCACCGGCAAGAGGTACAGAGGCATGAGGAGTGTCCGAAGAGTAGTCCAAAGACGAGGCATGGTCAGAACGGGGTGTGGTATCAAGAAGGGGCCCTGGGCTAGCAGGTTCATGGACTAGGGCTGCCATGGTTAGGTTACTTCTTTCTTTTTGTTTTTAAGAAAAAAAAAAAATAAAAAATAAAAAAAAGAATAAAAAAAAAGGGGGGACCGGGGAGGGATAGTTCCTAGGAGGAATGAAAGGGCCAGAAATCTCCCTCCGCGCCCAAGAGGACCTCAGCACCGCAAGTAGCGTAGATGCAGCATGGAACCCGTGCCATACCCTACCCATCATGCCAGTAAACCAGCAATCCAGGATAGCAACCTCACATCTGCCGAGCTACCTCGGTGGACAAGAGAGAGGGTGGCCGGATATCCGCCACAAAGCATACCTCCTTCGGCCACCACCCCCGGAATCCAAAAGGTGGCTTCCAGAGATACACCCGTCGCCCGAAAGACACCCAAAGCCACTCTCCGGGATACCGGAGAGGGATCGGGACATCCCCAGGCAATCCAGATTCCACGGCAAACTACGCCACCGCCAAGAGCCTCAACGGAATGGGATGGACCCCGGTACCCTTTCCCCTACCTAGGAACTACCACGCCTGTGGGAAAAATTCCAAAGGCCAAAAAGAGGAAGGGCAAAAGGGAGGGGTGGGGAGGGGGAGGAGGAAAGGGAAAAGGGGAGGATGGGACAGGGAAGGGGGGATTGGGGGGTAATTAGGTTCAGTCTGAGGAAGGAGACCAACAGGTCTAATTCCTCAGACCAAGAGCCTCTTCACCACGCCAAGGAGCCCCCCTTGAAGAGGTTCAAATTTAGAACTAACTCCTGGAACGGATTAAGTTCTATATCTGAGGTTCCACAGAACTACTACATAACCATAATTTTTAATGGGGTGGAGGAGTAAGCCAGCGGTAGACCTTGGTAAGATGTCAAAAGCTCCAGCTGCGGGTCGTCATATGACTAAAACCTGTGTCAGGAAACACTTGTCCTGTTTCCTGACAAACCTTACCTAGCCTAACAGTACTATACAACGTTTATAATTTCTAATTCTGTACTCTGGAAACTCCCATTATCCACAACAAATACAACAGTCTTTTTATTAAACAAATTTAATGGACTGCTGTGGATTACATTACATTACTACTGTACATTAGAGAATTGGGGAAGGGTTGTTAAGGTGGTATGAGCAATGAGAGAGAAAGGACAATGGACTCGCCCTGGGCACAAAGGGAAAGTGCACTATCACGTGATCAAGCCAGATTTTGCTCAAAAAAAATAGGACGTGCTTATTTTCCTCCTAAATTTATGGTGTGATCATGCAGTCATTTTCTCACAAAAATGTGTACCTGGTTACAAAATTTCAATTACAATTTATTAACAACATAATTTGTGGATGCATGAAATGCGAGTCTAGTGTATTTATTTTTAAGCTTTTTGCTCCTTGATCCATTGCAATGTGAGTAATGCATCACTGGATTTATTATTATTAAGTACAGTGCCTTCACTCTGAAGGAGGGGTGTTGATGTTGTAATTTTTTAACTGTGGTGCAGGCACACCTCTGACAAAACAGTGTTGGAGTGAGTGATAATGAAAGTGTTTCTTCTTTTTCTGGTCACCCTGCCTTGGTGGGAAATAGCTGATGTGTTAATAAAAAAGATTATTATTTTTTTTTTTTTTTTTGACAAGATAGACTATGTACTGTACGTACTTGCACTGTATATTAATCTTTAAAAAAATGGATGAGTAAACAGTCACAATTTAATTAACATGTAAATTTTCATATAGAAAAGTTACTTGTATTGTTGTCTAGTGAATTACATGTAAATACATGTCTAGTGCTTTATATACATATCTAGAGCTTTATATACACATGTCTAGTGTTTTATATACAGTGGACCCCCGCCTTACGTATGTATTGCGTTACATCAAATCCGCCATACGAAGCATTTGAATGCAAAAATTTTGCCTCGCCTCACGATAAAAAACTCGCCTTACGTGATTCGTCCGGGATGTGTCCCACGTGTGGCCTCAGCTGCCCCATGGGTGCCAGTGTTTACAACCCAGCCAGTGCGGTCACATCTAAGCATACATTCGGTACATTTCATATTATCACTGTTTTTAGTGCTTGTAACTGCAAAATAAGTCACCATGGGCCCCAAGAAAGCTTCTAGTGCCAACCCTGTGGTAAAAAGGGTGAAAATTACTGTGGAAATGAAGAGAGAGATAATTGCTAAGTACGAAAGTGGAGTGCGTGTCTCGGAGCTGGCCAGTTTGTATACCAAACCCCAATCAACCATCGCTACTATCTTGGCCAACAAAATGGCAATCAAGGAAGCTGTTCTTGCAAAAGGTGCAAGTTTGTTTTCGAAACAGAGATCACGAGTGATAGAAGATGTTGAGAGACTGTTATTGGTGTGGATAAACGAAAAACAGATAGCAGGAGATAGCATCTCTCAAGCGATCATATGTGAAAAGGCTAGGAAGTTGCATGACAATTTAATTAGAAAAATGCCTGCAACTAGTGGTGATGTGAGTGAATTTAAGGCAAGCAATTGGTTTGAGAGATTTAAGAATCGTAGTGGCATACATAGTGTGATAAGACATGGCGAGGCTGCCAGTTCGGGCCAAAGAGCGGCTGAAAAATATGTGAAGGAATTCAAGGAGTACATTGACAGTGAAGAATTGAAACCTGAACAAGTGTTTAATTGTGACGAAACAGGCCCGTTTTGGAAGAAAATGCCAAGCAGGACCTACATTACTCAGGAGGAAAAGGCACTCCCAGGACATAAGCCTATGAAAGACAGCCTTACTCTTTTGATGTGTGCTAATGCTAGTGGTGATTGCAAAGTGAAGCCTTTATTGGTGTGTCACTCAAACTCCCAGAGCGTTCAGGCAAAACAATGTCCTCAAGGCTAATTTGTGTGTGCTGTGGAGGGCAAACAGTAAGGCATGGGTCACTAGGGACTTTTTCTATGACTGGTTACACCATGCATTTGCCCCCGCTGTGAAAAATTACATAATGGAAAAGAAATTGGACCTTAAGTGCCTCCTGGTATTAGACAATACTCCTGGTCATCCTTCAGACGTGGCAGAGCGACTTTCTGGGGACATGAGCTTCATTAAGGTCAAGTTTTTGCCTCCTAATACCACTCCTCTCCTGCAGCCCATGGACCAGCAGGTCACTGCAAACTTCAAAAAACTCGACACAAAAACTATGTTGCAAAAGTGCTTTGAAGTGACCTCAGACACTCGATTGACTCTAGGAGAGTTTTGGAAAGATCACTTTAGTATCCTCAGTTGTGTAAACCTTATAGGTAAGGCTTGGGAGGGAGTGACTAAGAGGACCTTGAACTCTGCTTGGAAGAAACTGTGGCCACAATGTGTAGAAGAAAGGGATTTTGAAGGTTTGGAGCTAACCCTGAGAAGCATATGCCAGTTGTGTAATCCACTGTGGCATTGGGGAAGTCCTTGGGGTTGGAGGTTAGTGGGGAGGATGTGGAAGAGTTGGTGGAGGAGGACAATGAAGAACTAACCACTGGTGAGCTGCAAGATCATCTTCAACAGCAAGAGGCCAGACCTGAGGAAACTGCTTCAGAGGAGGGGAGAGAGAAATTGAGGAAGTTGCCTACTTCAAAGATTAAGGAAATGTGTGCAAAGTGGGTTGAACTGCAAACTTTTACGGATGAAAATCACCCTGACACAGCTACTGCAAGCCATGTTGGCATCCTGCACAATGACAATGTTATGGCCCATTTTAGGAAAGTCTTAAAAGAACGGGAGGTACAGAGCTCTATGGACAGATTTGTTGTGCGACAGAGGTCCAGTGACTCTCAAGCTGGTCCTAGTGGCATTAAAAGAAGAAGGGAAGTAACCCCAGAAAAGGACTTGCTACCTTAAGTCCTAATGGAAGGGGATTCCCCTTCTAAACAATAACTTCCACACACTCCCCTCCTCCCATCCCATCAATCATCACCAGATCTTCAATAAAGGTAAGTGTCATGTATTCTATTCTTAGTAGAGTAGTAATTGTGCATGTCTTCTTCAGTTTGTGTGTATTAAAATTAATATTTCATGTGGTAAAAAATTTTTTTTTTTTTCATACTTTGGGGTGTCACGAACGAATTTGATTTCCATTATTTCTTATGAGGAAAATTAATTCGGCTAACGATAATTTCGGCTTACGATGAGCTCTCAGGAACGGATTAATATCGTAAGGCGGGGGTCCACTGTATATTGCGTGTGTAGTACATTATATACATTGTGTATAGGGCATTATACATGTACATTTTGTGTCTCGTGTATTATTACAGTAATTTTTTAGTAATGTTTGATAAATTAGATGTAGTGCAACATGTTTGTTACAATAATGTATTGTGCATTCTTTTGTCCATAATTTATGTATTTTATACAGTAATTTATTTGGAACTGTATTCAGAAAATATTTTTTTTTTTTTCTTTTTTTATCACACTGGCCGATTCCCACCAAGGCAGGGTGGCCCGAAAAACAAAAACTTTCACCATCATTCACTCCATCACTGTCTTGCCAGAAGGGTGCTTTACACTACAGTTTTTAAACTGCAACATTAACACCCCTCCTTCAGAGTGCAGGCACTGTACTTCCCATCTCCAGGACTCAAGTCCGGCCTGCCGGACTTGAGTATTCAGAAAATATACATTTATGAAAGTTTCTTCAGTTGTCCAAAAAATTCCACTCTAAAATAACTAGGAAACAAAAGTTCTGGTTTGATGAGATTGCCTAATAAATTTTTATTGCCTAATAAATTGTATTGCCTAATAAATTTCTAATGTACTTCAGACATTACCAGCTTCAGGAATAAGAGTTTTCCAAGGATTCCTTCATGCACATCTTCTTGGGTCGTCAATATCTATACAACAAATACGCAATGGACGTGAGCAACCGACTGTCATCAAGGGTATGTCAATGTTGCAGTGTTATGCAATGTTGTTAGCCAAATTTTGTGTTGTATATATTGTTGTTGATAGTATATATTTTTCTAAAGGTGAGTCTATCTTCCCTTCCTGGTCCCCTCACAGAAGGTTCCTTGAAGTTGGTGAGGGGCTCTTGATTTAGGGAATTGGATCTGTGCTCCAGTTCCCCGAATTAAGCCTGAATGCCTTCCACATCCCCCCGGTGCTGTATAATCCTACGGGTTTAGCGCTTCCCCTTGATTATAATAATAATAATAATTCCCTTCCTGGTAATCAAACCTGAAGTATTGACCACCTGTTCAACATTTTGTGTAGTTTACATAGCATGGATGTATATTTTTTAATAACTTTATGTATATACATCCCCCTTATCTCCAAGGAAACTTTGTAACAAATGTGTCGATATAAATATATAATTTATGCTGTGTTATTTTAACATGGCAATAATTGTTCGATTATGAGCACTTGGAATTGTGAATAAAAAATGCATTCTCAACACTTAATTTCTTGTAGATTTAAGTTTTATTTTTCCTGGAGTGATCATCTTCAAGAGTAAATTTTCTGAGGATGAGTTATGTGCCGATGCATTTATTTTAAGTGATCATAACCTGATGTTGTGGAAGTTCACATCACAGTCAGTTGAGCCTCTGGAGATCAGTTTTGATATCAGTCAGCTCAACTAGACTACAGCAATACATTGCCATTAACCCATCTAGCAATATTTGCATCATGATAAATTTTGTGGTTTAAGTACAGTGGGGAAATAAATACTTGATAAATCAAATTGAACTACTGTATCAAACTTTGTAATGACTAATGAGAAAGTTAAGAGACCACAGATGGAACTTGATACTTCATAGGTAGAGACTGTAGATGGAACTTGATACTTCATCGGTAGAGACTGTAGATGGAACTTGATACTTCATAGGTAGAGACTGTAGATGGAACTTGATACTTCATCGGTAGAGATTGTAGATGGAACTTGATACCTCATAGGTAGAGACTGTAGATGGAACTTGATACTTCATAGGTAGAGACTGTAGATGGAACTTGATACTTTATCGGTAGAGATTGTAGATGGAACTTGATACCTCATAGGTAGAGACTGTAGATGGAACTTGATACTTCATAGGTAGAGACTGTAGATGGAACTTGATACTTCATCGGTAGAGACTGTAGATGGAATTTGATACTTCATAGGTAGATACTGTAGATGGAACTTGATACTTCATAGGTAGAGACTGTAGATGGAACTTGATACTTCATAGGTAGAGACTGTAGATGGAACTTGATACTTCATCAGTAGAGACTGTAGATGGAACTTGATACTTCATCGGTAGAGACTGTAGATGGAACTTGATACTTCATCGGTAGAGACTGTAGATGGAACTTGATACCTCATAGGTAGAGACTGTAGATGGAACTTGATACTTCATAGGTAGAGACTGTAGATGGAACTTGATACTTCATCGGTAGAGACTGTAGATGGAACTTGATACTTCATAGGTAGAGACTGTAGATGGAACTTGATACTTCATAGGTAGAGACTGTAGATGGAACTTGATACTTCATAGGTAGAGACTGTAGATGGAACTTGATACTTCATAGGTAGAGACTGTAGATGGAACTTGATACTTCATAGGTAGAGACTGTAGAATGGAACTTGATACTTCATAGGTAGAGACTGTAGATGGAACTTGATACTTCATAGGTAGAGACTGTAGATGGAACTTGATACTTCATCAGTATCAGAACCAGGTGAAATATTACCAAGAAAATTACAAGGAGCCAAAATACTACACAAGCCATTCAAACTGATGTTCAATAAATCATTAGTATGTAAAGTAAAAGGACACAAGTGCAACTAATGTGACATTTTATTGTGGCAACGTTTCGCTCTCCAGGAGCTTTATCAAGCCATTGGTTTCGGCTTGACAAAGCTCCTGGAGAGCGAAACGTTTCCACAATAAAATGTCACATTAGTTGCACTTGTGTCCTTTTACTTTACATATTGTCGGTAATTCTACCAACTTTATTACAAATCATTAGTAATAGATGCCGGATAACAGGAGGACAGCAAACCTGTTACAAGTACAGATGCTCCTGGCTTTACAATGGTTCGACTTAACAATATTTCGACTATGTTGGTTCTATAAATAATTTTTTTCTGTACAGTACTGTATATTGATAGGATAAACTTGTATTCATTTATTTATTTTTCAATACTGGTATTTAGTTAGTTACAGTAATTATTTGTCCATTTACTTATTCAGTGACAGTAGTTATTTATTTATCACACTGTATTCATATCTGACTTATGTTTTCAACTCATGATGGGTTCATTGTAAAGTATCCCCATCGTGAGTTGAGGAGCACCAATACTGTATTCTAGAAAGGTGATTGTTATGAAGCCCTAAGCTACTGTAGGGATGGGATGGTACCAAAAATTTTGCCGATACTCAATTTTAGGCTGATATTGATACCATCAAAATCAGTCAATACTGAGACTTTGGCATGTCATATTTAAATTAAAATTATTTCTTTTTATGCAGTATACAAATAATGTGAATTACAAGTAATAAAACATTGTTAGGCACAAAAGAAAGCCAATTCATTTTGGGAAAACACCATTCCTAGAATGCATCATACAAAGAGATTTGTACATCTACTAAGTGTTATACTCTTCACTTCATAAGAGATACCACAGCTTACCAGAGGTCAGGCACTATAAGGGCAGATGGTTAGACCGTACATTTCTCGACATTAAGAAACAAAATTATTATAATCAAAACTAAGCGCTAAACTAACCAGGGTCATACAGCACTGCGAAACAAACAAAAACAAATAAAAAAAGCCTGATTTTTTACAAAGAGGAGTACAGTATATTATACAGTTAGGGTGAATGCCTCTGAAACAATGTCACATTAAATATTTAGCAAACTTGAGAAGCAAACTTGGCAAAAGGAAATGTATTAATATAGATAAGGTAATATTACTTAAATTTTAACTTTTATTTCTTTTTATGCAGCACAAAGATAATGTAGTTTGTGTGTAATAAAACACATTACTGGTACATATTTATAACCAGGACTTAGAGTCCTGCAGGTGGGAAGTACAGTGCCTGCACCCTGAAGGAGGCATGGAGATATGTTGCAGTTTTTAAAATGTATTATTGGCATGCCTTTAGTTTGACAATGATGGAGTGAGCGATGGAAGTTTTTTTTTTTGTTAGGTCACCCTGCTTTGGTGGGAAACAGCTGATAAATTAAAAAAAGAAATCGGTGGGTGTGAATTTCAAGACTATGATATACACTGCTTTACTGTAGCATTTTCATTTTCAATTTTCTTAATTTAGTAAGAATTGTTGCAATTTAATTTTACACACCTCTTTACAGATATGAATTATGACTTCAACTACCAACAAGCTCGAGTTCTTAAGAATGAGATGGTTATATTACCAGGGGATTCCCTGATAATCAACTGTGGTTATGATGCCACCAGCAGGAAAATTCCAACATTTGTAAGTATTTTGGTGATCATTTTTAAGTGATACAACACAAAATGGAATCCACTCGTTCCATTATCATGGATTCATCTCGGACTGGAATGTTTAGTGCATTTACACACTTTTTAAATAAAAAAAAAATTGTACCAACCTTTTGTTTTAATTATAGCTTACTGATCTGAATGTTATTGAAGTTAATTTATACAAATTTACAGTTTTAAGTGACCCATTCAAGTTTATTGTTTTTGTAAAAATAATAATACAGTAATAATAATATCCATGGGGAAATGGAAAAGAATTTCCTTCCACAAGCCACATGTGTCATAAGAGGTGACTAAAATGCCAGGAGCAAGGGGCTATCTGGAGAGAGTTCCGGGGGTCAACGCCCCCGCGGCCCGGTCTGTGACCAGGCCTCCTTAGGTCAGTGTCCCAGGATGCGACCCACACCAGTCGACTAACACCCAGGTACCCATTTTACTGATGGGGAACATAGACAACAGGTGGAAAGAAACACGTCCACTGTAACCTTTCTTCTGTATAAATTACTACATGCAAGAAGACTTTTTTCTTTTTACATAATAATAATGTAAATAATTCAAAATTTGCCTAAGGTAATGCTAGCATATTACTGTACATGCAAAGGAGAAGAACTTTAAAACATATTTTAAAGTATAGATCTTTGCAGGGTGGCTTTAGTACAGAAGAAGAGATGTGTCTAGCATTCCTGATGTACTATCCGAGGGTCAACCTCTCTGGCTGCTACTCTAGACCTGACATGGCTCTTGTGTTTGACACCTTTGGCATTCAGGACTTAGTTAATAATGACTTGTAAGTACTGAATATTGTCATATAAACATTAATGAAAAAATCTGCCCCAAGTAAAATATCATTGTCTGTAGATTTATATTAAGCATATTGATTATAAAATATAAATTTTACGTGTAAGAAATTTAACTTGGTAAAACAACGTAATATATTAGCTACTGCATGATAAAATTTTCAGTGTTAGTGATATTTCATTTCAATATTTTTTCTATTTCTCTTTAAAGGAAGATATTCGAGCATCTGGGATTCAGGTAAATATTTATCATCAGAATCACTAATTTGCCTGTGGATAAAAAAAATTATTAAATACCATGTGTGTTTTTACACGTTACCCATCCTATACACTCCACTCAATCGTAGGAAAGTGCTAAACCCATAAGAGTCACACAGTCTGGGGAATGGGAAGTACAGTAATATTTTTTCTAAGGGAAGGGTAGCTCTGATTTCATGGATCAAGATCCCTTTGCCAGCATCAAGGCACCTGTTTGAAGGGACCCCTTCTTTAAGCTCTTTCCTTAAAGCCAAAAAAATCATATAATCTCCATTTTCTGCATATTTATGTCAGAAACTGCTCCTTTGCCTTATAACTGAGAGTAATATAATTTTAAAGATTAGTTAATGAACAAAACTGAAGCTGTTCTTGATTTCCTTTGATCAAATTCAATTATTTCTCATTCCCTGATAATTATAAACCAAATCTTATTATTTTATTATGATTAGATTACCTTAACATTTTTTACTATGATTTATATGCATATTTTAGCTAAAGGTTGCCAAGGTAGTAGGTTGGTAGACAGCAACCACCCAGGGAAGTACTACCGTCCTGCCAGATGACTGTGAAACAGAAACCTGTAACTGTTTTGCATGATGGTAGGATTGCCGGTCTCTTTCTGTCTCATAAACACACTAGATAACAGGGATATCTTGCTACTCCTACTTACACTTTGGTCACACTTCACAGACATGCACATACATATATATATACATACATGTATACATACATCTAGGTTTTTCTCCTTTTTCTAAACAGCTCTTGTTCTTCTTTATTTCTTCTATTGTCCATGGGGAAGTGGAAAAGAATCTTTCCTACGTAAGCCATGCGTGTCGTATAAGGCGACTAAAATGCCGGGAGCAATGGGCTAGTAACCCCTTCTCCTGTAGACATTTACTAAAAAAGAGAAGAAAAACTTTATAAAACTGGGATGCTTGAATGTGCGTGGATGTAGTGCGGATGACAAGAAACAGATGATTGCTGATGTTATGAATGAAAAGAAGTTGGATGTCCTGGCCCTAAGCGAAACAAAGCTGAAGGGGGGTAGGGGAGTTTCGGTGGGGGGAAAAAAATGGGATTAAATCTGGAGTATCTGAGAGAGTTAGACCTAAGGAAGGGGGTAGCAGTTAATGTTGAAGGATCAGTTATGGAAGGAGAAAAGAGAATATGAATGTGTAAATTCAAGGATTATGTGGATTAAAGTAAAGGTTGGATGCGAAAAGTGGGTCATAATAAGCGTGTATGCACCTGGAGAAGAGAGGAATGTAGGGGAGAGAGAGAGATTTTGGGAGATGTTAAGTGAATGTATAGGAACCTTTGAACCAAGTGAGAGAGTAATTGTGGTAGGGGATCTGAATGCTAAAGTAGGAGAAACTTTTAGAGAGGGTGTGGTAGGTTAGTTTGGGGTGCCAGGTGTAAATGATAATGGGAGCCCTTTGATTGAACTTTGTATAGAAAGGGGGTCTAGTTATAGGTAATACATATTTTAAGAAAAAGAGGATAAATAAGTATACAAGATATGATGTAGGGCGAAATGACAGTAGTTTGTTGGATTATGTATTGGTAGATAAAAGACTGTTAAGTAGACTTCAGTATGTACATGTTTATAGAGGGGGCACAGATATAACAGATCACTTTTTAGTTGTAGCTACACTGAGAGTAAAAGGTAGATGGGATACAAGGAGAATAGAAGCATCAGGGAAGAGAGAGGTGAAGGTTTATAAACTAAAAGAGGAGGCAGTTAGGGTAAGATATAAACAACTATTGGAGGATAGATGGGCTAATGAGAGCATAGGCAATGGGGTTGAAGAGGTATGGGGTAGGTTTAAAAATGTAGTGTTAGAGTGTTCAGCAGAAGTTTGTGGTTACAGGAAAGTGGGTGCAGGAGGGAAGAGGAGCGATTGGTGGAATGATGATGTAAAGAGAGTAGTAAGGGAGAAAAAGTTAGCATATGAGAAGTTTTACAAAGTAGAAGTGATGCAAGGAGGGAAGAGTATATGGAGAAAAAGAGAGGTTAAGAGAGTGATGAAGCAATGTAAAAAGAGAGCAAATGAGAGAGTGGGTGAGATGTTATCAACAAATTTTGTTGAAAATAAGAAAAAGTTTTGGAGTGAGATTAACAAGTTAAGGAAGCCTAGAGAACAAATGGATTTGTTAGTTAAAAATAGGAGAGGAGAGTTATTAAATGGAGATTAAGAGGTATTGGGAAGATGGAAGGAATATTTTGAGGAATTGTTAAATGTTGATGAAGATAGGGAAGCTGTGATTTCATGTATAGGGCAAGGAGGAATAACATCTTGTAGGAGTGAGGAAGAGCCAGTTGTGAGTGTGGGGAAGTTCGTGAGGCAGTAGGTAAAATGAAAGGGGGTAAGGCAGCTGGGATTGATGGGATAAAGATAGAAATGTTAAAAGCAGGTGGGGATATAGTTTTGGAGTGGTTGGTGCAATTATTTAATAAATGTATGGAAGAGGGTAAGGTACCTAGGGATTGGCAGAGAGTATGCATAGTTCCTTTGTATAAAGGCAAAGGGGACAAAAGAGAGTGCAAAAATTATAGGGGGGATAAGCGCATGGTAGAGTTATTATTGAAAAAATTAAGAGTAAGACGGAGAATAGGATAGCAGATGAACGAGGCTTTAGGAAAGGTAGGGGGTGTGTGGACCAGGCGTTTACAGTGAAACATATAAGCGAACAGCATTTAGATAAGGCTAAAGAGGTTTTTGTGGCATTTATGGATTTGGAAAAGGCGTATGACAGGGTGGATAGGGGGGCAATGTGGCAGATGTTGCAGGTGTATGGTGTAGGAGGTAGGTTACTGAAAGCAGTGAAGAGTTTTTACAAGGATAGTGAGGCTCAGGTTAGAGTATGTAGGAAAGAGGGAGATTATTTCTCAGTAAAAGTAGGCCATAGATAGGGATGTGTGATGTCACCATGGTTGTTTAATATATTTATAGATGGGGTTGTAAGAGAAGTAAATGCGAGGGTCTTGGCAAGAGGCGTGGAGTTAAAAGATAAAGAATCACACACAAAGTGGGAGTTGTCACAGCTGCTCTTTGCTGATGACACTGTGCTCTTGGGAGATTCTGAAGAGAAGCTGCAGAGATTGGTGGATGAATTTGGTAGGGTGTGCAAAAGAAGAAAATTAAAAGTGAATACAGGAAAGAGTAAGGTTATGAGGATAACAAAAAGATTAGGTGATGAAAGATTGGATATCAGATTGGAGGGAGAGAGTATGGAGGAGGTGAATGTATTCAGATATTTGGGAGTGGATGTGTCAGCAGATGGGTCTATGAAAGATGAGGTGAATCATAGAATTGATGAGGGGAAAAGGGTGAGCGGTGCACTTAGGAGTCTGTGGAGACAAAGAACTTTGTCCTTGGAGGCAAAGAGGGGAATGTATGAGAGTATAGTTTTACCAACGCTCTTATATGGGTGTGAAGTATGGGTGATGAATGTTGCAGCAAGGAGAAGGCTGGAGGGAGTGGAGATGTCATGTCTGAGGGCAATGTGTGGTGTGAATATAATGCAGAGAATTCGTAGTTTGGAAGTTAGGAGGAGGTGCGGGATTACCAAAACTGTTGTCCAGAGGGCTGAGGAAGGGTTGTTGAGGTGGTTCGGACATGTAGAGAGAATGGAGCGAAACAGAATGACTTCAAGAGTGTATCAGTCTGTAGTGGAAGGAAGGCGGGGTAGGGGTCGGCCTAGGAAAGGTTGGAGGGAGGGGGTAAAGGTGGTTTTGTGTGCGAGGGGCTTGGACTTCCAGCGGGCATGCGTGAGCGCGTTTGATAGGAGTGAATGGAGACAAATGGTTTTTAATACTTGACGTGCTGTTGGAGTGTGAGCAAAGTAACATTTATGAAGGGGTTCAGGGAAACCGGCAGGCCGGACTTGAGTCCTGGAGATGGGAAGTACAGTGCCTGCACTCTGAAGGAGGGGTGTTAATGTTGCAGTTTAAAAACTGTAGTGTAAAGCACCCTTCTGGCAAGACAGTGATGGAGTGAATGATGGTGAAAGTTTTTCTTTTTCGGGCCACCCTGCCTTGGAGGGAATCGGCCAGTGTGTTAATAAAAAAAAAAAATTTTTAGCTAAAAATTGAAATATGTTAGAAAATGCTTCAAACCACTCTGAATTGTCAAAATATGCAATATATATTTTTTTATAGTTATGTTTTATTCTAAAATGGTCTTGTTTTTGGCATCACTTTCAGTGAGAAATACATAAATGAAGAAGATGAAGATGCCAGATTATCCGACATGCAGAGTGAAGATACAAACAAGCCACTCAACATTCATTTAGCTGATATCTATCATTATGTTGTTGCCAAATCCCCTGCAAGTAAGTGCTCTTCTGAAATTTTTAAGTGTTCTTTTTATAAACTATCAGTGCAACTTAATTTTTGCAATACAAAACCCTTTTAACAAAATCTTTCACTTTTCTGTTTTTTAGCGTATTTATTATTGTAATTAAAAAGAAGCGCTAAGCCACAAGGGCCATACAGCGCTGCAGGGGTAGGGAAGGAAGTGAGGGTATCGGGTGGCGGAAGGGGAAAGGGATGATTAGTAGGTTACAGAAAACAGTGGGGCAGGGGATAGTGCAGGGGTAGAGGGTAGCAAGAGATTGAGGTAGAAAGGGCTGAAGGTATCATCATCAGAGTTTGTGGATTAAGTCAGTTGTTGTCAAAAAGTCAATGAGAGAGTCTGGATGAAAGGTGGGTCCAACAGCGAGAAAGGAAAGGTAAAGAGAGAGCAGCGGAGCGAAGACGACATTGGACGTAAACTCTGTGTGCTCGTTGATAAAGTGGGCAGTCTAACAGAATGTGGCTGACCGATACTGGAACCTGACAATTCTCACAGAGAGGAGCAGGGCGCCTCTCCATGAGATGTCCATGAGTAAGACGAGTATGGCCAGTGCAAAGGCGGGAGAGAGTAGTCTCCCAACCTCGACACTGGTGACAAGAAGATGGCCAGTAACCTATACTCGGTTTAATAGAACAAAGTTTGTTATTGAGCAGAGCAAACCAACGTTGTTGCCAATGGGTGTGAAGGTGGGTAGCTATAACAGCAAAATATTCCGTGAATGGAATGCCTCTATATGAAACTGGAAGGTCATGTACTGCTGACCACGCAGCAGTGTCTGCCTGTTAATGAAGTACAATATGTAATTAAAATTTTTCTTATAGCACTGTACCACTGTTGCTCTCAAGTTGCAGTAAAATTACCATACCTGAAACTATGAATTCACGATGTGAAGGAGACTATTCTGGCAAGTCAAAAGCTTAAGACCTATATAAGTTACAATGCTTAACATTACTTAAATGTAATCAAATATTTTTTACCTTTATCATCCTACAGTATTATTCAGAAGTCATCTATTCAAGTACTCCAAAGATTTTATACAAGCAGGCCTCACTTACACAGCAGGTTAGGTTGCAGTCTACTGCTGTACAAGAGAGCCCCACTTATACAGCAGGTTAGGTTCTGGGATACGGCTGTCAACCGAAAATCACTATACAGTGAATCATAGCCATTTTTCACTTTCAAATGCATATAAAAGCCTAATAACATGTTTACACTATCTAATATTAAGTGAGGAATAGAACTAGGTCTAAAAAATGCATATACACTGCACACATTACTCACCTTAAAATATTATTGTCCTTAGCTTATAGTGAGTGGTGAATATATTTATTATAGGAAGTTGATTAAATGAAAAGTGGGTATAATTGAAAACCAATGAATTAGTAAAATGCTGTAAAGCAAAGCCCTCCTGCACATGCTAGAACAAAGTACAGTGGACCCCCGCTTAACGATCACCTCCAAATGCGACCAATTATGTAAGTGTATTTATGTAAGTGCGTTTGTACGTGTATGTTTGGGGGTCTGAAATGGACTAATCTACTTCACAATATTCCTTATGGGAAAAAATTCGGTCAGTACTGGCACCTGAACATACTACTGGAATGAAAAAAGTTCGTTAACCGGGGATCCACTGTACTCATAACATTTAAATATTCACAAGTATTACACAATTTAAAAAGAAAATTTAGAAAATGCTTCAGGTCATTCTGCACCATTAATAAGCTGCAAGTAAATGAAAAGAAGGGACAGTGAGATTAAGACAGAGTAGGTGAGCAAGAGGCAACTAACATCTGGCAAAGAGGAATGGCAACAGTCAATGTCATGTCAAGTTATGTATGTTCTGAAGACTGGAGCATCTCATAATGTATAGTACCAGGAAAAACAAGCATATTTATCCTAATACCTATGGAACTTGATCTGTGACTGATCCTTATGACTTTCCTTATTAATGCAAACTGGTGGCTTTAGGTTTGTCTTAATATGGGTATGGTACAACTTAGATGGTATGTGGTGCAGTTCCTTCATCCCTCCATCCTTTCACCCCTTCATCAATTTTTGTTTTTAGTTATTCAGTTTACCAAGTCCTACTTGTTCAAAGGAAAAGTGAATGACTATACACACAAATGCTGTGTAATCATTGTAATTATCACTTAAAAAGTAGCCAGGATTTTTAGAGTACCATTATTTAATTGTAGTCTTGGTTGATCGAAATGAATATTTTCTATGACTGCCAATATATATACAACTACAACTCAGTTGCTATTTTAAACAAGGGTTTTGATTTATTTAGTTAACCATTTTTGTATTTTCCAGAATACTTCAATACATCATTTTATGACATCCTTTATGACAAAACAACATGGCAGAACAAGCAGCTAATATCAACTTTGCAAGAGATGACCATGTATGGTCAGCATGAACCCTCGTGTGAAGGCCATGGTCGAGAGTTAGTACAGGGGGTGAGTATTATTAACCTTGTTATTAATAACTCATGAAATCGTAATAAGATGATTGCAAACAAACCATGGAACAGGTGGGGTTCGAACCCATGGGGAATGAGTCCTAAAATGCCAGGCAATGTGTGTAAGGTACACTGTACTGTCAGTGGCTCTACAAATGCCAACAAGATGTGTTTAAGCCATTACACACGTTATTACATTCATGGGGGGAGTGCTAAACTTATAGGGGTCATACAATGCTTGGGAAATGGGAAACAGTCAGGTTCAATCCATGGAAGGGAAGGTCAGGTCCAGATCCTCAGATCCAGAGTACATGACAAGCATCAAATTATTATAATAAAAAAGAAGCACTAAGATAAGCATCAAAGAACCTCCCTTAATGGGTTTCAAGACATCTTTGTATAGTGTCTTGTAACCTTTCACAGTAACCTATAAAATCATTCTGTCTCCTCTTTTACTGTCATCCAACAAAATAATTCTCACTAATTTCAGTTATTTTGAAATTAAAGTTTAAATGGAAGTGGACAAACAGTACAAACTCATCAGTGAGCTTCCCTAGCCAGGAACTTTAGATTTCTTGCTGGTGGCTGCCATTCTCCAACTACTTGCAGGCTGTTGCCTTAGGTTTTGCAAGATGACAGGTAGCATCTTCACAAAATATATTGCATGCTAGTGGCTTTCTTTTGTGCTTAACAATATTTCATTACGTGGAAACTGCATTGCCTGTATACTGTAGAAAAGAAGTAAATTATTTGCATTTGTATTTGGTATCCTTAATTCTTTTTAGTGATCAACAGGCTATTTTGCATGAAACCATAAGTGGGCTTCTGACCATTCTCCTTTTAGTACTGGAGGGCCCCACCATCACCACTTTTTGGTGTTCCACATTTTCGTTGGCTTTCAACTGAGCCATTGTTCCTCCCGCCAGTAAAGATTTAAATTTTGCCACTCAAGTGGCTAGTTTATTGTACATCTCATATTCATCGAGAACCAAAACCTAGTCATTGTGGTAGTCTACAAGCCTCCGGATGCAGCATCCCAGCAATTCCAGGAACAGCTGTTAAAAATTGACCACTGTCTGGAAAATCTGCCAGCTCCTGCACCCAACATCTTGCTCCTGGGGGATTTCAACTTAAGGCACCTAAAATGGAGGAATATAGCAAATAATACTGTTGCAGTAATAACACCAGGAGGCAGCTCTGATGAAAACTCACACTCACACGAGCTTTTAAATCTCTGCACAAAATTCAATTTAAACCAGCAAATAATAGAGCCTACTAGACTGGAGAATACACTAGACCTCATCTTCACTAACAATGATGATCTGATACGAAATGTCACCATATCAAAAACAATATACTCAGATCACAACATAATTGAGGTTCAGACATGTATGCGTGGAGCCCCAGACAGACATAATGAGATTAGTCATGAGGGAGCCTTCACCAAATTCAACTTCAATAACAAAAACATAAAGTGGGACCAAGTAAACCAAATCTTAACTGATATAAGCTGGGAAGATATGCTAAGCAACACAGACCCCAACTTGTGCCTAGAACAGATTAACTCGGTGGTGCTCGATGTATGCACAAGGCTTATTCCTCTAAGAAAAAGGAGGAGTAGATGTAAAATAGAAAGAGACAGGCGCTCCCTTTACAGGCGACGGAAAAGAATAACAGAGCGGCTAAAGAGGTCAATATATCTGAAAGGCGTAGGAGACACTGGTCAGAGAAATAGCAAGCATCGAACTTAAGCTAAAGGAATCTTATAGAGTCAGGAATCGCGGAAGAACTAAAAGCCATAAATGAAATCGAAAGAAACCCAAAGTATTTCTTCTCCTATGCCAAATCAAAGTCGAGAACAACGTCCAGTATTGGGCCCCTACTTAAACAAGATGGGTCCTACACAGATGACAGCAAGGAAATGAGTGAGCTACTCAAGTCCCAATATGACTCAGTTTTTAGCAAGCTGCTAACCAGACTGAGAGTTGAAGATCAAAATGAATTTTTTATGAGCCACAGAATTTGGTTAACACAAGCCTATCTGATGTTATCCTGACGCCAAATGACTTCGAACAGGCGATAAATGACATCCCCATGCACTCTGCCCCAGGGCCAGACTTGTGGAGCTCCGTGTTCATCAAGAACTGCAAGAAGCCCCTATCACGAGCTTTTACCATCCTATGGAGAGGGAGCATGGACACCGGGGTCGTTCCACAGTTTCTAAAAACAACAGACATAGCCCCACTCCACAAAGGGGGCAGTAAAGCAACAGCAAAGAACTACAGACTGATAGCACTAACATCCCATATCATAAAAATCTTTGAAAGGGTCCTAGGAAGCAAGATCACCACCCATCTAGAAACCCATCAATTACACAACCCAGGGCAACATGGGTTTAGAACAGGTCGCTCCTGTCTGTCTCAACTATTGGATCACTACGACAAGGTCCTAGATGCACTAGAAGACAAAAAGAATGCAGATGTAATATATACAGACTTTGCAAAAGCCTTCGACAAGTGTGACCATGGCGTAATAGCGCACAAAATGCGTGCTAAAGGAATAACAGGAAAAGTCGGTCGATGGATCTATAATTTCCTCACTAACAGAACACAGAGAGTAGTAGTCAACAGAGTAAAGTCCGAGGCAGCTACGGTGAAAAGCTCTGTTCCACAAGGCACAGTACTCGCTCCCATCTTGTTCCTCATCCTCATATCTGACATAGACAAGGATGTCAGCCACAGCACCGTGTCTTCCTTTGCAGATGACACCCGAATCTGCATGACAGTGTCTTCCATTGCAGACACTGCAAGGCTCCAGGTGGACATCAACCAAATCTTTCAGTGGGCTGCAGAAAACAATATAAAGTTTAACGATGAGAAATTTCAATTGCTCAGATATGGCAAACATGTGGAAATTAAATCGTCATCAGAGTACGAAACATTCTGGCCACAAAATAGAGCGAAACACCAACGTCAAAGACCTGGGAGTGATCACGTCGGAGGATCTCACCTTCAAGGACCATAACATCGTATCAATTGCATCTGCTAGAAAAATGACAGGATGGATAATGAGAACCTTCAAAACTAGGGATGCCAAGCCCATGATGACACTCTTCAGGTCACTTGTTCTTTCTAGGCTGGAATATTGCTGCACACTAACAGCACCTTTCAAGGCAGGTGAAATTGCTGACCTAGAAAATGTACAGAGAACCTTCATGGCGCGCATAACGGAGATAAAACACCTCAATTACTGGGAGCGCTCGAGGTTCCTGAACCTGTATTCCCTGGAACGCAGGCGGGAGAGATACATGATTATATACACCTGGCAAATCCTAGAGGGACTAGTACTGAACTTGCACACGAAAATCACTCACTACGAAAGCAAAAGACTTGGCAGACGATGCAACATCCCCCCAATGAAAAGCAGGGGTGTCACTAGCACGTTAAGAGACCATACAATAAGTGTCAGGGGCCCGAGACTGTTCAACTGCCTCCCAGCATACATAAGGGGGATTACCAACAGACCCCTGGCAGTCTTCAAGCTGGCACTGGACAAGCACCTAAAGTTGGTTCCTGACCAGCCGGGCTGTGGCTCGTACGTTGGTTTGCGTGCAGCCAACAGTAACAGCCTGGTTGATCAGGCTCTGATCCACCAGGAGGCCTGGTCACAGACCGGGCCGCAGGGGCGTTGACCTCCGGAGCTCTCTCCAGGTAAACTACAGGTAAACCATCCTGTGGACAATAATACAAGAGCATATGGATACACAAAAGTCCTAGGAACTAGGCCCCAAGAGGGTTAACATAAGTACCTCTGTCATTACAATTTCCTGAGTCAGTTACATCTGGATTTGTATGTACAGTTCACTCATCTGTTACAAGCAAATTTAGGAAATTTGCTTAATATATCTGCTATATATATCTGCCTCTCCGAGGTGGCCGAACTGTGTAGCAGCTTGGTGGCGTCTAGCTGACCTACGGTCCAGGTTGTCTTGGTGGGTGTGTTTTGTAGGTAGTAAGGGCGGTAGACACAACGCCCGGGAGGTACTGACCGTCCTGCCAAGTGAGTGTGAAACGAAAGCCTGTAATTGTTTTACATGATGGTAGGATTGCTGGTGTCTTTTGTCTGTAGATTACAGGTACGTCTTGCTACTTCTACTTACACTTAGGTCACACTACACATACATGTACACATTTATTTATACACACTCATCTGAGTTTTCCTTTGATTCTTATCTTAATAGTTCTTGGTCTTATTACTTTTACCTTAAACAGTGGACCCCCGACATAGCCGACCTTAATCCGTGGCAAGAGGGCTGCTGTTTATGCGAAAATCGTTCGCTACAGTGAGTGAATTTTCACCATAAGAAATAATGGAATAAATTAATCCGTGCCAGACACCCAAAAGTATGAAAAAAAATTTTTTTATACCACAAAAACAATGTTAATTTTAGTACACAAACTGAAAAAGGCATGCACAATTAACATGACACTTACTTTTATTGAAGATCTGGTGATGATTGATGGGATGGGAGGAGGGGGGAGTAGAGAGTGTTAGTGTTTAGACAGGGGAATCCCCTTCCATTAAGATTGAGGAGGCAAGTCCTTTTCTGGGAGGGTTACTTTCCTGTCTTCTTTAATGCCACTAGGACAGTCTTCAGAGTCACTGATTCTTTCGCACAACATAATCTGTCCATAGTGGCCTGATACTCTCGTTCCTTTATGATTTGTCTAAAGGTGGTTCACAACTATTGTCCATTGTAACAGTACCAGCACGGCTTGCAATAGCTGTGGTGAGGGTGATTTTCATCAAAAAAGAGTTTGCACTCCTTCAAGCCATTTTGCACACATTTCCTTAATCTTTGAGTAGGCATAATTCCTTCAATTCTCTCTCCCCTCCTTTGAACACAGTTTCCGCAGGTTGGCCTCTTGCTCTTGAAGTTGATCTATCCAGACCTCATCAGGTGGTTAGTTCTTCATTGTCTCCTCCACCAACTCTTCCACATCAGCCCCACTAACCTCCACCCCAAGGCCTTCCCAATGCCACAATGATTCCTCAACTGGTATACTCCTCTCGGGTTTGCCTCAAACCCTTCAAATCCCTTTTGTCTACACTTCTGGCCACAGTTTTCTTCCAAGCAGAGTTTTCAAGGTTCTCTTAGGTCACTCCCTCCCTAAGCCTCTTACCTATAAGGTATTCACAATTGAGAGATATTTAAAGTGATCTTCCAAAACTCTTTTAGTTGTCAATCGAGTGTCTGTGGTCACTTCAAAAGCACTTTTGAAACAGAGCTTTTGTGTACAGTTTCTTGAAGTTGGAAAAATGACCTGCTGGGTCCATGGGATGCAGGATGGAGTGGTATTAGGAGCAAAAACTTCACCCTTAATGAAGCTCATTTTCACCATAAAAGTCGCTTGCCACGTCTGTAGGATGACCAGGGGCATTGTGGTCTAACACCAGGAGGCACTTAAGTTTAATTTCTTTTCAGTCTTAGGGAATCCTTCAATTGGGGGCAAATGCATGGTGAAACCAGTTATAGAAAAATTCCCTAGTGACCCATGGGCCTTACTGTTTGCCTCCACCAGCACACACAAATTATCCTTGAAGGACATTCTTTTGCCTGAACGCTTCTGGGAGCTTGCAGAGTGATACACTAATAAAGGCTTCACTTTGCAATCACCAGTAGCATTGGCACACATGAGAAGAGTAAGCCTTTCTTTTCATAGGCTTATGTCCTGGAGTGCTTTTCACTCCTGAGTAATGTAGGTCCTGCTTGGCATTTTCTCCAGAACAGGCTGTTTCATCACAAATTTAAACACTTGTTCAGGTTTCAGTCCTTACAGTTTCTATGTACTCCTTGAATCCGGCACATATTTTTCAGCCGCTTTGTGGTCGAACTGGCACAGCATCACCTGCCTTATACACTATGGATGCCACCTAGCTTCTTAAATCCTCTCAAACCAACCTTTGTGGCCTTAAATTTCCACTCACATAATCACTAGTAGCAGGACATTTTTTTAATTAAATCCACATGCAAACTTCCTAGCCTTTTTCACATATGATCGCTTGAGAGCGCTATTCCATTGCTAGCTGTTTTTCCATTTATCCACACCCATAAGAGTCTCTACATCTTCCATCACTTGCGATCATTGTTTCGAAAACACAGTTAAAACCTTTGGCAAGAACAGCTCCTGATTGCCGTTTTCTTGGCCACAATAGAAGAGATGAGTTGGATTGGGTGTCTGTACAACCTGACAAGGTCGGTGATATATGCACTCCACTTTTACTTATCAATGATCTTTTCTTTATTTCCTATGGAATTCTAACCTATTGCTTGAATTAGTTGGAACTAGAAGCTTTCTTGGGGCCTATGGTCACTTATTTTCCGAGAAACCAGCCACAGAAAACACTGTAATAAATACGAAATGTTCCGATTGTATGCTTTGAATGTTACGCGGGAGGCTGGCTGGTAAACAATGCCACGGCGGAAAATATGAGGTGGCTCAGGCCACACTCATTGGACGATTTCGGTCGAAGGCCCGCCCTGTGGGGGTTTTTGGGCGCTATGCGGAGGCAAAATTTAGCGATTCAAAGCGTCCGCTATTGCGGATTGTCCGTTATGCAAGGCTGTCCGTTATGCGGGGGTCACTGTATATCCATGGGCGGGAGGGAAAGTGGAATAAGACTCTTCCTCCATAGCCATGCGAATTGTAAAAGTCAACTAAATGCAGAAAAACAATGGGGCTTGTAACCCCTTTTCCTGTAAAAATTACTAAAAAGAATAAGAATAAGAAAATTATCCAAAGTGGGAAGTTCTGAATGTGCGTGGTAATGTTGTGCAAATGATAAAAAAGAGATGATGTGGTTGTTACGTATGAAAAGAAGCTGGGATTGTCTGGATTTTAAGTGGAAAACAAAGCTGAAGGGGGTGGTAGGAGAGTGGTAGGAGAGCTTTCAGTGGAGAGGAATAATGTGACTAGGTCAGGGGTTTTCAAATTGTGTTAGAGCTAAAAGAAGAGCTAAGCAATAATGTTTGAAGGATAAGTTGTATGGCAGGATAAAGGTGGATGTGAAAAGAGGGTTATAGTAAACAATATATGCACTGGAGAAGAGGAGAAGTGTAGAGGAGAGAGAGTGATTTTGGGAAATGTTGAGTGAATGCATGGGAGTTTTGAACCAGTGTGAGAGTAATATGTGGTTTTGGGATTCATGGCCTAAGGGGGCGAAGAAATGTTGTGGAGAGAGTAGTATGTTAAATTTGGGCGGTGCCAGGGGTAATGAAAATGAGAGAGCCTTTAAATTGAGCTATGTTGTAGAAAGAGGTATTTTGTATAAGTAATACATATTTTATGAAAGAAGATGATACATATTATACAAGGTATGATAATAGCACATAATGAAAGTAGTTTGTCTAGATTATGTTTTGGTGGTAAAAGGTAGGTGGGTAGGCTCAGGATGTACACGTTTATAGTTCGAGGGGCAACTGATATATTGTGTTCATTATTTAGTTTGTAGCTCAGTTTGAGTAAGACGGTGATGGGGACAGAGGAAATGGCAACCAACAAAAGCAAGAGGGAGGTGAAAGGTGTATAAAATAAGGGAGGAGAAGTTCGGGTGAGATCTAAGCAGACTATTGCAGATAAGGTGGGCTGGTGCCAGTATGAGTAGTGGGGGGGGGGGGTGGGGGTGATTGGAAGAGGGGTTGGAATAGTTTTAAAAAATGCATATTAGAATGTGGGGCAGAAGTTTTGTGGTTATAGGATGGGTTGGGTGCAGGAGGAAAGAGGAGTGATTGTGGAAAATGATGAAGGTATAGAGTGTGATAAAAGAGAAAAAGTTAAATTATGAGATGTTTTTACAAAGCCAAGAAGTGTAATAAGAAGAGCGGTCGTATATGAGAGAGTAATAAGAAAGGTGAAGAGAGTGGTTGAGAGGGAGTTCAAATGGAGGGCAGATGATAGAGTGGGAGAGGCAACTGTCACGAAATTTTAATGAAATAAGAAAAAATTTTGGAATGCGTAAACAAGTTAAGGGAAAGCCTAGAGATAGAGAAACGAATGTGACTTGTCAGTTAAAAAACAGAGTAGGGGAGTAGTTAGATGGGGGATGGAAGTTTTAGGTCAGATGGCGGAGAATATTTTGAGGAACTTTTAAATGTCGACGAAGAAAGGGAAAGCGGTAATTTCATGCACTGGCCAGGGAGGTTTACCATCTTGTGGAGTGAAGTAGAACATAAAGCAGCTGGAAACTGACGGGATCATGACAGAATTGTTTAAGCAGGGGGAGTTATAGTGTTGGAAGTGGTTGGTATTTTTCCTTTAATAAAATGTATGAAAAGAGGGGAGGACCTAGGGATTGGCAGGACGTGAGCATGTATAGTCCCTTTATTATAAAGGGAAGGGGTACAAAAGAGATAGTACAAAATTATAGAGGAATAAGTACTGAGTTATAACCAGGAAAAAAAAAAAAGTGTACGTAGGGTTATAATTGAAAGAATTAGAGGTTATAAGGCAGAATGAGGATTGCGGTGGGCAGGAGGTTTCAGAGTGGGTAGGGGATGTGTGATCAAGTGTTTATATGAAGCATATAGGTGAACAGTATTTAGATTAAAGGTAGGGAAGATTTTATTGTATTTATGGATTAGACAAAGGCATATGATAGAGTGGATATAGGAGCAATGTGGCAGATGTTGCAAGTATATGGAGGGAATAGCGTGGCAGTACTCAAAGGCTGTAAAGAGTTTTTATGAGGATAATGAGGCTCAAGTTAGGGTGTGTAGAGAGCAGGGAGACTCTTCCCAGTAAAAGTAGCTCTTAGCAGGGATGTGTAATGTCACCATGGTTTGTTTAATTATATTTATAGATGGGGTTGTTAAAAGAAGTAAATGCTAGGGTTCGGTAGAGGGTGGAATTAAATATGGGGAATCAAATACAAAAATGGGATTGACACAGTTACTTTTTGTTGATGATACTTGTCCTTATGGAAGATTTTATAAAGAAAAAAATTGCAAAGGTTAGTGGATGAGGTTGGAGTGTGTGTAAAGGTAGAAAGTTGAAGGTGAACATAGAAAAGAGTAAGGTCGATGTGGGTATATCAAATGAATTTAGATAAGAAAAATTAGGATATCAATTTAGGGACGGAGGAGTATGGAAGAAGTGAATGTTTTCAGATACTTGTGGAGTTGACGTGTTGGCGGATCTGGATTTATGAAGGATTATGAGGCATAATCATAGGAAAAGGGAAAAAAGGTGATGTGGTGAATCGAAGGTATATGTGGTTGACAAAAAAACGTTATCTATGGAGGCAAAGAAGGTGAATGTATGGAATGTATAGTAGTACCAACACTCTTATATGGGAGTGAAGCTTAGGATGTGAATGCGCAGCGAGGTGGTGGTTGGAAGGCAGTGGAGATGTCCTGGTCTAAGGGGCAATGTGTGGGTGTAAATTATCATGCAGAATATTCGGAGTATGGAAATTAGGAGGTGTGGAGTTAATAAATGTATTACTCAGAGGGTGAAGAGGGTTGTTGAGGTGGTTTGGTCATTTTAGAGAGAATGGATCAAAGTGAATGAATGGAGAGCGTTATAAATCATGTATAGGAGGAAGGAAAAAGACAGGGTAGGGGTGTCCTCCGAAAGGTTGGAAGGGAAGGGGGTGTAAGGGAGTTTTGTGGGCAAGGGGGCTTGGACTTCCAGCAGGCTGTGCATGAGCGTGTTCTCGATAGGACCGTGAATGGAAACGAATGGTATTTGGGACCTGACGATCTGTTGGAGTTGTGAGCAGGGTAATACTTAGTGAAGGGATTCAGGGAAACAGTTATTTACTATATAGCGGACTTGAGTCTGGGAAATGGGAAGTACATTGCCTGCCTCTAAAGGAGGGGTTTTCGGGATATTAGCGGTTTTGGAGGGATAATGTTGTGTATCTTTAAATGATATTGCTTCTGAACTGTTGTGTTCTGAGCACCTCTGCCAAAAACGTGATTATGTGTGAAGTGAGGTGAAAGTGTTGAATGTTGATGAAAGTATTTTCTTTTTGGGGATTTTCTTTCTTTTGGGCCCACCCTGCCTCGGTGGGAGACAGCCGACTTGCAAAAAAAAAAAAAAAAAAAAAAAAAAAAAAATATTAAATAAGATATCTTGACATGTCATATAAGTTATTTTCTTATATTCCTTCAATAGTGCATTTTGGTTTGATTCATGTGTGTGGTGTGTGTGTGCCATAACTGCCAGAAATACTGTAACCAAGCCTTAAGCCTGACCAATTCATAATCAGTTTGTTCAAATTGCAGTTGCTCATAAATTGTACCTTGTTCATGCTTCTAATTGCATTCCCATAACATTCAGTTTCATTATTCTATTTGCTCTAGTATTTTCCTAATCTAGACACAGGAATACATAAAGTTATATTCTACATTATTCTTCAGGGGTACTTTTCTTGGCTAACATATCAACTTTTTCCTGATGAAGGAGCAATCCAGTGCATACAGAATCCACAACAATTGTACATTAATTTCTTTTCCAGATTTTTGAGCATCTATACATAGCTTTTCCAATGAGCATGTTGCTAGTCACTATTGAGTCAAGAGCCTTCCAGTGATTGACATAAATATCAGTAATGATGAATGTGTCAAGCTCATTATCGTAAGTTAGCTTTAACACCATTAGGATGGCAAACAATTTGAAGCCAATGAAAACGTGGAACACCTAAAAAGGAAGGTGTTGTATTATATGGGGCCCTTCAGTACTGCAGTTGTAGGAAATAGTACACACATGCCTGGTTTTGGTTTACAAAGTTATTTAAGAAGGGTGCCCAGCACTACTCTGTATGAATTGTATAGGCTGTTACTGACAGTCCATAGTTTGTTGATCAAGACTGTTCTGTTCATCAGATATTCTTACTTCATTCCGGATACCTTGTCAGCACTCTGGCATTACTCTGTCTGTTTGTGTTCTGAGTGTCTTGCCTCATAAGCAGATTATCTTTTGATTTCTTTGTTGACATTCCATCATTCTTAAAATCATAACATGAGTTCAAACCTCACCCACTCTGTGGTTTGACATCAGTCTGATGTATTAACTTCGAATCAACCCTTCCCCTTTCCCTCCTTGTCCTCTTTCAACAACCCAAATTCTTCTACCATCTCTCACCCTTGCTATGTGACACTCAACGACCCATGTGGGTTAAGCGTTTGCGTCGAGTACAAAAATAATCAATGCAAATATATTTTCTAAAAAAATTATTAAGTACATATTCCTCCCCATTTATTAGTACAATATCATATGCATTTTTTAGCCACCTTCTTATATCTGCCATTTCAAGTATTATATGCGCTTCTTTTCCCATGTGTCAAGACAAGCAAAATTATTGTTAGCAATTTCTTATCATTAGTGACATTTCTCCCATTGTATTTTCTAGAGTGGTCAGTTAGCTTAAAGCACAAAGATCAAGTGCCATCACCAGTTGTGTTAAAATAATACATTACAATTAAAAACAAAAGCTATATTGTAGAAAGCTTTCAAATCACTGTGAATGCACTTAAAATAGTTTTATCAGTTTTATGATTTCGCAGCTGCCAAGAAAAGCCAAGTATCCAGACTTCATACGACTCCAGCCCAGCCAAGAAAAGTGTACTAAAAGTGACCAGGATATTGAAGTGTTTAAGCCAAGATTCAGACCCACTGTATCAGTATCCACCATCATACCAAGCATTGGGGAAAGAGAACAAGGTAAGAAATTTGCTTGGACAATATTTCAAAGATTTTGGACTCTGATCATTATTATACTGTATTCATGGAAAGTGTTAAGCTCATAAGAGTCCTGCAGCAATATACAGTGGTTAATAAAAGAGGAAGATGGGTGGGAAAGAGAGGCACAAGGTTGTTGAAATAGCAGTGGTAACCAGAGTTCCGAAAAGCCACTGTCATGTGTACTCAATAGATATCATTTGGCCAATGTAACAGGAATCCCTGATTATAAAACACTTCAAGTTATGGTGATGCACAATTAAGTTCCGGAGTCAAAAAAAAAATAGAGGAAAATACATTATTAAGTTACTGATCTGCACTTACGAGCATTTGACTGCAATTACCCTATCCTTTAACAACTATCATTTTCATTTACTGTTAATAAAAATTAAAATATTACAGGGACAAACTTGTTCTTAAGTTGAAACTCGAGTGTAACCGTTCCTAATTTTTCAAAAGATGATAGGATATATAAGTGTGGAGAGAATCAAATACAGAATAGAAGCATGGAATTTTTTACAAATAGCCCATGCTTAGGAGAAAGAAACCTATGATGTTTCAGTCTGACTTGGACCATTGACTAGTCGATGGTTTCAGTTTAACTTGGACGGACTGAAACATCATAAGTTTCTTCTGTGTGCTGATTATTTGTGTATTGTTCCAGTCATGGTACTGTTCATTTTTGCTCTTCATGCATTTTTTTTTTTTTAGCTATCACAGCATGTAGAGAAACAAGTAATTTTTAGCTTTATGCAGGTTTGCTATGTCAGTTTGCATTTATGGAGTGCCCAATATCTACCAGCAGTTTTCTGTATGTGATAAAAATTCACGCATGTGATCAGTGGGATTGACAAAACAATGAAGATTTCTGAGAGATTACTACACCTACCATGGGCCTGGAACACTGCATAACAAAGCCAGAAACCTATTGTATTTGACTGCATAGATATTCTTAAAATTTGATTAGGTTTTTAGCTGCCCTCTTCCACTACTGCATTTTTCAAATTGTTGACTTAGTCACATGATTCTTGTGTGGGGGAATACATGTATTATGTGGGCAAAGGGGGAGAAAAAATTAACGATAATGTGAAGATAAGCTACCTCTCCTGTTGCACTTGCTAATAGTGGTATTTATCAATGTCAAAATATGATCACATTATCATAGGGAAGTATTAAAGTAATAAAGGATCATACTTTGGTAGGAGAATGCCCGGAGCGGTTTGTGTAATCAGCTTTTTTTCGAGGGTGAGGAAGATAACTAATTCCTTGAACCAAAAGCCCATTACCAGCACATTTAGTAGCACATTTTATTTTAGTAGTGTACTTGTACCTTACTGGAACTGAAATTGTATATAAATAAGCCCATGTTGGCAAAATGGTTTTATTAACAGTAGTACTTGCTGCACTTTATGCCTTTCTATTGTTATTCACATTATATATAGTACTGTTCATAAATAAGGCAGATTGTTTCTCAACACAGATAAATCATCTGCAACAACAGCTTCAAGTGTTCCATGGCAGCCACCAGAAGATAATGAAATTGAAAGGGAGTCTCTGCCACAGCGAGACAGAAATGGAGTTGGTAGAATAACAGTGTACCTATGCTCTGTGTCCGCCCTGTGCCTTTTGACTATAGTGTTTTGAATAATTTATGATGCTATGTATGTTAAATTTATTATAAATTAATAAAATAAAACTAAAATTTTTCAATTTTATATTAAAGGTGTATATACGTATAACTTTTTTTATAATTAAGTACGAGACTTTACAAAAGTGTGAATAAATAACTTTTACTAGACATTAGTATACAGCCTCTCCTCACTTAGCGACTTGTATTGGGTACTTGGTTTACTGATACTCGAATTAGGATCGGGGCTCTCTGGCCAGAAATACATACCTAATACGTAATGTATAATACGACTGTTTTTCTCTATTTATTACAATATACAGTACACTACTGTATAAACATTTAAAAATATACTAAGAATGTTATAAATGGTGCAAAGGTGACATTAAAACAATATCAAAGATGGTTGACACAAATCCACTACCATTATAGCATACCCCTTGCTTAGTGACGAATTCGTTTACCGATGTGGTTTTTGGAACGGAACTCAGTCGTTAAGTGAGGAGAGGCTGTACTGCATCATTATCAAAATACTGTATAGTATTTATTTTAATATAATTAATGATGAATAAAATGATATAATTTTTGTATGTAATACACTGGAATCTTGGTACTTGAACTTATTTCATTCCAGAAGGCTGTTTGAGTACCGAACTAATTTTTCCCAACCAATTTTTTTTTTTGGGTTGGCTGTTATCATTAATCTTCGTAGGCCCCATGATGACTTATTTGTACAAATCATATAAAAAAAAAATACACCAAAAAAGGACAAGAAACACAAAATAGTTTACAGTGAAGTTCTGGCAGGTCGGGTTTGTTTGGTCGAGTGCCAAGCAAATGGTCAACTACCGATGATTTTTTTACGAAACAAAGCCTTCGAATACCAAATTTTTCAAGTACCAAGGTTCCACTGTATAACACTAGACTGAATTTTGATGTGTGGTTTTCGACTGCTTGTAAAGTTCAATATATTTGATTTCCATCGATTTTTGATGTATTGGTGTTTTAGTTCTTTTATATTGTTGATGTGCTCTGTATAGTACTGTATAATAATATATTTTTATACTTTTGGAATTTGATAAATATATTGGTAAGAGTTTGTCGCACAACTCTATGTATCATCTGTTCAGTGAAGTAAGTGTGTGTTTGTGAGACACTGTGGATAGTAAAGTTAAAATCAACAGTGTAGTAATAAATATGAATAACTCTTGTACAGTATCTGCATGGAAATAATGGAAATATCAAGACAGTGATAGTGTGAATGATGGTTAAGGTGTTTCTTTTTACATCACCTTACCTTGGTGGGAGACAGCCAGTGTTAAAAAAAATACTTTTTAGTCTGCTAGAGATCTTCAAGTGTCAGAGAGTCATCACCTAAGTATATTTGCGATATTTTCATGCTATTGTAAAGAGATGGGATGATAAACAATTCTTAATAATACTCAATTTTAGACTGATACAGATACCATCAAATTAGCCAATACCCGGTGATACTATCAAAATTAGTGATACTAGTACAGTGGACCCTCAACCAACGATGGCATCGTATAACGTTAAATCCGACTAGCGATACATTTTAACGCAAAAAATTTTTGCTCTCGGGACTAGCGCTAAAAAAACTCGGGACTCAACGCGATTCGTTCCGTTCGAGACGCATCCACTTGTGGCCTGGCACACCTCACTAGTCCCGTGGGTTGCCAGTGTTTTTACAAGCACCCGCAGCCACTGCCGGTCCCATCCAAACATACGTTGGAACATTTCATATTATCACCAGCATTTTAAGTGATTGGCACCTGCAAAAATAAGTCCACCATAGGCCCATAGAAAGTTCTAGTGCCAACCTTACAGCAAAAAAAGGGTGAGAATTACTATGGATATGAAGAAAGAGATCATTGCTAAAGTATGAAAGTGCGACGGTGCGTGTCTCCGAAAGCTGGCCAAGTTGTACACAAAACTCCAATCAACCATTGTTACTATTGTAGTGGAGTGCGTTGTCTCTGAGTGGCCCAAGTTGTACACAAAACCCAATCAACTTTGCCTATAGCTGATGCCAAGAAAAACGCAACAAGGAAAGCTGTTCTTGCCAAAGGTTGCAACAATATTTTCAAACTGAGAATCGCAAGTGATAGAAGATGGTGAGAGAGAGAGTGTTATTGGTGTGGATAAACGAAAAAACGATAGCAGGCGATAGCATCTCTCAAGCGATCATATGTGAATAAGGCTGGGAAGTTGCATGACGATTTTTAATTAGGAAAAATGTCTGCAACTGAGTGGTGATGAGAGTGAAATTTAAGCGCCAGCAAAGGTTGGTTTGAGAGATTTTAAGGAATCGTAGTGGCATTACCATAGTGTGTTAAGCATGGTATGATGCGCTGCAGTTCGGACCAAAATAAGCAGCTGAATAAAAATAGTGCAGAATTCAAGGAGTACATAGTAAAGAAAAATTGAAACTGAAACACAGTGTTTAATTATGATGTGAAACAGGCTGTTTTGGAAGAAAATGCCAAGCAGGACTACATTATCAGGGGGGAAAAGGCGCTCCTAGGACATAAGCCTATGGAAAGACAGGCTAAGTCTGTTGATGTGTTGCTAATGCTAGTGGTGATTGCCAAAGTTGAAGCCTTTATTTGGTGTGTTGGGTCACTCTGAAACTCCCAGAGTGTCAGGAAAAACAATGTCCCTCAAGGCTAATTTGTGTGTGATGTGGAGGGCAAACAGTAAGGCATGGGTCATATAGTCCTTTTTATGACTGGTTACACCATGCATTTGCCCCCACTGTGAAAAATTACCTCCTGGAAAATAAATTGGACCTTAAGTGCCTCCTGGTATTAGACAATGCTCCTGGTTTCCTTCAGACGTGGGGCCCAGATGCGGACTTTCTGGGGACCATGAGCTTCATTAAGGTCAAGTTTTTGCCCTCCTAATACCACTCTCTCCTGCAGGTCCTGCCAAACTTCAAAAAAATCTACACAAAGCTATGTTTGAAAGGTGCTTTGTAGTGACCTCTGAAAAAACTCAATTGACTTAAGAGAGTTTTGGAGAGATCACTTTAGCATCCTTCCAATTGTGTAAACATTATAGGTAAGGCTCGGGAGCGAAGTTGACTAAGAGGACCTTGAACTCTGCTTGGAAGAAATCTGTGGCCCCAGAATGTGTAGACAAATGGGATTTTGAAAGGATTTGAGGCTAACCCTGAGAGCCCTATGCCAGTTGTGGAATCAATTGTGGCATTGGGGAAGTCTTGGGGTTGGAGGGTTAAATGGGGAGGATGTGGAAGAGTTGGTGGAGGAGGGACAATGAAGAATGCTAACATGATGAGCTGCAAGATCATCTTCAACAACAAGAGGCCAGACCTGAGGAAACTGCTTCAGAGGAGGGGAGAGAGAAATTGAAGAAGTTGTCTACTTCAAAGATTAAGGAAATGTGTTGCTATTGGCTTAATAAAGTGCAAACCTTTTTTTGATGAAAATCACCCTCGGCACAGCTATTGCAAGCCGTGCTGGTGACTATTACACTGACAATGTTGTGAAATACTTCAGGAATGTCATAAAGGAATGGGAGGTACAGGCCTCTATGGACAGATATGTTGTGCGACAGAGGTCCAGTGACTCTCAAGCTGATCCTAGTGGCATGAAAAGAAGGGAAGTAACCCCGGAAAAGGACTTGACACCTCAAGTCCTAATGGAAGGGGATTCCCCTTCTAAACACTAACACCATCCACACACACCCCTCCTCCCATCCCATCAATCATCACCAGATCTTCAATAAAGGTAAGTGTCATGTAATTGTACATGTCTTCTTCAGTTTGTGTGTATTAAAATTAATATTTCATGTGGTAAAATTTTTTTTTTTCATTACTTTGGGGTGTCAGAAACGGATTTATTTGATTTCCATTATTTCTTATGGGGAAAATTAATTCGACCTAACGATGAGCTCTCAGGAACAGATTAATATCGTTGGTCGAGGGTCCACTGTACTTGGTACACCCCCTGCTGTTGTATACTGGTTATTCATATAGATTACATATACTGTCAGTGTATGATTTGCTCAATACAATAATTATGCATGTTCAATTTTTAATTTATTTTTTATTTGCTTAATTTTCCAATTCATTTATATACTAATTATTATTACTACATTCATGGCAAGGTACTGAACTCATAGCGGTTATACAGTGCTTGGAAGTCAATCAGATTCAAAATAGGGGAGGGTAGGTCCAATTCCTAGAATCAAGAGTCCTTCACCAGCCCCTAACTTCAGAAATTTAGTTTGCTCTCACTGTGCACACAGCCTTCAAGGGATGGGAGGAGGGATGGAGGTTCTTCATTCTTGGAATTAACCCATCTTCTCATCCTTGAAATCAAACCCAATTAAATCCCATTTTCTATGGACTGTATGATCCCTGTGAGTTTAGCACTTCATACAGTACTATCTGCAATGTCTCATGTGTAATACTGATTGTGGAATATTACTTCATGATACTGTGTATTATGATGAATGTAACAGGGAAGCCTAATCCAAGAAAGAAAACAGCATTTAGCCTAAAATAGATTGAATATATTATATTAGTTTATTTACTAGAGACCATATTCCTTTACTGCTTCTGAGTAATTATAATAAGGGCATCTGGGCGAGTACAAATGTGAAGCACATATGTCTGGTACTCAGCAGATGGAGGATGAAGCCTCCACTACGTCTTGCACTGAATGACCCACGTCGGTTGAGTGCTGAACATGAATTATTATTATTATTGTTACTGCTTCTAGATGTTGTGATGACAACTTGTATTATTCATGCTGCTTGATTATTATTATAATCATGGGGAGCGCTAAACTCGTAGGATTATACAGTGCCTGTGGGGGGATGGAAGGCATTTAGGCTCAATTCAGGGAACTGGAGCACAGATCCAATTTATTTATTTATTTATTTATTTATTTATTTAAAAATTTGAGCACACATACAGAGGTACAAAAAATACAGATAAGAGCAGCATGCCAAAGCCACTTATACTATGCATAGCATTACGGGCTGGCTTAAAATTAACTTAAGATTAACTAAGCAATGATGAAATCAGTGCCATAAAACTTTATGTAAAAGATTACTATAAAGCACAATGTGAGTATTACAAAGACAGGTCATATGGTTGCATGACATGTTGTACATTCAGTAGAATGGGAGTATTCTGTTAGGTAGTGTATTTAATAAATAATAAAGTAGATTGGGTTTTAGGTTTAACCATTTATGTGATATAATTGTGAGAAAAAACCCCAAAAATTTTAAGATATACAATTTTTATAGGTTCAGGTTATGCAGTATTTATTTGGGTTTTGGATGTGAGTAAGTCGATCTTTGAGGAAGAGACTTGAATTTATAAACAGTAGTGTTTTCTTTTAATATTTACCAAGGTAATGAATTCCAGGATATTTGCGGCCTTTTAGTGCATTGAGTTTTTGCCTTAGCGTGAGATGGACACGAGGACATCAAAGAGTGATCTGTTGCCTTGTGTTATGGTATGTGTTTGTTGAGGTTGGAAGGAGATGTTTGAGGGGAGGGTTAATATCAGGAGTTAAGTGTTCTATGTATGTAATAGGTGCAGTAGTAATAAGTATGGATGTTTTGTATGGTGAGTAGGTTGAGTGTATTGAATATTGGTGGAGTGTGCTGCCTGTAGTGAGAATTTGTTATTCTAACTGCAGCCTTTTGTTGGGTAATTAGTGGTCTGAGATGGTTACTTGTTGTTGAGCCCCATGCACAAATTCCATAGGTGAGTAGGGTAAAAAAAAGGGAGTGATATAGGGCCAGGAGGGCTGACTGTGGAGCATAGTACCGTATCTTCGATAGTATGCCTACAGTCTTGGAAATTTTCTTAGAAATTTGTTGTATATGTGTATGAAATTTGGTCTATTATCAAGGTGGATTCCTAAGAATTTTCCCTCTGTTAGCTTTGGGGATTTGGTGAAACCGTTTATCATTATGTTAAGAGGGACATCTGTAGCTCTGTTACCCAAAATGAATGAAGTAGGTTTTGTCCAATGTTTAGTGTAAGTTTGTTAGTCCTCATCCAGGGAGATTTTTTCTGAATTCGGTATTTACAGTATTGGCTAGCGTGACTGGGCTCGGGGGGGAGAAGACGTATGTAGTGTCATCTGCAAATAGTGTGGGTTTGAGTAATTGCGAAGCATTTGGTAGGTCATTTATGTATAGGAGAAAGAGAAGAGGGCCAAGGACACTTCCCTGTGGGACACCAACTGTAATTGGTTGTGCAGAAAAGGGTTTTCCCCCTTTGCGTACAAATATTGGCTTCTGTTGCTGAGGTATGACTTGAGGTAGTTGAGGGAGTGCCCTCTTATACCTTTGTGTGACAATTTTACGGGGTTCAAGAGCCCCTCACCAGCTAAAGGAACCCGCTTGAGGGGTCATGGTGTTTGAAGACAAGGGGACAAAAAATTTACGCCATGGAACAGGTAGGTTTGAACCATGGTAAATGAATAATAAAATTCTGGGTGTGTTTTAAAACCACGGACCAGTTGGCTCTTTTTATGACCTAGTTGTTTTAGTTTTGAAATATAAATATTTATGTTAAAAGTTTACATTTGTTAAAGATTATAAAACAATTGTAGTTAATTGTTACTGTATAGGTCAATTTTCAGAAAAGAATTGAATCGCCCAGTAAATTTCATTGCGTGCAAATGCCATGACTAAAAAAATAATAAAATGGGATGCATAGCACGGGTAGAAAACCCCTGATGAAACGACTTCAAATTTGGGGGACAACTTCCAAGGGATAACTATTTGAAAAAAAACGAAGTCCACTAGTTAAAATCATAAAAAAAACAATTTCTCTGTCCACTACAATGCCATCGTGCCCTATTCTTCCTATTTGTCCCCTTTAAAATTTAAGGTTTATGCTGAGTTTTTTAAAACAGAACTGGAAAAACCATGGGAAAGGGCGGGGGTTTTAACTTTAAAATGGCCTGGGGTTTTAGGACTCCTTGCCATGGATTCAATCCCTGTCATTTTTTTTTTTTTTGGGGGGGGGGGGGGTGGACAGAGTCTGTAGGTTGTCCTGCCTCTCCATTTAGCTTAACAAGGTTTCCAAGTGATTTGTAACTATAAATCTCACAAACTAAAGGGGGACTATTATTAGGTGGACTGCTACCTGCTTGAAGTTTTCCCGTTTGTCAGGGTGTGAAAAAATTTAGGCCTATAGGACTACTGGCAGCATCAGCAGTCAACAAGTTTGGCCTCAGGCTTGGCAGTGCGATTAGAACCCCTAACACTAGTCATGGGTCAGTATGGGAGACAAATTTCCTGTTGTCTATGTTATACTCAAGTTTGTTAAGCATACTTAAGTAGCCAGGGTTATACCACTCTTCAAGAGTAGAGACCCATCCTGAAATCAAAACCTATAGATCAATTTCTTCTTTGTCTTTACCACAATTAAGTAAACATATAAAAAAAAATACGAAAGTGAATGTACAAATTCCTAACAAGCAATATCTTGAACCCTTGTGTTGTAGCTGAAGGAGAATCACAAGCAAAGTTACCACTTGGCTGGTTGTTCTGCCCAAAATGCTCTGCATAACCATGGGCTCTCTACATATATCAAGTATCACCCATTTCTATACATCACGTGGAAATAAATTTTGAATTTGAATTTGGGCTTGTAAAAGCCACTGACAGCAGATGGCTGGTTTATTAGCTGACATTACAACAGAACAATTGACATAAACCTTCTCCCCAAATATAAATAACATGATCCATAAATGCACAGGATCGAAGTTACTCTTTAGTCTTATAACTTAGAATTACATTCACTACTCAATTCCCAACACCTTGTGTTTGGTTTCAGGACCAAAAAAATACATGATGCAATAACAAAACTGTTTCTCTCAGTCTACACATTAAAACCCAACGAATATCCAATAGGCCTTTTTATTTATCGAAGAAAAGGTTTTGACACAACAGACCCCATCCTCCTCCTCAGATTACTGAAAAATATTAAGTCCATTTCATGCATTCTCCTGCATAAAGTCCTACCAGATTCCAAAATGCAACTGTCAATGGCACCACATTGCAACACTAATCCAGCAATCAGTTATCGGTCCATCAGTAATCAGGCACTAATTTTGGCTAGCATAATTTCAAATTTCACCATTATACTGACTCAAATTTATCATCGTACTAACTCAGAAATTGTGCAGATGGTTGTAAATCCACAGCAGAAAGCCAGTGGAGGAGAAAGCAGTGATGAAAATGAGGAAGATGTAGCAGAAAGTCTGTTGACAGGTTAATTAAGTGTACTCTAACCTAACTACTCTGTAATCCGGCAAACTCACTAATCCGGCACACTACAGGTCCCAGTGATGCTGGATTAACGATGGCCGACCTGTATTGCTACATAACTTCGGTATCCTAAGGAGACAAGCATTGTATACTATTAATGTAATGACTTCATCTACTCAATCCATCAATATAGGGGTGCTGCAAGACAGCATACTAGGGCCACTTTTATTTTTTCTGTTTGTCATTTGCAATCCAAATTTCAGTTAATCTCAACAACATAGCCAAGACTGAATTAGAAAAGGTAGTTTGTTAACTAATTTGAGGTCATTCAAGACTCCAAATAAATTAACAAACTAAAAATGTATGCCTAAATAGAGATATATATAATACAATGAAAGATATTATGAGAGAAAATTCACCGCAAATTTAAATTAAAACACATTAAGGACATAACTAAGAAAGTTTCCGAAACAGTGGGCATTCTCTTCAGAATACAGTGGACCCCGGTTTACGATATTATTTCATTCCAGAAGTATGTTCAGGTGCCAGTACAGACCGAATTTGTTCCCATAAGGAATATTGTGAATTAGATTAGTCCATTTCAGACCCCCAAACATACACATACAAACACACTTACATAAATACACTTACATAATTGGTCGCATTGGGAGCTGATAGTAAACCGGAGGTCCACTGTACTATGTTGCTCTGTACTACTCTTTAATCTATCCTTACTCCTCACTAATGGTATGTGTGTGCTGGGGATGCACAACAGTAAATCATTTACGATGATTTGAACCTACTTAATGTACAAAGCATCAACACATTCACACTTTTGACCCCTACAGGTTAAGCACTTCTCTACAAATGTGATTTTTTTTTTTTTAACACACTGGCCATCTCCCACCGAGGTAGTGGCCCAAAGAGGACTAAAAGCAGTTTCACCATCACTCGTTCCATCACTGTTTTGCCTGAGGCACACCAATACTACAGTTCAGATGGTCATCCAAACTGCAATATCCTCACCCTTCCTTCACAATGCAGACACTGTACTTCCTGTCTCCTGAAACTGGAAATACCCACTTCATTGATTACTCTTGTTCTCCTGCCATTTTATGATCTAAAAAATGGTATGGTGATACTGAAAAGATATGGAAAGACACACTTAAGTACCGTTCAGGACATTTATTTGAGGAAACTTTTCTCCACAAATGACTTCTCATAATAAGTTGCTCATGGCAAAACATTACTTCTAATAAACGTCCTGAACTTTACAAAAGTGTCTTTTTCCACATTTTATGATCTACATGGACATAACACTTTCCCACGAATATAATAATCCCTGGAGTGACCGGGCCTCCCACCAGATCAGAGCCTGATCAACCAAGCTGTTACTGCTCGCCGAACGTAATCCAACATACGAACAACAGCCCGGCTAGTCAGGTACTGACTTCAGGTGCCTGTCCAGCTCTTTCTCTTAGACAGTTTACCTGACAGAGCACTGTCAGTCATAGCTCCAACCACCACCTCATGAAAGCTGTAACTAGTGCTACATTGTCCTCTTCGCTTCCGGGCCGAGTGGACATGCTGCGCAGGTGCTCCCGATTCAGTTGATTTTCTGCGCAGTTTGCCTGTTTTGAACAATCAACATGGCGGATAGACATGGCAGACGTGTGAATACTGTCTGTGTGGAATTAGTACGTGGGGCCCTAAGCAGTTCTACAATGCAGGTGCTACTCCCTACCATTATTCGTGATGTGTATGGGATACCCAATGAAGAGCTTTATGGTGTGGCTGTTAACGGAGTTACGAGGATTTTCATCAAATTTATAAATGCTGGATTTTACTCGAGCATAGTTGACAAGTACCACGAGAAGAGGATGGCCATGAATGCAGCAGTGGAGGTATGTCTACATGATGTATCCAGCTATGTGACATACGTAAAAGTCAGGAATGTGCCCTTTGAAGCTACAGAGTATGATGTGGTTGCAGTCTTCCGTCGTTATGGCAAGATTCATGCGGCGGAATTGGGAGTGTGGAAGGAAGGGGCTTATGTGGGACTGCCCGAGGGATCCTTCAATTTGAAGATGACGTTACGGCAATCAATTCCTTTGTATGTTTTACTGGAAGAGTTCCGAACGCAGGTCTACGTATACTATGCAGGACAGAGGCGGACTTGTAGGCTGTGTGGATCATTTGACCATATGGCAGCCCAATGCCATTGGAAACCAGGACGGAGGGAACAGATGCCAACACCGGTGGATCAGCAGTTGGGTCCTGTGGTGCAGGAGACAGATGCAGCCGAAAGGCAGGCATCATGCAGTTGGAGTGAGGAAGTGGATAAAGCAGAGGCGGAGACGGACTCATGTGCTACGTTACCTGTGGGGACGGGGCCTGAGCAGACGACGACGACGAACGATGACGGTGAGCCTGTAATGCAACAGGATGGAATGTTGGATGAGGTTTTGAATACCTTCCTGAGTGAGGTGGAGGGGAGTCTGGATGATGAGCAGCATGGGCGCTCATTGGAGGAGACTACAGTCTCATCGGGATGTGGGAAGACCGTGTGCAATGAGGGGAAGAAGCACACGGTAGTGGCTGAGGTGCACAGAGTGTGCATGGAAGAGGAGGTTACATGTGGATCGGAGGTTCACACAAGAGAACAGCTGGGACGTCTGATATGGATGACGTCTTAACGCCAGGGCAGACACCTGGGAAGAAGTCTTGGAAGCCCAGGTTGGATCTCCCGGAGAGTGGGTGTAGCGGTGCTGAAGTACTGAAAGGTTCAAAGGATAAGGGGGGGTTGGGGGACTGGACAGACAAGGTGACAAACGGGGCTCTAGTCAGCAGCCAGGTCATGCGGGTGCCATTCCAAGGCGGCGGGGCAAGCCGCCTTTACTGTCATAATTCAAGGTTGTAACGATCAATGTTAATGGCCAGAGAGCCGAGGTTAAAAGAGTATGGGTGGAATGGTTTTTAAAGAGATTTAATGTAGATATATGTTTCATTCAGGAGCACAATTATAAGTTTGGTTGTGAGTTGTCTTTGAAAGGATATAAGTTGTATGTGAGTGGCTCTTTGAGGTTAAAAGGTGGGGTTGCTGTGGCTGTAAAGGAAATCAGTCCATTGCGTATTTTGGGGTGGGAGGAGGGGGGGGGAGGGTCGTGAGGGTGGAGGGGGAGTGGGGTGCAACGAGGGTTTGTTTTATAGGAGTGTATATGCCGGCAGATGGCAACGCACGAGTCAAGGAGAACTTTGTGAGGGAATTTTTGATGTACTATTTAAGGGGTTTACCTTTAGTCACTGTAATAGGGGTAGATTGGAATTGTGTTATTAGGGGGGTGGGGGGATGGTGGGCTTGTTACGTAATGTGTTTGGAGACGTGGGGGTTTTGGATGTTGTGGGGAGGGGGGGGGTGGCAGGTTGAGTATACGTTTGTCAGACGGGATTATGCTGCAAGATTGGATAGGATCTATGCAACGGAAGCTGTATGTGTGTTGGGATTCAGGACTTTTGATGTGGGGTTTTGTGATCATAGGGCAGTTATAGCAGATCTTGATTGGGAAGGTATGGTTAGGATACAATCGGGTTTTTGGAAATTAAATGCAAGACTCGTGAGGAGTGAGGAGGTGAGTATGGCTTTTGGGGAATGGTGGCAAACTTTTTGGGATTCTAGAGAGGTAGAGTCGTGTGTCTTAGAATGGTGGGAAAGGCACACTAAGCCGGGTATAGCAGGTTTCTATAAGAGGAAGGGAAGAGGCAGGGTGGAGGTATGGGTTGCAAAATTATTTTGAATATCAGCTAAATGGGTGTTATGAGGAAGGGGGGGGGCAGTACGGAAACATGGTGCAACTCAAGGACAGGTTGGCAGAGTTACATAATGGTAGATTTGATGCAGTACGTGTAAGGGCGGGAATGGAGGCTGTGCTGTGGGGTGATAAACCTTCAGGACGTGTTTTGCGAGGTTTTAGAGTAAGGCAGAAGGATTCGACTATTTTAAACTTGGAGGTAAGTGAGGATATGGGTGGTTATCACAAGGGACAGGTACTGAATACTACAGAAGGCATGAGCAATTATGCTGATTTCTGGTTCCAAAAGAAGTAGGGGAAGGGGGAGGAGGGCGATGCTATTGAGGTGGTGTGGGGGGGGGGGGAGAGGTTTAGGGTCATGTGGAGAGGAGGGCATGGGGATGGAAGGTGAGATTAGCATGGGGGAAGTTGAGGAGGCTGTGTTCAACATGAGTACTGGCAAGGCGCCGGGTATAGATGGGATATCAAATTATTTTTATAGAATTCAATGGGAGCACATTAAGTACTGTCTGGTGAGGGTCATGAATTGTATGCGACGGGAGGGACAGTTAGGACAGACTTAGTGAACGGGTGTAGTCGTATTAGTACGCAAAAAGCAAGAGGGAAGAGTACTGAGTGAGTACAGAGCTATTTCGTTAATGTGTGCCGACTACAAGATTTTCGCGAAGATACTGGGCAATAGGATGAAGGTGTTAGGTGGGGTTATTCATAAGGGGCAGATGGGTATTCCGGGCAGAAGCATGAGAGATGGGCATGGCCGCATTAGGGATTTTTTGGAGGGTTGCAGCGGAGGGGGGCTTTTGGGCATTGATTGGGAAAATGCATATGACTGTGTGGATAGAAACTTTCTGAGGGCTAGTTTGTTGCATCTCGGTTTTGGCATGGGAGTGGTGAGGTGGGTTGATACAATGTATTCATCTGCAATGGTGAGAGTACAAATTAATGGCAGGTTGGGAAGGCCGTGTATGCAGCATCCATTTTATGGGCTCGTTGAGGGGAGGGGGATTTTAAATGGAGAGAAGGATGGGTGTATAGATGCGGTGGGGTATGTGGATGATACCACTGTTCTGATGGCCGGAGTGGAGGGATTGCGTACGGTGGAAAGTGTGTTGGAGCTTTTCGGGAGGGCATCTGGCAGGCGGGTGAACAGAGCAAAATCAAGTTTGCTGGAGGTGGGTGCCTGGGTGGGGTGGGGGGGCTTGGGGTTGGAGTTTGGGTGGGAAGTAGTGGCTAGGCTAAAAATTTGTGGAGTTATATACATGACAGATGCGCGGGAGGCTAGGCAGGTGAATTCGGAGGTGGTGGTGAAGGCAGTAAAAAGGTTAAGGAGTTTACGGGCGGGGGACGTCACCTTACAACAGCGGGCGATAATTGTAAATTCATTAGTTTATAGTAAAGTGTGGAGTATGGCTGTGGTGTATCCACTGCGGATCCAAGATGTACATGAGATTCAGAGGAGGGCATTACGTTATGTTTGGGGTTTCAGGAGGGCATGGCTAAGCAAGGAGGTGGTGATGTCGAATATACGCAGTGGAGGAGTAGGCCTTTTAGCGTTGGGGCCGAGAGTAAAGGCTTTATATGTGAAACAGAGGTTCGTTAGGGAGGGGGGGGGGGAAAGAGGGGTTAGAGTGAGTGAAAGTGATGAAGGATGTGAGGAGATGGTGGAGCGGAAAAGAATTAATTGAATGCGAGGATATGCTGAGGTTATTGTTGATTAGGGAGGTGGAAAAACTTAGGGTGGGGCGTTTGGTGACGATGAGCAGAAGGCCGGAAATCATACAGGGGGTATCGGTTTATCCCTTGTATGATTGGGGTATGATATGGAATGACTTTCGAAAGCTTAAGTTAATGCCGAGAGTACGGGAGTTTATATATAGGTTTATAATGGGGATATTAGCATCAAAAGCTGTTTTGTGTTCAATGGGATTGGTGAGGGAACAGACCTGCGATCACTGTGGAGAACAGGAAACAGCTTTTCATGCGGTTTATTTCTGTGAAGAGTTGAGGGAGGTAAGGGTGTGGTTAGCGAAGGTTTTTAGGTTGATGGGTGGGGGTAATGTAGAGACCCTGCGAGCCTTAACATTAGAAGTACGCGGGGTCTCCAGAGAAGTGAAAAGGGCGATTATGTATGTAGTGGTGGATTTTCTGTATATTTCCTGGAGGATGAGGGACACGGGAGGAGGAAGAATCAGGATTAGGGCAATTGCGGCGGGCATATATAGAACGGTTTGCAGAAACAAACTTATTTACGGGGGACAGTGGAGGGCACGTTTTCCGGAGACCTACTGCAAACTTACGGTCAATGGCCTCATTCAGTTGGCGAGCTAATTATACGTAAAGGACTGGTTTCCTTTATAAGCGGGTTGCCATTAGTTTTTCGGAGGGAGAGTGTATAAGGTAAAGGACTGGCGAAGGAATGTGAGGGTCGGGAAGGTATGTACTGCGTGGTGCTGTGTTGACATGTAAGTTTTGTGTGCAAGATTTTGATTAGCCCAAGATTTGTATAAAATAGGTCCTTGAGATTAAAAGAGTTATAGAAGTCACTGTCCATGTTAGTCTACCAGTTGTTGCAAAGATAATTTTTCCAGTATGTATTTTCGCAGTTTTTTATTGTAATTTTGTAGGGAATTTCTTTCCTCTTAGATGGGGTTTATATCTGTTTTTACATTTGTTTTCCATCACTTTTGTAATGTTATTAAGTTTCGTTGCTGATGCAACGTATGCTGTAAAAATCTTGCAGTTGTTGATGCTTTATACGCTTATGCAATTTTGTGTAAGGCTTATTTTTGTTATAAAGTAATGTTGACGGATAATTACCAGACTTTGTTCTTAAGTTAAATCCCATAATCAGTTGCATGTATATATAAAGTTACAAAAATTTGTTTGATCACTGCTGTGATCAATACGTATGCGAATGACGTGGGTGTATTTATAGATGAGTTTTCATGGGGGGGATGGGGGGGGGGTCCACCCTCCAACAGTTTTGTGTGTATGTGTCAGATATATTATCATTTTGTATAATGTGTGTCAGTGCATGGTGTGTATGTATTTTACGTGTTTCAAAATTTTTTCTCTTGCACTTGTGATATAATTCTTCGTAATCTTGTCCAGATCCTGTATTATTGTGGTATTTAATATTTTATACTACCTTGTAATTTATGATATTTTAAATAAAACATATAAAAAAACTGGTGCTACCTTCAAGGAAAGGGTAGATGCCTTAATGCTAGAAAAAGGCTCTTGATTAAGCCAAGGAATTTTAGCTGCTTTTCCCTTCCTAAGATCTAACCTGATTGCCTCCCATTCTTCAGGCAGAAGTGCAACATCTGGGTATCTTCAGTATCTTTTATTTGTAGACGTTTTGCCATACAGTGGTTTTCTGAGTACAAATTCAAGGACATAATGGGAAGACTGTAGAACTATATACAAAAGACAAGGTAATCAGTCCCTCAGCCTTGGAGTTGAAGATTACCATAATCTTGAACAATCTTTATGGTAGATACACTCTGAATGCTTCATTAACAATATGTTAGCAGATGACTGCATTTTTTATGCAAAGTAATTAAATTGACTGTTAAACCTCCAAAATTTGGATCATTTACACAGCAGTATGACACAGACTGCCCAAACTTTCGGAAAGGTGAGTAGTTAACCTCACAACAATTTAATCAACTGTAAAAAAGTAGTATTGTCCTCAAATAGCAGCAGACATGTGCTGTGAAGCATCTCAATGTGTAGTATGAGGAGTGTGAGAAACACACATCTGCTTACCACATATCTCCATCACTCCCGGCAGAGAGAGACAGACAAAGCGAGAGAGAGACAGAGACATTGAAACAGAGAAACACACACACAGGGCTAGGAGCTGTGAATCGACCCCTGCAACCACAATTAGGTGAGTACAGTTAGGTGACCGCGCACACATGCACGCACACACACACGGACACACGCGCGCACACACACACAGACACACACACACACACACACGTACTCATATACAAGTGACCTAGTAGCGATCAGTGAAGAGGCGGGGCCAGGAGCTCGGACTCGACCCCCGCAACCTCAACTAGGTGAGTACAACAGGCCTAGTGTCTAATCGACATGTGCCTAGGACAAAATGGTAACTAACACACACACACACACATGCGCGCGCGCGCGCACACACACACACACACACACACACACACAGCTCGGACTCGACCCCCGCAACCTCAACTAGGTGAGTACACACATATGCGCACACACACACATGCACACACATATATAACGACATAGCAGCGAAAGCCAAATCTGACCCGAAGCTGTTATACAGCCACATCAGGAGGAAAACAACAGTCAAGGACCAGGTAATCAGGCTAAGGAAGGAAGGAGGAGAGACAACAAGAAATGACCGTGAAGTATGTGAGGAACTAAACAAGAGATTCAAAGAAGTGTTCACAGAGGAGACAGAAGGGGCTCCAGAGGAACGGAGAGGTGTGGCACATCACCAGGTGCTGGACAGGGTACACACAACCGAGGAAGAAGTGAAGAGGCTTCTGAGTGAGCTAGATACCTCAAAGGCAATGGGGCCAGATAACATCTCTCCATGGGTCCTGAGAGAGGGAGCAGAGGCGCTATGTGTACCCTTAACAACAATATTCAATACATCTATCGAAACAGGGAGATTGCCTGAGGCATGGAAGACAGCAAATGTAGTCCCAATCTTTAAAAAAGGAGACAGACATGAAGCACTAAACTACAGACCAGTGTCACTGACATGTATAGTATGCAAAGTCATGGAGAAAGTTGTCAGGAGAAGAGTGGTGGAACACCTAGAAAGGAATGATTTCATCAACAGCACCCAACATGGTTTCAGGGACGGGAAATCCTGTGTCACAAACCTACTGGAGTTCTATGACAAGGTAACAGCAGTAAGACAAGAGAGAGAGGGGTGGGTGGATTGCATTTTCTTGGACTGCAAGAAGGCATTTGACACAGTACCACACAAGAGATTAGTGCAAAAACTGGAGGACCAAGCAGGGATAACAGGGAAGGCACTACAATGGGTCAGGGAATATTTGTCAGGAAGACAGCAACGAGTAATGGTACGTGGCGAGGTGTCAGAGTGGGCACCTGTGACCAGCGGGGTCCCGCAGGGGTCAGTCCTAGGACCAGTGCTGTTTCTGGTATTTGTGAACGACATGACAGAAGGAATAAACTCTGAGGTGTCACTGTTTGCAGATGACGAAGTTGATGAGAAGAATTCATTCGATCGAAGACCAGGCAGAACTACGAAGGTGTCTGGACAGGATGCAGACCTGGTCCAGCAATTGGCTCCTGGAGTTCAATCCCACCAAGTGCAAAGTCATGAAGATTGGGGAAGGGCAAAGAAGACCGCAGACGGAGTACAGTCTAGGGGGTCAGAGACTACAAACCTCACTCAAGGAAAAAGATCTTGGGGTGAGTATAACACCAGGCACATCTCCTGAAGCGCACATCAACCAAATAACTGCTGCAGCATATGGGCGCCTTGCAAACCTCAGAACAGCATTCCGACATCTTAATAAGGAGTCGTTCAGGACCCTGTTCACCGTGTACGTTAGGCCCATATTGGAGTATGCGGCACCAGTTTGGAACCCACACCTAGCCAAGCATGTAAAGAAACTAGAGAAAGTGCAAAGGTTTGCCACAAGACTAGTCCCAGAGCTAAGAGGTATGTTCTACGAGGAGAGGTTAAGGGAAATCAACCTGACGACACTGGAGGACAGGAGAGATAGGGAGGACATGATAACGACTTACAAAATACTGAGAGGAATTGACAAGGTGGACAAAGACAGGATGTTCCAGAGACTGGACACAGCAACAAGGGAACACAGTTGGAAGCTGAAGACACAGATGAATCACAGGGATGTTAGGAAGTATTTCTTCAGCCACAGAGTAGTCAGGAAGTGGAATAGTTTGGGAAGAGATGTAGTGGAGGCAGGATCCATACATAGCTTTAAGCAGAGGTACGATAAAGCTCATGGTTCAGGGAGAGTGACCTAATGGCGACCAGTGAAGAGGCGGGGCCAGGAGCTTGGACTCGACCCCTGCAACCTCAACTAGGTGAGTACAACTAGGTGAGTACACACACGCCCCCAGTAGCAACCGGTGCAGAGTCGGGGCCAGGAGCTAAGACTCGACCCCTGCAACCCCAAATAGGTGAGTACACGCGCGCGCGCGCGCACACACACACACACACACACACACACACACACACAGGTCAAGTAAGTAAAAAAAAAATAGAGAAAATGCATAAGTTTGCAACAAGACTAGTCCCAGAGCTAAAGGTTATATCCTACGAGGAGAGACTAAGGGACATCAACCTGACGACACTGGAGGACAGGAGGGATGGGAGACCATGATAACATAAAATAACGAGAGGAATTGACAAGGTGGACAGGGACAATGTCTGAGATGTGACACAGCAACAAGGGGTCACATCTGTAAGTTGAAAGCTCAGGTGAGTCACAGGGATGTTAGGAAGTATTTCTTCAGTCATAGAGTTGTCAGGAAGTGGAACAATCTGTAGAGTGATGTAGTGGAGGCAGGATCCATACATAATTTTAAGAAGAGATACGACAAAGCTCATGGAGCAGGGAGTGTGGACAAAGTAGCGATTAGCGAAGGGGCGGCGCAGGAGCTATGACTCGACCCCTGCAAACACAACTAGACGAGTACGCGCGCACACATGTCCCCACGCACACGCCCGCCCGCAAACGTCCCCACGCACACATGCCCGCGCACACGCCCGCCCATACCCGCACATGCCCGCGCACGTACGTACGTTACCCCTGTAAAACAACATACACTCCCGATTCATTATCAGTTGTGAGATAACTATCCATGACAGTATATAACCAGATATCTACAACACCTGTTAAACAGTTCCTCAGGTGAGTTGTCTGTTGATTCCTTTTGATAACCAGTGCTAAAAATATCTAAGACAGTACTCGCACTAATGGGTTCAAGTTAGAAAAAAATAATTATAAATGATTGTTAAGAGTTGTGGATGAGTGGAACACTTCCGAGTATCGTCATTGAAATTATGATCTTTCGTAGCTTCAAAAATAGGTTACATAAGTACATGAGTGGGTGTGAGTTGGACCTGGCACTTAATTTGTCTGGGCCAGTAAGCTTGCCCACAGCAGGCCTACTGGCCCATGCTAGGCAGGTCCAATTCACCTACTGGCCTAAGCCAGTCAGGCCCAATTCACATCCACTTTGGATTTGTGTTTGCCCAAAGATCATACATATTTGTCTTACTCCATAATTTATATAATTTCATAAATATTTATTTTGATTTATAATTAAAAACCACTAATTTCTATTTAAACTTAGAAAATCTGAGTCATTTGAAATTATGGAATTTAGCGAGTTTGTAAATGGCATTTTCAAAATACTTCTTTGTCTAGGGAGTCATTATTAAGTAAAAAAAAATGAACTATTAGTCTAAGCATCCATAGTAATAGTACTTTGATGATTAAGACATGTGCATTAGATGGGTATCTTTATTGGAGAAACGTTTCGCCTACACAGTAGGCTTTTTCAGTCATATACAGTGACACATGTGTCTTACTAACATGGTGTTTGGTACAAATTTCAACACAACAGTAATATCTGGTATTATATTGCTTGGCTGGCCTATGATGTGTAGTATTGTGTGGTGCCTAGAAGTGTTTCTGTAGCATATTTTTATTACACAAGTCAGAAAAAAAAATCACCTCCAAGAAGTATCAATATTTAGTTACAATGTCTGACTTCTCAGAAGACACTATGATGACCTCTTAGCACACCTCACTTACACATAACTAGTTCACAGAACCAACAGGTTGATGGCTTAGACATTTCTGCAACATTTAGGTATCTATTTTTCCACAATAAATATGCCCAGGTGTTGCACAAGTGTCTAATTCATGACTCCTCAGTTCTCTAATTGCAAACATGTTCTTTTATTATTCTTACTGAAACCTGTCTTAAACATGACACAACAGACATCTTTGCCTTCCCTGGGTACACAGCCATACATAACTGTAGGTCTGATTAAATAGGGGGGGAGGGGACTGCAATCTATTACTAATACTCTAATGAAATAATATAATTATTAATTCCATATGTACCAGATATGTACACTTAATATGTTTTTGCTAATTTTACAACCAAAAATTTAAAGACCCCCCAATTACAGATGGATCAGTGTGTAAGTTATCTCATATCTTCTGTGACAACCTTAAAAACCCAATAATTAATAAGTAGTTATATAAATCTTATCCGTGCTATTACCCTCATAAGTAGGCCTATAAGAATTTGAGACAAGTGCTTCTTTAATTGACCATATCTAGATCAATATAATAATTATTTAGCTACAGGTAGACATCAGTACAATTATCATATAGTTTAACATATGTAAATTAAACTTTGTATGATAATTGTACTTACATGATCAGGCTCTGATCCACCAGGAGGCCTGGTCACAGACCGGGCCGCGGGGGCGTTGACCCCCGAAACTCTCTCCAGGTAAACTCTCCAGGGAAACATGTATCTGTACCTAAATAAACTTAATATTATAAGATACCAATTCGTTACCAAGATGGGACATTAACACATAAGTTTTTGCATACCCATAATTAGCATTAATATTTAGATGGAAGAGCTAAACCTGCAGGGGTCATAGTGCCTGAGGGTAGGGGACGACAGGTTCAATATCTTGCATCAAGACCCCCCCCCCTACACACCTGTACCAAACAAATTCCCTTGAAATGATCAACGACTGATCAAGATCCTCGGAAATATATTAAACGAGAACGAAATCGGGAAGGTTACATCAGCTGAACAATAACAAGACCAAAAAAACTGTAAAATAGAGGTAAATATGGTCACTTAAGGGACCTCTTCCCCCCCACCTCCCACCAGCAACCAATAATGGTTATTATTATAGCCATTAGTCTACTTACTGTCTGTTTCATCCGCCATAAAAGCAAAAAAATGAAAGCCACAAAAAGCAGATTTCTAATACATGAAACAAAAAAACATTGATATTTATCTGACCTAAATCAAAACAGTTTTGAAACAGTCTTACAAGGCTTCAAATAACTTTCGCAATTTCATCCCCCCCCCCCCCCCCCAAAAAAAAAAAAATATATATATTTTATGGGTCAACCCCCCCCCTCAAAAAAAAAAAAAAAAAAATCTGCAAACATATGTAAAATTATATACAAATTTTTGATAAGCGACATGAGTACAATTTCTCAAAATTAGGTTATAATATGGTTGTCTGCTTAAAAATATAATAGAGAATAACTTTTTTTCTGGGGAAAATAAAGGAAATGTTTGAGTCAAGTCTTCAATTACTACAATTAAAACTATGAGGTAAACCCACATGGGTCAGAGTTGAATCTTCAGGTCACCAGTTTCCCAAAATCTATATAAATAGATAAAACTAAAAAGCTTAGAATAACGTTGAGAAATATTCTTACGTATTGAAGAAACTACAACACCAACTAATTGGGAAATATGTCCCTTAGAATGACTTTTTTGGGTTATTTTTGATAATTAACACATTACTATGCAAAATAACCAGGTGGAAAAAATTAGTTAATTACCAACACTTGGGTGGTTTCAAGAAACTGTGATAATGCGAAAAATAACGAAAGCGCTTGGTAATTCACTATTCTTTTTCCACAGTGGTTATTTTTCACATTACAACTCACCTATTTACCATGACATTACATATATAATACTACGTATACCTGTTTAAATAAACTTACTTGTAAGTGGTCAACCTGGAGCGCTTGTTCAACCCATCACAGCCTCCACATTTTACAAGTATTAAGTCAATTTTAGTATCGTCACAGTCATAAAACACTATTCCCTACAAAGTAACATACGTAAGTCACATCACACAGTGTTAAACAAGTCACATAACAATATAAAACAGTAAATATGGGAGAAATTAACGGAACGACTCGCACTCACGTGTTCCGCCTCACCGGCCGCCAGGCTGCTGACACTCTTACAATTCTAAATTGTGTTAATTTGAGGCTAGAATATAATCTACACTATAATAAAAAAAAGATTTAATCATTACGATAAAGATTATCGTATGTTTTCAGTGCATATACAAAAATATATGTATATATATCAGGCTATATATCCTTCAAAATTTAATGACGGAAGGCTTTAAATAATAACATATTACATAGATCTCAATCGAAATAAGTAACTTTAATAATTAAAATAAGGATTAACATAGGCTTTCAGTGTATATACAAAGATATATATCAGTTTATTTACTTATGGCTACACATCTTTCAAAAAATTAGTGACTAGGCTTTTAATATTACAATGACCTCAATGGAAATGTCAATTTATCTGACTTTTATGGATAATTTACACGTTAATACTTCATCTGACTTTTATTTTTGGTTATCTTAGGTAATTTACACATGTTAAATTATGCGACAATCGCAAACAAGCGAATGATTCAAGGTAAAACTTTACCCTGCACGAATCTACGCGAATTTCCTACTTATTTGTACAACATTGCAATCTGATGTGTTGACTTCAACACGAAAGACCTAGAGCTATCATTCAACTCCTCCTGGGGTTGTTTTGCACGTTAAACTATGTACTTACGTGGACATGTACCTCAATATACTTACAACTTGACGTATCCGTTGCTTCGTGAACTCTGATCTGGTCATTATTATTATTATGATAATCAAGGGGGAAGCGCTAAACCCGGAGGATTATACAGCGCCTGGGGGGGCTCTTGATCTAGGGAATTGGATCTTTTTTTTTTTTTTTTTTTTTATTCGCCGGTATTCTCCCGGCCCGGGTCTTTTCCAAGTAGTGGTGACCCGGCCTTGGCTCCCTATCTGGGGAGTGTCTCGAGACTTAAGTCTCCCATGGGAGGAGGTACAAGTACCCCCTCATCTTTGGGACCAAGTGTCCCCAGGCCTAGCCACATTCCCCGCCCTCACGGGGCTCGTAGGGAGAAGCTAGGCCTCTGGTCTGCCATCTACCCCGCCTCAAAGGGCTCGTGGGGATGGCAGTCTTATGAGCTGCAGATGGTAGCAAGCTCAGGCCTCTCTTGACCTTACTATTGGATCTGTGCTCCAGTTCCCTGAATACCTTCCACCCCCCCCCCCACTTGCGCTGTATAATCCTACGGGCTTAGCGCTCCCCATGATTATAATAATAATTTATGAGATGTGCAGTGATGCTTATATTTTATTAGTATAATGGGGAAGCGCTAAACCCGTAGGATTATACAGCGCCTGTGGGGGGATGGAAGGTAATCAGGCTTAATTCAGGGACCTGGAACACAAATCCAATTCCCTAGATCAAGAGCCCCTCACCAACATCAAGGAACCTCCCTTGAGGGGAAAGTCTTATTTTATTACAAAAGAAAACTCAAGAGACTTCTTGAAGGGAGTTTGGTCCAAGGAACTGGAACTACCTTTCCCTTTATTCCTTTATTGCCTTGTTATCGTTATCTCCATCATTAGCGTTAAGCCATACGGGCATTGTTTCCTGTTAATGTTTGATTCACCAGACGCTTCAGGCAGTACTAGGCTATACCCTATTACTCTAATTTACTTATTTTATGTATGTTAATCAAGGGGAAGCGCTAATCCGATTATACGCGCCTGGGGGGATGATTAACCATCACGGGAGGGATTTGAACCCGTCAGAGTCTCAAAATCCAGACCGTGCGTTGAGCGACGGCGGTTTACGCTCTCGCTCAACGGCAGTCTAAGGTCGATTCCCGCCAGAGTAGAAACATTGGACTGTTTCTTTCCACCTTTGTTATTTCACATCAGGTGAAGGTACCTGGGGATTGATAGTCGCTGGTGGGGGGTCATCTGGACACTGACCATAAGGAGGCCTGGTCACGACCGGCCGCGGTGGGTCTAACCCCCGAACTCTCTCATGTAATCCATGTTGTAAACTGGGCCAGCTGCCACAATAACATTCATCCAACAGTGGTGGCCTATGCTAACCTTCCTATGGTGTAGAAATATACCTAGTTGGATGAATCTTATTGTAGCTAGCTGGTCTAGTGGCTAACACGACGGTCTGAAGTTTTGAGACTCTCTGACCGCGGGTTCAAATCCCGCCCGTGGTATGGTTTGTTTGCAATCGTGTCATTACGATTTCGCGAGTCATGTTAAGGGATGACTCTAATTTACAAACCCAGTGCTATTCTGAGATACTGGTACCGGAAGATCTCACATCTAAAGATCACAATAATGACTTTTTGTGTTATCCCAGGTTATCTACACATATGCTGCTATGTATGATAATCTATGTAACTGTATTTGTGTATACCTGAATAAACTTATTGTAAGGAATAGGATGGGCTGGATAACTAGAACTTTCAAGACAAAAGATGTTGAGGCAGAGATGATCTTGTCACTCTCTCTTCAGGCTGGAATATTTACAATAAACTAGGATTAGTAAGTTTATTTATTCAGGTATACACAAATACAGTTACATAGATTATCATACATAGCAGTATATGTGTAGAGAACCTGGGATAACCCAAAAAAGTCAGAGCGACTTATTTCCATTGCCACCCATATTATTCAATATTAATGTATCTATTTACTGTTAAATGGAGAGAGGCAACTGGTGTAAGGATTTTAGTTAAAAGGGGAAAGCGCTAAATTCGCTGGGGTCAAATAGTGCTTGGGGAATGGGCGACTTTCAGTTGCGATTCAAGGAATGAGAATCAGTCCAGCTCCTTGAATCAAAAGCTATGCTCGGATCAGCCAGGCTGTGGTTCGTATGCTGGACTGCGTGCGGCCAGCAGTAACAGCCTGGTTGATCAGGCCCTGATCCACCTGGAGGCCTGGTCGTGGACCGGGCCGCGGGGGCGTTGATCCCAGGAATACCCTCAGGTAGGCCCAGCGAATCAAGCGCTCTACTGTACATTATAATCAAAAAGAAGCGCTAAACCACAAGGGCTATACAGCGCTCTACTGTACAGCGATGTAAGAGGGTTTTCCGGGGGTAAGCGCCCCCGTGACCCAGTCCTCCAGGTGGATCTGGGCCTGATTAACCAAGCTGTTACTGCTGGCCGCACATAGCCCAACGTACGAACCACAGCCCGGCTGATCGGGTGCTGACTTGCAACATGTGTTGCATAATCAGGCAGATTATTCCGCAACTAAATGGAATGAATACTGATGATATACAAATAGTGACTATTCCCAAATCTGCACACGAAAGCAAGACTTGGCAGGCGGTGCAACATTCCCCAGTGAAAAACTGGGGTGCCATGAATACACTAAGAGAACACAGTGTCAGGGGCCCAAGACTGCTCCCAGCATATATACCTGGAGCAAACATGGAGATGATTTCGGGGGTCAACGCCCCCACAGTCCGGTCTGTGATCAGACCTCATGGTGGATCAAGGCCTGATCAACCAGGCTGTTACTGGTGGCCGCACGTAAACCAACGTACGAACCTCAGCCCAGCTGATCAGATAATGACTTTCCGAGCCTGTCCAAAGACTTCTTGAAGACAGTCAGGAGTCTATTGGTAATCCCCTTATGAATGCTGGGAGGCAGTTAAACAGTCTTGGTCCCCTGACACTTATTGTCTTGTTTCTTTTGCTAGTGGCACCCCTGCTTTTCATTGGGGAATGTTGCATCGCCTGCCAAGTCTTTTGCTTTCAAATGGAGAGATTTTCGTGTACAAATTTGGTACTAGTCCCTCTAGGATTTTCCAAGTGTATATAATTATGTATCCCTCCCGCCTGCGTTCCAGGGAGTACAGGTCGAGGAACTTCAACCGTACCCATTAATTTAGGTGTTTTATCGTACCTGTGTTTGTCATTAATCAAAAAGAAGCGCTAAACCACAAGGGTTATACAGCGCCTGTCTTTATATCTGGCCACAGTAATACAGAATGGAATTTACACATATGTTAAACTACGTATGATAATTGCATTCATGTGTACTAAAATAAACTTTATCGTTACATACAGAGAATCTATGCAGCATTATTCCCTCTATTACCACTATTTCAATATTCTACGTATTTAATATTTGGCAATCACTATATCATTTACATAGATTTTATATTATCTTCATAACATTCCCTACCGCCAAACTCAGGAAAATATAAAATGCCTCACTGTGAGTAGGGAATAGTTTGTACTCTGGTATCAGGGAATAGTTTGTACTTTGGTTTCAGGGAATAGTCTGTACTTTGGCATCAGGGAATAGCTGGTACTCTGGCATCAGGGAATAGTTTGTACTCTAGCATCAGGGAATAGTTTGTACTCTGGCATCAGGGAATAGCTTGTACTCTGGCATCAGGGAATGGTTTGTACTCTGGCATCAGGGAATAGACTGTACTGTGGCATCAGGGAATATTCTGTACTTTTTATCAGGGAATAGTTTTTGTGGCATCGGGGAATAGTTTGTACTGTGGCATCTGGGAATAGTTTGTACTGTGGCATCAGGGAATAGTTTGTACTTTGGAATCAGGGAATAGTTTATACTCTGGCATCAGGGAATAGTTTGTACTCGGGGATCAGAAAATAGTTTGTACTCTGGCATCCAGGTGGCAGCGCCTGGAAGGGCTGAAGTTTGATCTCTGCGTTCGTAATATCTGGATACACTGTGGATGGTTGGATGAATGGATGAACGTATGTATGTACTCGCCTAATTGTGGTTACGTGGGTCGATTCACAGCTCCTGGCCCAGCCTCTTCACTGGTCGCTACTGGGTTACTCCCTACTCTGTGTATGCATGTCTGTACATACGTATGCATGTGAGTAAATAAGTTAGTTGGTAAGTTTATTTAGGTACAGGTACACCTAAGTACAATTATGGTACCTAGTAACATTTGTGTAAATTAACAAGGATAACCCCCCAAAAAAGTCAAAATGTCTTATTTCCATTCAGAACTTTTGCATTGGTAGGAAAAGCAAAAGGGTCACTTACGTGATCTTAAAATTAACCTACACATCTAAAAGATTAATAATATAGCTATTTACTCTACAGTTCCCATGCTGCGAGTGTTGTGTGTGGCTGCAGTTGTTACTGCAGGGGTTGCGTCCTCTTATGGAAGGATGATGCCCAAGCAAGAAGAACCCATCATCCTGACGCCAATGGTGGAGGCTGAGACGGAGGCTGCCCTTCTTATAGTACCCGGGGCATACATTAATGGACAGTACTACCAGCCTCTAGGTGAGGCAGACTTAATTAAACTTACTTGTGGAAGTAATACAGTGGCCTAGTAGGCAACGCTCTCGCTTCACACACTGGGTGTCAGTGGTTTGATCCCTGCCAATGGTGGAAACATATGGTGTGTTTCCTTACACCTTCTGTGTCTGTTCACCTAGCAGGTAAGTAGGTACTTGGGTGTTAGTTGACTGGTGTGAATGGCATCCTGGGGAACAAGACTGAAGGACCACAATGGAAATAAGACAGACAATTCTCAATGACATGCTGTCTTTCTTGGCTAACTCTCCAGGGGTTAAAAATCTGAACAAAATTTTACCTTACCAGTGAGATCGGATACAAGAGTGAGATGATGACATTATGTAGAAGACAGACACACACACACAATAATAATAATCTTTATTTTTGCAAGTGCACATATGATACGACTTATACAGCTAACATCAATGACATACTGTATAGAAAGTCTCTAGTTATACAGTCGACTAGCACCCAGGTACCTACTTGCTGCTAGGTGAACAGGGACAGTATCTTAAGGAAACATGCCCAATGTTTCCACATGTACCAGGGATCAAACCATGGACCTGAACCTGTGAGGTAAGTGCGCCACCAACCGAGTACTTGTCTATGCTAATAACCTACATGGAGACAACACAAAATTGACTTAGTCTGTATGTTTCGACCCCAGTTGAGGAAGACTCGAGTTCGGGGACGTCATCATATAAAGATGTATGTAAACCACAGTACAGGTGGGGATTGAGTTCACGGCTAGTGAGCCGGAAAGCTCCAGACTGACGCGTTAACCACTGGGCCAGCTGGCTACAATAAGATTGTAGCCAGCTGGCCCAGTGGCTAACGTGTCGGTATAGAGTTTTATGACTCACCAGCTGCAAGTTCGATCCCTGCCCATACAGTGGTTTGTTTGCAATAGTGTCATTACAATTTCCTGAGTCATAAAAATGTATGTGTTTCTCACATTATCAAGGAACAGTTCCTTGAAATTCATTGGGAATTCATTATTTTTTCACAGTGGTTATTTTACAAGTATATATGTTTAATGTTTCAGGTGAAACAATACAAGCAGCATCTCCACTGAAACTGTGGGTAGGGCTGGTAAGACCCTTTCCTCTGGACCTGCCAAACCCCTTGTCAGTGTTTCCAGACATGGAGAAAACCCTGCAGGTTATGCGAGATTTGGGCATGACCACAGACAACATCTTCATCAGTGGACACTCGCTTGGAGGTGCGTCGCTACCTATATACTAATACACTACCTGTATACTGATCTTTCTTATAAATATAATAAATAATAATAATTACCTTGTGTGTAGGCGTGGTTTTGCAGAACGAGGAATGGTCACAAGAGCACGGTGTTGTAGGCTGGGTCATGCTGGCCTCTTACCTTCCAGATGGTGGTCTCAATAATGTCTCCCTCCCTGTCATGCACATCAGTGGAGATCTGGATGGGATGGTCAGGGTCACTCACATGAGATGCATCTTCAGGTCAGTCACCAGTTGTGGATGTACATGCATAATGCAGGCAGGAATTCATGAATACAATATGCAGAATGAGCTTAAACTGCGACAACATTTCGCTGTGTAGAGCCTATCACGGAGCAAAATGGTGTCCCAATGAATCTTTTGCGACGTGTATTTTCTTCACTATAATAATAACAATCAAAACTGAATTCTAAACCCACAAGGGTATTCAGCACTACAATGCAGGCAGGATGTGCTAAAGATGTAATATACGAAGATCAGAGACCAGTAAGGGTGAGAAGTGTGCCAGAGGTAGAGTCAGTAAGGGCAGTGATTTCTTCACTATACTAAGACGTACAACAATTGGATCCAAATTACACGTTATCACGGTTGGCAAAATACGTGGGAGTTTTCAGTTCTAACTGCATCTCAAGTAGTAACATTTTCGGTTCACAACTGATAAATTTGGGTTCGATCCCAGGATGAGTAGAAAAATTACAAGTCCATACATCTGTTGGCCTGGCCCTGTTCACCTAGTAGTAAGTAGGTACCTGTGTATTAGCCAACTATAATGGATCACATCCTGGGTAAAGGGATGGCAGGAACCCAATGGAAATAACCCACATGTAATACCTTCCTTTGGTTAAATTACACTACTAATCCTCCTGGTTAATAATCCTAGTTAAATCTACAGAGAATTGGAAGCATCACTGGAAGAGGAACCAGAGAATGTGTACAGGAAGCCCGTGATGATCCTGCAGGATGTGAACCATATGTATTTCGCGTCTGGGAACAGGACATCTTCAGTAGAGGCCAATGACATTCTCTCTCCCATGTCACAGGTGAAACACCACAGGTACAAATATGTTAACATGAGATATTTTGGGGGGATTGGTTTTACAAGGTGGGTCCTTGATGCTGTATTCTTGATCTAAGAATCATGAGCAGATTTTACAAGGTACATAGTGTCTTGATGCTGGTGAAAGAATCATGATCTAAGAATCGTGAACGGACTTTACAAGGTGGTGCCATGATGCTGGTAAAGGAATCTTAATCTAAGAATCCTAAGTAGACTTAACAAGGGTGGAGCCTTGACGAAGGTGAAGGACTCTTGATCTAAGAAATTAAAGTTACCTTCTTTTTTGGATCAAACCTGACTAATTCCCAAACCCTATGATCTACAAAGGCTTGTTCTGCTGTCACTGTATTACCCATATTTTTCAGCACTGCCTGCCAACCACACCCCCAGGCACTGTTTTACCCCCTAAAGGTTCACCACTACCCCATGAATATAACATTCCATTTCCTACAGGAGGAAGCCCAGGTGGGCATTGCAAGACATGTGACAGCCTTCCTGACGGTGGTGTTGGGTCAACCTGAGCTACAGGTGGTGGAGGCAAAGGCCACACTGGCACTGGCTCACCAAGATACCAAGATCATCCTTCAGGCAAGTCGATATCTTCCACGATGCAGATTTTGAGTTTCTTTTCCACAATATTGAGCATCAGAGATGTACTGGCAAGTCTCCTTGCATCTGCTGCTCGTTCCCCTAACAGTAATTAGGTACCTAGGAGTTAGTCGCTCACAGCTTTAAGAAAAAAAGGATAGATTCATAACAAACATAGGCAACATATATAGATTTCTTTCTAGGTTATTCTGAATAATAATTATTATTATTATATTTACAAAATGTATTCAACCTGCATGGGTCACACAGCCCTATAAGTAAGCTTATTTAAGTACAGATACACACAAATTGTTACACAGATTTTCATATTTACTAACTTATGTGTAAATTACCCACCAGGATAACCCAAAAAGTCAAAGTGACTTATTTCCATTAATGTTAATAACCTTTCAGTTTTAATAGCTAAAAAGAGTTTCTCTTCTACAAAGTCATCAGAACACATGGAATATTACAAAAATTTACTCATGGTCAGTTCCAATCAAACTCCCATGCTCAAAATGTACACCTGTAGTCAACAAGTATGTTGTGTATCCATAACACCAGGCACAAGACGACATGGAAGAGGTGACAGAGGGTGACGGGATAAGGTCACCTTGGTCTGAACAAGGTCAGTGGCTCATGTCAACAGTACTGGACCAATACAGTGACTACCTACAGGTGAGTTCTCTCTCTCTCTCTCTCTTGTCTTGACCAACAGAATGTGTTCTCTCTCCACCAGCCTTCCCTCTGTTTCTCTATTATTCTCAGATAGCTCTACCTTCCCTCTGTTTCTCTACCATTCTCAAATGGCTCTATCTATTTTATATGCTATCACATTAACAATGATCTAGTCACCCTTAAGGGAAAGAAGCCAGAACTTGTGGTAGGCCTACACACACCAAAAAAAAAAAAAAAAAAAAGTAACAAGTTAAACTTGAAAAAAAAAAAAAAATAGTTCTTAAATGAATGTCTCATTCTATACGTTAATTCTAAATGGAGTTATCACAATTATAGTGAGGTGATGACATCAGATGAGATAAGTTATACATAAGAATCTAACATTTGTTGTTTTAACTCCATTATTTATGAACCAATCATTATGATTTTTACAATATTCTAGGGTCATTATTCTACAAATGCTTTAAGGTCTATTTCTGTATAGTCAAGGAGATCCTCTTCAGTGGCTTTCATCTTGCAGGTCAATGACACAATATTAGACGACTTGAGTGAGTTCGAAGTATCCAGACATAAGAACATAAGAACATAAGAAAGGAGGAACACTGCAGGAGGCCTGCTGGCCCATACTAGGCAGGTCCTTTACAATTCATCCCACTAACAAAACATTTGCCCAACCCAATTTTCAATGCCACCCAAGAAATAAGCTCTGATGTGAAAGTCCCACTCAAATCCAACCCCTCCCACTCATGTACTTATCCAACCTAGATTTGAAACTACCCAAAGTCCCAGCCTCAATAACCCAACTAGGTAGACTGTTCCACTCATCAACTACCCTATTTCCAAACCAATACAGTGGACCCCCGCATAACGATCACCTCCAAATGCGACCAATTATGTAAGTGTATTTATGTAAGTGCGTTTGTACGTGTATGTTTGGGGGTCTGAAATGGACTAATCTACTTCACAATATTCCTTATGGGAAAAAATTCGGTCAGTACTGGCACCTGAACATACTACTGGAATGAAAAAAGTTCGTTAACCGGGGGTCCACTGTACTTTCCTATGTCCTTTCTAAATCTAAACTTATCTAATTTAAATCCATTACTGCAGGTTCTCTCCTGGAGAGACATCCTCAAGACCTTATTAATATCCCCTTTATTAATACCTATCTTCCACTTATACACTTCGATCAGGTCTCCCCTCATTCTTCGTCTAACAAGTGAATGTAACTTAAGAGTCTTCAATCTTTCTTCATAAGGAAGATTTCTAATGCTATGTATTAATTTAGTCATCCTACGCTGAATGTTTTCTAACGAATTTATGTCCATTTTTTATACGGAGACCAGAACTGAGCTGCATAATCTAGGTGAGGCCTTACTAATGATGTATAAAGCTGCAGTATGACCTCTGGACTTCTGTTGCTTACACTTCTTGATATAAATCCCAGTAATCTATTTGCCTTATATGTACGCTTAGGCATTGCTGTCTTGGTTCAAGGTTGCTGCTCACCATAACCCCCAAGTCCTTTTCGCAATCTGTATGGCTAAGTTCTACATCATTTAACTTATAAGTACTAGGGTTATGGGCACTCCCAAGCTTCAGAACCTTGCATTTATCTACATTGAACTGCATCTGCCACTTTTCTGACCAAGAATAGAGTTTGTTTAAATCCTCCTGAAGTTCCATAACATCTACGTTTGAATCAATTATCCTACCTATCTTTGTGTCATCGGCGAATTTGCTCATATCACTAGTAATTCCCTCATCAAGATCATTGATATATATTATAAACAACAACGGGCCCAAGACTGATCCCTGTGGAACGCCACTTGTTACAGATCCCCACTCGGATTTAACCCCATTTATGGACACTCTCTGCTTCCTGTCAGTGAGCCATGACTCGATCCACGAGAGCACTTTTCCCCCAATGCCATGAGCTGCCACTTTCTTTAACAGTCTATGGTGCGGAACTCTATCAAAAGCCTTACTAAAATCTAAGTAAATAATATCAAATTCTTTATTGTGGTCAACAGCCTCAAAAGCTTTACTGAAGAAAGTTAATAAATTAGTTAGACAAGACCGGCCTCTTGTGAATCCATGCTGAGTATCATTAATCAAGCTATGCTTATCGAGATGGCTTCTTATAATCTCAGCTATAATTGACTCTAGTAATTTGCCTACAATTGAGGTCAGGCTTATTGGGCGGTAATTTGACGGTAACGACTTGTCCCCTGTTTTAAAAATAGGAGTTACATTAGCCATCTTCCACATATCAGACACTACACCTGTTTGAAGAGATAAATTAAAAAATATTAGTTAATGGTTCACAGAGTTCCATTTTGCATTCCTTAAGAACCCTTGAAAAAACCTCATCAGGACCCGGTGACTTATTTTGCTTCAGTCTGTCTATCTGCTTCACAACCATCTCACTAGTGACTGTGATGTTACATAATTTATCTTCTTCTAGCCCACTGTAAAAATTAATTACTGGAATATTGTTAGTGTCTTCCTGTGTAAAAACTGAGAGAAAATAATTATTTAAAATCAAGCACATTTCATTCTCTTTGTCAGTAAGGTGCCCATAGTTATTTTTAAGGGGACCTATCTTATCTCTAACTTTTGTTCTATAGACCTGGAAAAAACTTTTTGGGTTAGTTTTAGAATCCCTAGCAACTTTAATTTCATAGTCCCTTTTAGCTTTTCTTATCACCTTTTTAATGTCCCTCTTAATGTCAATATACTGATTCATAAGATGACCCTCACCTCTTTTGATACGCCTATAAATTCCTTTCTTATGCCCTAGTAGATATTTAAGCCTTTTATTCATCCATTTTGGGTCTTTTCTTTTGTTTAATTTTTTATTGGGAAAAACCTTTTTGGCGCTGTATAGTGTTCAGAAAAACTGTAATTGTAGCTCTTTCTTTACCCCAGAAACAGATGACAAGGTTCTCTAAGCCCATTAATCCCCCAAAGCAAAAAAACTGGGACTGTTACTGATTATCGCTACTTCGTACTTCCATTCAATGTAAATGAAATTGATTTGTGGTCGCTAGCACCCATTTCCCTCTGAAATTTCTAAATTATTAAAAAGGGATTCATTGTTGCCATAACTAAGTCAAGCAGGTTTTTTTCCTCTTGTAGGTTTGTCACAAATCTTCAAAAAACAATCCAAAACTTTAAAAGTCGTATGATTCTAAACCCAGTCAAAAATTTTCCAATCAACATGACTAAATTTAAAATCCCCTAGAATTCTACATTATCGTGCTTGGGGCCTTTAACAATTTCCTCCCACAGAAAGGGACCTGGGGATTGGCAGAGAGCATGCATATTTTCCTTTGTATAAAGGCAAAGGGGTAAAAGAGAGTGCAAAAATTTGGGGGATAAGTCTGCTGAGTATACTGGTAAAGTGTAGGTAGAGTTATTATTGAAAAAATTAAAGAGTAAGAGGGGAAAAGGAAAGCAGATGACAAGGAGGTTTGGGAAAGGTAGGGGTGTGTGGACCAGTGTTTACAGTGAACATTAATAAACAGTATTTAGTAAGGCTAAAGAGGTTTTTGTGGCTTTATGGATTTGGAAAAGGGATGACGGGGTAGATAGGGGGGCAATGTGGAGATGTTGCAAGTTTTATGGTGTAGGGGGTGGGTTTCTGAAAGCAGGAAGTTTTTACGAGGATAGTGGGGCTCAATTAGAGTATGTAGGAAAGGGGAAATTTTTTCCCCAGTAAAAGTGGGCCTTAGACAAGGATGTGTGTGTCCCGGGGTTTTTTTTAAATATTTTTATAGAGGGGGTTTTAAAGAGAAGTAATCGGGGGTCTTGACAAGAGGCGTGGAGTTAAAAGAAAAAAAATAAACACAAAGTGGGGTTGTCACGTGTCTTTGCTGATGAACTGTCTTTTGGGGAGATTCTAAAGGAGTTGCAGAGTTTGGTGGATGAATTTGGTAGGTTGCAAAAGAAAAAAATTAAAAGGTGAATACAGGAAAAGAAGGTTATGAGGATAAAAAAAAGATTAGGTGAGAAGATTGAATATCGATTAGAGGGAGGAGTAGGAGGAGGTAATGTTTCAGATATTTGGGAGTGGATGTGTTAGCGGATGGGTCTATGAAAGATGAGGTAATCATAGTTTTGAAGAGGGGAAAAAGAGTGAGTGGTCACTTAGGATTTGTGGAACAAAGAATTTTGCCCTTGGAGGAAAAGGGGGGAATGTTGAGAGTATTTTTTTTACCAATGCCTTATAGGGGTGTGAAGCGGGGTGAAAAATGTGCGCGAGGAAAGGGGGAGGCATGGAGATTCATTTGAGGGCAATGTGTAGTGTGAATAAATGCAAGAATTCGTATTTTGGAAGTTAGGGGGGGTGCGGGATTTCCAAAACTGTGTCCCGGGGGGAGGGGGTTTTTGAGGTGGTTCGGAATTAGAGAAATGGAGCAAAACAGAAGACTTTTAAAAAGGGACAGTTTTTGTGGAAGGAAGGGGGGGGTAGGGGGGCCTAGGAAAAGGGTTTGGGAGAGGGGGTAAAAGGGGGTTTTTTTGCGGGGGCTTGGCCCTTCCCCAGGTTGCATGAGCTGTTTGATAGGGGTGAAAGGAGACAAATGGGTTTTTAAAACTTACTGCTGTTGGAGTGTGAGAAAGTAACTTTATGAAGGGGGTTAGGGAAACCCGGGAGTGGACTTGAGTCCTGGAGATGGAAGTACAGTGCCTGCCTCTGAAGGGGGGGGTGTTAATGTTCAGTTTTTAAAAAAAAAAATGTAAAGCACCCTTTTGGCAGACAGTGATGGAGTGAATGATGGGGAAAATTTTTTTTTTTTCGGGCACCCCGCTTGGTGGGAAACGGCCATGTGATAAAAAAAAAAAAAAAATAGTTTTTCCCCCGGTCCCTATCTAAATTTGGGGGAGGTATATCCCTCCTAAAATCAGTTTTTCATGCCCTCTGAAAATTCTATCCAAACAACTCTGTATGTGTTTATTTTGACTTAAAACCCTTTTATGCAACAGTTCAAACATCTCGGCAACAATGCCCCCCCCACCCCCCCCCCCAATACTTCTTTTCTTGGAACAATTTAAAACCCCGATATGACATTCCCCAGGCATGTCCCGACTTTTTGAATTAAAACCCTCTCATTAAGGAAATACTCAATGTTTTCCTCATAGCAACTAATTCCAAATCGCCCTTATTCCCAGCACTACGGCAAAGCAAATAACATTGAAAGACTCTCCTTTCTCTTTTCCCTTGCCATTTTATTTTTTTATAAAAACCTTTTCGTCCTTATCACCCAAGGTCCTGGCTTTTAAAATTTTCTCGTTCTTATTATAACTAGTTCCCCCAGAACCGTAATATTTTAACTGGGACTTCCCTGTTTTTCCCCCAAAAACCCCTAAAATAACTTTCCTATTTAAAGTCCTAACTGCTCCTTCCCTGCAGTTGCCCGGCTCCACCCCCACCCAGATAAGTGAACCCCCTCCCTAGCATACTGTCATTTCTGCATAGAAGAGGTCCCAGTTGTCATGAAGTACCGCATTTTTTCCCACGTATTTGTCCAGCCCCAATTGACACCATTTCTTGGGCAACCAATTCAGTTCCAAACCCCCTCCTTGGAAAATACCACAAGAGGGGTTCCCACCCTTACTTCTAAATTTTTTATTGCGACCTTACCTGTAATCAGGTCCCATCCCACGTCTGCCAACATGTTGCCCCCAGCACTGAGACAGATAAAAGGATTGCTCCCATTACTTCCCTATTCATCCAGAGGCTAAAAAAATCCTCCAGCCCAGCCCCGGAAAGCAAACTCTTGTCTCCCACCTGTCCTTAAGCAGAACGCCCTATCCATATACCCAACTTGGCTATCCCCCAAAAACAACAATTTTCTACCTTCCTTAATGTCTTTCGTCGGATTCCCCGTAGTCGCTCCATTGTTGGGGAGCAAAAGAGAATTATTGGATGTTTCCACAACAGTTTCCACGGCAGTCTCTTTCTTCTTCATCGTTTCTACCTTTCCATTCGTCTTCTTGATCGTCAACTTCTTTCCCTGCTGTCCAGCCACTGACCAGTTTCCCTTCTTGACCTGAGGACTCAAAACAGGAGGACTACTCCGAATCTTTTTGTTTTCCTCGGTCAGTTGCCGAATTTCCATATTCGCCAACCTCAATTCTTCCTTAAGCTGTTGGTAAAGTTGCTCGATGGAGGGCATCTTGCTTCAATTCTAGAGAGCGCGCAAACAGGTCTTCACAGAGCCAAGTACACGTCAACACTGCGCAAAAGCCAACTCAATCAGGAGCTACTGCGCAGCTCGTCCGCACGGCCCAATAGCGATGCGAACACTACGTGGTACTGGAGAACAGGGTTGCTGAGGTGTCTACCAGTACCTATCTCTACCCCAGAGGCATCGTGGTGGGTACTGAACCCCTCACTTCCAAGGTCAGTCCTAATATATTTAAAGTTCAATTACCAACAAACACTTAGCTGTCTTCAATAGATAACAATTTCCTTGGTCTTGTGGTTTGTGCAAATGGGATGTGCATCCGTTTCAAGTTCAGCGGACAGAGGATCAAGCCTCCACCACATCTTGCGCTGAATGACCCACAATGGTTTAGTGCTTAATATGAATTATTATTAAATAAGTTCCTTAAGTTAGTTCCTGATCAGCCAGTCTCTGGTATTTACTTTGAGCTATAGTGCTAGAACCATCCACCTGGCTGATTGGGCATCAGTCCAAAGGCTGAGTCATGGGTGTTAAGTTTGGTTAGGTAAAGTTAGTCAGGAAAGAGGACAAGTGTTTCCTGAAGTGGCTTTTAGACATATGATGACCGCAGTTGGAGCTTTTGGTCATCTGACTGAGACCTTCCACTGGCTTACCCCTCCATTCCTTTAAAAATTATGGTTATAATTATAAGCATTGCAGGTAGTAGGTTGGTAGACAGCAACCACCCAGGGAGGTATTACCGTCCTGCCAAGTGAGTGCAAAATGAAAGCCTGTAATTGTTTTACATGATGGTAGGATTGCTGGTGTCCTTTTTTCTGTCTCACGAACATGCAAGATTTCAGGTACGTCTTGCTACTTCTACTTACACTTAGGTCACACTACACATACATGTACAAGCATATATATACACACCCTTCTGGGTTTTCTTCTATTTTCTTTCTAGTTCTTTTTCTTGTTTATTTCCTCTTATCTCCATGGGGAAGTGGAACAGAATTCTTCCTCCGTAAGCCATGCGTGTCGTAAGAGGCAACTAAAATGCTGGGAGCAAGGGGCTAGTAACCCCTTCTCCTGTATATATTACTAAATTTAAAGGGAGAAGCTTTCGTTTTTCCTTTTGGACCACCCCACCTCAGTGGGATATGGCTGGTGCGTTGAAAGAAAGAAGATTATACAAGATTAAAAACACTTAAGCTTTTGTTTATTCAATAACTTACTTGAGCACCCCAGCAATGAGTTGTAGCTTCTGGCCTTCTGGAGAAGATCTAGTGCTGTTAAATCCTTATAGGGAGGCCTGGTCAAGGACTGGGCTGCGGGGCCATTGATCCCCCCCCCCCGTAACACCATTCAGGTAGACAGTCACACAGACCAATTTTTCTTTCTCCCATGGAGACCCCCAAATGAACAATTATTTAGGCTATTCACAACAACAAATTTCCCAATATAGGAAAAATTCATCAGTACTGGCACTGAAAAACTAGTGGAATGAAAAAAAGTTCGTTAACAGGGGGTCCACTGTATAGGCAAACTATTATCACTGTTATTTTAAGTAAAAAATAGTGTGAATACATGGACATTGACTCAGATACATGTTTATTCCTACCACTGACTGAGGGTGCTATTGTGGGTTCTACCCATTATTATAATCAAAACTAAGTGCTAAACCCACAAGGGTCATTCACCATGGGTTCAAACTCCATAACACCAAAACTGGGTTTTAGTTTTAAGATACCTGGTAATCCAGGGATGAATGTATGAATTTCATTGGTTCATTTCTTCACCCAATCATCGTACATTTACATTCATGGGGGAGTGTGGAGAAACTTTTTCCAACAAGGGGGCTAAGCCCCCCTCTACGTTCCCACACTGAAGGTGCAGGTGTAAGCTAAAGAGGTCATGACCCCTTATTTTATCTAATTAAGCTTCTGTTTCCCAAGAGGGAGCATTAAAACCATAAGGACCATACAGCACCCAGGGACTCTGGAAGATATTCAGACTCAATTCAACTGTATGGAGTTTACCTGGAGAGAGTTCCGAGGGTCAATGCCCCCGCGGCCCGGTCTGTGACCAGGCCTCCAATTCCTTGGATCAAGAACCCCTCACTAGCATCAAGGATTATTAGAGTACATGCATAGGGGAGTGCTAAACCCATAAAGGTAATAAAGAGCCCAGGGAAATTGGAAGAATTTAAGGTCACTCCAAGGCAGAGGAGTACAGGTCTAAAGCTTAGATCAAGAGCCCTTTACTAGTATCAAGGGACTTCCCTTGAAGGGTTGCAAGATGTAGTTGATGATGTTAGTTGTATATATATACATAAACAGTAAAAATGCAGATTATTGAGTGCATGGAAACTGGGAGGTATCTAGCACACTTACCTCACACACTGAGACCCGTGGTTCCCTCTCCAGTACAGGTGGAAACACCGGGGCATGTTTCCTTAAGACATTTGCTGTTCACGTTCACCTAGCAGTGAATAGGTACCCGGGTGCTAGTCAACTGGTGTAGGTCGCATCCTGGGGGGACAAAATTAACCTAATTTCCCCAAAATGTTCTGCATAACCAGGAACTTTCTATATAGTAATATATCACTGATGTCAGCTATGGTCTGTACAAAGTGTATCTTATACTTATAGAAATAAAGATTATTATAAGGAAGGGGACAATAGCTCCAGTTCCTTGGATGATGAGCCCTTAAAGGTATAGCTAGTTGTGCCAAAAAGGTTTAAAATGCCGTCAGACCCTCTTCTATCCCCACTATAATTATTATTACAATCAAAGCTAATCACTAAATCTTACCTCACTAGGAGATGGGAGTCAAATTTAAGAGTCGCCAGGCCATCATGGAGGTTTTGGAACCCATGGGGGTTGAATTTGGCAATGAGGTCAGCTGCCTGGAGGTCAATCAGGTCAGTGGTCATTGTTCACATTAGTAAGTTACATGCTTCTTTTGTTTTAAGTCCTGATTCACCATGGTGATATTTTGTTCGTCAAGAAACAAAAGAAATGCTACTTCTTATACCCCAGTTGAGAGATCACTACATATTATTATTATTATAATCAAAAAGAAGCGCTAAGCCACAAGGGCTATACAGCGATCACTACATAGTACTGTATTTTCCAACATATAAAGCATGCTTTTTCCACCCAAGAAAATCTTGTAAAATCAGCCTGCACCTTATATGCTCAAGGTCAGGGTCACGGGTAGGCTTTAGGTTATGGTTTAGCGTAAAGTATTGGGGTCATTAACCCTGAAATGTGAGCAATAATTTACCATTATGATACTTCTGTTGTGCGCTTTATATGTCAGCATCATTCAAAAGATGGTTGAATTACCAACAACGTCAGGTAAATGGACACAGCTGCAACAAATATGACATTATACTACTGACAGCCTGACAAAGCTCCTGGAGAGCAAAAACGTTGCCACAATAGAATGTCACATTAGTTGCACCTTTGTCTATTTACCTAAATACTTTATGTAAACATAGGACCGTTCAAGTACCATGGAGGTCAATTATGAAATATTTTTGGGAAGAGTTCAGGGTATACAATGACAGGTGCGTTTATATATAGAGAGGTGTATATCTCCAAGTGTATATACAAAGATACATATCTCTCGGTGTAAACTGACACACACACACACACACACACCAGTGTATTTACAAACATCTCTTAATGTATATATATATATACTGAGAAATAAGCACCTCTTAGTGTGTATATACTAAAAAACACACACCTTTCAGTGTATATACACTGAGAAACACGCACCTCTCAGAGTAAATACACTGAAACACACACCTGTGTATATACCCTTGTGTACTTTTAATCATTATTATATACATTCTGCCCTAGGCATCATTTACACTAGCCCTGTCAGCAGCTACAGATATCGTCAATTCACGCTTCAACTCCCGGGGTAAACCTGTCTACTTCCTGGAAGACGATGTCAAGTTGACTGGCATTGCCTGGGTGGACGCGCATCTCCTGTATAATATTACTGACACTGGTGGGTACTGAACTTCCTAGAGTCAAACCTGTTCACCCTCTACATTTCCAGGTGCTGTGTGACGTCTAAGCTTAGCCCTTGCCCAAGAATATAATTTTTCAGGGGTAGTGATTTCCAAGACAGGGGCAAGGATTTTCAAGAAGGAGCAATGATTTCTAAGGGTAAAAGATTTTCAAGATGGCCAGCAAGAGACATAAGTATTCTTGGTAAAACTTCATCTATACATCCATCCATTACTCTTCAAGGGATAAGGGGCCTTGATTCTAGTGAGGGGCCCCTAAACCAAAGAAATGGAAATACCTTCTCCTTTCTCAGATCAAACTTGACTACCTCCCATTTTCCAGATGTTGCTAATCAATTTTCTAACTCAAATTTTCATGCTTCCTCTCTTCATACACACTGAATGATATATATATACAAAGAAAATGTGTCACAGAAAAGATGGCAAATGTTGGATTAACCAGGATGTGATGGATATATGTGCCAGCTGGCCACTGGCAATGACAGGCTGGTTGCTCAAGACAAACCTGGTCAGTGACTAGGCTGTGGTATAAAACTATCAAAACTCTTTAGAGGCATATCAGAAGCATGGTTTTGTGCAGTAGCAATGCAAAATCATAAAGATGGCTGGTGTATCTTACATTCAGTAATATTCAATAAACATTTAGCTTTAGGTTCCTGTGCACTGTTAATATTTCTTACTCCTGTAAAATTTCCTTATGAGGTGTGGTCTGAGGCCAGGCCACAGGGGCATTAAACTAGGAACCACTAACAGGTAACTTGGTGCCACGACAGGACTGGAAGTGACGTCTCCATCCCTGGTCACCGATGTAGATGTTGGTCTGGGCCTCGGTGGGATGCACTACTGCAAGCTGCTCACACCCACACGAGCACTGGAGTACATCATGATAGACAGTCTTGTGGGTACCCAGCCTTAGTGCTCACCTATGCTTGCTCTCAAGTGATACAACACTAGAATACAGGTTGGCCCTGCTTATACAGCAGGTTAAGCTTCAGCTTATTGCTGTATGTACAGCAATAGCCCTAACCATAACCTGCTGTATAAGCAGGGCCCATCCGTACAGCAGTAGCCTGGAACCTAACCTGCTATATAAGTGGGGCCCATCTGTACAGCAGTAGCCCAGAACCTAACCTGCTATATAAGTGGGGCCCATCTGTACAGCAGTAGCCCAGAACCTAACCTGCTATATAAGTGGGGCCCATCTGTACAGCAGTAGCCCAGAACCTAACCTGCTATATAAGTGGGGCCCATCTGTACAGCAGTAGCCCAGAACCTAACCTGCTATATAAGTGGGGCCCATCCGTACAGCAGTAGTCCAGAACCTAATCGGATGTATAATCATGTTGAAATAAATTATATTGCGCTGAATTATACTATATGGGTGTAGCACTTTCCTCTGAATATACAGCCAGGTCTCAATCAGTGTGAATAATGAATCATGTGAAGTGGTCGCATTATTCAAATTACGTATATGTAATTTTTGCACACAATTTAAAGAGTTTGGGGAAAAACATAGCATTAATTAATTTTGCACTAAATTGAAATTCGCAATAATGGAGGCCTAATCTTAAGGGTTTAGTGCTTTCTTGTGAATATACATTAATAGTAATGGAAAATTTCCCTTACCTTAGGCATAAAAATCACAGACATGTCTGTGACACTGATGACAGGTGGGGCAGACATGTCTGTGACACTGATGACAGGTGGGGCAGACATGTCTGTGACACTGATGACAGGTGGGGCAGACATGTCTGTGACACTGATGACAGGTGGGGCAGACATGTCTGTAACACTGATGACAGGTGGGGCAGACATGTCTGTAACACTGATGACAGGTGGGGCAGACATGTCTGTAACACTGATGACAGGTGGGGCAGACATGTCTGTGACACTGATGACAGGTGGGGCAGACATGTCTGTGACACTGATGACAGGTGGGCAGACATGTCTGTGACACTGATGACAGGTGGGGCAGACATGTCTGTGACACTGATGACAGGTGGGGCAGACATGTCTGTGACACTGATGACAGGTGGGGCAGACATGTCTGTGACACTGATGACAGGTGGGGCAGACATGTCTGTGACACTGATGACAGGTGGGGCAGACATGTCTGTGACACTGATGACAGGTGGGGCAGACATGTCTGTAACACTGATGACAGGTGGGGCAGACATGTCTGTGACACTGATGACAGGTGGGGCAGACATGTCTGTGACACTGATGACAGGTGGGGCAGACATGTCTGTAACACTGATGACAGTGGGGCAGACATGTCTGTGACACTGATGACAGGTGGGGCAGACATGTCTGTGACACTGATGACAGGTGGGGCAGACATGTCTGTGACACTGATGACAGGTGGGGCAGACATGTCTGTGACACTGATGACAGGTGGGGTAGACATATCTGTAACACTGATGACAGGTGGGGTAGACATATCTGTGACACTGATGACAGGTGGGGCAGACATGTCTGTAACACTGATGACAGGTGGGGCAGACATGTCTGTGACACTAATGACAGGTGGGGCAGACATGTCTGTAACACTGATGACAGGTGGGGCAGACATGTCTGTAACACTGATGACAGGTGGGGCAGACATGTCTGTAACACTGATGACAGGTGGGGCAGACATGTCTGTGACACTGATGACAGGTGGGGCAGACATGTCTGTGACACTGATGACAGGTGGGGCAGACATGTCTGTGACACTGATGACAGGTGGGGCAGACATGTCTGTGACACTGATGACAGGTGGGGCAGACATGTCTGTGACACTGATGACAGGTGGGGCAGACATGTCTGTGACACTGATGACAGGTGGGGCAGACATGTCTGTGACAACTGATGACAGGTGGGGCAGACATGTCTGTGACACTGATGACAGGTGGGGCAGACATGTCTGTAACACTGATGACAGGTGGGGCAGACATGTCTGTGACACTGATGACAGGTGGGGCAGACATGTCTGTGACACTGATGACAGGTGGGGCAGACATGTCTGTAACACTGATGACAGGTGGGGCAGACATGTCTGTGACACTGATGACAGGTGGGGCAGACATGTCTGTGACACTGATGACAGGTGGGCAGACATGTCTGTGACACTGATGACAGGTGGGGCAGACATGTCTGTGACACTGATGAACAGGTGGGGTAGACATATCTGTAACACTGATGACAGGTGGGGTAGACATATCTGTGACACTGATGACAGGTGGGGCAGACATGTCTGTAACACTGATGACAGGTGGGGCAGACATGTCTGTGACACTAATGACAGGTGGGGCAGACATGTCTGTGACACTAATGACAGGTGGGGCAGACATGTCTGTGACACTAATGACAGGTGGGGCAGACATGTCTGTGACACTAATGACAGGTGGGGCAGACATGTCTGTGACACTAATGACAGGTGGGGCAGACATGTCTGTGACACTGATGACAGGTGGGGCAGACATGTCTGTGACACTGATGACAGGTGGGGCAGACATGTCTGTGACACTGATGACAGGTGGGGCAGACATGTCTGTAACACTGATGACAGGTGGGGCAGACATGTCTGTGACACTAATGACAGGTGGGGCAGACATGTCTGTGACACTGATGACAGGTGGGGCAGACATGTCTGTGACACTGCTCTAACTCTGTATAGTTCACAAGCTGAGGATGAACTAATCAGAAAAGGCATCCTGTAGTCATCACATATAAGCCACTCTTACAATTTGTATAAGAAAATTGGAGAATCAAAACCTACATAGCCCAATAAAAATGTGAACCTTCCTTTCAGCCAAATACACCAGCGCTGGAAGTTTAAGATCGTTCAGAAAAAGCATTACTTGTGACTAGTTTCAAGGGTTTTCTACCCTTGCAGTGAAGTCCCTGGCCAGGCTTCCTTGGTGACTGAAGTTTCACTTCATCTGCAAACAGGGACACCACCAACTCCATTCTTTCAGGCATTTCATTCATATATACAGGTGTTCCTTGACTTATGATGGGGTTACGTTCCAACAAACCCATCTTAAGTCGAGAATATCCTAAGTTGAATATATGATAAATAAGTACTGTCATTGAATATTGAAATGTAAATAAATGAATACAAGTTACAGGCTAGCAGCCTTCATGCTGGGTAATTATCTTAAGTCTCATCTCCAAAGTAATTGTTTTTGCGCCATTGTAAAGTCAAAATATTCTAAGTAGAACCATGGTAAGTCAAGGAGCACCTGTACAAGAAACAGCACCAGCACTAGTTGTGCCACCAGTTACACACTCACAGTCGATCACTAGCACCACCAATATTACCATCACGTACATAGTAGGATACAAAATAGTTCAATAACATGGGTGTCCATAGGGAAAAACTGTTGTCCAGCATCGAGCCAGCAGCAACAGCATGGTTGACCAGGCTAGCACCAGAGGATCCTGGCCCATGGCCAGGCTCCGAGAGTAGACTCTTAAAACTTATCAATGGTATATCAAAGGTATATCAAAAGCCCCATTGCTGGGCTCTGGCCTGTCAAGGAATAAAAATTTTACCAGTGACTTGTGTATTTCTCTGCCCAATCCTCTAGAAGCCCATGTTGAATCCTCTAGAGGCTCTTGTTGAATCTTCTGGAAACCTCTGAATCTCTGGAAAGTCTTGAATCCTCTGGAAGCTTTGAATTTTCTGGAAAGTCTTAAATCCTCTGGAAAGCCTTGAAACCTCTGGAAAAGTTCCAGCAGATGGCCCCTGTTTCGTACCCATCCTGTGGATGGTAGTCAACATATTAGAGGCACATAATGGGTCCAAGGATTAGACCCCAACATTTTATCTGCTGGGCTATAATTTTCATCATGGTTAAGCACAAAACCTTCAAGAGTTTGATCAAAGGAAGGGGAAGGTAGCTCCAATTCCTTGGATCTAGAGGAAAATGAAATATTTTTGAGACTAAACCTTAAAACAACACTGAATGGAGATAAAATACTTGTTGGTTCAGAAATTGTTTACATCTGTCATGGCAGCCAGTCACAACGAGAGTACCACATGACAGGCTCGCCTTCCAAGGCAATACCACACAATTAAACCACAGAACGGGTGGGGTTTGAACCCATGGGAAACGGGTTGTAAAACTTAGGCCATTGCATTAACCACTGGGTCAGCTAGCTACAAAAAGATTCATCTAACTAAGTGTATTTATACACCATGGGCAGGTTAGTATGGGCCACCACTGTGACCACAAATACAAATTTTTGATAATCCTATGAATGTAATCACTAGATCTAGCCAGTAGGAGCTCATCGACTTTGATGATCTCACAGCTCGGCTAAGCTGTCTGCTGTACTCCGTCATCTCTCCCCTGTAAAGAAAATTCATTTAAAAGTTTATCAATATTATGAAATCATCATAATAAACAGAATCTAAATAATGTAAATACAATATAAAGCAGATCAGTAGGTATTTCAATCATACATAGAAGCTCCTTGAATTACGGTATTTGACTTTAAAGATGGCGCAAGAGCAATTACTTAGGAGTTGAAACTTAAGATAATTACTCATCATGAAGGTAAGTAAGTTTATTCAGGTATACACAAATACAGTTACATAGAATTATCATACATAGCAGCATGTGTGTAGAGAACCTGGGATAACCCAAAAAAGTCAGACAGAGTGACTTATTTCCATTGGGGTGGCAAGTCCATAACTTATATTCATTTATTTACTTTTCAATACTGTTATTTAGTTAGTTACAGTAACTATTTGTTTACTTATTCAGCAACAGTAATTATTTACGTATTTACTTACTTATCATATATTCATATTCGACTCACAATATTTTCAACTTATGATGGGTTCGTCAGAATGTAACCCCACCATTAGTCAAGGAGCACCTGTATAAGCAGGAAGTAATATCTGTGGAATCATATAGCTATTATATTCATGAAGGACTAACTCTACAGGGGACACACAGTACCTATACAATGAGAGATGAATGATCTGCAGTGATGCGGGGCTCCAATTCTCTGGATCAACAGCTCTCCACCGACATCAAGACACCTCCCTTGAAGGGGTAATACTGCAGATATATGCAGTAAAGATTTATCCATAGATATCTTTCTAGTGTGGCCAGAAGGAAAATGCTTTGATAAACTTTCCAGAAATAAAATGCTTAACATTCGTCTATGAAATTCAAATAAGAAAGGGGAACAAGCAGGAAATTCTCTTTTCTTCATATTCTGGTCAAATGGTCAAAGCAAGACAACACTGTACAGTGATGTAATGCTTTACAAAACTGACAAGTTAAAGAATTAGACACTTTTACAACACTTGGGAATCTTTGTCAAAATAGTCTGCCAACAAGCAAGTTTATTTAGATATAGATACACACAAATACTGATTTTTTCTTTTCAACAAACTGGCCATATCCCACCCTGCCTTGGTGGGATATAGAGAAGGGGTTAATAGCCATTGCTTCTAGCATTTTAGTCACTTCTTATGACATGCATGGCTTATGGAGAAAGAATTCTGTTCGACTTCCCCATGGAGATAAGAAGAAATAAAGAAGAAGAACTATTAAGAAAATAGAAGAAAACCTAGGTAGGTATGTTTTTTTTTTTTCAACAAACCAGCTGTATCCCACCAAGGCAGGGTGGCCCAAAAAGAAAAATGAACGTTTTTCTTTTTAAATTTAGTAATTTGTACAGGAGAAGGGGTTACTAGCCCCTTGCTCCCGGCATTTTAATCGCCTCTTACAACACACGTGGCTTACGGAGGAAGAATTCTGTTCCACTTCCCCATGGAGATAAGAGGAAATAAACAAGAACAAGAACTAGAAAGAAAATAGAAGAAAACCCAGAGGGGTATATATATATGCTCGTACATGTATGTGTAGTGTGACCTATGTGTAAGTAGCAGTAGCCAGATATACCTGTTATCCTGCATGTTTATGAGACAGAAAAAGGACACCAGCAATCCTACCATCATGTTAAACAATTACAGGTTTCCGCTTCACATTTACTTGGCAGGACGGTAGTACCTCCCTGGGCGGTTGCTGTCTACCAACCTACTACCTAGGACACTAACACAGTTACACAAATTATCATACCTAGTGAGATATGTGTAAATTACCTAGAATAATCCAAAGAAGTCAAAGTGACTTATTTCCATTGGGGTGCAGAGATGAATGGTGGGAAATGAGAAGTTCACTGAAAAAAGATTCCCGAATGTTACAAATGCGTCTAATTCTTTAATATTGTAGAGGCAAAGACACGTACCTGAGCACATGTACGCTCCATTTCTTGTGTCATACGCAACATGTTATAAAAATTGTAATATACTCAATAATGAATAAAGTGAAATGAACACTTGTCAGTGTTCAATATTAACCTACATGAAGACATACAAGGCTGATTGATATGTATATTTTGACCCCCCCTTCTGGGATCCTCTTCACCAGATCTGCTGAAGAGGATCCCAGAAGGGAGGTCAAAATATACAGATTGATCAATCTCCTGTTTTTTTTGTCTCTATTTGGCTTATTATTAAGCACAGTCATTAATGCTTAGAGATGAAGAATTATCTAAATATTTTTAGGTATATTGTGCAAGCTCATTATGCTGCCAGTAAATCTTCTTATAAAAGTTTGTATTTCAGACATAGAAGAAATCACAATAATAGAATGATCACATATCGGGTGATCACATGAACCCATTGGGGTCCATGTGATCACCCGAAATGTGATCTACCCAAAATGTTTAGGCATGTTAGTGGCTTTCTTTGTAGTTAACACTTTATAGAATGTAAAGCACACATTGTAACCTTTGCAAAGAAATAAGAATTTGTATTTGTATGTGACCCCAATTGGTCTATTTGATCACATGTGACCTCAATGGATCGATGTGATCTGATGAAAATCCTCTACCACATTCCATACATTTAGAATACTGAAACATCAAGTTCAGAACCATCTTTAATGGCCTCACAAAATGTGACTGCATAGCAATACACAACAATAACAACATCTATTTACAGTAAATTATTCCTATTCTTCTGAAATTCTTTGTGCACGGTATTATTCTTGCATGTGTTTATGAAACATTATTGTTATTCCACAATGTTCATAAATATGCAGGACGTTGATTTGCAGATACTGAACATAAATAAATGTTTCACGTAAACACAAGCAAAGACAGTGTTTTACATCTTGCTTTCACTTTATTAAATGCATAATTGATTAATGTAATCCCTCAATTTAGCGGACAAACAGGGAAAACCCAGTGGTCGATAATGACAGTGTGGTGGACAGAGACGAGACAGTTAATATTAACGCTAACGAACAATTTTGTAGCCAGGTGACCAGTTGGATTTTGTCGGTGAAATTGATTCCCGCTAAACTGAGGGTTTACCAAATAAATTTTCTATACAACTATATGAGACTTCATGATTATGCATTGCAATAGCTTTTTATATGAATTACACTACAAGGCGTATTATTAATTTATACATAGAGGCAGTGATACATAACAGAAATTGCAGAATTCAATAACCAATTTGTCTAGGTAAAGAAATTTAATATTTTAAAAATGTCAGTTACCATACGCTTTTGTAACATATGTTCTGTGAAAATTATTTCTAATTTACATAAAATATGACAGCCATCTGTCAACAAATTTGTCAAGTTTTTAACTGATACATAAATAATACTCATATACAAAGAGTATACTGTATACACCTAAAGGTATGTACCTCAGAGTATATACACAGAGAGGTGTATATTTTTCAGTATACATGCAAAATAACCACCATGAAAGAATAGCGAATTTTCTTGTGCTTTTGTAGCTCCTCACAGTATGAAGGAACCGAGGAATCACAAATGCGCTTGGAAAGTCACTGTTTTTTCACAGTGGTTATTTTGCATATTGTAATATCACCTGTTTAATGTGATCTTACTGCATCACTGTATACATATATAGATATATATACATATACTGAGAGGCGTATATCTCACAGTGCATCCAAACACACTGAGAAATATACTATACTTTGATCCCTATTATTAATTAAAGTATTTCTGACTGGTGGACTACTAGTGATATGCTGCCTGGCCCTCATGCAGTCCATAAGCTTTTAACCTGATCAACAACCTATATTTCCAAATACCTCACTTGAAGCATTACAATATCAGTGTTTATTAAAGAAGAGTGATTCCTGCAAGAGGGTTGGTGTAAGTGAATTCATGGATATGGAACTTCTGGAAGCAGTAATGGTATATAAGACACACATGCAACACCTGGGTATCTTAATTGTGATGATGTTCACCAACCAGTGAATTTTTCATTTCAATAAAGAGGTATTTGAAGATGTTTACCACTGTGGTCTTGACAACTGTACACAAATAACCCACACATAGGAGAAGGAAACTTAAGACGACGTTTCGGTCTGAATCGGTCTAAGTCAGACCAAAATGTCATCATGAGTTTCATTACCCTATGTGCGGGTTATTTGTGTATTGTTCCAGTCACGGTACTGTGTCTTTTTGATCTTCTTGACATATATGGCAGTAAACACCATCTAGGCTGAGGGACTGTTTACCCAGTCTTCTACTGTCTCCAGTTTCAACATCTTCAAATACCTCTGTACTGAACTGAAAAAGGCCACTGGTTGGCAAATATTTTTATAATTAAAATACCCAGGTGTTGCATATGTCTTACTGATCATATTTAACTTATATTTCAGTGGAAAGCAGTGATACATTACAAACCATATCATGGCCTCTATTCCCAAGCATAGCATTATTTAAAAAAAAATTTATTATTCTGAATTAGATGTACATAGTACAAATGGGCCATCAAAGACACAGTATTTACACAAAAGAGAAGTAATATCATATGCAAGCTATGGTTCCTGAAACCCAACTAGCAAATCATAGCATAATACTGCACACAAGCTGTTTATCTAGAAACCAAGCTTGTGTATGTCAGAGTAATACTGAAAACAAGTTACTGTTCCGGGAGTCCAGCTCACAGATCACACCATAATAACAGACACGAGTCACAAATCCACAAGCAAATGGGCAAAAGGAAATAACACAAAACTTGTCAATAGTCAATTTCAATAATCCCTATTATAATTACAGGTGCTCTTCAATTTAACAATATTTTGACTTTATGATGGTACAAAAGCAATTACTTTGGAGATAAAACTTAGAGATAATTACCCAGCACGAAGGTGGCAAGTCTATAACTTGAAGACGTTTTTTTTACTTTTCAATACTGGCATTTAGTTAAGTTACACTAATTATTTGTTTATTTACTTATTCAGTGACAGATGCTATTTATTCACTTATTTATTTAGCATATATTCACATTCAACACGATATTTTTTTGAGGGGTTTGGGATATTGGCAGTTTGGAGGGATATGTTGTGTATCTTTATACGTATATGCTTCTAAACTGTTGTATTCTGAGCACCTCTGCAAAAGCAGTGATTATGTGCGAGTGTGGTGAAAGTGTTGAATGATGATGAAAGTATTTTCTTTTTGGGGATTTTCTTTCTTTTTTGGGTCACCCTGCCTCGGTGGGAGACGGCCGACTTGTTGAAAAAAAAAAAAAAAAAAAAAAATTTTACTTACAATGGGTTTGTCGAAACGTAACCCATTCATAAGTTGAGGAGCACCTGTATATTAATAGGAAAGCACTAAACATTTGAAGCTCACACAAACAGAGGAGAAAAAGATGGGAGAGAGAAGAGTGGAGGTAACAAGGGTATCTGAGGAAAAGAAGTGAAAGGGATCACAGATTATGCGGATAAGTGGAGGCTGCAGTGTAGTAAAATGAACTGTAGTGTAGGCATGCCTCTGGCAAGACAGTGATGGAGTGATGATTAAAGTGTTTCTTCCTTTTAGGGTCACCTTGCCCCTGTGGGAAACAGCTGATGTGTTAATCACAAAAAAGATAAAATGTGGAGGTTGATCATTACCTCCATATGTGAACACTAAACCCACAAGGATCATACAGTTACCCAGCAAGAGGAAGACTAATCCAATTCCTTGGATCAAGAGACCTTCATTGGTATCAAGACGCTCGTCTTGGAAGTCAAAGTAGAAGCAGTGTGCATGAAGGATGAGAAATAGTAAAGGACTTTGTGTTATAAGTCCACAGTCAAATGACACTGAATGTGTTGCCAAGACTTAAGTCTTGGAATGAGGAAATGCAGATTCAATAATTACGATTTTCTCATGTGATGCATAAATCCCCATCTGGAGCTCCTCAGCCTTCCACTAAAGACAGGAATACCTCTTAGCAAAGCTCCCATGATTTAACACTATAAGGCTTCAGAACAGCTAATATGATGAAATGTCCAGCCATCCTGACAAACAAAGAGAAAGGAGGTGTCTCCACCTGAAGGCAAAAAGCAGAGTGTACCAGAGTACAGTGGTACTAACACTGTTGTATAAGTGTGAAACGTGGGTTTTGAATGCTGCATTGAGGAGAAGGCTGGAGATAACAGAGATGTGTTTGAGGGTAATGTGTGGTGTGAATATTATGCAGAGAATTTGTAGCTTAAAAATCAGGAGGGCTGAGGTGTTGTTGTTGTTGAGGTGGTTTGGACATTTAGAGAGGAATGAGAAAAATAGTATGACTAGGGCATGCAAGTCTGGAGTGGAGGGAAGGAGGGGTAGGGGTTGTCCTAGGAAGGGTTGAAGGGAAGGGGTAAAGGAGGTTTTGAGTACTAGAGTGATGGGAAGTGGTAGCATGTTTTGATGAGTGGAAACGTTCAGTCACGTGTTGCAGCAAGTGAAGTGTTTTGACATGTTGTAGCAAGTGGTGAAGCGCTGTGACATGTTGTGACTGGCTAAGCATGGTGGCATGTTGTTGCAATTGGCAGAGGATGATGGTACTTTGTTGCAACAGGCAGAGTGTGGTGGCATGTTGTGGAAGGTCCGGTGTGTGATGTAGCGTTATTGTGAACTTCTGTGGTGAGCAGAAGTGTGCTGTGGTGCTGGTGAGCAATGGTGGAATTGTGTGGTGGCTGGGAGTGTGTGGTGAAGTATGATAGGGTGTTGTGGTGAGTGCGAGGCAAGTGGTGAGTACTGCTAACAGTAACATTTCACAAATAATCTGCACAGAGGAGAAAGAAACTTATGACAATGTTTTGATATGACTTGGACCACCAAACAAAATGTTATCGTAAGTTTATTTCTCCTATGTGTGGGTTATTTATGAACTGTTCCAGTCACGGTTTGTGTACTGTTCCAGTAATAGTTTGTGTACTGTTCCAGTCATGGTTTATTTGTGTACTGTCCCAGTCACGGTATCTTTGCTTTTTTATTCTTTAAACAGTAACATGAGTGACTGCTTCTATTATAGAGAGGCATATGAGATAACATAATCGCATATGATGGAAGGAGGAAAATGGGGGAGAGAGAGACAGAGGAAGCGAATGGAAGGCAGGGAATAGGAGAGATACAAAAAGAGAGGGATACCCATCTCTGATGAGTTGTATAATTTCATAAAATTAAGATACAGAGCACTGTATTAGCAACCTAGGCCATACCTCCATGCTTGGGTCAAATTTTTAGGAAAATTCACTCCAAGAATGATCCCTTCAGTCCCTACCCTGGTCATTAAGAAAAGATCGACTGTATATATAGTACATGAACTTATGTACATTAACATGCAGAACAACCACTGTATTTCTCACATTATCAAGGCACAGTTCCTTGATAATGTGAGAAATCACGAAAGCGCTTGGAAGTTCGCTATTCTTTTCACTGAGGTTTTCACCTGTTTACTGTGATCTTACTGCACGTACATTAACATATTTCTTTCATGGCAGAAATAATTCAGTGTTTTCAAACTGCCAAGCATATATATATGGCACCATAATAAACTGACTTTCATAAACAGCTTTCATTTCCTAAGAAATAAGTAAATTATGAACAGAGTCAATTTAAATTCACAGGGAAAAATATACATGTTACTTGTGGCAATTCATCATACTAAAAATTTAAAAAAACTGTACACTTAAATAAATAATCATATAAATTTCTTTATCAAATTTGCTTCATAAAATTTACAGTAATGAAAATGATAATAACAATAGTATTAATAAATAATTCCCAGGTTATATACACTAAGAGGTGTATAGTAGTCCCTTGTATCCATGGGAGATACATTCCAACACCTACTCTGGATATCCGAAACCATGGATAGTAGCATACCCTATATATAAGTCATTTTTTGTTTACTTACTTGCTTATGATCAAGTTTAACTGATAAATTAGGAGTAATAAGTCGAGAATTAGCACTTTTTTACTGACAAGAAGCCGTTCTTAGGCTTTGAAGAATTGTCAATATCCCTATTTTTGCACTTTGGGGTCATTATTAAGTAAAATTAAGTGAGATTTTCAGGCCACAGTAAACTGTGGATAACTGAAACTGCGGAAACTGAATCCAGAGATACGGGGGTTCTACTGTATATCTCTCACTGTATTTATTCTAAGAATTTACTATGATTCCCATCTGATAGATTAAAATACTCTTGACTGATAGTATACAGGTGAAATGCAGCCTTAATTACCCATATATAGGCTTAAAACCTAACAACCTATGCGATAACTAAGTACAAATGAATAAGGTATCACAAAGAGTGAAAGTAGAGTACCTCACAATTATCAGGTAACATAAACAGAAAATATACAAGAGATACTTATATTCACTTCAAGACTCACTTCCCCGTCTCAAGAAAAAACAATGAAACGTATTTATACAAGCCCTTAGAGTAAATTATTTAAATTATAGATCTTTTAGTAAATTTAAGTGACACTGCTTTGCAAGTTTTGGTGCAAAATAATAAACTGAATTACGAAATTTTTATATACATGTATAACTAAGATGCTGGGAGCAAGAGGGTAGTAACTCCTTGTTAGGTCACCCTGCCTTGGTGGGAGATGGCTGGGGTGTTGAGAGAGAGGAAAAAACTATTCAAGGAATGATTTACTGAATGAATGGATTTGAAACCATGGTGAACCCATTATTCAAGGAATCTGTGGGGTTCAAGCATGCGGCAAGACGGTTCCTAAAACTACCTAATTATTGCTCTGAACCCTTACTAACCTTATATGCCATTGACCTCTGACGAGTTCCAAGAGTTTTTCCATTCTCGGAGCCCGGTCATGGGCCAGGCTTGTCTGGTGCTTGCCTGGTCAACCAGGTTGCTGCTAGTGGCCTGCTGGCCCACATATTCATCACAACCTAGTTAATCTGGCACCTGGTGAAGATATTTGTCCAATTTCCTCTTAAAGACTTCTACACTTGTTCCAACAGTGTTTCTAACATCTTCAAGTAAAAGCATCGACATGGTAGTTTTAGTCCTGCCTTTTCACAGATTTGAACTACAACCAATTCTCTAAATTGTTTACAATCATTCAATACAACTGCTTAAATCATTACACAATTACATTTCACTTTTCTGTTAAGTACAGAGAGGGAATCTTGAGTTGATCAGTCCCTTTTAAAACCAAAAATTTTACTGCGAACACTACCAAATAGAAATTTTTATCTACAATAATAAATAAATTTCATGTATCAGTGAAACCCTTTTGGTATTTTTACATAATTTGATTTCCCGGCATGTCTTTAAAAAGTCCCGAAGTAAAAACAAGAAGGAATAAATTTTTTGGGGTTTAAAAAGCCACTGTATACAGAATTATAAAAGCTATTGCCAGGGACCCTCCACAAATTTTCAACTAAAATATTAAAGTCGAAACACGCCCAAAGGAAATTCATTCCCCATTTTTTTACTAATTATTAAATTTAAAAAATGGAATTTTTAAATTTAAATTTACAATTCCAAAACTAACTTAAAAAATTATATACATAATGTACCATATATTCAACCACACATATCGGGGAAGAAGAGCCCCAAATTTTTTGATTCAATGCCCTAAAATAGGAAGACCACTTTATACCCCCAATGTGGTCTGGATTGGTTGAACGAAGGTCTGCAGCGTGCGGGGCACGAGCTTCGACCCTAGGCCGCTGAAATACAGAGATTATTAAAAAGAAATGACACATTCATAGACACATACAAACACAGTGCCCCTCAACTTACCATGTCCCACTTACAAATTTCGACTTTAATGAGGGCAAAAGCAATGTTTTTTCAGACGAAACTTAGATAATTACCATATGAAGATCTTAAGTCTGTAACGTAGCCCATTTATTTATTTAAAAACGGGTATTAGTTAGTACAGTAATATTTATTTATTATTTTTTAAGTGATGGTAGTTATTTACTTATTCAGTAACATTTCATAGTCATACTCAACTATGATATTTTTGACTTACAAGGATTTGGCACGTACCTCCATACATAACCAAGGATATACGTATGTATTTGAAATGCATCTACTACATAAAATCAAGTTAAGTTAAATTTGAATTCATCTTTGCATAAGACCAAAATAATAAGTGGATTCAATTTTTATATACATGAATTATAATTTGGAAAATTGTAATCCTTGTTACGTCAACACTCCCTTTGGGAATATTGTGGGTTAAAAAAAGAAATTGTCCCGAGGCATATTACTGAAAATGGATTTAAACTGTGACCCATTTATCAGGAATTTGGGGTTACCACTCATTCATCAAGACAGTTCAAAATACCTATATTTTTGCTTGCAACCTTATAAGGCACCATGGTGAAAGAAGCTTCAGCCCTTTGTCCATAGGTGCCAGACAATGGATTAGAAAAAGATGTTAAAATAAGTGCTGCTGGAAGTGCAGTGGCCCAGGGTATTATCAACTAGTAAGTGGTACGTGGTAAGAGTTTGTCAATGTAAGAAGACTTGTAGTTGTTCAAGTGTTCGAGGGTGGTTAGTGAAGTAAGGGGGATGGTGTAAGATGTTGATTGTGGAAGTAGAAATTCTCAGTGGTTAATGGAGATTTCAATGTGGAAAGGCTAAATTTTTTTTAATTATTTCCACTGCCTGTTACAGTACCAAGGAGGATGGCCCGAAAAGAAAGCTTTACCATCATTCACTATCACTGTCTTGCAGAAGTGCTTAATATAGAATTTTTTAAAATAAACTTTAACTCCCATCCTTCAGTGCAGCCACTGTATTCATCTCCAGTCATTCCGGCCTGCCTTTACATTGCCTAAAAAATGTACATGAACAATTTCCAACGATATCAAGAATTAAAAACTATTTGCCATGCACCTCCGAATTCAACTACGAATTATCTGGAAGTCCAACCCCACGCAAGCAAAACTCCATTATCCCCTTTTCTCCAATTATCCTAGGCCGAACACCAACTTTCTTCCTTCCATAAACAACTGATACACTAAGTACTCGTTTCGACCATATTCTCTACATTCACGACCAATCTTGGAAGAAGCCTTCTTCACCTCTGGAAACATTTTGTAATCCACCTCCTCTAACCTCCAAACTAGCGAATTCTTGCATTAAAAGCCACTGTCCGGCAGCTGACTTCGACCTGCTCCAGCCTGCTAATACAAGATTTCATCATGAATCACACCATATAAGAACATGAAAACTGTGCTCCTCATCCCATTCCCATTTTCCCCGCAAAGTTTGATGGTGCATGAAGCTCCTAGTCACAACTCAACCTATTACCCAGTATAAAAGATTAATCTTTCTTTCATAGCCTATTTTATCCTACATCGTCCATTATTCATAATATTAATATCATTTACTTCCTCCATACTCTATTTCCTTAATTCTGTAATCAATTTCAACTAATCTTTTATATCATAACCTTACCATTTGGTATTCGACGTATTTCTTCTTTGCACACCTAGGAAATTCACCATGTATTCTAGCAACATCTCTACAAAAACCCAAGAGTACAGTGTAATGAAAGCAACTGTGACAACTCCCATTTAGTGGATATTTTTATCGTTTAAACATTAGACATTTGAAAACTTTCGATTTACTTTTTTAAACCCCATAAAAATTTATTAAACATCTTTGGGTTTGACTCACACATACCTTTGCCCTAAGGCTGCTTTTAGCTGGCAAATAATTCCTCCTCATTCAATTGGCCTCACACGTGAAAACTCTCACTGCTTTAAATACCTACACTTTAACCATACTCCTAACTTGCCACATGCCCCAACACCACAGGCTGAAAAACCCTTGCTAGCCATAATGCACAAAGAACTTAGACTTAAAAAAACTTGTAAAATATATGTTTGTAAAACCTGGCACAACCGTACTTTGTGGTAAAGAGCCTCCTTGTTCATCTTTTTAATTCGCGTTAACAATTTTAGTAAGTAACTAAAACACTTTGCCCATGATAACAACAGAATGGAAGTGACCCCATAAGGACTTGGTACCTAGAGTCCTTATGGAGGGGATTCCCCTTCCAAAGAAAAACCTCTCTTCCCTCTCCCCTCCTCCTGTCTTTCCCTCTCCCCTCCTTCCTGTCTTCCCTCTCCCCTCCTCCCTGTCTTCCCTCTCCCTCCTCTCCTGTCTTCCCCCTCCTCCCTCCTCCCCTTCCCCTTTCCCCCCACCCCTCCTTCCCATAGTCTGTTGTCTCGTCTCTCCCTGTCTTTCCCATCTTTGGTCTTTTTTCTTGTTCCCATACTCCACCCTATTTCATTTTTTCCCATCTGAAACTGTAAAAAGTAGTCTCTCCCCCTTTTCCTGTTTTACATTTTAAACCAAAAAACAAACTTTCTTCATTTAAGTGTTCATTTGAATGTTAATTCTTTTGAGCATTAAATTTTAAGGTAAATCTTTTTATTTGGGGTTTAAAATGTACTTCTGGGTGTCTGGAATGGATTAATTGGATTTACATTATTTCTTATGGGAAAAATGGTTTTGCAAATTGTCAATTTTGCCATTAGTCACACTTTCTGGAACAGATTAATTACAAAAGACGAGGGTCCACTGTACAGTACATCTGTTGCATCTTAGACCTATTTCTGTAAGGAGTACTAGAGGCAGAACTAGTTCCTTAAATATGAAAGAGTTTGTTGAAAAGCCTTGGGCCTCTTACACTTACCGAGTTATCACTTAGCGTGCCTCTTTCTTTAGTGTTAATTTGCAATATACAACCGAAATTAAGCATAATATTTTTATGTAAAATTGTGAAAAAACATAAAAACGTCTGAACACGTACTTGCCACCAAAATCAACATAGAAGAGTCTCTGCAAGATTTCATAAGTTACGAGTGTCACACCAAACTGTGGCGAGGATCTGAACACTCGAGCTGTTGAAGAAAATGTTCACGGTTACTTCAAAATTACATTTGATCTTTAGCCTACATGCACTAAAACATTAGCAACCAATTATTTAAAAACTACAAAAAATAATTTGTTACAAGCCATCCATCATCCCATTACTCACAACCCATGTTATGTAAGAGATGTAATCAAACTAAGTGTGGCTCCTTTGCTTGTATAATGTGGCACCAGGTGCATTAAGGTGTATTAAATACAGCTCCAGGTGCATTAGATGTGGCTCCAGGTGCATTAAATGCGACTCCATGTGCATTAAATGCTGTTCCAGGTGCATTAAGGTGCAATAAATAAGCCGAGAGTAACATACGACTCATAACCCATGGCTACACCTGCTAGTACAGTACATTATTATATTACTTATAAAATGCAAATTTCCAGCAGGATTTTGAAACTAATCCTTGGGAAGAAAAAACCTGCATTCACTTTATGGCATACAAAATTAAGCAATACATTATTTTATTATGATTATTATTACTGTATATTAATAAAGTTAATATTAGCAGTTTGGAGGGATATGTTGTGTATCTTTATACGTATATGCTTCTAAACTGTTGTGTTCTGAGCACTTCTGCATAAACAGTGATTATGTGTGAGTGTGGTGAAAGTGTTGAATGATGATGAAAGTATTTTCTTTTTGGGGATTTTCTTTCTTTTTTGGGTCACCCTGCCTCGGTGGGAGATGGCCGACTTGTTGAAAAAAAAAAATTAATAAAGTGTATTCACAAAAGAATTACTAAACCCATGTGGGACATTAAGCATTAATTTATAAAAAGATAAAGTCAAACAATAATTTCCAAGTTAAACAACTTTAAACAAGAAATAGTATCGAAGTTTAATAATTTAGAAGACTAATCCAGAAACAGAGAAAATGGTTGGAAACTCTTTTCATCATCAGAATTACAGGGGAAAATAGCTAGAAATATGTGGAGTAACCTTAAGTCAGGCAAATGCTCTGAACATAAGCTTATAGCAGCCTATTTTCCAAATTTATGAAGGTGTTTTGATATCCAATTTTTGGGGAACTTGAGAATTTTTGTGGCTTAAAGAAGATACAGTGGACCCCCGCATAACGATTACCTCCGAATGTGACCAATTATGTAAGTGTATTTATGTAAGTGCGTTTGTACGTGTATGTTTGGGGGTCTGAAATGGACTAATTACTTCACAATATTTCTTATGGGAACAAATTCGGTCAGTACTGGCACCTGAACATACTTCTGGAGTGAAAAAATATCGTTAACTGGGGGTCCACTGTATTAAGATTTTGACTCTTCGACTAAAGTTTGTAAAGTCATGGTCATTGCTTTGGTGCTTTATAGTAAATTTCATGTAAATGTTTTCATGATGCAGCACAATAAGTTGTATGCCTTTGTTTTTAACTGAAATAACGGTGCCAACAGCACAGAACTGAAAATTTAATCCCGAAGAATCAGGATATGAGAAAAAAAATTTTAAAATTGTTTAAAGTTTATGCAAATGGACAAAATTTTTTCAGCCTAATATGCGGGACCAGTACAGCACGAATTTATAATAAGCATATTGAAGTGAAGCCCAAATTTTAGACAAACATACAAGAACAGCACTTACAGAGAAACATCTAAAATTTAAATATGTGTTAAGTTTTTATACATTATAGTAACAGATAATTCTGAACACTATAGCTCAATACTTACAATAATCAATGCCAAAAAAGTGCTGATATCTTTACAGTAATTTTTTAAGTTACAATCATACATGGGAAGACAATTTGTTGCATCAACAAATCAAAATTATGAAAAGTGAAAAAATTACAAAAATTTCGACAGAAATACTTTTTAATGAGAAAATTTAAAGAAAGCATCTCACAGAGCCATACTTAAAAATGAATGTCAGTGCAAGATTAATGGGGGTCCTCCCAAACAAGGTTTTTTGCACAAAAATATGTCATGGATCCTCGATAACTAATGAAATGCAAAACTGGTTGATATATTATGTAACACCAGTACATAATTTGAAAACAAAGTTTTAGTGGCAAGGGTCCCCACAAGTTGCCCTCCCTGAAACACCATAAACCTGTCTTGTTCATCAACTTGTTACTATTTTGATTTTATTTTATTAACACATCGGCTATTTCCCATCGAGGCAGGGTGACCCAAAAAAGAAATACTTTCATCATTCACTTGTCAGTACTTTATAGCATTAATGCAATGTTACTCATCTGACACAGCAACACAATGGAATCTTCATACAGAGGATATACGACTCTACTGCTAACCTGGCCCATCTTGTGGGCATGACCTACATCCACCTGTGATGATGTCAAGGACCTCCTCAATGGAAATCAGTCACTTTGTCTGACATTTTTGGGTTAACCTAGGTAATTTACACTGTGTATAGTAATTGTACTTATGTGTATCTGTGCCTAAAAAACTTAGTATGCACAGTAGGACTGTCGTATCTGCGGGTCCGGTTTCCGCAGTTTCAGTTATCCGTGGTTTACCCTGGCCTGAAAATAATGATAATAATGGCCTTAATAATGACCCCACAGTGCAACATCTGTGATGATAGCAGTCCTTCGAAGCCTAAGAGAAGATGTGAAGTGCTTCCCATCAGCTAAAAATTGCTAATTCTCAACTTATTGTGCATAATTCATCAATAAAACTTTATCATAGGGATGTATGTAAATGAAAAACAACTTATACATAGAGTTTGCTACTATCTGTGGTTATGGGTATCCACAGGAGGTCTGAGAACATATCCCCACAGATATTGGGGGGACTACTATGTTAAGTTTGCTTTCACTACTTATATCACATGATTGTTCCACTTATCACTGCCATGCTGCAGAAAATCCTTCCTAACATTTTTTTTGCCTTTTTTAAGATAAGATAAAATGAGACTTGTTGGGATTTTTAACCCAGGATAACCCAAGAAAGTCAGTACGTCATCAAGGACCGTCTGTCTTATTTCCAATGTGGTCTTCAATCTTGTCCCACAGGATGCGACCCATAACAGTCGAATAACACTCGGTACAGTACCTGCTTACTGCTAGGTGAACAAGGACAGGAGGTATAAGGAAACACGCCCAACATTCCCACCTATGTTGGGGATTGAACCACGAACACTCCGTGAGGCGAGCGCATTGCCAATCAAGCCACAGGACACACCAACCATCTTTAACTCCACTTTCATGCCTATCTTAGCCAAGAATTATCATACATGCAGCATGGCATATTTGGCTGCCAGTACTGGCAGAAGCAATCATCTGACATAGCAGTGCTTGTGAAACTTCTGAGAAATGCAAAATGATAGAACAAAACAGCCTGGAAAGTCAACAATGTTCCTATAATAGATTTGATATTCTAGTCTTTAAATGTGTCTCCCTCAGTGACAATATAGACTGATACTACCATTTTTACTTTTCCTCTTGAGATTATTTATTGTAATTATCAATTTGTAGTTAGAGGGAAAGAGCTCAGTTTGCAAAATCCTGTCTTCAGCTTATGATAAAAGTTTTTTCAAATGCCAAGTGACTACAGCACTTACCTCTTTTGTAAACCATGCCACTGCTTTACCAATCTATTTGTTACAAAACTTTTTTTCTACCATACTGGTGGCTCCTTTTCATCATGGTAAGTTCTTTATCTTGTCTCTGAATATTCTGATATCTTCCATTTCAGTTAGCTGACTGGAGATTAAATCTTCCAGCAAATACATTTTCAGACTTTATATTCAGTCTCTCACTGTTCCTCCTCCAGTCTGTCATCATCCTTCCCATTAATATTTTGTATTTTGTCTTTCACACTGAGTGTGACTTTTAGGTATCTCAATAAAAGATTTGAATCTGTCTTGTTCTTGTCCTCTATTCCACTGTGATATTTAAATCTCTGTTAAGTCCCTGCCTTGGCACTTTTCACATATCTGTTCAAAATTTTTTTACAATTCTCTAAGACATTCTACTAACCCACTTCTTTTTTGGTTAGGTCTCTTGTTACCTTACTAAATCTTTTCTTGACCATGTGTTGTTTAATGGTAGGTTCCATTCATTTAAAAGTACAATTTTTATATATTTTTCTGAACCTCTACTATTAGAATTGTACCATTAGTGTTTCTAATTTCATTAGCTAGAAGTGCATTTTACTAAAATTCCTAAATCTTTTCCTTTGTTTACCATTCTGTCTCTTTGTGAGCCGAGTTAGTTCTCTCAAACGCTACCTCATTTTGAATGTTTATCCACTTAGATTTCCATTTGACCCACCACATTAAGTTGCTTCTCACTCATAATGCCCCGTAAGTCAAATCTCCCTTGTTAATGCAAGTGGCTATTCCTGTCCAAAAACTTTTGGGTATAGAAGGGGATTAAAACTTTTCAAGAGAAAGGTCGCCAATGTCTCTTTGCATTTTATAAGTCACAGCATTGCAGTCAAATGAGAAGAGCAGCATTGGACTAACAGCAGCATAGTACATGCAGATTACAGCATCAGGGGAAGCCAGTGTGATGAGGTAAGGTGACTCCAGGGGAGATTAGTGGTGTTAGTGGCCTCCCAGAAAAGCTCACAGGTGGACTGTGGGTCGAAGGTCACTCTTTGGCCTTCCCATCTGTCAAGACCTAGGAATATTCAGCCAATAAAGTGAATGCACATTAATGCTAGTTATGCAATATTTTCCAAATGATTAAGGTCCTTAAGTCTTTGTCGAGTCATATGGCCTGCAAACTGTCCCTCTCACTGAGCCAACATTTTGGGTCTGGCTGGCTGCTCCTATATTTCTTTTTTTCATAGTTAGTTGACATTACTATTCTTCCTGATAATTTCACACTGATACAAGACCACTATTTAGCAAAGACAAAAAAAAAAAAAAATCTTTCCTCCGCAAGTCATGCCTGTCGTATGAGGTGAGGAAATGCCCATTTCAAGGTTAACTACCAAGATTATTATTATTATATTCAAGACTAAGCACTAAACCCACAAAGGTCATACAGTAATTACCAAGAAAGATAAACCACATTACTAGATAGGCAACTCCTTATCTGTGTAAGTGCTGAGATTAGGATAGTATAGCACAAGGCACAGACAACCTTGCTTCACTCAAATGACTCCTGTGGCACTACCACTTCTCACCTTACCCACTACAACTACTACTACTACTACTACCACTACCACTACCACTACCTGCACTACCTCTTCCACTACTATCTCCACTTCCTTCTTGTATTCTCCTACCTCTCTCCCATCCCTACCCTCCTCTCGCAGAAATACTGCCTCCTTTACCTTTGCATGTTAGTGTATGACTAGTTAATGGTCTACGTCAGACTGAAGTGTTGTCATAAGTTTCTCCTATGTAATGCATAACTGCGTATGTGTGCTCTTTACTGTACAATATAAATTCTCTAGTGTTCAACTCACCCATAACTACCATGTACCTGTATCTAGATAACACCCAATATATTCTTTCTTTCTTTCAACACACCGGCCGTATCCCACCGAGGCGGGGTGGCCCAAAAGGAAAAACGAAAGTTTTTCCTTTTACATTTAGTAATATATACAGGAGAAGGGGTTACTAGCTCCTTGCTCCCGGCATTTTAGTCGCCTCTTACAACACGCATGGCTTACGGAGGAAGAATTCTGTTCCACTTCCCCATGGATCACCCAATATATGTCCTTGTTATTATGTAACATAATTAATTTCTCTTTTCTTCCTGTACAGTAGACGCTATTTCATACACTGATTTTTTTTAACATATTGGCCGTTTCCCACCAAGACAGGGTGACCCAAAAAAGAAACACTTTCACCGTCATTCACTCCATCACTATCTTACCCGAGGCATGTAGATATGACAGTTTAGATGTCCCTCCAAACAACAAATATCCCCACCCCTCCTTTAACCCTTTCTGGGTCTACAGGCCCTCTCAGAGACTTGTTCTCAGGGCCCCCTAAATTTCAAAAAAAAAAAAAATTATTTTTCTTATGAAAAGATAGAGAATCTTTTCCCAATCATAATGACACCAAAAGTATGAAATTTGATGGAAAACTTATGGAATTATGCTCTCGCGAAGTTAGCAGTCTCGACGGTGTTTACGCATCGGCGATTTTGCCCACTTTGAGCCCTATTTTCGGCCAATTCCAATGTACTAGTTGACAAAAATCATAACTATTTTGCTAGAACTCCATTTTTTCTATCAAATGAGTACAAGAAACCACCAATTTACTGATTTCAACTATTCAATACAGTGGTCAGAATTTAGCAATTTTGCCAATTTCACACAAATTTCAAAAGATGCCAATTTCCAAATAGGGTCCAGAATAAACAAGAAAGACATTCCTGGCACTAAAATAACATTTCCTCTGTTCATTAGTCATGTCCCCAGGCCCCTCTTATATTTCTTTTGCTTTCCACTTTGAATTTTTATTCTCACAAAAAAAATAAGATTTACTGTTATGCAGACTACTGCATTAGTGTAGAAATGGTATAAGTAATATCGGCGCACTTGTGAAAGAATATTAGACTCACCAGTTGACGTGTATTGGACGCTTAGCATGATTTGGTTACTTTTGAACTTTGGTAAAAATCGAATATTTCTGCTACTTTGAGCTCAATTTCAAGGTACTTTTCATTGTAAAACCAGTCAAAATCATCTCAATTTCTGTAATATGTCTTCCATTCTATACAATGAGACCAGGAAAACTAGAATACAACAATAAATACCATACGAAAATATTGTGCAAAGTCGCTGTTTTAATCCAAAAACACGGTCAAAGTTTTTTTTTTCTCATTACACAGTGTGCTGCAGGATTTTTTTTATACTGCACACACTGACCACATAGACCCATTCCTTCATATATAGGCCTACCAGCTTTCTCTCACTAGATTTGAAGGCGGTAGAATTTATGCGTACTAGTACGTCATGGACACTGGTGCGTAAGCTGTACTAGTACAGCCGAAACCCTGAAAGGGTTAAAGTGCAGGCACTGTACTTCTCACCTCCAGGATTCAAGTCCAGCTACTGATTTCCCTGATTCCCATCACAAAATATTACCCTGATACACTGATACCAATACAGTGGACCCCCGGTTAACGATTTTAATCCGTGCAAGAGGGCTCATCGTTATGCGAAATAATCGTTATGCGAATGAATTTTCCCCATAAGAAATAATGGAAATAAAATTAATCCGTGCAAGACGCCCAAAAGTATGAAAAAAATTTTTTTTTACCACATGAAATGTTAATTTTAATACACACAAACTGAAAAAGGCATGCACAATTAAATGACACTTACTTTTATTGAAGATCGGTGATGATTGATGGGATGGGAGGAGGGGAGAGCATTATCTTCTTACTGTTTAGAAGGGGAATCCCCTTCCATTAGGACTTGAGGTAGTAAGTCCTTTTCTGGGGTTACTTCCCTTCTTTTTTTAATGCCACTAGGGCCAGCTTCAGAGTCACTGGACTTCTTTCGCACAGATATCTGTCCATAGTGGCCTGTACCTCTCGTTCCTTTATGACTTGCCTAAAGTGTTTCACAACATTGTCAGTGTAATAATCACCAGCACGGCTTGCAATAGCTGTGTGAGGGTGATTTTCATCCATGAAGGTTTGCACTTCAAGCCACTTAGCACAGATTTCCTTTATCTTTGTAGTAGGCAACTTCTTCAATTTCTCTCTCCCCTCCTCTGAACAGTTTCCCCAGGTCTGGCCTCTTGCTCTTGAAGTTGATCTATCAGCTCATCAGTGGTTAGTTCTTCATTGTCCTCCTCCACCAACTCTTCCACATCCTCCCCACTAACCTCCAACCCCAAGGACTTTCCCAATGCCACAATGGATTCCTCAACTGGCACAGGATTCTCAGGGTTAGCCTCAAAACCTTCAAAATCCCTTTTGTCTACACATTCTGGCCACAGTTTCTTCCAAGCAGAGTTCAAGGTCCTCTTAGTCACTTCCTCCCAAGCCTTACCTATAAGGTTTACACAATTGAGGATATTAAAGTGATCTCTCCAAAACTCTCTTAGAGTCAGTTGAGTTTCTGAGGTCACTACAAAGCACCTTTCAAACAGAGCTTTTGTGTACAGTTTCTTGAAGTTGGAAATAACCTGCTGGTCCATGGGCTGCAGGAGAGGAGTGGTATTAGGAGGCAAAACTTCACCTTAATGAAGCTCATGTCCCCATAAAGTCGCTCTGCCACGTCTGTAGGATGACCAGGGGCATTGTCTAACACCAGGAGGCACTTAAGTTCTAATTTCTTTTCAGTTAGGTAATCTTTCACATTGGGGGCAAATGCATGGTGTAACCAGTTATAGAAAAATTCCCTAGTGACCCATGCCTTACTGTTTGCCCTCCACAGCACACACAAATTATCCTTGAGGAATTCTTTTGCCTGAACGCTCTGGGAGTTTCAGAGTGATACACTAATAAAGGCTTCACTTTGCAATCACCAGTACATTGGCACACATCAACAAAGTAAGCCTGTCTTTCATAGGCTTATGTCCTGGGAGTGCCTTTTCCTCCTGAGTAATGTAGGTCCTGCTTGGCATTTTCTTCCAGAACAGGCCTGTTTCATCACAAATTAAACACTTGTTCAGGTTTCAGTCCTTCAGTTTCTATGTACTCCTTGAATTCCTGCACATATTTTTCAGCCGCTTTGTGGTCCGAACTGGCAGCCTCACCATGCCTTATCACACTATGGATGCCACTACGTTCTTAAATCTCTCAAACCAACCTTTGCTGGCCTTAAATTCACTCACATCATCACTAGTTGCAGGCATTTTTTTAATTAAATCCTCATGCAACTTCCTAGCCTTTTCACATATGATCGCTTGAGAGACGCTATCTCCTGCTATCTGTTTTTCATTTATCCACACCAATAAGAGTCTCTCAACATCTTCCATCACTTGCGATCTTTGTTTCGAAAACAAGTTGAACCTTTGGCAAGAACAGCTTCCTTGATTGTCTTTCTGGTGCCCACAATAGTAGCGATGGTTGATTGGGGTTTCTGTACAGCTTGACTAGGTCGGCTATACGCACTCCACTTTCATACTTATCAATTATCTCTTTCTTCATTTCTATAGTAATTCTTACCCTTTGAGGTGTAGGGTTGGCACTAGAAGCTTTCTTGGGGCCCATGGTCACTTATTTTCCAGAAACAGCACCGAAAATACTGTAATAATACGAAATATTCCGAGTGTATGCTTGGATGTTACCGCGGAGGCTGGCTGGTAAACAATGGGACGGCTGGCACATGTGAGGCTGGCTGAGGGCACATTGGACGCGTCTCGGACGAAAATCGGTAAGCGGGTTTTTAATCGGTATGCGCGGCAAAAATTTTGCGATAAAAGTAATCGGTATGCGGAAAAATCGCTATGTGATGCCATCGTTATGCGGGGGTCCACTGTACTTAAAGATTTCGATTCATGACAACACAGCAGTTGTATTAATCTCCCTCAGTCATTTTTCTTTTTCCTTAATTTTGATAATGGAAGACTTTGGTTACCTGGGTATTTCCTCAATACCAGGTAATGATACCTTCATCACATGAACTCTACTAAATTATAAAGAATGGATACCTGAACTTAGCCCTGCTCCTGTAGCTTTGAAATAGATATTCACACAAATCATTAATACCAGTTGGAGTGGAAAAATAAACACAAATACTACAGTATAGAAAAACCCCTATATCCACTGATTTGGTTTCCGCGGTTCCAGTTATCCACGGTCTACTGTGGGCCACAACATGCCTCTTAATTTTGCTTAATAACGACACCAATGTGCAAAAGTAGTGATGATGGAAGTTCTTCAAAGTCTAAGAGAAGTCATGAAGTACTTCCCATCAGTGAAAAAGTGCTAATTCTCAACTTGTGCATAATTTACCAATTAAACTTTATCATAGGTATGTATGCAAATGAAAAATGATTTATATACAGGGTTTGCTACTATCCACGGTTTCAGGTATCCACAGCAGGTCTTGGAACGTATCACCCGTGGATATGGAGGGGGACCACTGTATAGTCAATAATGCTGCATTTGTATTTATTTTTCCATCATGTCAGTATTTTATACCATTTATCTCCAACAGCTGCAGTCATGGGACAAGCTAACTACAGTTCCACTAAGTAACAGGTGAGGACAAATGATATACTGCTGACAGTTGTTTGAGAAAATTACCATTGCAGAACAAGTTTACTGGTACAATTTGTTACTCTGTGCAGAACTTTATGAAAAGGCATATTCAAAATAGATAATAATTCAGGTAGCAAGTATGACTGTCAAGTGCTTCATAGAGCCAGAAAAGTCTAATATTGAAAAATAATGAGTTATGTCAAAGACCTTCAGGAAATAATTGCTGCCACAAGTGAGGAGGATATGAGGAAATAGACTGACTCTCATAAAAATGTTAATGTACAGTTTGTCAAAATACCTCTTATGACTTTTTTTTTTTGCACATTGGTCATTTCCCACTGATGCAGGGTGACCTCCCCAAAAAAAAAACCTTCATCATCATTCACTCCATCACTGTCTTGCCAGAGGCATGCTGACATTATCATGTACGGAGTTAAAATCATATTCTGGTGCTACTAACAGTGAATCCTTATGATTTTTATAGTCACAGAGAAGTGCTAAACCTGTTGGGGTCAGAGCACAAAATACCGGAAAAAAGAACAGAGCAGCGTAATCATTAAGTGACTTAATAATAGTAACTCAGCTCCTCTAAGTTCCAAAGAACATATCTTCTTCAATATAAAATTACTCTTCAAGACTGAATTAAATTGGCTCTATTTTAAGCCATATATTTTTAATCATTACCAAATCTTGTTGATCAGTTTATTTTACCTCAACAGTTGTCTTTTGCTAAGGCAAGGTGACCCAAAGAAGAAAACACGTTCACCATCATTCAGTTTACGAATGTAATTGCCTGAGTAACCTATACATATATGTAATAATTGCAGACGAGCAATACAAGGTGTAACACAACCACAGGGGGAGTTGAATAATAGTTCTAGGGCCTTTCATCTTGCAATCAAAACATCATCAGGAGCTTGCAATGTTGCAGAAATGAGTACTAAGCCCAAGCAGATTTGTTGACTGCAACACAAAAAAGCTAGAGTTATCATTCAATGCTCCGTGTGATTGTTTTGCATCTGATACATATATAAAGTGCATATTTTGACATTGATCAAAGTAACTGGTTAAATGGCATTATATTTTAAGGAATATTTTTTTTAACACATCAGCTGCCTCTCACCAAGGCAGTGTGACCCCCAAGAAAGAAAGAAGCACTTTCACCATCATTCATACATAATCACTGTATTTGCAGAGGCACCCAGATATGACAGTTTAGACGTCACTACAAACAGCCAATATCCCAAGTGCAGGCATTGTGCTTCCCACCTCCAGGACTTAAGTTCAGTGACCTGGTTTCCCCTGAATCCCTTCACAAGATATTACCCTGCTCACACCCCAACAGCTCGTCAAGTCCCAAAAACCATTCGTCTCCATTCACTCCTATCTAACACGTTCACACATGCCTGCTGTATGTCTAAAATTATTTATCAAGAGGAGTCATAGAAAACATATTACAGTGGAGCCTCGGTTTTTGTATGCCCTATTTTGTATGTAAAACTATAGTTATTCTCTATAAAATGTATTTTTTATTTATATTTTTGGGTGTCTGGAAGGAGTAATTGGATTTACATTTTTTTTATGGGAAATATTAACAAAGAATACATTTTATGAGTATAACTATAGTTGTAGATGAATGGTTCAAAGAACCGACACGTTGTTAAATTAGACACATGTGCAACTCTTGGGTATCTTTATTGAGGAAACGTTTTGCCACACAGTGGCTTCATCAGTCCAAACAAAGGATAAACTTGAAGAACAGTAGGAGAATGAGGTAATCAGTCCCTCAACCTTGAGACGATGTGGTCAGTCCATCAATCTATTCAAGTCTATTCAGTCTATTCAGTCCATCAATCCATCAATCTATTCAAGATTGATGGACTGACCACATCGTCTCAAGGTTGACGGACTGATTACCTCATTCTCCTACTGTTCTTCATGTTTATCCTTTGTATGGACAGATGAAGCCACTGTGTGGCGAAACGTTTCCTCAATAAAGATACCCAAGAGTTGCACATGTGTCTAATTTATAACTATAGTTTTACATACAAACTAGGGCATACCATTAAGTACATATATTGCCTGGAAGATGAGAGGCAATTCAGTTTAATTCAAGGAAGGAGAGAGCAGCTTCAATTCCTAGGAGTAAGAGCCCTTTACTGGAATCAAACTACCCCCCTACCTTCATAAATAGCCAAAAAACAAACAAAAAAAAAAAAAATGTGTAGTGGCTAGAGAAATGAGTCTTGTACTGTAGTGTATTGTATTGCAATGTATTATTGCTCGTATCTCCCAAACTAAACAGGTTTATTCCATAAAATGTTATTTCCCCTTATATCATCAACAAGAAAATGTTGCAAACATCAATTTAGCATAATAAAAATAGAAACAAATAAATTACCCTGTATACCACTATTAATACTTTTCAAAATCATGACAAGATGAAAATGGCAACTGACAAATGCAATTTTAAAATAATTTTTAAAATATTTTAAAGGAGTAAACAGAATATACTTTATCAAACTAGCTGCCATTTCTCACAAAATTTACAATCCACCTGTGAGGTTTTAACACATGAGGCTGCTAGTAGGCTCAGTACCTTGAGCAAATATTTAGTTAACATTCTTCATTAACTAAACCAAGACATGTAACAAACATGTCCACGAGGTCCCCGCATATACCTTCTTTTTAGTGTTCCACATTTTTGTTGGCTTCAAACTGAGCCACTATGTTCCACTAGATGGTGATAGTCACCAATGGATGGAACAACTGAAAGTCAACGAAAAAGTGGAACACTGAAAATATGCGCTGTATATGTGGGGACGCTCCTGTGTAACATAACACTCAATGCGGTCAGCTGGAGAAGTGACAATATCGCTCACCGAACATACCACCGTGTCTCCCCAACTCCTTGAATATGAGGATCATGGAAACAGAACCTAGACAAGTAAGGAATTTGAATGCATATTATTTCTAAAATAATATGAATGAATAATCTGTAAATACAAAAGTCTGTTGTAAAATCTTTTTTTTTTACAGTGGGTTTTACAAGGTTAGGTTAGGGGCTCCTAACTTTATTTTCAAGCTAAGAGCTGTTACCTACATCAGCTCCTTTTAAAGCCTGTATGCTAAAATATATATACAAATTGGGGACAGGATGAAGTTGGAGCCATGTTTTGTTAAAATGTACATAATAAAGCACTGTACATACTAGCATTTCATCTTTTATTAAAAGAAAATCTAGAGACTAATGAATTAAAATTAATGAGATGTAATGTACAATATTAAAACAATTATTACTTTGTCAAAAACTACATTGAAAAACCTACTTGCTACATCAGCTTTGGCAAAAGCCATCTTCTGTAAATTTCATTTCTAATTAAGACACATAAGTGACTGCAAATAAGAAACACGTGTCTCATGCTCACCAGATGAAGGATCAAACCTCCATGTCTTGTGATGAATGCCCCACATGGGTTTAGCACTTAACATGTATTTGTTTTAATTCTCATTAAAAATAAATATATCTGACAGGACTATGAAGCGACTGGATCAATCATTTTATTGTATCTATAAAAAAAAAGATAATTAAGGTAATTTAATACATGTACAAGAGGGTCCCACTTACAGCAATTCACTAATGCAGCTTAATTAGACTTCCTACAATAAGTATGAAGCCTGGCAAAAAAAATCATACGTAGTATGTATTCTGATGAGCTGAAAAATTTGCAAATCTGACTTGAGCCATTATACTCTCCTGAAAGTAAATTATTTTTTTTTTTAACACATTGGCCATTTCCCACCAAAGCAGGGTGACCTGAAAAAGAAAAAACACTTTCACTATCACTCACTCCATCACTGTCTTGTCAGGGGCGTGCCAATACTACAGTTCAAAAACTGCAACATATCTCTACCCCTTCTTCAAGAGTGCAGGCACTGTACTTCCCACGTCCAGGACTCAAGTCTGGCTAACCGGTTTCCCTGAATCCCTTCACAAAATATTACCCTGCTCACACTCCAACAGCTCGTTAGGCTCCAAAAACCATTCATCTCCATTACTCCTACCTAATATGCTCACACATGCCTGCTGTATGTCCAAGTCCCTTCCATGCAAAACTTCTTTTAATCCCCCTCCGTCCTTTTCTACAGATTTACACACCCTCCAAGTCATCCTATTTTGCTCCAGCCTCTTTAAATGACCAAACCACCTCAATAACCCCTCCTCAGCCCCCTGAATAATACTTTTAGTAACTTCACACTTCCTCCTAATTTGTACACTATGAATTCTCTGCATAATATATACACCACACATTGCCCTTAGACATGACATCTTCACTGCCTCCAGCCTCCTCTTTGCTGTAGCATTTACAACTCATACTTCACACTGATATAAGAGTGTTAGTACCACTATACTATATTCTCATACATTCCCTTCTTTGCCTCCATGGATAATATTCTTTGTCTTCACAGATACCTCAATGCACCACCCACTCTTTTCCCTTCATCAATTCTATGGTTTACCCCACCATGTCAAATAACAACACTTAATTCAAGGAAGGAAAGGGTAACTCCCATTTCTTGGATGGAGAGCTCATCATTGGCATTAAGTCATCCTGTTTGAAGGACTTTATTTAATAACAGATAAAGGAATCACACTGAATCTAAGTGTGTCTATACACAGATCTCTCAATGACTTATTTCCTTTGGAAACTTAACCGGCTCAAAAGGTTGTCTTAATCTACAATAATTCATTAATGAAAATAAGAATAACTGATAAGAATAATTTTTTTTTCTTTCTTTTTTGGGTCACCCTGCCTCGGTGGGAGACGGCCGACTTGTTGAGAGAGAAAAAAAAAAAAACTGTGTTAAGGGCCTGAGTTAAGTGAGTAGATATAAGTGAACTTTATGGCTTGAAGTAAGGCTGGAGTTAGGGTAAGGTAACTTCTGTCATAAGTGTGAAAGTAACATGTATGAAGAGACCTGAATCCTAGAGGTGGGAAGTACAGTGCCTGTGCTCTGAAGGAGGGGTGGAGATGTCTTGTATTTTTTTTTAACTGTGGTGTCAGCACACCTCTGGCAAGACAACGATGGATTGAGTGAGAATGAAAGTGTTTCTTTCTTTTTCGGGTCACCCTTCCTCAGTGGGAAACAGATGATATGTTAATAAAAAAATAATAATAATTTAAGGAAGCTGGTTAGTTTGACTAGAGCCGTGGAGGTGGGAAGTACAGTGAATGCACTCTGGAGGATGGACATGTTGCAGTTCAAAGGGTCAAATGAGCCACAATATCAGCACACTGTTGACAAAATGGCTACTGAATGGATAATGCAGAATGTATTTATAGAAGGGAGATAGCTGCTGCATTAAAAAATGTTAAGTTTTCCTTCCATTGCAACCAAAAAAGGTGCTAAATTTTCACAGTGATTTAATGTAATTGTGGTCAAGCATGAAAAATATAGACTCATGTACCCTTTGCTCAAGCAAATCTGTTTGAGACTTGATAAAGCCCACTGTGTGGGCAAAACATAGTCAATAAAGGATCACATTATACTGCATTTGTGTCTATTTCTCCAAGAAAAATGACCATGACAAAATCCGTAATTACTTCATAAACATATTTATACCTGGAGCTCCTTTCCAGAAAGCCTTAGTGCCTTCCTCCCTCCATATTTTCCTGGCAGCATCAATGACTCCGCTATATGTAGTTTGTCCTGCGCGAGCAGCCACTTGCAACCGAGTTTTAATAACATCGGCGGGAGTGGTTAACGATGCAGCTGGCACGCCACCTGCAAGTGCAACAAAAAACTTAATGCTGTGCTCAATAAAAAGATTCAAAACTAGAAATGGATTTAGCAAAATGAGTTATACCTCAGGTTATATGATGTGCAATTACTGCTCCCTACAACAATGAATATACTAAAGTAAAAACAGGGTTATACCAGGGTGTAAAACTGGTATCAAACCTGATTTCCACCCATTCCTCAGAGGCTATGATCCTTAAGTTTATCATTTCCCATGATTAAAATAATAACAAGGTTAGTGAGCAAAAATTTCATTTAAATATCTAAGAGAGTTGTACATACCAATAGCACCAGCAATAAGAAGAGTCAAAGGACTGTTATAACCATTTTCATCAGCTAGAGCTCTTTTTGAGTGTGCATAAACAGGAAAGTATATAGCTGAAAATGGGATATCTCGTAGCAAACAGGCACGCGCACCCTGAAAATATTTTCTAAATTAACATACTGTACAACATGTAATACATTGTTCGTTATTACATGGTGTTAGGTAAAAAGACAGATAAAACTAACATTCTGTGAGTAATTCTACCACTGTTACCAGTTAAGAAATTCCAATTAACTTAGGATCACTGAATCAGTTTAATTAATGCATGCTTATAATTATACTATTTTCACTTTGATACCTATCTTTTTTATATTAATGCATATTTAAATCTGTATTATTTTCATTTAACTATCTTTTTGTATTAAGGGGGGGAAGTGAGGGATTTTTTCAGCGCTCTCAAGAAAAATTCGAAAATTTATGAAAATGAGTTATTCATATAGAAAAATAGCTTAACTCTTTGGCAACACAATGGTACAAGAATCAATGTTCTACAACGTTTCTACAAGAAATTATAGTCATTTATATCAGGTATGGTGGCGGCGATGTAGGTAGCGCGTCTGTTCTCAACCTATGTATTTTTTGGAATTTTTTCCTTGTTTTTTATCGCTTTTTCTTTGCATTATTCTTTCTAATATAATAATTGATTATTTGGCATCATATAAGAGTAGGTGGAGCTTATCAATAGATGTCTAGCCTATCGGGAAGCACCTGGGTACACTCGGCAGTGATCCCTCTCCAGAGAGTGCCAGGTGAAATCATTTCATTATTACGCTTATATCAGCTTATATATTAACTATACGGCTTATTTATCTATCAGAATTGATCTAATATGATATAATAATCACTGTAAATAACAAACAAACATGTTATATACTCTAGACTGAATAAAATAGGCCATAATATAGCGAGAGTCGACCAGCAATATTTCGATATAAAAAAGTTACTCCTCGTCTCCATGTTGTATTGTTTGGTCTGTGAGTGAGAGAAAACGATGTTTTGAAGAGGATAACTGCACTAGAACATCAGTTTACTAAGAAATACACCGAAACAAACGCGATTTTCGCGAAAAAAGAAAATTTTTTTTTGACGGTAGGCCTACCGGCGTTCTAGGCCTATGTCTCGGAAGTAACTTATTCACTTATTTCGCGGACCTGAACCATTATTAATGATTGTATTGAAATGATTTTCACAGACAATATAAAACAAAGTGTGTTTTAATTTTTAATGTTGGATTTTTTGGAATATCTCAAATATTTTTGATTTTGTGGGGGGTAAAAGGCAGATATTTTGGTGAATGCCAAATATTCTGTCAAATGTATTTTTTTTTACCATGATAATAAGATATATTAGATGAAATGGCAACGTAAAAGATTCGTGCTAGTTGTATTCTAACAGTTGGGAATGTCGGAAGTGCCACTCGTAGTGCCAATTTGTCAGGGGATGCTGCCATATATCAAAATTATGTTAATATTTTTTTTCTATGTTGTTTGTTGGCCAATCATACTGAAACTTTGTCACATTAAACTATATATGCACCTCTAAAAGTACACCAAAAATAAAATAAATCGGTTGAAAACAAAAAAAAAAAAAAATATAATCCCTCTCCCTCCTTAATGCATATTTAAAATTGTACTACTGTTCACTCTCTTTTCGTACATTTAAAAACACTCCTACTCAATAACCTATATCTGGTTTTTAAGTTGTCTGTAAGCACTAGGATTACTTATCTTTTATTTTATTAACATATCGGCCGTTTCCCCAAGGCAGGGACCCCAAAAAAGAAGAAACACTTTAATCATTGACTCTATCATGGTCTTGCCAGAGGTGTGCTGACACTACATATCTCCATCCCTCCTTCAGAGTACAGGCACTGTACTACCACCTACAGGACTCAAGTCCTCCTAACTGCGTGCTAGTGGCTTTTTGTGCTTAACAATAGTATTTTATTACATGTAAACCACACTTTGTATACCACACAAAAGAAATAAAAATGTATTGTATTGTATATTCTCAGTCTGTCATTCTGTAGGATGACTAAATATTTATCAAGTGAGAGCCATTATATCAATATTACATTGAAATTTTAAATAACAACAAATTTATTTTTTTTTCCACACACTGGCTATCTCCCACCGAGGCCGGTCGACCTGAAAAGAAAAATGCAAGTTTTTCTTTTTAAATTTAGTTATTTATACAAGAGAAGAGGTTACCAGTTCCTTGCTCCTGGCATTTTATTCACCTCTTATGACATGCATGATTTATGGAGGAAGAATTCTTTTCCATTTCCTCATGTAGATTCAATTATGACCATGAATTAATATAAATGGTAATTTTTTCATTAGGCTTTTAACTGTTGCTTCTAAGATCATTACTGCTTCTCTTTAGTTATAACCTTTGATTTTCCTTATATAATAAGATCTGTTAACCCTTTCTCCTGTATGAATTACTAAATATAAAAAGAAAAACTTTTGTTTTTTCTTTTTAGGTCACCCTGCCTTGGTGGGAGATGGCTGGTATATTGAAAGAAAATTAGATCTGTCAAACAGTATAAAAAACAAAAGCAAATGAAAGATGTCAGTAAATTACTGCACAAAACAGTGGTCCCTTGTTTCTTACATAATTTATTAGTCACAATATATTCAAATTGTGTAAAACGAAAGCCTGAAATTGTTTTACATGATGGTAGGATTGCTGGTGTCCTTTTTTCTGTCTCATAAACATGCAAGATTACAGGTACGTCTTGCTACTTCTACTTACACTTAGGTCACACTACACATACATGTCTTCTTCTTCTTTCAACACACCGGCCGTATCCCACCAACGTAGGGTGGCCCAAAAGGAAAAACAAAAGTTTTTCCTTTCAGATCTTTCTTTCAACATACCAGCCATATCCCACCGAGATAGGGTGGCCCAAAAGAAAAAACTAAAGTTTCTCCTTTTATATTTAGTAATATATACAGGAGAAGGGGTTACTAGCCCCTTGCTCCCGGCATTTTAGTCGCCTCTTACGACACGCATGGCTTACAGAGGAAGAATTCTGTTCCACTTCCCCATGGAGATAAGAGGAAAAAAACAAGAACAAGAATTAGAAAGAAAATAGAAGAAAACCCAGAGGGGTGTGTATATATATGCTTGTACATGTAACACATACATGTACAAGCATATATATACATACACCCCTCTGGGTTTTCTTCTATTTTATTTCTAGCTCTTGTTCTTGTTTATTTCCACTTATCTCCATGGGGAAGTGGAACAGAATTCTTCCTCCGTAAGCCATGCGTGTTGTAAGAGGCAACTAAAATGCAAGGAGCAAGGGGCTAGTAACCGATTCTCCTGTATAAATGACTAAATTTAAAAAGAGAAACTTTCGTTTTTCTTTTTGGGCCACCCTGCCTCGGTGGGATATGGCCGGTTTGTTGAAAAAAAAAAATATTCAAATTCTCATTTCAAATAGAAAACATCTTCCTGACTCACCTTATACAGACCAAGAAATCCTAATTCCTTCACAACAGTCAGAGCTGATGGCTTCCTGGCAGTTGCAATCTCACCTGCAACTTGCAAGCGAATTTTGACAATCTCGAGGGGATTTGTGAAGACCACTTGGGAACCACCAGCCTATAACGAAAACATTGTACATTACTTACATTTCTCAATAAATAACAAAAAAAGGCACAATACCGTGACTGGAACGATACACACTTTGTAAATGGTCCAAGTCGGACCGAAACGTCGTCGTAAGCTTCTCTCTTCTATGTGCGGGTTATTTGTTTACATTTCTCAGTTTGATAAAAGTTAAAAATTGAGCTCTTTTTATTTTTATTCACTTTCCATCACTATTTCTATAATAATTTTTATTCTTTAACCTTTATATATAAAATTCATCAATCTGTCTGCATCCATTTCTTTGTATTAGTTAAAATGCAGTATACAAATAAATTATACAAATCTAAATGTGTATACTGGAAAAATAACTCACTCAGCCTATGGACGAAGAAATGTGTTACTAGGATACAGTATACTGTAACAAAGAAATGTTACAGAAATACAGTATACTGCAGCACTGAAATGTTACTGAGATATAGTATACTGTAGCATAGAAATCTGTTATTGAGATACAGCATACTGTAGTATAGAAATGTATTATTAGGTATATTGTACAGTACATAAAATGCCGGGAGCAATGGGCTAGTAACCCCTTCTCCTGTAGACACTTATTAAAAAAAGAGAAGAAGAAAAACTTTATAAAACTGGGATGCTTAAATGTGCGTGGATGTAGTGCGGATGACAAGAAACAGATGATTGCTGATGTTATGAATGAAAAGAAGTTGGATGTCCTGGCCCTAAGCGAAACAAAGCTGAAGGGGGTAGGAGAGTTTCAGTGGGGGGAAATAAATGGGATTAAATCTGGAGTATCTGAGAGAGTTAGAGCAAAGGAAGGGGTAGCAGTAATGTTGAAGGATCAGTTATGGAAGGAGAAAAGAGAATATGAATGTGTAAATTCAAGAATTATGTGGATTAAAGTAAAGGTTGGATGCGAAAAGTGGGTCATAATAAGCGTGTATGCACCTGGAGAAGAGAGGAATGTAGAGGAGAGAGAGAGATTTTGAGAGATGTTAAGTGAATGTATAGGAGCCTTTGAACCAAGTGAGAGAGTAATTGTGGTAGGGGACCTGAATGCTAAAGTAGGAGAAACTTTTAGAGAGGGTTGTGGTAGGTAAGTTTGGGGTGCCAGGTGTAAATGATAATGGGAGCTCTTTGATTGAACTTTGTATAGAAAGGGGTTTAGTTATAGGTAATACATATTTTAAGAAAAAGAGGATAAATAAGTATACAAGATATGATGTAGGGCAAAATGACAGTAGTTTGTTGGATTATGTATTGGTAGATAAAAGACTGTTGAGTAGACTTCAGGATGTACATGTTTATAGAGGGGCCACAGATACATCAGATCACTTTTTAGTTGTAGCTACACTGAGAGTAAAAGGTAGATGGGATACAAGAAGAATAGAAGCATCAGGGAAGAGAGAGGTGAATGTTTATAAACTAAAAGAGGAGGCAGTTAGGGTAAGAGGTATGGGGTAGGTTTAAAAATGTAGTGTTGGAGTGTTCAGCAGAAGTTTGTGGTTACAGGAAAGTGGGTGCAGGAGGGAAGAGGAGCGATTGGTGGAATGATGATGTAAAGAGTGTAGTAAGGGAGAAAAAGTTAGCATATGAGAAGTTTTTACAAAGTAGAAGTGATGCAAGGAGGGAAGAGTATATGGAGAAAAAGAGAGAGGTTAAGAGAGTGGTGAAGCAATGTAAAAAGAGAGCAAATGAGAGAGTGGGTGAGATGTTATCAACGAATTTTGTTGAAAATAAGAAAAAGTTTTGGAGTGAGATTAACAAGTTAAGGAAGCCTAGAGAACAAATGGATTTGTCAGTTAAAATAGGAGAGGAGAGTTATTAAATGGAGAGTTAGAAGTATTGGGAAGATGGAGGGAATATTTTGAGGAATTATTAAATGTTGATGAAGATAGGGAAGCTATGATTTCGTGTATAGGGCAAGGAGGAATAACATCTTGTAGGAATGAGGAAGAGCCAGTTATGAGTGTGGGGGAAGTTCGTGAGGCAGTGGGTAAAATGAAAGGGGGTAAAGATAGAAATGTTAAAAGCAGGTGGGGATATAGTTTTGGAGTGGTTGGTGCAATTATTTAATAAATGAATGGAAGAGGGTAGGGTACCTAGGGATTGGCAGAGAGCATGCATAGTTCCTTTGTATAAAGGCAAAGGGGACAAAAGAGAGTGCAAAAAATTAGAGGGGGATAAGTTTGTTGAGTATAGGTAGTAGGTTGGTAGACAGCAACCGCCCAGGGAGGTACTACCGTCCTGCCAAGTGAGTGTAAAACGGAAGCCTGTAATTGTTTTACATGATGGTAGGATTGCTGGTGTCCATTTTTCTGTCTCATAAACATGCAAGATTTCAGGTATGTCTTGCTACTTTTACTTACACTTAGGTCACACTACACATACATGTACAAGCACATATATACACACCCCTCTGGGTTTTCTAATATTTTCTTACTAGTTCTTGTTCTTGTTGTTTATTTTCTCTTACCTCCATGGGGAAGTGGAACAGAATTCTTCCTCCGTAAGCCATGCGTGTTGTAGGAGGCAACTAAAATGCAGGGAGCAAGGAGCTAGTAACCTCTTCTCCTGTATATATTAAAAAATTTTAAAAGGAGAAACTTTCGTTTTTCCTTTTGGGCCACCTGCCTCGGTGGGATACGGCTGGTGTGTTGAAAGAAAGAAAGAAGTTTGTTGAGTATCCCTGGAAAAGTGTAGGTAGAGTTATTACTAAAAGAATTAAGAAAAAGATGGGAAAAAATTTATGTAAATTTAGTGGACTTGAGCCCTGGAAAGGGGAAAAATAAAATGCCTGCATTTTAAAAGGGGGGGGTTTGGGGATTTTGGCAGTTTGGAGGGATATGTTGGTATCTTTATATGTATATCTTCTAAGGTTGTATTTGGCCCTCTGAAAAAGCAGTGATATGGTGAGTGTGGTGAAAGTGTTGAATGATGATGAAAGTATTTTTTTTTTTGGGGTTTTTCTTTTTTTTTTGGGTCCCCTCCCTCGGGGGGGGGCCCGACTTTTTGAAAAAAAAAAATGGAGAATGGGTAGGTAAAAAGGAGGCTTTAGGAAAGGTTGGGGGTGTGTGGACAGGGGTTTACAGTGAAAACCTAAGTAAAAGTTTTAGATAAGGCTAAGAGGTCTTTGTGGCTTATGGATTTGGAAAAAGGTTTTTTATGACAGGGTGGATAGGGGGGAAAATGTGGCAGATGTTGCGGTTTTTGGGTAGGAGGTAGGTTAAAAAGCAGTGAAGGTTTTACGAGGTAGTGAGGTCAGTTAGAGTTGTAGGAAAGAGGGAAATTTTTTTCCCCGTAAAAATAGGGCCTTAGCAGGTGTTGATGTCACCGGGTTGTTTATATTTTTATAGATGGGGTAGTAAGAGAAGTAAATGGAGGGTCTTGGCAAAGGAGTGGGGTTAAAAGATAAAAAAATCACACAAAGTGGGGGTTGTCACGTTGCTCTTTGCGATGGACTGTGCTCTGGGGGATTCTGAAAAGGGAATTGCAGAGATTGGTGGTTGAATTTTTGGTAGGGTTGCAAAAGAAGGAAAAAATTAAAGTGAATCAGGAAAAATTTGGGGATGGGATAAAAAAAATTAGGTGATGAAAAATTGGATATCAGATTGGAGGGAGAGATATGGGGAGGTGAATTTTTTTTTTTTATCCACCGGCCGATTTCCCCCCAAGGAGGGTGGGGCCCCAAAAAAAAAAATTTCACCATCATTCACTCCCTCATGTCTTGCCAGAAGGGTGCTTTACACTACAGTTTTTAAACTGCAACTTAACACCCCTCCTTCAGGTGAGGCCTGTATTCCTCTCCAGGACCCAAATCCGGCCGGGGCCCGGGTTTTCCCGAATCCCTTCTAAAAGTTTCTTTGCTCAACTCCAACGCACGTCAAGTATTTTAAAAACCATTTTTCTCCATTCATCTATCAAAACGCTCAGCTGCCCTGGAAGTCCCAAACCCCTCGCACCAAAACCTCCTTTTTCCCCCCCTCCAACCCTTCCAGGGCGACCCCCACCCCCCCTTCCCCACTACAGATGTACCTCTTGAAAGCATTTTGTTTCGCTCCTTTCTTACATGTCCCAACCACCCCAACACCCCCCTAGCCCCTTGGACAACAGTTTTGGTAATCCCGCACCTCCTCCTAACTTCCAAATACGAATTCTCTGCATTATATTCACACCACACATTGCCTCAGACATGACATCTCCACTGCCTCCAGCCTTCTCCTCGCTGCAACATTCATCACCCACGCTTCACACCCATATAAGAGCGTTGGTAAAACTATACTCTAACATTCCCCTCTTTGCCTCCAAGACAAAGTTCTTTGTCTCCATAGACTCCTAAGTGCACCACTCACTCTTTTTCCCTCATCAATTCTATGATTCACCTCATCTTTCATAAGACCCATCCGCTGACACGTCCACTCCCAAATATCTGAATACGTTCACTCCTCCATACTCTCTCCCTCCAATCTGATATCAATCTTTCATCACCTAATCTTTTTGTATCCTCATAACCTTACTCTTTCTGTATTCACTTTAATTTTCTTCTTTTGCACACACCTACCAAATTCATCCACACAATCTCTGCAACTTCTCTTTCAGAATCTCCCAAGAGCACAGTGTCATCAGCAAAGAGCAGCTGTGACAACTCCCACTTTGTGTGTGATTCTTTATCTTTTAACTCCACGCCTCTTGCCAAGACCCTCGCATTTACTTCTCTTACAACCCCATCTATAAATATATTAAACAACCACGGTGACATCACACATCCTTGTCTAAGGCCTACTTTTACTGGGAAAAAATTTCCCTCTTTCCTACATACTCTAACTTGAGCCTCACTTATTATTTTTTTTTTATTATCACACCGGCCGATTCCCACCAAGGCAGGGTGGCCCGAAAAAGAAAAACTTTCACCATCATTCACTCCATCACTGTCTTGCCAGAAGGGTGCTTTACACTACAGTTTTTAAACTGCAACATTAACACCCTCCTTCAGAGTGCAGGCCCTGTACTTCCCTACCCTCGTAAAAACTCTTCACTGCTTTCAGTAACCTACCTCCTACACCATACACTTGCAACATCTGCCACATTGCCCCCTATCCACCCTGTCATACGCCTTTTCCAAATCCATAAATGCCACAAAGACCTCTTTAGCCTTATCTAAATACTGTTCACTTATATGTTTCACTGTAAACACCTGGTCCCACACCCCCTACCTTTCCTAAAGCCTCCTTGTTATCTGCTTCCTCTTCTCCGTCTTACTCTTTAAATTTTTTCAATTAGAACTCTACCATACACTTTACCAGGTACACTCAACAGACTTATCCCCTATAATTTTTGCACTCCCTTTTATCCCCTTTGCCTTTATACAAAGGAAACTATGCATGCTCTTTTGCCAATCCCTAGGTACCTTACCCTCTTCCACACATTTATTAAAAAATTGCACCAAACCACTCCAATAACTATATCCCCCCCTGCTTTTAACATTTCTATCTTTATCCCTTTAATCCCCCGGCTGCCTTACCCCCTTTCATTTTACCTACTGCCTCACGGAACTTCCCCCACACTCACAACTGGTCTTCCTCACTCCTACAAGATGTATTTTCCCCCTTGCCTTACACGAAATCACAGCTTCCCTATCTTCATCAACATTTAACAATTCCTCAAAATATTCCTTCCCTCTTCCCAATACCCCTAACTCTCCATTTAATAACTCTCCTCTCCTTTTTAACTGACAAATCCATTTGTTCTCCTGGCTTTTTTAACTTGTTAATCTCACTCCAAAACTTTTTCTTATTTTCAACAAAATTTGTTGATAACATCTCACCCACTCTTTTCCCTTTTTCTCTCTTTTTACATTGCTTCACCACTCTCTTAACTTCTCTCTTTTTCTCCATATACTCTTCCTCTTGATCACTTCTACTTTGTAAAAATTCTCATATGCTAACTTTTTCTCCCTTACTACTCTCTTTACATCATCATTCCACCAATCGCTCCTCTTCCCCCCTTTGCACCCACTTTCCTGTAACCACAAACTTCTGCTGAACACTCTAACACTACTTTTTTAAAACCCTACCCCATACCTCTTCGCCCCCATTGCCTATGCTCTCATTAGCCCATCTATCCCCAATAGCTGTTTATATCTTCCCCTAACTGCCTCCCTTTTAGTTTATAAACCTTCACCTCTCTCTTCCCTGATGCTTCTTTCTCCTTTTTATCCCATTACCTTTTACTCTCAGTGTAGCTACAACTAGAAAGTGATCTGATATATCTGTGGCCCCTCTATAAACATGTACATCCTGAAGTCTACTCAACAGTCTTTTATCTACCAAAACATAATCCAACAAACTACTGTCATTTCGCCCTACATCATATCGTGTAAATTATTTATCCTCTTTTTCTTAAAATATGTATTACCTATAACTAAACCCCTTTCTATACAAAATTCAATCAAAGGGCTCCCATTATCATTTACACCTGGCACCCAAACTTACCTACCCCACCCTCTCTAAAAGTTTCCTACTTTAGCATTCAAGTCCCCTACCACAATTACTCTCTCACTTGGTTCAAAGGCTCCTATACATTCACTTAACATCTCCCAAAATCTCTCTCTCTCTCTGCATTCCTCCTTCTCCAGGTGCATACACGCTTATTATGACCCACTTCTCGATCCAACCTTTACTTTAATCCACTAATTCTTGAATTTACACATTCATATTCTCTTTTCTCCTTCCATAATGATCATTTAACATTACTGTACCCCTTCCTTGCTCTAACTCTCTCAGATACTCCAGATTTTAATCCATTTATTTCCCCCACTGAAATCTCCTACCCCCTTCAGCTTTGTTTCGCTTAGGGCCAGGACATCCAACTTCTTTTCATTCATAACATCAGCAATCATCTGTTTCTTGTCATCCGCACTACATCCACGCACATTTAAGCAACCCAGTTTTATAAAGTTTTTTCTTCTTCTCTTTTTTAGTAATTGTATACAGGAGAAGGGGTTACTAGCCCATTGCTCCCGGCATTTTAGTCGCCTCATACGACACGCATGGCTTACGGAGGAAAGATTCTTTTCCACTTCCCATGGACAATAGAAGAAATAAAAAAGAACAAGAGCTATTTAGAAAAAGGAGAAAAACTAGATGTATGTTATATATATATGCATGTGCGTGTCTGTGAAGTGTGACCAAGTGTAAGTAGGAGTAGCAAGATATCCCTGTTATCTTAGCGTGTTTATGAGACAGAAAAAGAAACCAGCAATCCTACCATCATATTCAGATATTTGGGAGTGGACGTGTCAGCGGATGGGTCTATGAAAGATGAAGTGAATCATAGAATTGATGAGGGAAAAAGGGTGAGTGGTGCACTTAGGAGTCTGTGGAGACAAAGAACTTTGTCCTTGGAGGCAAAGAGGGGAATGTATGAGAGTATAGTTTTACCAATGCTCTTATATGGGTGTGAAGCATGGGTGATGAATGTTGCAGCGAGGAGAAGGCTGGAGGCAGTGAATATGTCATGTCTGAGGGCAATGTGTGGTGTGAATATAATGCAGAGAATTCGTAGTTTGGAAGTTAGGAGGAGGTGCAGGATTACCAAAACTGTTGTCCAGAGGGCTGAGGAAGGGTTGTTGAGGCGGTTCGGACATGTAGAGAGAATGGAGCAAAACAGAATGACTTCAAGAGTGTATCAGTCTGTAGTGGAAGGAAGGCGGGGTAGGGGTCGGCCTAGGAAAGGTTGGAGGGTGGGGGTAAAGGAGGTTTTGTGTGCAAGGGGCTTGGACTTCCAGCAGGCATGCGTGAGCGTGTTTGATAGGAGTGAATGGAGACAAATGGTTTTTAATACTTGACGTGCTGTTGGAGTGTGAGCAAAGTAACATTTATGAAGGGGTTCAGGGAAACCGGCAGGCCGGACTTGAGTCATGGAGATGGGAAGTACAGTGCCTGCACTCTGAAGGAGGGGTGTTAATGTTGCAGTTTAAAAACTGTAGTGTAAAGCACCCTTCTGGCAAGACAGTGATGGAGTGAATGATGGTGAAAGTTTTTCTTTTTCGGGCCACCCTGCCTTGGTGGGAATCGGCCAGTGTGATAATAAAAAAAAATAAAAAATAAAATTATTTTATATCACCATGGAAGATAAATTTTAAAAAATGAATGAGACATTAAGGAACATGGAGACTGTACAAAGATAAATTACTTCTCCATCATGTCAGATTTTTTGAAGTCTTATGATCAATATTTTGGTACTTTGTACTTAAGAATGAATTACCATATTATACGTGTTCCTAACAACCACAGATATTATATATATTGTTTTTAATACACTGGCCATCTCCCACCAAGATGGGGTGACCTGAAAAATAAGAAACCACAGAAATGATGACGGCAGAAAGGTGAGTGGTGCATTGAGGTATCTGTGGAGACAAAAAATATTATCCATGGAGGCAAAGAAGGCAATGTACAAAAGTATAGTGGTATCAACACTCTTATATGGGTGTGAAGCTTGGGTTGTAAATGCTGCAGCAAGGAGGTGGCTGGAGGTAGTGGAGATGTCCTGTCTAAGGGTAATGTGTGGTGTAAATATCATGCAGAGAATTCAGAGTGTGGAAATTAGGAGGAGGTGTGGAGTTACTAAAAGTATTAGTCAAGAGGGCTGAAGAGGGGTTGTTGAGGTGGTTTGGTCATTTAGAGAGAATGGAGCAAAGTAGAAAGACTTAAAGAGCGTATAAATCTGTAGGGAAAGGAAGACAGGGTAGAGGTCATCCTCGAAAACATTGGAGAGAGGGGGTAAAGGAGGTTTTGTGGGCGGGGGCTTGGACTTCCAGCAAGCATGTGTGAGCGTGTTAGATAGGAGTGAATGGAGACGAATGGTTTTTGGGACCTGACGAACTGTTGGAGTGTGAGCAGGGTAATATTTTGTGAAGGGATTCAGGGAAACCAGTTAGCCAGACTTGAGTCCTGGAAATGGGAAGTACAATGCCTGCACTGTAAAGGAGGGGATTGAGATATTGGCAGTTTGGAGGGACTTCTAAACTGTCATGTTAGAGTGCCTCTGCAAAGACAGTGATTATGTTTGAGTGCTGGTGAAAGTGTTGAATGATGATGAAAGTTTTTTCTTTCTTTTTGGGTCACCTTGCCTCAGTGGGAAACAGTTGAAGAGTCAAAAAAAAAAAATCATATTGGATTTGCGATATTTTCAACTTATGCTGGGTTTGTCAGAATGTAACCCCATCATAAGTTGAGGAGCACCTCTACAGTAGATAATCGATTATCCAGCAATCAGTTATTAGGTGTATGAGATTATCCAGCAGTCTGCTAAATCAAAAACCTAAACAAATAATACAAAAAAAGTGGTAAACAGAGGCACCATTAAAAAATTACATGATTATTCAGTATAATCAAAACTTTAGTGCACTCTTGGCCCCAACATGACTGGATAATCCATAATCTACCATTTCTGCATTTTCTTGATAAGAACCACATTTATACCATTCAAACGCAATACTATGTGGGGTGTGACAAAATATATGTGGGGAAAAGAGAGAGATCTCTGGATATTAGGATCCTGGAGCAGAAGAACACCTGCAACTGTGATGACTGCAAAAATACATGTCCAGTGAGGGTTATTACTGAGCAATGATAAGAAAGTACATTAAATAACTTACACAAGAACCAGCTAAAATTTCACCCCACAATGGAATGTTGCCTTTCTTGTCAGTAAGTTTATCACGAACCAGGTCGTTAACCGTGAGTTTAATGGCCTTCTCAGGAGCGACGCCAATCAACTGTGGCACCAAGCCACGGTACAAGCCCAAAAAACCTTCGTGACGGATTACCTATAAAAATAAATCCATTAGTAATTTGTTATTAGGACAAAATTCTAGTCTCATTAGACAATATACTAATTACATATATGCAAAATATCCACCCTGCCTCGGTGGGAGACGGCCGACTTGTTGAAAAAAAAAAAAAAAAATCCACTATGAAAAAAAAAGTGAATTTCTGAGAGCTTTCGTGATTTCTCACATCATCGAGGAACTGATAATGTGAGATAATGCGAGAAGTCACGAAAGCGCTTGGAATTCACAATTTTTTCCACAGTAGATATTTTGCATATTGTGATATCATCTGTTTACTCTGATCTTATTGCATACTAACTCTATATGCAGGTTGTCATCTGAAAAACACACTTGTTAATACTGTATAAACTGCAATATTTTTTAACAATTCACAACAAACCCACAATTTACCTAGACCTATATTTTTTGCTATAAATAAATCAGTATTTGAAAATAATGCACTTGGATATAAAGGCTATATGACCACAGGATGGGTGGGGATATTAGCAATCTGGAGGAACATCTGAACTGTAGTATCTATGCACTTTTGGCAAGACAGTGATAGAGTGAAAGATGATGAAAGTGTTTAATTTTCGGGCCACCCTGTCTCGGAGGAAGATGGCCAGTGTGACAATAAAAAAAGGACGACAGGATCGAGCAAAAGACAAATAAGGGGAGAAAGCTTTTATATTCAAGGTGTTTTGATGTGTGAAAAGTTTTATCAATACAATACTTGTTGAAGCTTTACACCAAACAAAACATTACCACTATAAAAGTTTACTCAGCCTATGTTTTGTTACTCAATCTAATATTTCATCTCGTGGAACATTACCAGACTCTTCCAATCATCGTTTGGAAGTGACTGGTGATCCAGGAAGGTCTGTGAATGGACCTTCCTAGATTTCTTAACTCTATTTCTGCAACATTGCAAGCTCCTGATGTGCTGATTGCAACACAAAAGGCCTAGACATAACATTCAACTCCCCCTGTGGTTGCTTTGCACAGGTAATGTATATTACAATGACTTTACTCCATCAACACTGATAATTAAAAATTTTGAATATTTTTTTTTATTATTATCACACTGGCCAATTCCCACCAAGGCAGGGTGGCCCGAAAAAGAAAAACTTTCACCATCATTCACTCCATCACTGTCTTGCCAGAAGGGTGCTTTACACTACAGTTTTTAAACTGCAACATTAACACCCCTCCTTCAGAGTGCAGGCACTGTACTTCCCATCTCCAGGACTCAAGTCCGGCATGCCGGTTCCCCTGAACCCATTCATAAATGTTACTTTGCTCACACTCCAACAGCACGTCAAGTATTAAAAACCATTTGTCTCCATTCACTCCTATCAAACACGCTCACGCATGCGTGCTGGAAGTCCAAGCCCCTCGCACACAAAACCTCCTTTACCCCCTCCCTCCAACCTTTCCTAGGTCGACCCCTACCCCGCCTTCCTTCCACTACAGACTGATACACTCTTGAAGTCACTCTGTTTCGCTCCATTCTCTCTACATGTTCGAACCACCTCAACAACCCTTCCTCAGCCCTTTGGACAACAGTTTTGGTAATCCCGCACCTCCTCCTAACTTCCAAACTATGAATTCTCTGCATTATATTCACACCACACATTGCCCTCAGACATGACATCTCCACTGCCTCCAGCCTTCTCCTCGCTGCAACATTCATCACCCACGCTTCACACCCATATAAGAGCGTTGGTAAAACTATACTCTCATACATTCCCCTCTTTGCCTCCAAGGACAAAGTTCTTTGTCTCCACAGACAAATATAGAGTTTTATATTAATTTTATATCATGGTTGAGGTGATACAAAAAGATCAAACAAAAAATATTAATGCTATTTACAGAAGTAACTAAAATTTTAAATGGTTCATATTGAAAACACTGCAACGTGAACTAAAATGTTTAATTTGAAAAAAAAAAAAAGTTTTCGAAAACAAAAACAAAAATTTAAATGCCAATATGTTTTACTGGTTTTTCACAACTAAGAAAAGCTCATCTAAAACACCAAGAATAAGTACTCACCTTCTTAAAGCAATCAAAGGAATTGCGATACATAAGTTCCCCAATGTAGGAGCCCGAGCGCTGATTCTGCATACGAGTTTTGACCAGATCAATGGGATACACAGCAGTAGCACCCACAGCTGAAATTTATTTAAATAACCGTATTAAAAGATAAAGAATCAAACACAAAGTGGGAGTTGTCACAGTTGCTCTTTGCTGATGACACTGTGCTTTTGGGAGATTCTGAAGAGAAGCTGCAGAGGTTGGTGGATGAATTTGGTAGGGTATGTAAAAGAAGAAAATTAAAAGTGAATATAGGAAAGAGTAAGGTGATGAGGATAACAAAAATATTAGGTGACAAAAGATTGGATATCAGATTGGAGGGAGAGAGTATGGAGGAGGTGAATGTATTCAGATATTTAGGAGTGGACATGTCAGCAGATGGGTCTATGAAGAATGAGGTGAATCATAGAATTGATGAGGGGAAAAGGGTGAGTGGTGCACTTAGGAGTCTGTGGAGAGAAAGAACTTTGTCTGTAGAAGCAAGGAAGGGAATGTATGAGAGTATAGTTGTACCAACACTCTTGTATGGGTGTGAAGCATGGGTGATGAATGTTGCAACGAGGAGGAGGCTGGAGGCAGTCATGTCTGAGGGCAATGTGTGGTGTGAATATAATGCAGAGAATTCATAGTTTGGAAATTAGGGGGTGTGGGATTACCAAAACTATTATCCAGAGGGCTGAGGAGAGGTTGTTGAGGTGGTTCAGACATGCGGGGAGAATGGAACAAAACAAAATGACTTTGAGTGTATAAATCTGTAGTAGAGGGAAGGCGGGGTAGGGGTCGGCCTAGGAAGGGTTGGAGGGAGGGGGTAAAGGAGGTTTTGTGTGCGAGGGGCTTGGCCTTCCAGCAAGCATGCGTAAACGTATTTGATAAGAGTGAATGGAGACAAGTGGTTTTTAATACTTGACGTGCTGTTGGAGTGTGAGCAAAGTAACATTTTTGAAGGGATTCAAGGAAACCAGCAGGCCGGACTTGAGTCCTGGAGATGGGAAGTACAGTGTTTGCACTCTGAAGGAGGGGTGTTAATGTTGCAGTTTTATAACTGTAGTGTAAAGCACCCCTCTGGCAAGACAGTGATGGTGTGAACGATGATGAAAGTTTTTCAGGCCACCCTGCCTTGGTGGGAATTGGCCGATGTGTTAATAAAAGTAAAAAAAAAAAAAACCACACAAAAAATCAGCAAGATTATTTTCTCTACAATGTACAAGAGACCTTTAATTTAATGAATTTCAATATAAAGGATAAAACCCACTGGGTCATCTCAGAAAAAATGAACATAGACCTTTTGTTACAGAACTGTCTATTACTGACATTATTCAGATAACTCTCCTACTGCAATATCCCTAGTCCTTCTTCAGGGTGAAGGCACTGCTCTTCCCACCTCCAGGACTCAAGTTTGGCTTTCTAATTTTCCTAAATCCCTTCATAAAAATTACTCTCACACTACAGCAACATGTCCATTATAAACCACTAGTCTCCATTCACTTGTATCTGACAAACCCACACAAGTATGCTGGATGCTCAAGTCCCTAAAACTTATAGCCTCCTTTACCCCCACTTTCCAACCATTCCTTGGGTGACCCCTTCTCCTCCAGGGTTTTTCTCCTGGAATTCATGCTCTCTTTCTCATCCTTTTTTTCCTTATGCAAGGGAGCTATGCATGGTCTCTTCTAATCCTTCAGTACCTTTCTTTCATCTATATCTGAGCAAATACACCAACCACTTCAGTTTTAACTTCTCTGTCTTAATTCCTTCTGTCCCAGCTGCTATATTTCCATATATTCTATACACTGCCTCCTGTATTTTCCCCACATCCAACTCTGGTTCCTCCTTGCTCCTATACTATATTATTCCTCCCTGCCCAATGCATGAAATAACTCTCCTTTATTATTATTTTTTTCAAGTATGGTATATTACAAAACTTGTAATAGGATGGTAAAGTAAGGGAAAACTATAAAAGCATTCGAAGATTACTAAACAAATACTTACCACCAGCAAGTGAACCCAGGGTGAATCTGTAAGCATTCTCCAAGACCTGAATCAAGAAGCCACGTTGTTCGGGGCTCTGCACAGCCTTAATATCTGTCAGCTTGCGGGTGATCACCTTCATGTATTGTTCTGGGGTAAGTGCTTCTAGATCACTGTATACTATTTTCCTGAGAAAGAATCATCACATAATAAAATACAAAGCATCAAAAACATATCTGATTTGATTGTAATTGAAGTCAAGTTCTTCTCACTTCAATTAAATACATTAATGTAATGTAATGGAGGGATATGTTGTGTATCTTTATATGTATATGCTTCTAAACTGTTGTATTCTGAGCACCTCTGCAAAAACAGTGATAATGTGTGAGTGTGGTGAAAGTGTTGAATGATGATGAAAGTATTTTCTTTTTGGGGATTTTCTTTCTTTTTTGGGTCACCCTGCCTCGGTGGGTCACCCTGCCTCGGTGGGTCACCCTGCCTCGGTGGGTCACCCTGTCTCGGTGGGTCACCCTGCCTCGGTGGGTCACCCTGCCTCGGGGGGTTTCCCCCTGCCTCGGTGGGTCACCCTGCCTCGGTGGGTCACCCTGCCTCGGTGGGAGACGGCCGACTTGTTGAAAAAAAAAAAAAAAAAAAAAAAATTACCATTATCTACTAGAAAAATGTAACTTTCATTAAAACATATTCCGACACATTCTACCCGCTAAACTAATCAGATCCTAAAATAATATAGAATAAATACCTGTAGAAGTAAAATTTATTTATTACTGTTCCCTCTTGGACACATTACCTCCTAAATTACCATGTAGTTCAGATAAGCAAAGCTTGTCTGTGTCTTACGTTTTAGCTCTGCCCTTTTGGATTTCATATTGAGAACTCACCTCAACTGTTCCAGAGACTGATGCCTACACAATTACCAACTTCGGTTCTCGAAATACTTCTCTCTCACAGAGATGAGAATGAGTACAACAATTCTTGAAACACCTCTCTCACAGATGGGAATGAGTACAACAATTCTTGAAACACCTCTCTCACAGATGGGAATGAGTACAACAATTCTTGAAACACCTCTCTCACAGATGAGAATGAGTACAACAATTCTTGAAAAAACCTCTCTCACAGATGGGAATGAGTACAACAATTTTTGGGAAACACCTCTCTCACAGATGAGAATAGTACAACAATTCTTGAAACACCTCTCTCACAGATGAGAATGAGTACAACAATTCTTGAAACACCTCTCTCACAGATGAGAATGAGTACAACAATTCTTGAAACACCTTTCTCACAGAGATGGGAATCAGTACAACACAAAATCGACAAAAGGAAACATAGGGTGCAACAGGTGTACAGTAGGTCCCTGACTTAAGATGTTCCGCCGTATGCTGTTCCGCACTTGTAACATCACCATTCTGAAACTGATTAGTCAATGATAAAGGCTGATCCACAGTTTTATTATTATTTTTATTAACACACTGGCTGTCTCCCACCAAGATAGCGCGACCCAAAATAGAAGAAACATTTTCTTCATCACTCACTCCATCACTGTCTTGCCAGAGGTGTGCTAAAACTATGGTTAAATAAAACTGCAAAATATCTACACCCTTCCTTCAGAGTGCAGCTATGATAGTTTTAAATATTCCAGCAAACTGAGGAAACACAACCAGCAGCACAGTGCAAAAAAGAGACTATAGTTTGACCCACATTTGTGTCATTTTTGAACGTTGTGTTTATCTTCATATGAATTTCCTTAATACAGTGGACCCCCGCGTAACGATTACCTCCGAATGCGACCAATTATGTAAGTGTATTTATGTAAGTGCGTTTGTATGTGTATGTTTGGGGGTCTGAAATGGACTAATCTACTTCACAATATTCCTTATGGGAATAAATTCGGTCAGTACTGGCACCTGAACATACTTATGGAGTGAAAAAATATCGTTAACCGGGGGTCCACTGTACATTCAAAAGTGTTCATTATACATACTTCAATGTTTTATCATATTCCAGCAAACTTTTTTAAATAATTTTTTTTTTTTTTCCAAATGAATTCATCATATTTTGTCTATGTTTATTTTAAGCATGTAACAAGAGCTCAAATTTATTTGGAATAGATTTAATAATGCAGAGGTTGACGGGCAAGTTTGGAAGGGTATGTAAAAGAAAGAAATTATAAGTGAACATAGGAAGAGCACTGAGGAGTCTGTAGAGAAAAAGAATGTTATCCATGGAAGCAAAGAGGGGAATGTATGAGAATATAGTGGTACTAATGCTCTTATATGGGTGTGAAGCATAGATGGTGAAGGCAGTGGAGATGTTGTGTCTGAGGGCAATGTGTGGTGTGAATATTATGCAGAGAATCCATAGCTTGGAGATTAGGAGGTGCAGGGTTACTAAAAGTATTATCCAGAGGGCTGAGGAGGTGTTGTTGAGGTGGTTCAGACATTTAGAAAGGATGGAACAAAATAGAATGACTTGGAGAGTATATAAATCTTTAGGTGAAGGAAGGCAGGGTAGGGGTGGTCATCCTATGAAAGGTTGGAGAGAGGGGAGAAAGGAGGTTTTGTGTACAAGGAGCTTGGGCTTCCAGCAAGCGTGTGTGAATGTGTTAGATAGGAGTGAGTGGAGACAAGTGGATTTTATGACTCGACATGCTGATGGAGTGTGAGCAAAGTAACATTTATGAAGGGATTCAGGGAAACCCACAGGCTGGGCCTGAATCCTGGAAATGGAAAGTGCAGTGTCTGCACTTTGAAAGAGGGGTGTTGATGTTGCAGCTTTTTAACTTTAGTGTCAGCATGTCTTTACCAATACAGTGCTACAGTGAATGATGATGAAAGTGTTTCTTCTTTCTTTGGGTCACCCTGCCTTGGTGGGAAATGACCAATGTGTTAATAAAAAAAAAAAACTCATTTTCTTTTTAAGTCACCTGCCTTGGTGAGAGACAGCTGGTGCATTGAAAAAACAAACAGACATTAATTAAACAATGTCTAATGCTATTTACAAGGGCATACCCAGGATTCTGATAGGAAGGCTTCACGGACAGCATGCTCCTCAAAAAAAAATTGAAGTTGATTAATGTCAGGGACTTTTTGAGACAATATGCAAGATATTGGGAGATTCAAAAAGGTACTCAAAGGGTTAAGTTAGTCAGAGTAAAGATTCACAATAGACTTAAAACATAGCAAACACACAAAAAATAACACGATAATTTAAGAGTGCAAACACTTAAAAGTGCCGAGCAAAGTCTTGATATGCTGCATGTGGCACTTCATGCTTTACGACCTCGCATGACCTAAAATTATGCATAAGAGTATGTCTTATTCTCCATGGGGAGGTGGAACAGGATTCTTCCTCTGTAAGCTATGCGTGTTGTAAGAGGTGACTAAAATGCCGGGAGCAAGGGCCTAGTAACCCCTTCTCCTGTATACATTATTAACCCGTAAACGGTCCAAACGTATATGCATGTACAGTATACGTTTTTACTGCTAGTGCCCCAAACGTATATATACGTTTTATTTGTCATACATTCAACATTGCCACGATAAGCCTGAGTCGCCTAGACATGAGAGAATGGGTGTGTGCACTCACTGTGTGCCATATTAAAATAATTGGAGATGCCTGGGTACCATATGCTCTTTTTTCCTATTAAAAAAATAATTTTTTTTTCTCAAAAAAGTTGGGGCACTACGGTAGAGAACGTATATATACGTTTAGACTGTTTACGGGTTAAATTTATGAAGAGAAACTTTTGTTTTTCTTTTTGGATCACCGTTCCTCGGTGAGATACAACTGGTGCGTTGAAAGTTGATGATGTCTTATGATCAAACCCCGTATTTCTTTTTATCAACACCAGCCATATCCCACCAAGGTAGGGTGACCTAAAAAAGAAAAATGAAAGCCTTCTTTTTGAATATAGTAATTTATACAGGAGAAGGGGTTACTAGCCTCTTGCTCCCGGCATTTTAGTTGCCTCTTACGACACGTATGGCTTAACCCGTAAACGGTCCAAGCAGATCTACGTTCACATGTGTAGTGCTACAAAAGTAGATCTACGTTATTTTTACATATTTTCAAATATTACCAAAAAAAAAAGTAGATCAAAGTTTTTTTACACATTTTCAAATGTAAAAAAACAAAAAGAAGATCTACTTTTTTTACATACTTTCAAATGTTGAAAAAACGTATATGTACGTTTGGACCGTTTACGGGTTAAGAAGAGAGAATTCTCAAACTCCTTATGTTTAACTTTTTTTTTTCAACAATTCAGATATCTCCCACTGAGGTAGGGTGGCCCAAAATAGAAGAAACATTTTTCACCATGGTTCACTACCAGTCTTGCCAGAAGGGTGCCAATACTACAGTTCAAAACTTGAAATATCCCTAACTCAGACATGCAGTTTGGGCCCCAAAGATTACTGGATAACCAGGAACCCTCTTTCCTGGATACTCCCCTGGTTTTTATATGAAAATGACCAGCACCAAGTGTAAAACATTGGGTAAATAAATGAAATTACATACAGAATTATACATTTGGAATGCATCTCTACAAATTATTATACATTTGGAATGAATCTCTACAGAATATTATACACTTGGAATGCATTCTACAGAATATTATACATTTGGAATGCATCCCCAATTCTACCATGGGTGTCTAGGGGTAAATAAGTTCTGAGTTCTGAATAACTGACATCAGAACAATTTTAAAGAATGCATTAACATCTTAAGTAAAGGAACTACTGCATATTTCAGTTTTTTAACCTGGGTCCTCTTCAACTGAACAGCTGATGGATCCAAATGACATAGTGCCGATTATAACAAAAGACAACACACAGTGGAGAACAAGCTTTTATTGGGGCAATGCTTCATGAATGCAAAAACATTTGTGGAAGCCATACAGGGCCTTTTAGGAATAAAAGGCAATCATATCAGGGAAAAGGGAAGAGAGCTCCATTTCCTTTAATGAAGAGCCTTACAGCATCAAAAGGACATGCCTGGATAAAGCCCTACAAAGAGCAAAACACTGCCCTAATAAAAGCATATTCAGCAGCATATTTTTTCTTAGCTAACAATTTGTTTCTTGACCTGAGCACAGAATAGGTGGTGTTTAAACCCATGGCAAGTGTGTCCTAAAATTCACAAGCCAGTGTGTTAACAACTAGACCAGTGAATTTTACGACTCATTTGCATAGGGTATAATCCTCACCCATTCTGTGGTTTGTTTGCAGTCATGTTATTACGATTTCGTGAGGCGATTTGCTACTTTCTTAGATTATGTAAATCCTCATAATTCTGCAATACTCTCTGTACTGCAAGTACAGAGAATAAATATGATTACTGCTACTTAACTGTTGATTATCATTCAACAGTACTGCAAGTAACATCTTTCCAACCAATTACTGCTAGTACTTTCCTGTTGACTTACCATTTAACCAGTAATCCTAATAATGTAATTCCATTTAGAGCTCTAAGCTTCAGACTTCCTCAAATAGTTCATGATAGAGCTCTGTGAAATCTAACATCTTTTTTAATTTCTCCAACCATACACCCAACCAATATAACTTTTGTAAACAAAAGTGTTATGAAAATTCCCCTTCAAGAAACAATGAGGACATAGGTGTCAAAATATAGTGATAAATCAATTAATACTTCAACACTAAAAGTAAAGTAACAAAATAAGCAAGAATTAGCAATTGTTTAAATTAAGTATCTTTAATTATTTAACTGGTACTGTTCAGTGAATACTGTTCTTTGTGATAATCCAAAAAAAATATTCTTGGTAACAGTCATAGAGAGTTCTGACAAACAACAAAAGGCCAAACTTTGAAAGCATGCATAACTTAAAATTTCTAAGTGCATCATTAAAGAAAACATACTACAGGAATCCCGTGTTTTATGTGATAAAGAGTTCAAGACAAAAGGTGCGTATATCACACCATACTTTGTCCCATGAGGCCTTCACTGACGTTTTTGAAAACTTCAGTGCTTCCTTAACCCTTAAACTCTCCAAATGTAGATTTACGTCCACGTGCAGGAGGCTCCCAACATAGATCTACGTTTTTTTTTACATGCTTTCAAATGGGGAAAATCAAGGTCGGAGCGCTACGCACGTGAACGTAGATCTACGTTTGGACAGTTTAAGGGTTAAGGGCTTATACTGCATACAGGCAAGCCACACTTTACAGTGCTTTATTTTACAGCATTTTGCTAATACAGCAGTTTTCAATTATACTCATTCTTCCTTTATTCAGACTTCCTACAATAAAGATATTTACTGGTCACTATAAGTTAAGGATGAAAATATTTTCAGGAAAGTAATGTGTGTTATCCTGGGTGGCTAACCCTCCGGGGTTAAAAATCCGAACGAAATCTTATCTTACTGTATATGCATTTTTTAAGCCTAGCTATATTACTCACTTAATATATAATAGTGTAAACATGTTATCAGGCTTTCATATGCATCTGAAAGTTAAAAATGGCTATAATTCATTTTACAGCAATTTTCACTTTACAGCAGTAGCCCAGAACCTAACCTGCTGTATAAGTGGGACCTGCTGTATAAGTGGGACCTACTATATAAGTGGGGCCTGCTTGTATAAGGAATTTACTAGTAGATTTAAGATTCTTGCATAAAAGCAAATTTACATAACTGAATCAGCATAAAGTGCAGGATTACTATACCATATTTAACCTTTAATTGGTATGTGCATTTTCTGGGTAAGAAATATACAAATAGTGAACACAGCAGCAGCAGCAGCAGCAGCAGCCTTGCATAATATAATACAGTATTATAACATAGGTGAAGAGGTGTCAAAAGTGCTTTTTAATTCAGAGTTCTAAGCCTAGAAATATACACAAGACTAAACCTCGGTCAAATATCAGGTAAAGTATTATTATATTCATGGGGAAGTAGATAAACCACCTGAGAATTGTGAGGTAATGAAGTTTGATTCAAAGAAGAGAATAGCTCCAGTTTCTTGAATCAAGAGCCTTTCCCCTCGCATTAAGGCACCACCATGATTGGGATCACTTTATGTTGAGAGATTGATCCAATCATGTGATGCATCATTTTTCCAATTAAAAATTCATTTCCATACACTTATACAGAGAGGCCTGACAGAGCCTCCAAGAAATTTTAATTTCACATAATTTATTACCAATAATTACAATTTTTTATACAATACTGTCAATAAGAGAATTTTGGCATACAGTACTGCAAAAAAGCTTAACATACAAACATTAGATTAAATAAATCTAGAATAAGATAAAGGCAATACAGTGGACCCCCGCATAACGATTACCTCCGAATGCGACCAATTATGTAAGTGTATTTATGTAAGTGCGTTTGTACGTGTATGTTTGGGGGTCTGAAATGGACTAATCTACTTCACAATATTTCTTATGGGAACAAATTCGGTCAGTACTGGCACCTGAACATACTTCTGGAGTGAAAAAATATCGTTAACCGGGGGTCCACTGTATACTGTACTTGTAAACAATGAAACCAGATACACTAACTAAAATAATTTTCTACCACCCAGGGAAGTACTACCGTCCTGCCAGATGACTGTGAAACAAAAACCTGAAACTGTTTTGCATGATGGTAGGATTGCTGGTTTCTTTTTCTGTCTCATAAACACGCTAAGATAACAGGGATATCTTGCTACTCCTACTTACACTTTGGTCACACTTCACAGACACGCACATGCATATATATATATACATACATCTAGGTTTTTCTCCTTTTTCTAAATAGCTCTTGTTCTTCTTTATTTCTTCTATTGTCCATGGGGAAGTGGAAAAGAATCTTTCCTCCGTAAGCCATGCGTGTCGTATGAGGCGACTAAAATGCCGGGAGCAATGGGCTAGTAACCCCTTCTCCTGTATACAATTACTAAAAAGAGAAGAAGAAAAACTTTATAAAACTGGGTTGCTTAAATGTGCGTGGATGTAGTGCGGATGACAAGAAACAGATGATTGCTGATGTTATGAATGAAAAGAAGTTGGATGTCCTGGCCTAAGCGAAACAAAGCTGAAGGGGGTAGGAGAGTTTCAGTGGGGGGAAATAAATGGGATTAAATCTGGAGTATCTGAGAGAGTTAGAGCAAAGGAAGGGGTAGCAGTAATGTTAAATGATCAGTTATGGAAGGAGAAAAGAGAATATGAATGTGTAAATTCAAGAATTATGTGGATTAAAGTAAAGGTTGGATGCGAGAAGTGGGTCATAATAAGCGTGTATGCACCTGGAGAAGAGAGGAATGCAGAGGAGAGAGAGAGATTTTGGGAGATGTTAAGTGAATGTATAGGAGCCTTTGAACCAAGTGAGAGAGTAATTGTGGTAGGGGACTTGAATGCTAAAGTAGGAGAAACTTTTAGAGAGGGTGTGGTAGGTAAGTTTGGGGTGCCAGGTGTAAATGATAATGGGAGCCCTTTGATTGAACTTTGTATAGAAAGGGGTTTAGTTATAGGTAATACATATTTTAAGAAAAAGAGGATAAATAAGTATACACGATATGATGTAGGGCGAAATGACAGTAGTTTGTTGGATTATGTATTGGTAGATAAAAGACTGTTGAGTAGACTTCAGGATGTACATGTTTATAGAGGGGCCACAGATATATCAGATCACTTTCTAGTTGTAGCTACACTGAGAGTAAAAGGTAGATGGGATACAAGGAGAATAGAAGCATCAGGGAAGAGAGAGGTGAAGGTTTATAAACTAAAAGAGGAGGCAGTTAGGGTAAGATATAAAAAGCTATTGGAGGATAGATGGGCTAATGAGAGCATAGGCAATGGGGTCGAAGAGGTATGGGGTAGGTTTAAAAATGTAGTGTTAGAGTGTTCAGCAGAAGTTTGTGGTTACAGGAAAGTGGGTGCAGGAGGGAAGAGGAGCGATTGGTGGAATGATGATGTAAAGAGAGTAGTAAGGGAGAAAAAGTTAGCATATGAGAAGTTTTTACAAAGTAGAAGTGATGCAAGGAGGGAAGAGTATATGGAGAAAAAGAGAGAGGTTAAGAGAGTGGTGAAGCAATGTAAAAAGAGAGCAAATGAGAGAGTGGGTGAGATGTTATCAACAAATTTTGTTGAAAATAAGAAAAAGTTTTGGAGTGAGATTAACAAGTTAAGAAAGCCTAGAGAACAAATTGATTGTCAGTTAAAAATAGGAGAGGAGAGTTATTAAATGGAGAGTTAGAGGTATTGGGAAGATGGAAGGAATATTTTGAGGAATTGTTAAATGTTGATGAAGATAGGGAAGCTGTGATTTTGTGTATAGGGCAAGGAGGAATAACATCTTGTAGGAGTGAGGAAGAGCCAGTTGTGAGTGTGGGGGAAGTTCGTGAGGCAGTAGGTAAAATGAAAGGGGGTAAGGCAGCCGGGATTGATGGGATAAAGATAGAAATGTTAAAAGCAGGTGGGGATATAGTTTTGGAGTGGTTGGTGCAATTATTTAATAAATGTATGGAAGAGGGTAAGGTACCTAGGGATTGGCAGAGAGCATGCATAGTTCCTTTGTATAAAGGCAAAGGGGATAAAAGAGAGTGCAAAAATTATAGGGGGATAAGTCTGTTGAGTGTACCTGGTAAAGTGTATGGTAGAGTTATAATTGAAAGAATTAAGAGTAAGACGGAGAATAGGATAGCAGATGAACAAGGAGGCTTTAGGAAAGGTAGGGGGTGTGTGGACCAGGTGTTTACAGTGAAACATATAAGTGAACAGTATTTAGATAAGGCTAAAGAGGTCTTTGTGGCATTTATGGATTTGGAAAAGGCGTATGACAGGGTGGATAGGGGGGCAATGTGGCAGATGTTGCAAGTGTATGGTGTAGGAGGTAGGTTACTGAAAGCAGTGAAGAGTTTTTACGAGGATAGTGAGGCTCAAGTTAGAGTATGTAGGAAAGAGGGAAATTTTTTCCCAGTAAAAGTAGGCCTTAGACAAGGATGTGTGATGTCACCGTGGTTGTTTAATATATTTATAGATGGGGTTGTAAGAGAAGTAAATGCGAGGGTCTTGGCAAGAGGCGTGGAGTTAAAAGATAAAGAATCACACACAAAGTGGGAGTTGTCACAGCTGCTCTTTGCTGATGACACTGTGCTCTTGGGAGATTCTGAGAGAAGTTGCAGAGATTGGTGGATGAATTTGGTAGGGTGTGCAAAGAAGAAAATTAAAGGTGAATACAGGAAAGAGTAAGGTTATGAGGATAACAAAAAGATTAGGTGATGAAAGATTGAATATCAGATTGGAGGGAGAGAGTAATGGAGGAGGTGAACGTATTCAGATATTTGGGAGTGGACGTGTCAGCGGATGGGTCTATGAAAGATGAGGTGAATCATAGAATTGATGAGGGAAAAAGAGTGAGTGGTGCACTTAGGAGTCTGTGGAGACAAAGAACTTTGTCCTTGGAGGCAAAGAGGGGAATGTATGAGAGTATAGTTTTACCAACGCTCTTATATGGGTGTGAAGCGTGGGTGATGAATGTTGCAGCAAGGAGAAGGCTGGAGGCAGTGGAGATGTCATGTCTGAGGGCAATGTGTGGTGTGAATATAATGCAGAGATTCGTAGTTTGGAAGTTAGGAGGAGGTGCGGGATTACAAAACTGTTGTCCAGAGGGCTGAGGAAGGGTTGTTGAGGTGGTTCGGACATGTAGAGAGAATGGAGCGAAACAGAATAACTTCAAGAGTGTATCAGTCTGTAGTGGAAGGAAGGCGGGGTAGGGGTCGGCCTAGGAAGGGTTGGAGGGAGGGGGTAAAGGAGGTTTTGTGTGCGAGGGGCTTGGACTTCCAGCAGGCATGCGTGAGCGTGTTTGATAGGAGTGAATGGAGACAAATGGTTTTTAATACTTGACGTGCTGTTGGAGTGTGAGCAAAGTAACATTTATGAAGGGATTCAGGGAAACCGGCAGGCCGGACTTGAGTCCTGGAGATGGGAAGTACAGTGCCTGCACTCTGAAGGAGGGGTGTTAATGTTGCAGTTTAAAAACTGTAGTGTAAAGCACCCTTCTGGCAAGACAGTGATGGAGTGAATGATGGTGAAAGTTTTTCTTTTTCGGGCCACCCTGCCTTGGTGGGAATCGGCCGGTGTGATAATAAAAAAAAAAATAAAATAAAAATTTCAAAGAACAATTTACAAGCTATCTGGAATATTTTTTTTAAATAAAAGAATAATATGACTTATTCCATGATTCTACACCAAAGTATTCCCAAAAATAGAGTCAAATTATTTAGCATAATTTCCCTTAGCAACTAATGACATACGTATTAGGGACAATTTTGTATGGTGATGATCTGTCATAGAGATTCCTCATTACCAAATTAAAAAAAGAGGAGGAAGATGAGAGGCACAAAAGAAGTCAACTCTTCCTGACTGGCTATTATTACAAAAACATGAATCCACTACATATACATAGAGCAGAAGCCTGGAACCTAACCTGCTGTATAAGAAGGGCCCTCCTGTACAGCAGAAGCCTGGAACCTAACCTGCTGTATAAGCAGGGCCCTCCTGTACAGCAGTAGCCCAGAACCCAACCTGCTGTATAAGCAGGGCCCTCCTGTACAGCAGTAGCTCGGAACCTAACCTGCTGTATAAGCAGTACCCTCCTGTACAGCAGTAGCCCAGAACCCAACCTGCTGTATAAGCAGGACCTTCCTGTACAGCAGTAGCCCAGAACCCAACCTGCTGTATAAGCAGGACCCTCCTGTACAGCAGTAGCTCGGAACCTAACCTGCTGTATAAGCGGGGCCCTCTTGTAGAGCAGTAGCCCAGAACCCAACCTGTTGTATAAGCAGGGCCCTCTGTATAGCAGTAGCCCGGAACCCAACCTGCTGTATAAGCGGGGCCCTCCTGTAGAGTAGTAGCCCAAAACTCAACCTGCTGTATAAGTAGGGCCCTCCTGTACAGCAGTAGCCCGGAACCTAACCTGCTGTATAAGCGGGGCCCTCCTGTAGAGTAGTAGCCCAAAACTCAACCTGCTGTATAAGTAGAGCCCTCCTGTACAGCAGTAGCTCGGAACCTAACCTGCTGTATAAGCAAGGCCCTCCTGTACAGCAGTAGCCCAGAACCCAACCTGCTGCATAAGCAAGACTCTCCTGTACAGCAGTAGCCCAGAACCCAACCTACTGTATAAGCAGGACCCTCCTGTACAGCAGTAGCCCAGAACCCAACCTGCTGCATAAGCAGGGCCCTCCTGTACAGCAGTAGCTCGGAACCTAACCTGCTGTATAAGCAGGACCTTCCTGTACAGCAGTAGCCCAGAACCCAACCTGCTGTATAAGCAGGGCCCTCCTGTACAGCAGTAGCTCGGAACCTAACCTGCTGTATAAGCGGGGCCCTCTTGTAGAGCAGTAGCCCAGAACCCAACCTGCTGTATAAGCGGGGCCCTCCTGTAGAGTAGTAGCCCAAAACTCAACCTGCTGTATATGTAGGGCCCTCCTGTACAGCAGTAGCCCGGAACCTAACCTGCTGTATAAGCGGGGTTCTCCTGCATTTGAAGCATTCCTCAAAGACAAGATTTAACAAGAAAATTAATATTTTTTTCTCAGAAGCATCTATTATTTTAACATAGCAGTGTATGGGCAAATAGGTTTTGCCTACTGCATTACTTTTCTCTATAATGCATCCTTGTTCCTAAGTGGGGATTACTGTACATTGCTAATATTGTACTCAGGTTAACCTAAGTCATTAAAAAACTTATCAATATGAACAGGTAAATCCCACACGGGCAGAAAATAGCATATTAAATAAAGATTTACTGTATGTATATTCGGTGGAAAATAGCCGACATGTTAAAAAAAAAAAAATTAAATACAAATCAAGGTTTGGAGACCAAAGTTTTTAGCAAAAAAAAGTAGGTACTTTTACCTATTCAATAGTACTTTTTAGAGGTCAAAATTCTTACACATTAATGAACTATCTTAAATTAGATTCCTACTTCTTTGGTGCATCAAGGGTAAAACTATACTCAATACCCATATACAAATATCCGGCATGTAGGAGAGAGCAGCTTACAATGATGTGTAAATGGTCCAAGTGGGACCGAAATATCGTCATAAGCTTCTCTCTCTCCTATGTGCGGGTTATTTGTGTATTGTTCCAGTCACGGTATTGTGCCTTTTTTGTTCTTCACTAGCCTGTTCCACCTTAAATGCAAATAAATTTGATAATGTCCATTAGTTTCATTTAAACTCACTAGATTCCAAGGACACCTGGTCAGACTCAGTTTTAATATGAAATGCAAATCTTGAATGAAGTGGTTAATGTAAACATATATTATTATTTAGTTTATAATAGTGCAGAGAAAAGTGTTGAATATAACTCTCTGGGAGAGAGGGTAAGTATAGTAAGTCAAGCAAAGCTAAGGAAGGGAGAAAGGGGAGTCATCCACCTGTCCCCAAGGTCAATCATCCTACCTCACCCATCAGCCACTGATGTGTATAAGACATGGATAACTGTGCTAGCAAATAGAAAAATGTATATCATAAATTTAGAGTTCTTTACCAATCTTTCAAACAATAACGTTTTGGTTGTGAGAGGACAAGACATGGATAACTGCACCGGCAAACAGAATATATATCATAAATTTACAGTTATTTACCAATCTCTCCCAAACAATAATGTTTTGGATATGAGAAACATCCTCCTAGCATGGGCTAGTGGGCTTACTGTAGTGTATATTCTTAATACAGGAAGTCTTCAACTTACAAACACACTGGGGACCTGTATTATGTATAATAATGATTTTTTTTTTTTAACAAGTCAGCCTTGGTGGGAATCGGCCGGTGTGATAATAAAAAAAAAAAAAAAAAGTCAGCCGTCTCCCACCGAGGCAGGGTGACCCAAAAAAGAAAGAAAATCCCCAAAAAGAAAATACTTTCATCATCATTCAACACTTTCACCTCACTCACACATTATCACTGTTTTTGCAGAGGTGCTCAGAATACAACAGCTTAGAAGCATACACATATAAAGATACACAACATATCCCTCCAAACTGCCAATATCCCAAACCCCTCCTTTAAAGTGCAGGCATTGTACTTCCCATTTCCAGGACTCAAGTCCGACTATATGAAAATAACCGGTTTCCCTGAATCCCTTCACTAAATATTACCCTGCTCACACTCCAACAGATCGTCAGGTCCCAAGTACCATTCGTCTCCATTCACTCCTATCTAACACGCTCACGCACGCTTGCTGGAAGTCCAAGCCCCTCGCCCACAAAACCTCCTTTACCCCCTCTCTCCAACCCTTTCGAGGACGACCCCTACCCCACCTTCCTTCCCTTACAGATTTATATGCTTTCCATGTCATTCTACTTTGATCCATTCTCTCTAAATGACCAAACAACCTCAACAACCCCTCTTCTGCCCTCTGACTAATACTTTTATTAACTCCACACCTTTTCCTAATTTCCACACTCCGAATTTTCTGCATAATATTTACACCACACATTGCCCTTAAACAGGACATCTCCACTGCCTCCAACCGTCTCCTCGCTGCTGCATTTACCACCCAAGCTTCACACCCTTATAAGAGTGTTGGTACTACTATACTTTCATACATTCCCTTCTTTGGCTCCATAGATAATGTTTTTTGATTCCACATATATCTCAATGCACCACTCACCTTTTTTCCCTCATCAATTCTATGATTAACCTCATCCTTCATAAACCCCGCCGACACATCAACTCCCAAGTATCTGAAAACATTCACTTCTTCCATACTCCTCCTCCCCAATTTGATATCCAATTTTTCTTTATCTAAATCATTTGATACCTTCATCACCTTACTCTTTTCTATGTTCACTTTCAACTTTCTACCTTTACACACATTCCCAAACTCATCCACTAACCTTTGCAATTTTTCTTTAGAATCTCCCATAAGCACAGTATCATCAGCAAAAAGTAACTGTGTCAATTCCCATTTTGAATTTGATTCCCCAAAATTTAATCCCACCCCTCTCCCGAACACCCTAGCATTTACTTCCTTTACAACCCCACCTATAAATATATTAAACAACCATGGTGACATTACACATCCCTGTCTAAGATCTACTTTTACCGGGAAGTAGTCTCCCTCTCTTCTACACACCCTAACCTGAGCCTCACTATCCTCATAAAAACACTTTACAGCATTTAATAACTTACCACCTATTCCATATACTTGCAACATCTGCCACATTGCTCCTCTATCCACTCTATCATATGCCTTTTCTAAATCCATAAATGCAATAAAAACTTCCCTACCTTTATCTAAATACTGTTCACATATATGCTTCAATGTAAACACTTGATCTACACATCCCCTACCCACTCTGAAACCTCCTTGCTCATCCGCAATCCTACATTCTATCTTACCTCTAATTCTTTCAATTATAACCCTACTGTACACTTTTCCTGGTATACTCAGTAAACTTATTCCTCTATAATTTTTACAATCTCTTTTGTCCCCTTTCCCTTTATATAAAGGGACTATACATGCTCTCCGCCAATCCCTAGGTACCTTACCCTCTTTCATACATTTATTAAACAAAAATACCAACCACTCCAACACTATATCCCCCTCTGCTTTTAACATTTCTGTCATGATCCCATCAGTTCCAGCTGCTTTACCCCCTTTCATTCTACGTAATGCCTCACGTACCTCCACCACACTTACATTCTGCTCTTCTTCACTCCTATAAGATGGTATACTTCCCTGACCAGTGCATGAAATTACCGCCTCTCTTTCTTCCTTAACATTTAAAAGTTCCTCAAAATATTCTTGCCATCTACCTAATACCTCCATCTCCCCATCTACTAACTCCTCTACTCTGTTTTTAACTGACAAATCCATACTTTCCCTAGGCTTTCTTAACTTGTTTAACTCGCTCCAAAATTTTTTCTTATTTTCATTAAAATTTCTTGACAGTGCCTCTCCCACTCTATCATCTGCTCTCCTTTTGCACTCTCTCACCACTCTCTTCACCTTTCTTTTACTGTCCATATACTCTGCTCTTCTTATAACACTTCTGCTTTGTAAAAACCTCTCATAAGCTAACTTTTTCTCTTTTATCACACCCTTTACTTCATCATTCCACCAATCACTCCTCTTTCCTCCTGCCCCCACCCTCCTATAACCACAAACTTCTGCCCCACATTCTAATACTGCATTTTTAAAACTAATCCAACCCTCTTCAACCCCCCCACTACTCATCTTTGCTCTAACCCACCTTTCTGCCAATAGTCGCTTATATCTCACCCGAATAATATAATAAACATATTATACACAATACAGAAGATTCTCAACGTGTTCGTAAGTCAAGAACTTACTGTAATGACTGAGTGTGAGAAGGATCTGCCTAGCATGAGAAGGTAAATCTACTGCCACTTTGTTTTTCTGTTTATAAAGTATTTGTGCTTATAAATTATCTGTTTTGTTATGAAGAGTGAAGTTTTTGGTATAGTTTTTGTTTTCAAATTTTTTTTTAAAGTTCTGGCAGGAATTTATTTTGCATCTGAACCATTAACTTCTTTTAAAATACTTAAGGTTAACTTACACACATGATATATGAAAAATTTAAGGATATTTTATTAAAAGTCAGGGATCAACCTATACATGCCATTGGGTTATTCTTGAGTACTGTATACAGTGGTATGTATTTTGGACTCTACTGGAGATCCTCTTCAGCTGAAGAGGTTCTCAGAGACCTCAACCAGAGACCTTAATCAGAAATTTCCACCAGACATCAATCGAAAGCCAAAATAAACAAATCCTTTCTACTTTGTGTGGTATTGTCTGTCAATATGCAATTCACCTGTTCAACAATAAGCGTTCATAATATAACTTGTCAGTATACTTAGCCTGGTATACAGTGCTTGTACAGAAGGGCCTCGCATATACAGCACCTATTTTTGGTGTTACTTCCACGTTTCTGTTGGCTTTCAATTGAGCCATTGTTCCTCCCACCAGTAACTATCGCCAGTGGGTGAACATAATGAAGAATGGCTCAATCTGAAGTCAACGAAAACGTAAAACACTGAAAAGGTGGGGCCCTCCTGTATATAAATATTAATTTCCACATAATGTACAGCAAACCAAGTGAGCATTTGTATTCATTGTTACCATTTTTATACATAATATATAAGCCACCAGATTAGGACAAATCAAACAACTGCAAAACACTGTGAAATGGGATCACAAAACAGTCTACAAGCAATATAAAGGGAGCCATATACACAAGGAGAGAGGTGCTTGCCACAGGAGACTTAAAATGGGCCAATCACATGAAAAGATGGAGGTAAATGGTTCTAAGACTAATGATGACTTACCCTTCGTGCAGCCTTAGCAAGCTCGTGTAGTGAGTAATAGTGGACATTAGTACCGGTTTATCAGATGCAGTTGTTTCAAAAAATATGCATGTAAAGCACTACACTGAATGAAAATAATATAATTCACTGTGTCTGAACATAAGAGAGACGTAAGCAGTCTACAAATGTTACCTAAGTCCTGATGAGTGTGACATGCTCTATAATGTGATTCATTTCTATTACAATGAATGGCTTTAACAATGAGCAGACATGACAAGATGGTGAGATAAGTTTTTGTTTAATTTTATGCTATACAAGTATTTTATCCACTTTTCCTTAATGTTTATTCCAGTAATTTTTCAACATTTGTCAGTAAGGCAGGCCTAAAATTCAAGGGGCTTTCTGTTGCTTTTTTTTGACGGTCAAAACTGTCACTCATTTGTCAATTCACACACTTGTAGTGAAATCATAAAGCCCAAAACTAGATCTCTATAGTTACTGATAATTTTTTTAACACACTGGCCATTTCCCACCAAGGCAGGATGACCTGAAAAAGAAACACTTTCACCATCATTCACGCCATCACCGTCTTTCCAGTAGTGTGTAGATTCGACAATTTAGATATCTCTCCAAGCAGCAAATATCCCAAACCCTTCCTTTAGAGTGCAGGCATTGTATTTCCCACCTCCAGGACTCAAGTCTGTCTAACCACTTTCCCTAAATCAATTCACAAAATACAGCCTCACTCCAACAGTTCATCAGGTCCCAAAAATCACTTTGTCTCCACTCTCTTCTATCTAACATGCTCACACATGCCTGCTGTATGTTTAAGCCACTAGAACACAAAACCTCCTTTACTCCCTCCCTCTATCCTTTCCTAGAACGACCCCTAACCCACTTCCCTCCACTACAGACTTATAAATCTTTTTCTTCCTTTAACAAATTGGCCATTTCCCACCAAGGCAGGATGGTCCAAAAAGAAAAACAAAAGTTTCTCTTTTTAACTTTAATAATGTATATAGGATAAGGAGTTACTAGCCCCTTGCTCCTGGCATTATAGTTGACTCTCATGGCTTACGGAGGAAGAATTCTGTTCCACTTTCACATGGAGAAGATTTATAAATATATCTGCATTATTTTTGGGCACAGAGTTTCCTTTGCAGAAATAAATTTAACTGAATGTCATATGCAACTCTCACCCCAGTTGGGCAAGTGTCCTTGCAGGAAGTTTGACTTATTCTGCCCAGACCAGCACTGAAAAGCTTACTCAACTTATGACTGGGATGCTGGTAAGAAGCACACTGGAGAGCCACAATTAGCCTTTCAGGCAATGTATTAAAACTTTGAATTAGGAATTAAGATTGATGGAGTAATACAAATTATTAAAATAATGGCTTAATACAGATCGGATATTTATTTCTGTTTGTGTTATTGTCCCGTAGCTCGATTGATAGAGCACTCAGTTCACACACTGAAGTCTGGAGTTCAAATCCTCGGTACGGCTGGAAAACATTAGGACACCTGCTGTCCATGTTAACCAACCAGTATAAAATGGGTACCTGGGTGTTAGTCGACTGGTATGGGTCGCATCCTGGGACAAAACTGATCTCATCTGCTCGAAATGTTCTGCACAAGAAGCGGCATCATAAAGTAGTATGTCAATGATAGTCAGCTCGGCCTGTATACCTTGTACATGTACTTGAAGAAATAACGATGATATTCCTCTTTCAACAAACCAGGTGTATCCCACCGAGGCAGAGTGGCCCAAAAAAAAAAAAAACGAAAGTTTCTCTTTTCAACTTTAGTAATGTATACAGGAGAAGGGGTTACTAGCCCCTCACTCCTGGCATTTTAGTCGCCTCTTACGACACATAGCTTAAAGAGGAAGAATTCTGTTCCACTTTCCCATGGAGAAATAAAGATACTATCTTTTTTTTTTTTTTCAACAAACCAGCTGTATCCCACCAAGGCAGGGTGGCCCAAAAAGAAAAGCGAAAGTTTCTCTTTTTAAATTTAGTAATTTATACGGGAGAAGGGGTTACTAGCCCCTTGCTCCCGGCATTTTAGTCGCCTCTTACGACACACATGGCTTACAGAGGAAGAATTCTGTTCCACTTTCCCATGGAAAAATAACGATATTATTATTATTATTATTATCATTATCTGTTCCAGAATGACAAATAAGGATACAGTGGACAACTAAGGATATGGAGAAGTGAGGACCTCACTTATGTACTATGATTCACATTACCCTCTGACTGCAACATCTCCAACCCTCCTTCAGAGTGCAAGCAGTGCCCTTCCCACCTCCTGGACTCCAATCTGGCTAACTGGTTTCTCTGAATCCCTTCATAAATGTCACCCTGTTCAAACTCTAGTAGCAAGTCCATTAAAAAGCACATGCCTCCATTCACTCCTATCTGACAGTCACAAGCATGCAGGATGCTCAAGACATTAATGCCAAAAGCCTCACTGAGCTTCCCCTTCTCCTTCCACCCATTTCTGGAATGACCCCTACCCCTACTACCTTCCACCCCAGATTTATACACCCTCTTCATCCTCTCTAAATGCCCATACCACCTCAACAACCCCTCCTCAACCCTCTGAATTAAACCTTGGTGACCCCCATACCATCCTTTAACTTGTGTGCTCCAAATTCTCTGCATAATATTCATACCACATGACATTTCCACTACCACCACCCTCCTCTTTGATGCAACATTCAAAACTCACAACACACACACACTTGCCAAGAAATTGAACCCAGGTTCTCACAGCTGAGAGTACTACCAGGGGCAGAGCTACTATGAAACTACTGAAGGTTAAGCTTTAGGGCCCCTAATCTCGGAGGGGCCCCAGATGCGACTTTAGTCCACATTACTTAAAATTTTTGGGTCTACTGTATGAGAAGGGGTTGCAAGGGGCCCCCATAACAGTTCAAGCTTCAGGGCCCCAAAAATGTAGGTCCGCCACTGTCCTCCTATCATTGATTAATCAGGCTGGAAAAATCTTTAGTGTCTAAAAACAGCAATAATTACAAAACTAAAACAGTGGAAAACTGACTTTCAAATTCACAAATTATTTCAACAATGTTTATGCCTTTATTACAATATGTAGAAGATAAATTTTATTATCATCATCATCTGCTCTGTTTTTCAACTCACCTTTCATGATATAGGAATATACAATAAATAATGCAATATGATTTTTTGAATATTAGTTTTTAGTAATGAAATGTATTCATTTTGAATATTCATGGATTCTGAATTAAGGAATTTACTACATTAAGATATGGATAAGATAATGAAAGTTAATTAATATTTGTTAATAAATATAGAGTACTGTTAAAATAAAAAAAAAATACAGCACATTTAACATATTCTTAATACCCACAATAACAGAATTTTACCAGTAATAATTTATACTGTTTTTAATATATTTTGAAATTACATTTATCCTGTGGTTAACGTAAGTTATACTGTGGCCAATACAGTACAGTGGACCCCCGCATAACGATTACCTCCGAATGCGACCAATTATGTAAGTGTATTTATGTAAGTGCGTTTGTATGTGTATGTTTGGGGGTCTGAAATGGACTAATCTACTTCACAATATTTCTTATGGGAACAAATTCGGTCAGTACTGGCACCCGAACATACTTCTGGAGTGAAAAAATATCGTTAACCGGGGGTCCACTGTACAACAGAAAATCTAATGATAAATATTGGATTTATGAATGCTATACTTAGCAATATGTGCCCATTAACATGCCTAAAATAGCAAGATATCCCAGCCCTGTGTTTACAATCTTATATCTAACTTACCTGTGTATTTAGTCATTGTTCTGTGTTGGTTATACTAAGCTGACATTTTCGAAATATGTAGCATTTGAAATTTTTATGTATCTGAATTCATTAAAAATTTTTATCCTGTATACATGGGTCTCCGAACTTACAAACAAGTTATGCTCCTCGTGCTCCAATTTACGAAAGATTCTTTTGTAACACACAGCCTATTAAACTATACAAAATGATTTGTACAAAGGACATTAATGTACCACACATGTTCGTAACTGCAAATGAGCATTTGCACAGCATTAATTTATTGAATACTGTCTTTCAGGTCTCGTTCGTAAGTGAGGATCATTGTATCTCAGGCATTCGTAAGGTAAATATTCATGAAGAAAATACCAACACATCACATATGCAACAGAACACAATGTTGTCTACAAGGGCATGCAGTAAGCTAAACACAGAGCTTAATTTGACTCCAGTGGATTCAGGGAATCCTATGGATTTAAAACCACAGATACCAAAATGAGAATTTCAAGATATAAAATTCAGAAATATGCACCTATATATACTTGAGAACTTGAGTAAGATGATGTATTAAGTGCCTTCTTACCCAGAACTCTCGCTGATAAGTTCCGTCAGATGGTATAAGATCTCCACCTCAAGTGGGGTGATTTGTGACATCATCTGGGCAGAGTGTAGAAATTCCTCTGAAAGTAATTTTATTCATTAGACTCTCCATCTATTCATTGTTAACCTTCTATTTGATGTCAAATGTTTAGAAACTTTCCAAAACCGTAGATCATTTTAAACATTCCATGCTGCCTTATTTCTTGACAACACACACAATATTGAGCAAAACTCTTACATTACCTTATTCAAAATTTATTTCTGACTATTAATATTATTCACTGAAACTCAGCATCCATTCAGTCTCTCTCCCCTTTCCCTTAGCCATGCCACTAACAGTTATTAATTTGGTTCTCTGCTGGCAAACACTATCACTAAACTTAATTTCAACCCTGCCTCAAATGCATCTTCTGTTATATGATAAATGAACAAATTTCTCCCATTGCAAAAACTTTCATTTTGTTTTTAATACACTGACTGTCTCCCACCATGGTAAGGCGAGCTAAAAAAAAAGGAAACACTTTCACCATCACTTATTTAATAACTATCTTGCCTCACAGTTCAGATGGCTCTCTGAAATACAACATCCCCATGCCTCCTTCAGAGTGCAGACACTGTACTCTCACCTCCAGGACTCAAAACCAGCTAACAAGCTTCCCTGGAGGTTAGCTAGACTTCAGAGTCCTGGATGTAGGAGATACAGTGCCTACACTCTGAGGAATGGGTGGGGATGTTGCAGTTCATATATGCTATAAATAACAAAAAAGGCACAATACTGTGACTGGAACAATACACAAATAACCCGCACATAAAAATGAATTTTACAATTGACTAAAAAAACTATGCTCAAGGGCATCTTCCTGTACTCCTTTAAACATCCTAGGATGCAGCATATATATATATTTAATAGAGCTTTGAAATAAACTGAGTTAGGATAACAGCTCTTGGTCTCTCTATTGCTGCACTTACTCATCAAGTATATATGTGAGAAAGAAAGAAACCACGAGACCCCATAATCCAACACTGAGGTTATCTGTTAAGAAAAAAAACCTAACAACCTCCACCCAAGCTAATTCTATCTAGATTGTTGAGAATAGAAGAACAGAATAGAATAGCATTGGTTTCAACTGCTCTTATGCTACCTAATCACACAATTCCACAAATCAATTTTATCATATTATTTTTTATTATTATTTTATTATTATCACACTGGCCGATTCCCACCAAGGCAGGGTGGCCCGAAAAAGAAAAACTTTCACCATCATTCACTCCATCACTGTCTTGCCAGAAGGGTGCTTTACACTACAGTTTTTAAACTGCAACATTAACACCCCTCCTTCAGAGTGCAGGCACTGTACTTCCCATCTCCAGGACTCAAGTCCGGCCTGCCGGTTTCCCTGAATCCCTTCATAAATGTTACTTTGCTCACACTCCAACAGCACGTCAAGTATTAAAAACATTTGTCCATTCACTCCTATCAAACACGCTCATGCATCCCTGCTGGAAGTCCAAGCCCCTCGCACACAAAACCTCCTTTACCCCCTCCTCCAACCTTTCCTAGGCCGACCCCTACCCCGCCTTCCTTCCACTACAGACTGATACACTCTTGAAGTCATTCTGTTTCGCTCCATTCTCTCTACATGTCCGAACCCACCTCAACAACCCTTCCTCAGCCCTCTGGACAACAGTTTTGGTAATCCCGCACCTCCTCCTAACTTCCAAAACTACGAATTCTCTGCATTATATTCACACCACACATTGCCCTCAGACATGACATCTCCACTGCCTCCACCTTCTCCTCGCTGCAACATTCATCACCCACGCTTCAAAACCCATATAAGAGCTTTGGTAAAACTATACTCTCATACATTCCCCTCTTTGCCTCCAAGGACAAAGTTCTTTGTCTCCACAGACTCCTAAGTGCACCACTCACTCTTTTTCCCTTATCAATTCTATGATTACCTCATCTTTCATAGACCCTTTCCGCTGACACGTCCACTCCCAAATATCTGAATACGTTCACCTCCTCCATACTCTCTCCCTCCAATCTGATATCCAATCTTTCATCACCTAATCTTTTTGTTATCCTCATAACCTTATCTTTCCTGTATTCACCTTTAATTTTCTTCTTTTGCACACCCTACCAAATTCATCCACCAATCTCTGCAACTTCCCTTCCGAATCTCCCAAGAGCACAGTGTCATCAGCAAAGAGCAGCTGTGACAACTCCCACTTTGTGTGTGATTCTTTATCTTTTAACTCCACGCCTCTTGCCAAGACCCTCGCATTTACTTCTCTTACAACCATCTATAAATATATTAAACAACCATGGTGACATCACACATCCTTGTCTAAGGCCTACTTTTACTGGGAAAAAATTTCCCTCTTTCCTACATACTCTAACTTGAGCCTCACTATCCTCGTAAAAACTCTTCACTGCTTTCAGTAACCTACCTCCTTTACACCATACACTTGCAACATCTGCCACATTGCCCCCCTATCCACCCTGTCATACGCCTTTTCCAAATCCATAAATGCCACAAAGACCTCTTTAGCCTTATCTAAATACTGTTCACTTATATGTTTCACTGTAAACACCTGGTCCACACACCCCCTACCTTTCCTAAAGCCTCCTTGTTCATCTGCTATCCTATTCTCCGTCTTACTCTTAATTCTTTCAATTATAACTCTACCATACACTTTACAGGTACACTCAACAAACTTATCCCCATATAATTTTTGCACTCTCTTTTATCCCCTTTGCCTTTATTACAAAGGAACTATGCATGCTCTCTGCCAATCCCTAGGTACCTTACCCTCTTCCATACATTTATTAAATAATTGCACCAACCACTCCAAAACTATATCCCCACCTGCTTTTAACATTTCTATCTTTATCCCATCAATCCCGGCTGCCTTACCCCCTTTCATTTTACCTACTGCCTCACGAACTTCCCCCACACTCACAACTGGCTCTTCCTCACTCCTACAAGATGTTATTCCTCCTTGCCCTATACACGAAATCACAGCTTCCCTATCTTCATCAACATTTAACAATTCCTCAAAATATTCCTCCATCTTCCCAATACCTTAACTCTCCATTTAATAACTCTCCTCTCCTATTTTTAACTGACAAATCCATTTGTTCTCTAGGCTTTCTTAACTTGTTAATCTCACTCCAAAACTTTTTCTTATTTTCAACAAAATTTGTTGATAACATCTCACCCACTCTCTCATTTGCTCTCTTTTTACATTGCTTCACCACTCTCTTAACCTCTCTCTTTTTTCCATATTTCTCTTCCCTCCTTGCATCACTTCTACTTTGTAAAAACTTCTCATATGCTAACTTTTTTCCCTTACTACTCTCTTTACATCATCATTCCACCAATCGCTCCTCTTCCCTCCTGCACCCACTTTCCTGTAACCACAAACTTCTGCTGAACACTCTAACACTACATTTTTAATCCTACCCCATACCTCTTCGACCCCATTGCCTATGCTCTCATTAGCCCATCTATCCTCCAATAGCTGTTTATATCATATTATTCTTCTAACTATTTTACTACCTTAAACATTATTATCAATTTAATAATTTATAGCAAAAACTTAAGAAATTATGTAAGTTGTTTACTCACCAAGTTACAATTCTCTTCAATTCAATCTACATTATCTTAGTATCTAAAATACTATGTCAGAAATTCCCCAAGCGGCAAAGAAAGAATTATGGCTAAGAATAAATAAGACTATAATTCTCACTCTCATAATTCTTGATTTTTTTTTTGGTTACTAGACTTTACTTCTGGTTTAGATATCAAAATCTTTAATGGATTTTTTTGGCATCAAATCTTAGGCTGTAACTTAGCTTATTATAGCCTGGTTTGAATTTGTGCATTACAATAAATAAGCCATGTGTATCACAAGAGGCGGCTAAAATGTCGAGAGCAAAGGGCTAGATTAGATTAGTTTTGCAACCAAAATGGCTAATTTATTGTGCACCCCATATCCATCCTGTGGATGGTAGTGGCTAGTTTATTGTGCACCCCATATCTATCCTCTGGAAGGTAGTGCAAGAGCATATGGATATACAAATATCCTTGGAAAAAGGTTCCAAAAGAGTTTACAGGAGTACATCTGGATATATATCTACAGTTCACTTATCTGTTGCAATCAAGGAGCTAGTAACCCCCAGCTCCTGTATAAATTACTAAATGTAAAAAAAAGAGACACCATGTGTTTCTTATTTTTCAGGTCACATTGCCTTGGTGGGAGACGACCAGTGTGTTAAAAGACATATAGTCTGCACTGGGAGTACTGGCACACTGTACTTAACCTACTGCTAAGTTGGATATAAAGTTGCCGGTAACTTCCCAACTTCAAAAACTGAGTCTGGCCATACTTTCTTATCCATTGTAGCCACAATAACTTGTTTAAGATATTTAATCATTATTATTTTCAAACAAAATGCTTTCACTACTTTTAGTTCTTAAGCAATATTAGAATTAAGATATAGGAGGGCCCCTCTTTACAGCCCTTCACTTTACAGTGTTTCGCTAATATGGAGGTTTTCAATTATACCCATTCTTCATTTATTCAGACTTCCTACAATAAATATATTCACCACTCACTATACGCTAAGGACAAAAATATTTTAAGGTAAGTAATATGTGCACTGTATATGCATTTTTTATGTGTGGCTCTATTGTTCATTTAATATATGATAGTGTAAACAGGCTTTTATATGCATTTAAAAGTGAAAAAGAGGTCATGTTCCACTTTACAGCAGTACAGTGGACCCCCGGTTAACGATTTTTTTTCACTCCAGAAGTATGTTCAGGTGCCAGTACTGACCAAATTTGTTCCCATAAGAAATATTGTGAAGTAGATTAGTCCATTTCAGACCCCCAAACATACACGTACAAATGCACTTACATAAATACACTTACATAATTGGTCGCATTCGGAGGTAATCGTTATGCGGGGGTCCACTGTAGTTGGAACCTAAACTGCTGTATAAGTGGGGCCCTCCTATTTAGTTCTTGCTTCTATATATTTTCTCCACTTAATATTCCAGTACTTCCTATTCTCATGTAATTTGTCTAATTTGTCTTCTTGCCTCTATCCTGTTACTCAAATTTCTGTTTTCCCCATTTATGATTTACTGGGTTAAAGCAATAAGCTGTATGCTCTGTCACTTTATTAATTAGTAATTCCCCTTCAGACTGAAGGGGAAGGTGTTCATACCCCAATGTGCTGTTGGAGTGTGAGCAAGGTAACATTTTTGAAGCAATTCAGGGAAACTGGTTAGCTGGACTTGAGTCCTGGAGGTGGGAAGTACAGTGCCTGCACTCTGAAGGAGGGGTGGAGATATGTTGCAGTGTTTAAACTGTAGTATCAGCATGCCTCTGGCAAGATAGTGATGGAGTGAGTGATGATGAAAGCGTTTCTTCTTTTTCAGGTCACCCTGCCTCGGTGGGAAATGGATGATGTGTTAAAAAAAAATTGGGACTCATATGAGCATTCAGCTCCAGTCAGTATAAGGTATATATACTCATATATACAGTGGACCCCCGGTTTACGATATTATTTCATTCCAGAAGTAAGTTCAGGTGCCAGTACTGACCGAATTTGTTCCCATAAGGAATATTGTGAATTAGATTAGTCCATTTCAGACCCCCAAACATACACATACAAACGCAATTACATAAATACACTTACATAATTGGTCGCACTGGGAGCTGATCGTAAACCGGGGGTCCACTGTACTTACAAACTAAGATGTGTATACTAAGGAGAAAAACCAATCATACTAACACAATAAATACTTCACAAGATTGTATACATTAGAGTAAAGGACATGAATACAATAAATGAAACACTTCATATGAATTTCAAGAATAAATCTTCCTCAGCTACAACATCACTTGCATTTTCAGATCAAAATTTCCTCTTTCAACAAAGTAAAAAGGGAGTACTACAACAAATACTGAATACGTATTTCAATTTTTCTGCTATCTTAGATTAAAATAATGAATTAAAATCCCAAATAAATATTTTTTAAACACAGTGACTGTCTCTCACTGAAGTAGGGTGATGAGATGGCCAGTGTCAAAATTTTTTACTTATTTGGCAAAATTATGCTGACAATTTCCCCACAAACCAGCTTGTCACATGCGATTGTTTTTTGCTCAATACCTTTAGTTACTTCATTGGTGCGTGAACCCCCAGATGAATTAAGGTAAATACGCTTGCAAAGTTCCATGTTGGTGAGTAAGGAATTGAACGCCATGAAGAAAGGGAAGCTTACTTTATGACCCGTAGCAACCTGAAAAATAATTGTTTTCTATTTATAATTATAATGTATTTATATATAAACTGAATGCATTTTATATTGTATTCAAGAAGAAAAATATATTTGCATTATTACTGCCACAAAGTCAATTATCCAAGAAAGCAAAACATTGTATTTATTTCCATTGGGTTCCACAAGTCCTTCCCAGGATGCAGTCCACAACAGCTGATTAACTCCTAGGTATCTAATTACTGCTAGGTAGATTATAAGGTAATGAATCTGATATAAACTGCAGGAGGGAAGAGGAGCGATGGTGGAATGATGATGTAAAGAGAGTAGTAAGGGAGAAAAAGTTAGCATATGAGAAGTTTTTACAAAGTAGAAGTGATGCAAGGAGGGAAGAGTATATGGAGAAAAAGAGAGAAGTTAAGAGAGTGGTGAAGCAATGTAAAAAGAGAGCAAATGAGAGAGTGGGTGAGATGTTATCAACAAATTTTGTTGAAAATAAGAAAAAGTTTTGGAGTGAGATTAACAAGTTAAGAAAGCCTAGAGAACAAATGGATTTGTCAGTTAAAAATAGGAGAGGAGAGTTATTAAATGGAGAGTTAGAGGTATTGGGAAGATGGAAGGAATATTTTGAGGAATTGTTAAATGTTTATGAAGATAGGGAAGCTGTGATTTCGTGTATAGGGCAAGGAGGAATAACATCTTGTAGGAGTGAGGAAGAGCCAGTTGTGAGTGTGGGGGAAGTTCGTGAGGCAGTAGGTAAAATGAAAGGGGGTAAGGCAGCCGGGATTGATGGGATAAAGATAGAAATGTTAAAAGCAGGTGGGGATATAGTTTTGGAGTGGTTGGTGCAATTATTTAATAAATGTATGGAAGAGGGTAAGGTACCTAGGGATTGGCAGAGAGCATGCATAGTTCCTTTGTATAAAGGCAAAGGGGATAAAAGAGAGTGCAAAAATTATAGGGGGATAAGTCTGTTGAGTGTACCTGGTAAAGTGTATGGTAGAGTTATAATTGAAAGAATTAAGAGTAAGACGGAGAATAGGATAGCAGATGAACAAGGAGGCTTTAGGAAAGGTAGGGGGTGTGTGGACCAGGTGTTTACAGTGAAACATATAAGTGAACAGTATTTAGATAAGGCTAAAGAGGTCTTTGTGGCATTTATGGATTTGGAAAAGGCGTATGACAGGGTGGATAGGGGGGCAATGTGGCAGATGTTGCAAGTGTATGGTGTAGGAGGTAGGTTACTGAAAGCAGTGAAGAGTTTTTACGAGGATAGTGAGGCTCAAGTTAGAGTATGTAGGAAAGAGGGAAATTTTTTCCCAGTAAAAGTAGGCCTTAGACAAGGATGTGTGATGTCACCGTGGTTGTTTAATATATTTATAGATGGGGTTGTAAGAGAAGTAAATGCGAGGGTTTTGGCAAGAGGCGTTGGAGTTAAAAGATAAAGAATCACACACAAAGTGGGAGTTGTCACAGCTGCTCTTTGCTGATGACACTGTGCTCTTGGGAGATTCTGAAGAGAAGTTGCAGAGATTGGTGATGAATTTGGTAGGGTGTGCAAAAGAAGAATAATTAAGGTGATATACAGGAAAGAGTAAGGTTATGAGGATACAAAAAGATTAGGTGATGAAAGATTGAATATCAGATTGGAGGGAGAGAGTATGGAGGAGGTGAAGTATTCAGATATTTGGGAGTGGACGTGTCAGCGGATGGGTCTATGAAAGATGAGGTGAATCATAGAATTGATGAGGGAAAAAAGAGTGAGTGGTGCATTAGGAGTCTGTGGAAACAAAGAACTTTGTCCTTGGAGGCAAAGAGGGGAATGTATGAGAGTATAGTTTTACCAACGCTCTTATATGGGTGTGAAGCGTGGGTGATGAATGTTGCAGCGAGGAGGAAGGCTGGAGGCAGTGGAGATGTCATGTCTGAGGGCAATGTGTGGTGTGAATATAATGCAGAGAATTCGTAGTTTGGAAGTTAGGAGGAGGTGCGGGATTACCAAAACTGTTGTCCAGAGGGCTGAGGAAGTGTTGTTGAGGTGGTGGACATGTACAGAGAATGGAGCGAAACAGAATGACTTCAAGAGTGTATCAGTCTGTAGTGGAAGGAAGGCGGGGTAGGGGTCGGCCTAGGAAGGGTTGGAGGGAGGGGGTAAAGGAGGTTTTGTGTGCGAGGGGCTTGGACTTCCAGCAGGCATGCGTGAGCGTGTTTGATAGGAGTGAATGGAGACAAATGGTTTTTAATACTTGACGTGCTGTTGGAGTGTGAGCAAAGTAACATTTATGAAGGGATTCAGGGAAACCGGCAGGCCGGACTTGAGTCCTGGAGATGGGAAGTACAGTGCCTGCACTCTGAAGGAGGGGTGTTAATGTTGCAGTTTAAAAACTGTAGTGTAAAGCACCCTTCTGGCAAGACAGTGATGGAGTGAATGATGGTGAAAGTTTTTCTTTTTCGGGCCACCCTGCCTTGGTGGGAATCGGCCGGTGTGATAATAAAAAAAAAAAAAATAAACTCCTAGGTACAGCAAAACCCCCATATCTGCAGATTCGGTTTCTGCAGTTTCAGTTATTCACAGTTTACTGTGGCCCAAAAATAACCCTTAATCTTGCTTAATAATGGTACCAAAGTGCAAATGTAGTGATAATAGCAGTTCTAAGTCGTGAAGTGCTTCCCATCAGTAAAAAAGTGATAATTCTCAACTTACTGTCCATAATTTATCAATTCAACTTTATCATAGGCATGCATGCAAATGAAAAACGATTTATACATAAGATTTGCTAATATCCATGATTTCAGGTATCCGTGGTAGGTCTTGGAACATATCACCCGCGGATTCAGGGGGGACTAATGTATCTAATTACTGCTAGGTGGATTAAAAGATTAATGAATCTGATATAAAACTGAAGTACAAGTGGCTTGGACATACAGCAGGCATGTGTAAGCATGTTAGATAGAAGTGAATGGAGACAAATGGTTTTTGGGACTAGACAAGCTGTTGAAGTGTGAGCAGGGTAGTATTTTGTCAAGGGATTCAGGGAAACAGGTCAGCCAGACTTGAGTTCTGGAGGTGGGAAGTACAATGCCTACACTTTAAATAAGGGGTTGGGGACACTGGCTGTTTGGAGCAACATCTGAACTGTCATTTCTGGGCACCTCTGCAAAGTCAGTGATTGTGTGTGAGCAATGGTGAAAGTTTCTCTTTCTTTTTTGGATCACCCTGCCTCTGTGGCAGATGGCTGACATGTTAAAAAAAATAAAAAATAAAAATAATTGAAGATACCTGGAGTATACCTGGAGATAATTCCGGGGGTCAATGTCCCCGCGGCCCAGTCTGTGACCAGGCCTCACAGTTGCTATTTGCTAATGACATTTCTTTTGGGAGATCATGAAGAGAAACTGCAAAGGTTAGTCGATGAATTTGGAATGGTATGAAAAGAATATTAAATTTGAATGTCAAAGTCAAGCAAAAGATTTATTTCCACATAAGACAATGTTTGTACAGAGATGGGTGACACTTGGTTGTACATAAAGCCCATAGTTATGCAGAGCATTTGGGGCAATCTTAGGCATAACTGAAGACTACAATGACAATAATAATTATATGCTTATATATAGGTAATGACATTAACAAAATAACGTCTAGGTAATGAAGAACTGAATATCAGTTTCAGGTAGTATGGAGGAAATGAATGTAGTGTTTAGATATGGGAGTGGATGTGTCAGGAGCAGGGTCTCTGAGAGGCAAATAGAACCACAATAGACGGAAACGGGTACAGAAGGTATGTGATGTGTGGAGGCATCGGTGAAAAGATTATCTATGGAGGCAAGAAGGGGTCTGTACCTGACTACAATGATACCAACACTTTTACGTGAGTGTGAGGCATGAGTTTTAAATGTTGCATCAAGGAGGCAGTTGGAGGTACTACATATGTTATGTCTGAAAGCAATAAATGGTGGGAATATTAAGAAGGTAAATGAGAGTGCAGAAATTAGAAGATGGTGTTGAGTTACCAGAGGTTTAACTCAGAGGGCTAAGAAGGGGTTCTAGAGGTTCTAGAAAAGAAGGAGCAAGATATAAAACCAAGATGTATAAATCTAAGATAGAAGAGGTCATGCGAGGAAGGGCTGGAGTGAGAGGGTACTGGACGTTCTTAAGTGCTACCTGACTGAGTATACAGTAGACTTGTGGTCATGTTAGATCAGCTTAACAATTTATATACAGGCCAAATTATTTACAAATATTATCTCTCAGTCTACAGCAGGATTCAAACCTGAAAACTCAGCATCAGAGTACAGAGTACTTTATGTTAAATCAGAGTGAGTGAAGACAAGCTGTGAGCAATATAACATTTACTGAGAGGTTCAAGGAATTGGGTTAGCTGGCCTTGAGTCCTGAAGGTAGAAAGTACAGTGCCTGCACTCTGACAGAGGAGTTGACGATATTGCAGTTTCGAGAATCATTTCAAATGTTATGTCTATGTACTTCTGGCAAGGCAGGTACTGAGTGAATGATAATTTTTTTTTTCTTTTAGTCACCCTACCTTGGTGGAAAATGGCCAGTGTGTAAAATAAATAAACAAATGGAACAACTTACAGCAACAAGATTATTTTGTACAGGAAGAGTGAGTAGGTGAGACTTTATGCTGAGCATAATGTCATTGAAGTCCATGGCTGTGATGAAGCCAGTGCCTTGCTTGTCATAAGCCTTGAATGCCTGCACTGCATGTTCTTCATGAAAGTCCTGCAACAAGCAATAATATTAGAATATAATATCATTTAAAATGATTTTACTACATAATGTGAGGTGTATACCTCAGTCTATATACCCAGTTGTATAACTATATACAGTGAGGTATACATTTCTGTATATATATTAAGAGATATACAGTACATCTTTCAGTATATATTCACTGAGATTTACATTACACCATTCAGAATATATACACTGAGGGACTACGTTAATCACAGTGTTTGGGATCAAAAAATCTTGACTCGTGGTGAGCAACAATAATGAATTTCCTGTAGTCAACAGCCTTTAGGCCTAATAAATTAACCAAGCAATGCATAAAAATAAATTTAAATATCAGGCCATGGTGGTAACAGGTATACATGTACAGTGGACCCCCGGTTAACGATATTTTTTCACTCAATAAGTATGTTCAGGTGCCAGTACTGACCGAATTTATTCCCATAAGGAATATTGTGAAGTAGATTAGTCCATTTCAGACCCCCAAACATACACGTACAAACGCACTTACATAAATACACTTACATAATTGGTCGCATTTGGAGGTAATCATTATGCGGGGGTCCACTGTATTTCTAGTATTAGACTAGTATCATTCATATGGCAATTGGCTTAAGTTATACACTATTTCAACTTATGGATTATGCCGAATGAAAAATAAATAATAAGGCAAGCGAGTTTACTGCCATGGGGTTCAAACCCCACCCATTCTATGATTTGTTTGCAACTGTGTTGTTATGATTTTATGAGTCATTGCATTTGACTCTGTGAGGAATCTACTAATAAACAGCAATTTCCAGCTGTTGCATGATTTAACATCTTGTATATTTGCAAAAACAAAATACAGTGGACCCCCGGTTAACGATATTTTTTCACTCCATAAGTATGTTCAGGTGCCAGTACTGACCGAATTTATTCCCATAAGGAATATTGTGAAGTAGATTATTCCTTTCAGACCCCCAAACATACACGTACAAACGCACTTACATAAATACACTTACATAATTGGTCGCATTTGGAGGTAATCGTTATGCGGGGGTCCACTGTAATGTATTTGTTAGATTTTTTGTTGACAATATGTGCAATATGTAGTGAAAATGTTGAATTATGATAAAAGTTTTTTCTTTCTTTTCGGGGTTTCCTTTGTTTTGGGTCACCCAGCCTCGGTGGGAAATGGCCAACATGTTAAAAAAAAAAAAAAAAATGTGCATGGGGGCTAGTAACCCCTTCTCTTGTATAATTAGTACAGGTAAAAAGAAAAACTTTCATTTTTCTTTTTAGGTCACCCTGACTTGGTGGGAGATAGCCAGTGTGTTGAAAAACAAAATACGTAATGTGCGCTGCTAGTAAGGAAACCCGTGACTTTGACAACAATTAAACCAGGCTCAGAGGGTTGGACTGTTCTTGTAATATTTATCATTTTTTCTTGTCTTTTGCTCCTAATCGATTTCTGAATTCTGCATAGTTCTAACTGCCATGGTTAGTTGCTCATGTGGTTTGTACCTCCTGGTTTCTAATGGTATGCACAGAAGTGTGTTACAGCATTATTTTTTTATTAATGCATAACTAAATTTAAGGTTAAAAATACAGCAGATGGTGGAATGACATGCACCTACGGTAAGATCATGGCATTTGTCTAGTTAACCCTTAAACTGTCCAAACATAGATCTACGTTTGCTCGTGTAGCGCTCCGAACGTAGATCTACGTTTTTTTCACATTCTTTCTTATGGAGAAAATCATGGTCGGAGCACTACACATGCAAACGTAGATGTACGTTTGGACAGTTTATGGGTTAAATTCATACATCTTGTTTATTTTTCCAGATATTTCGTATTTACAATACCTCAAGAAAGAATTTATATATTTTGGACTTCTGTTGACTCTGGCTTATTGGGTCTGAATTTTCTTAAATTTGTACCAAGCCACCACCACCACATACAGTGGAGCCCCGCATAACGATCACCTCCGAATGCGACCAATTATGTAAGTGTATTTATGTAAGTGCGTTTGTACGTGTATGTTTGGGGGTCTGAAATGGACTAATCTACTTCACAATATTCCTTATGGGAACAAATTCGGTCAGTACTGGCATCTGAACATACTTCTGGAGTGAAAAAATATCGTTAACCGGGGGTCCACTGTATTCAAATATTTCCTTTATTATATAGTTAAATAGCCATCAGTATTATAGTTTAATATACCTGCTTTATAGCTCTTGTTACTCTTACTCTAAATAACTTACATGAAGGAACTGACTGAACTCGGCGTAACTGATGAAGCGTTTCCTCTCTTTCCCAAAGTACATCTTAACAAATTCACTGTCAAAATCGAAAGGCACTTTCTGATGAAGTACAGTCTGCTTCATCACCTCAACAAATTCCTCTGCAATAAAAATATACATAAGTTCCTTCCATGAAATGTAATGTGCACTGTGGGCTGCAATGTACGGACACACAGAATACTGTACTGCAGACGTATGTAACCCCTTTGTGTGGTTTACATGTATACTAAGTGAGCAGTGCAGTTCCCAAAATGTTCTGAACATTTTCAGCATGATGAATTAAGGGTGAGTGACTTGAATGAACGTGGTACAGTTAATAATAATAATAATCCTTATTTCTTCAATTACGTGTACAAGGTATGCAGGCCTAGCTGACATCAATGACATACTACTATATTGAAAACCCCTTATTATGCAGAGCATTTGGGCAAACAAGTTAATTTTTGTCCACCATATGTGACCCAAACACCCACTAATACCCAAACCGAGTGTACTGATAGGTTTCTAAGAAAACAACTCCTAATGTTTCCACCCATACAGGAATCAACACCCAGAACCTCAGGTGTGAGCCAGTGCATTAGATTGAGCTACGGACATCTGACAGCTGTCACGAGCCTGGAATTTATCTAGTGCCAGGAAATCAGGACACCTGTACAAAGTTCTGCTGATTATGAAGTCAGGGTAGGTCCTAGTTTATGATCGTCTGTTTACGATTTTCACTTATGTTCATAAGTGTCTCAATCTTCAAACTTGGTCGTTTTCAAAACCATTCATCACATTTGTCAGACAACTGCAACATCAGGATCTTGTACAAAACTTCTTCATGCTTGTCCAACCTTAGGACGAGATCTGCTTACACAGTAGAAGGTCCCACTTGATCCCGCTCCTCCCTGCTTCGCCTCACCTGAACTGCAGTATATAACCACCTCTGGGGTGGTCTCCCGTGCTTACTTTCCTACAAGAGTGATGGACTGAACACATTTGATTCTCAGGTTGAGGGCTGATTACCTCATAGACCCACCCATTCTTACTTTGTAGTACTGGGAGTAGCCAACTGTGTGGGAAAAAGTTCTTCAATAAAGATTCCAATATGTTGCGTAAGTGTCCCTATTCTTCAACTTTCGTTTCAAAATCGTCATTTGAATCTGCCTAGGAAAAAACAACACAAAACAACTAGATATGGGAGCCCTAGTCACTCTTCACAAAATCACCAAAAATCGATTATTTCCAATTCTGGTCTGGAAAACCACCAAAATAATTTCTTTTATTTCATGATTTTTGTGTTTTGTTGTTATCACCCAAATAATGCAAGAAAAAATGGCCAAAAAAATAATGCCTAGACAGCGCCTTAAAAGTCATTATTTTAAAAGAGGCACAAGTAAGAATTTATTTTCTTCCATCATGCAATTGCAGGGGGCAGATCTTTTTTTATACTATGCACATTCACTGCACTGCTTCATTATTTGTTACTAGGACAAAATTTACCCACTCACTAGCTATTTGACATATCTGAGGCACTAGTTCAATAATGCAGGATTCTATGTGAGCGATATCATTTACGTCCAATAACAATCTACACGAGTGACACTGGCATCAATAAGTATTATGCTATGCGATGACACTGGCATCAATAATGTAGTCTATGCGAGTGCACTGGCATCAATAAAAAGGACTACGTTTTGACACTGCATCAATAACATAGATCTAACGCGAGTGTACTGACCATCAATAATATAGATCACGTTTTTGACAACTGGCATCAATTTAACATAGATTCAAACGTGAGTGACACTGTCATCAATAGTCGTAGACTACACGAGTGACACGGCATCAATAATATAGATCTAACGTTTTGACACTGGGCTCAATAACATAGGTCTATGCGTGTGTCACTGGCATCATATCATATCTCTATGCAAGTGACACTGGCATCAATAATGTAGATGTATGCCAATGACACTGGCATCAATAATTCAGATTTACGTGAGTGACACTGGCATCAATAATGTAGATCTACGAGTGACACTGGCATCAATAATGTAGATCTATGAGTGACACTGGCATCAATAATGTAGATCTATGAGTGACACTGGCATCAATAATGTAGATCTATGAGTGACACTGGCATCAATAATGTAGATCTATGAGTGACACTGGCATCAATAATGTAGATCTATGAGTGACACTGTGCATCAATAATTAAAATCTATGATGACACTGGCATCAAAAAATGGTAGATCTACGAGTGACATCTGGGCATCAATAATGTTAGATCTACGAGTTGACACGCATCAATAATAAGATGCTAATGAGTGACCACAGGCATCGAATAAAAAAATGTAGATCTAACATGTGACACAAGGCATCAAATAATGTAGATCTACGAGTGAACAACTGGCATCTAATAATGAAGATCTATGAGTGACACAGGCATCAATAATGTATATTCCTACATGTACACTGGCATCAATAATGTAGATCTACGAGTGACACTGGCATCAATAATGAAGATCTATGAGTGACACTGGCATCAATAATGTAGATCTGCGAGTAACACTGGCATCAATAATGAAGATCTATGAGTGACATTGGGAAACAGTGAAAAGGTTAAAAGCCCTTCAGGAACATTCAGAAACACCCATTTCTATAGGTGGAGAATCACTAACAACCCCATGAAGGCTATACAACCCAGTGGAATAGGGAAGGCAATTCGGGCTTGGATCTAGGGATCATGTTTAAAGCAGATTCTAATTATTCCATTATCATGACCCCTCATCGCATGAGGCATCTTCTACAATGAAGGTATGTATGACCTTAACTGCCTACTAAACCAAAGGAACACATACCATGCCCTTGTATCAAAGAGCTGGAAAGCAGTCTTGTAGAGGGCATCAGGACTCACAAAAGGCCCCAAAGGCTGGAACTAACTGCCCCAAAGACGAGATAAGTCCAGATACCTTGCAGGTGTCTAGGATCCACCTTCCTAGTATTGGATGGAGTATGGTTGTAATTAGGGTAGCTCAGTGTACCAGCCCCTGGAGGGAGTTCCCTCACGAAGTGTTTCAGGCTGCTGTCAAGAACTGCCTCGCTTCATGCATCATCTCTACTGAAAGCGTACTGTCAAGGACAAAGGATTTGCAAATTATTGTAAATAAATAATTTTAAAATTAATAAATCAGAGATATGGACAAGGGCTTGAACGTGTCTTGATGACCAACAAAGAAACACAAATATTAATGCAAGGACATGTCCGGCTTTAAAACAGCACTTATGCGTTAATTGACAGCACTTTGCTATTAACAGCAACACTATGCGTTACAGCACTAATGCTTTAACAGCAACTCACTAATGCACTGTTTTTCTAATCCTCATTTATTCAGACTTCACAACTACTAATTAATATGCATATCTGTTGGCCGATAAAGAAAATAATAAATAACTGCATTATAGTATTTGCTTGCTGCAGGCACCTGCTTGCAATAATTATTATTATATATTCACAAACAGCAAAGCATATCAGTAGTAATATTTAGAAGCACCATGACAGTATAGTTCACTTAGGTGCTTATAAAATTATAAACACACAAAGATGGCATTTTATAAACAAAACAACGAGATAGACATTTAAGATAAATATAGGAGGTGGAAAAACGGGAGATAAATAGTAGTGTCAAGAGGGAAAGAAAGAGAACAGGGAAAAAGAATGAGTAGTGGGAAGAGTGGAGAGAAATAGTGAGAAGAGGGAAAAGAATAGGGGAAAATATAGTGAGGAGAAGTTAAGAAGAGAATAATAAAAAAAATGTTAAGCGGCGTCTTGGGTGTGTTCTTGAAACCCACGACTCAGAAATGTGACCCATCACAAGCAAAAAAAAACACATATATCACTTGGTGCGCTGTTTGCTCTTCTGCTGTTACTCGTCCTCACCCCCCTTTACAAAAATCACTTTCCCTTCCCAAAAAGAACACGCCTCCCTCCTCGCACATCCACCTTCCCATCATCTCTTCACATTCATATTTATCATGCCCTCATTTTTTCCTCTTATATACCTCCCACATCATCTTCCCTTCACATCCCTCTCTTCTTCCTTCCTTCAACATCCCTCTCGCCTTCCTGTCCAACATCGCCCTCTCCTTCCTTCACATCCCTACTCTTCTTCCTTCACATTCCCTCTCGTCCTTCCCACACATCCCTCTCTTCTCCACATTCACTTTATCTTCTCCGTTCCTTGCATCAACTTCCCTCATTTCTTTCCCATCTTTCACCTCCCTTCCTCTCTCTCTCTCTCTCTTCTCTCTCTCTTTCCTCTCTCTCTCTTTTTCGTTCAATATTTATCCTCAAAATTGTACTAATCTTTTTAATTTCAACTGCCTATTCATCTATGTTTTTTACTCTTGTATATACCCTAGTAGTACAAGAGAAGCATAAAAGTGTGAGAAGACCAGCCACGGAGTATAAGCTGGGAGGTGAGATACTGCAGACAACATGCAACGATAAAGATCTAGGAGTTAGCACTGCGACAGAGCAATGATTCACCAGGTAAATATCAACACCATCTGCAAAACTAGTTAACTTACGAACTGTCTGTGAAAATCCTTAAAGATTCATTGATACATAACGTAAGATTCAGTGATACACAACGTAAGATTCAGTGATACATAACGTAAGATTCAGTGATACACAACGTAAGATTCAGTGATACATAACGTAAGATTCAGTGATACAATAACGTACGGTATATGTGAAGAGCTCATCTTGGTCATGCTGTGAGAACCCCTTCAGTCAACAACTAATTAATCGAACACACGAAGAAACTTGAAGAAGGCTGCAGAGGTTTTGCCAACGGAATTTTGTTGACAGGTTGTGCGCACCTGACGGTCGTGAACTACGAGGACAGACTTATACCAACTTTAAACAACAACAGAAGAGGAAGACGACCCATGAGCATATATTATGACACACGAAATACGCAGTAGAGAAATAGGGACAGACGCTTGAAAAAATACGAGGAGAGACCAGGTCAGAGGAAGACGACCAATGGGTTTATATGATCATGGCATACAAATGACTACAGAGATGAAATAGAGGACAGACTGCATGAAATACGGGTAACAGGGACAGAGGAAGACGACCAAGGGGTATATGATCATGGCATACAATAAATACTCAGGTTGAAATAGGGAACAGACAGCTTGAAAAAAAAAATACGAGGAGAGACAGGACAGAGGAAACGACCTAGGTATATGGATCATGGCACAAAATACTCCAAGAGGAAATAGGGACAGACTGCTTGAAATACGAGGAGAGACAGGACAGAGGAAGACGACCAAGGGGTATATGATCATGGCATACAAAATACTCAGAGATGAAATAGGGACAGACTGCTTGAAATACGAGGAGAGACAGGACAGAGGAAGACGACCAAGGGGTATATGATCATGGCATACAAAATACTCAGAGATGAAATAGGGACAGACTGCTTGAAATACGAGGAGAGACAGGACAGAGGAAGACGACCAAGGGTATATGATCATGGCAATACAAAAAAACTCAGAGATGAAATAGGACAGTACTGCTTGAAATACGAAGGATAGAACAGGACAGAGGAAGACGACCAAGGGTGTATATGATCAGGCATACAGAAATACTTCAGAGATGAAATAGGACAGACGGCTTGAAATACGGGTGAGAGACAGGAACGAGGAAGACGACCAAGGGGTATATGATCATGGCATACAAAATACTCAGAGATGAAATAGGGACAGACTGCTTGAAATACGAGGAGAGACAGGACAGAGGAAGACGACCAAGGGGTATATGATCATGGCATACAAAATACTCAGAGATGAAATAGGCACAGTAGACACTGCTTGAAATAAGAGGAAGAACACAGGGACATAAACGTTTAAGATGAAGAATAAACAAGAGGTCTTCAAGTATCCATTAAAGAAAGAATATAGATAAATAAACCCTATCTTCCATCATTTTGCCTGTATCTTCCCATATTGTCATGCCTCTCATCAAATCCAAGAGGGAGGTCTGGGCCGCAGGGGGCGCTGGCCCCCCCCGAGCACCTACAAGTAGCATTTTAGAATTATCTTACGACGATTACAGGTGAACATATGCAGAACCATCCACGTGAAAAAATATTTAAATTCTAAGCTGCTTTCGGCGACTTTCTCACATAATCAAGGATATATTTATTTTAGTATCCTTGATAATTGAGAGTCGAAAGCACTTGGAATTTCACTAATTTCTCTCAGTGGTTTGTCTTCTGCTGTAATACTGTGATAACCCCTTTTACTGCGATCTTATTACACAAGCCAACATAGAATTTAAAACCTAGAATGGGGTCCATCTTAAGGGTAAACCACTACACGGGACAATCATCGACACAAATACCAGTATCAGAACATTGTCTGTTTTCCTGATGAAAAAAACACCACCTTATCCATACGTCAATCTGATGTCATGAGCAAACAGGGAGACGCAAGTGTGAGCAATCTTGAGAGGGGGAGAGAGGAGAGAGAGAGAGAGGAGAGGAAGAGAGAGAGGGGGAAAAGGAAGGGGAGAAGGGAGAGAAAAGGTAAGGGGAAAAAAAGGGGGAGGAAAAGATGGGTGGGGGGTGGCGGGGGGAGAGGGTAGAAGGGGGATTCAGGAGGGGGGGGGCTGAGTTAAAGGAAAACCCTACATGATTCGCCTCTCCCCCCTTCCTTCCAGTCTTCCCTATTCCCGCTATGGTTTCGCTCTGTTGGTGCCCGGCGCTCTTTGTTGTTGTTGCGCGCCTTACCCTAGTAGTATTCTCCGGAAGCTTGTCATTCGATGATCTCCCCCAGAGGCTTCCCAGCTGATCGTTTTCCCTTTGGACTCTCTCATCCCAGACATCCCTTCCTTCTACCTACCTCCTTTTTATCATGTAAAAGATTATATACTAGGCCCCCCTCACATTGGTCCCTGCTTGTTCTCTTGTCTGCCGCTCGTCCTCTCTCTCTCTCTCTCTGCCCTCCCTCCCGCCCGCGCCCTCCCGCAGCCATGACCTACAATCCCGTTCATGGCTACAAATCCTCCCCCCCCCAACTACACACCACCCGCCCAGACCGAGTACAACGGGGAGACTCAAGACAAAGTAAAATGTAGAAAAGTGAGAGCAGAGCACACGACCCGAACATGACATTAAGGGAACTGGGGGTTGGGTGTCCTAGGTAGCGAACAGCACACACACATCACAACATAAAGAAGCAAGACAGAAGAATAATGAAGCAATGTACACGGAGGAGAGGTCCCAGCGAGAGCTGGGTTCTGACCATTAGAGTCAAGTCTCAGAGGAGTGGGAGTAGAAGACCGGGCACAGAGTACAATACCAGTGAACGTGAGATGCTGCGTAGAGCAAACATGAGATAGATCTGGGAGAAAACACAGCACCAATCAGATCATCTAACAATAACTAGTCCGCACCGTACAAGCTTGAGACCGAAAATCTTCGAATGATTTGCAGTAACCCAAGACGTAGACTGATTTAGGACATAATACCAGCACCGTTGTGATTCAGCCCCATCTTAGAGTACGCAACAACCAGCATGCAACAAGCACCTCATAAAGCACTTGGTAGAAACCGAGAAATATAATAAATAATATAAAAATAAAAGAAACTATAGAACAATAGAGAATAAAAAAAGAAAACTAATAAAGAATATAGGAACCAAAAGTTTGCAACCAGCCAGGTTTCTGTAAATTAAAGCAAGAAGTAACGAGGAGATTTTGAGTACAAAAGATGCCAATACACTGAATGAAGAACTAGAGTTTTAATAAAGAACAACACAGTGACTGGAACAATACGCACTATTTATTCTGTGTGCGGACTGTCAGAAAAATTTACTTATGAGGACTATGTGGATAGAGTGGATAGGGACAGTTTGTTTTCAAACGCGAGTAAAAGGGGTAGTGGAGGCGTCTATCCTCCGGCTGTTCTTTACTCGACTTGCAATCCGGGACTCCCTGATGGTCCAACAGTCTGTTAGTACTACCTTACAGACAAGGAATCAGTAAAGTGTGAGTTCAATAGCAGTTAAAAGATGAGGGTCAAGCGCGTAACTCGAATCCTATCTAACACATAGAAGCAAGTAAACAAACTCACCATTTTCTGTCGTGAACTATTCCCCTCCAAAACAACGCTCCAACCAAACTCTACGGAAAATGCCACCAACATGATTTTCATTTATTGCCCCATTGATTAATAACAGTTGGCTGTTGCAGAATTACCCGAGGTGATGCACTGACTGGTTCCTTCCTACTCGCTATAACCCTGCAACTCTCCTCTCTGGCTTCTTGCTAGGGGTACCTCTCTCTGCTGCTCACTCGATAGTTTCCCAGCACCACCATTAAATATAGTCTCTCTCCCCCTAGTCTAATACAAACAAAAACCCCCATATAAATATATATTATAAAATATATATATATATATATATATATATATATATATATATATATATATATATATATATATATAAAAATTATTATATATTGAGGATTGTATATCTCCGAATAGCAGAACTTGCGTACTTGGCTATAAATGCAACGTCAGCTTGCCATATAGGAACAGAGTGAAAAATTGTGAATTCCAATAATTTCGCCGAAAATTCATTCTGAACCTAACGAAAAAAAAAATTATATTTCACTGTGTTAAGTTTAGTATTCCATTATTGTAAACAAATCAAGAAATATATTTAGTTGGGTTAGGCTAAACTAAATTGCGCTTGTTATAAATAAGGACAGGTGGTGGGTGGGAGTTTAATTTTCCCAAGTTACATTTGTTGCAAAAATTATAAATTTTTACATCAACAGTTAATGAAGAAAAAATAAAACTTTAAACGTATAGAAGAAATTTTTAGAAAGACTTTATTTTAAATGAGTTCTTGCCTAATTGGACCAGTTTTACATATTCGGCACGACATATATATAATATATATATAATATATATATACTATATATATAGTATAAATATTATATATAAATTAAATAGATAATATATATATAACATGAAAAGTCCGGTCGATGGATCTATAATTTTCCGTCACTAACAGAGACACAGGATAGTAGGCGGTCAACAAGAAAAGTAAAGTCGCGAGCAAGCTACGGTGAAAAGCTCTCCTGTTGGCCACAAAGGCACAAGGTACCGCTCCCATCTTGTTCCTCATCCTCATATCCGAACATAGTTTTAGGACAAGGATGTCAGCCAGACAAGGCAGCCGATGTCTTTCCTTTGGCAGATGACACCCGAATCTGCATGACAGAGGCCTCTTCCATTGCAGACACTGCAAGGCTCCAGGCGGAACACAACCAAATCTGATCAGGAGGGGTGCAGAAAACATTATGAAGTTCAACGATGAAAATTTCATTACGCAGCATAATGTAAAACACGAGGAAATAAATCTTTCATTCAAGTAGCAAAACCAACGTATCTGGTCCACAAAAGAGAGCGAAACACCAACGACAAAGGGTAGACCTGGGAGTGATCATGGTCGGAGGATCTCAACCTTCTAAGACCATAACATTGTATCAATCGCATCTGCCAGAAAAATGACAGGTGGATAATGAGAACTTCAAAACTAGGGAGGCCAAGCACATGATGACAACATCTTCAGGTCCACTTGTTCTATCTAGCTGGAATATTGCTGCATCACTAACAGCAATCCTTTCAAGGCAGTGAAATTGCTGGACCTAGAAAATGGTGCCGGTGGAGAGAGCCTTCAACGGCAGACGCATAACCCGCCGGAGAAAAACACCTCAAGTACTGGGAGGCGCTTAGGTTCCTATGATAAAGAACCTGTATATACTTTCCTCTGGTAAGCAGCGGAGAGATACATGATTATATACACCATGGAAAATCCTAAGCAGCGATGAGATGAAAAATGGAGGGGGGTTAAGGAGCGGGTGGGGTGGGGGGGGGGCGGAAGGGGGGGGAGTGGGCTCGGGGTGTGACTAGTACCGAACTTGCACACAAAATCACGTCACTACGAAAAGCAAAAGACTTGGGAGAGACGAGATGCAACATAGATGGTGGGAGTTATGATCCCGCCCATTGAAACGCAGGGGTGTCCTAGCACGTTTAAGAGACGCATACAAATAAGTGTCGGTCTATGGGGGGCCGAGACTGTTCAACTGCCTCCCACAATACATAAGGGGGAGTACCAACATAGACCCACTGGCAGTCATTCAAGCTGGCACTGGAACGAAGCACCCTAAGAGTCGGAGTTTCCCCTGGGACACAGCCGGCTGTGGATCGTACGTGGATTCGTGCAGGGCCAGCAAGGCTACAGCTGGTTTGATCAGGCTCTGATCCATCTAGGATGCCTGGTCGCGAGACCGGCCGGCGGGGGTGGCGGGGGGGGAGTGTGGTGGGGGGGGGGGGGGGGGGGCGTTGACTCCCCCCCCCGGGAACTCCTCTCCAGTAAATATATATTTTTTTTTATATAATATATAGCAGTATCCACCGTCAATAGACTGAATGGTGACCACTCATCCTCTAAGAGAGACAATAAACGTACCTCAGGGGAAAACTCAAGGTTACTCCCCGGAGCTGTTTGAATATTTTCTTCTCCTGAGACCACGCCCCTATATATTTATATATTCTATGTTAACATTTAATTAATAAACAAAATACATTTACATAAAAAAAAAAAAACATAAAACAAGTGAATACAATGCACAAATGTCGCAAAGATATGAATTTTCCCCTCTAGCTCTCCGAGGCTTGGACGTAGCCGAAGTATGCAGCAAGCATTTCCCCTCTGATTGCGTGGGGGAGCGTGTCGTGGAGCGGGAGGGCGGAGGGGCGCGGGTTACGCGTCCTGGGACGGGCTCCGGGGTACGGGGCGGCGCGAGGGGAGGGCTCGATGCATGGTGGGAAAGCTGAGGCGCGGACACATGAAAGTGGCTGCGCCTTAGGGTCCCCTGGTGAGTGCGATGTAGTCAGGAACCCAATTCATTAAATAAAGGAAACGAGTGGCCATTTTTCCCCCATGAATCCCAGAGGTCACTGATCCCACTGGGACAAATTGATGCTGTTGGCTAATGTTACCCTGTACTTGCTGGATCTTGTACTCCTCCCGCCCCTGGTGGTCAGCTAGCTCCTACCTGTCGGCCCCTCACGTGTGAGGATATAGGTGTCAGCCATGTGGACACACTAGAGTATAGTCCGCAGCTAAGAGCTTGCCCATTCAGTCTTCCAAGGATAAGATGTGATCCCCGTCGGGAAGGTTTGCTGGTTTGTGGTGTATTGTTGGCTGCTAAGTGATCGGGGTGGGCTTTGTCCCCTCTGCGGCAAGGGCATCCAGCTGTATCAAGGTTCTCCTATCTTTGTGGGTTAAAGTAAATAAACAAAAATGAAGTCGTGACCCTATTGTGTGTCTTGCATGCCAGCCCTTGGATGTTTGGAACAATAAGAACCAATGTAGACATGTAATTGGTCTGCTTTGCGACTTCGCACGCAAATACCCATGATATTCTGTGTGAATAGGGGGGCAGCAAGGCGGCAGAGCCACGTGGCAGGGAAATGACGAAGGGTCTTGTAGGGTCGAGTCGCGGTTCCGCCATTGTTGCCCGATAGGGAAACTGTTTGGAGGAAAAGTACCCCGGAGTGATGTTGCAACTCAACAGCCTGGAGACGGGCAAATCTCTCCATCTGAAATTTTGCAGCACTGAGCAATTTGGCAAGGCTCACTTTTCAAGCAATCGGGCCATCCCAGCTTGACTGTGAGCGGCAGTGCTGGCACTAGGGTTTGGTGGGTGGAGGCAGCCAATGAGTCTCCCAATATGTCGGGTTGATGGGCACTGGCATAGTCTAGGGTCTTCTATTCCTGCTGGAGGGTTCACTGAAGGGTGTCACAGGGAAGAAAGTAGGTCGATTAACACTCGTTTGAATGCTAGGGAAGAGGAGAGGAAAGCGGTAAGGCAATCTTGGAGGATCGCTCGTACTTCCGCTCAAACTACTGTCTTTTATTTCTCCTGTGTTTCGTTGGTGTACCTTCTGAGCGCGTCGGTGGCCTTGCGAGTGCCCGCTAGCCCTACAAGCCAGTAGACCCGGAAGTGAGGCTTGCAACCATCAGTCCCACGATGCGTCCATGAAAGATTCAATACACTCTACTCGCATGGCCTTCAGAGGAGTACATAATTCCTATAGGGAAATAATGGAGCTTGGCTGAAGGGCTGGGGAGCATCCCAAAAAGTAGGTAGAGTTTTGTGATTGAACAGGCACCTATGGTGAGTAGGTATGAGTGGGGGGGGAGTCAAACGTGTGTGTTGTCAAATGTTCTTTCAAACCTGCTTTCCAATCGTCCGGAGGAGCTCAGACTATTTTTTTCTAGGATACAGATCGAGTGGCATTGGGCCCCAATAATTAGGAGCACCAAGGAGAGTGCTATTGGCTGGATCAGATGGCCCGTGCTCCTGGTAAAAAATGCTGCGCTAATGAATTCTGGATACATCTGTTGATTGGTAGAAAACTATTTCACATATAGGTGGGTTTTAAAGAAAGGCCACGGCTTACTCCATGTCTTTAAATAATGTTAACTGATAGTCCTTTTTAGGAAGTTTCTGTTGTGCCAGCTAGAGTACCGACGTCCAAGAAACCAATATTGAGGGCTCGCTGGAGAGTGACTCCGTGACTTCCTTGAAATGACCAAGACAAAAAAAGAAAAGGGGCGAGAGGGTGTCCCCCTGGTTGACATGCGCCCTCACAACGATCAATTTTCCATGGTCCCCAAACAATATTTGGAAGTCACACTATAACACGATTCTACTGAAGGGATAAAGGGAAGGAAGTTTCTATAAAACTGCTTGGAGGAGCACAATCCCTTCTGACTGAGTTGGACAAGCATTGGCAAATCCAATTTGACCACGGCAGAGCTGCTTGTCATACGAGCCCTGTTTGAACGGCAGAAAAAAACCGAGCTGAGTATGGTTTCAGCATTGCAGCAGCCTCCTTGAACTCACGCCTTGCTGGGTAGACTTAGCAGCCTTGGCGAACTAGGCGGCCGTAAGGGGTGTTATACCCCACTGGCAGACGGGGCCTGATTCCGCCACCATTTTATCTTTCTTCCGGGGCACACCATGAGGCACCAAAGAAAAGGGGGTCTGATGGCCTCTGGGACAACTAGCCACTGTTGTGAGCAGGCACAGGTTGAAAATTTGGTGAGTTCAGACCGCGAGAGCCTCTCAGGAAAGACCTCACCAAGTGCTCGATTGAGTATTTGTTTCTAAGAGTTTGAGGCCGTTAACAGAAAATTTAAACCGGTGAAACCTCCTGGCTGAACCCTGATGGAAATGACATATGCACTTTATACACGATCGTCAAGCCTGTAAGGTTAGATGCTGTTCTTGGTGTTAGTTCTTGAACTCTCTGCTGTGGCAATGTCAGGGAGGTCAATTTGTTGGTACAGTGATCCCTGGGTGGAGATGTTTGTTCCCTTCACGGGAGGTTGCGTCGTGCTGAAAAAAAAAAAAAAAGAAACAAAAAAAAAAAAAAAAAAAAAAAAAAAAAAAAAAAATGAAAAAAAAAGAAGAAAAAAAAAAAAAAGAAAGGGGGGCAAAAAAACGTTTCCTTGGGAGTCATGGTATCCCGTCACTGGTATAAGTCACAGAGCTCCAACAGTACTACCCATCTTCTATTTTTTGCTAATTTGGCTCTACCATTTTTTTTGAGAGTTGAGGGTGGGATAGGTGTCCGGGTGTCCTGTGTTGTTGGCATTTGCCCCGGCGGGTGTTTGTCTCCCTAGGGGGGAGCGGACGAGTTGTCATCCCTTGGGAATGGCATTTATTGCCCTAGATAACCAATGAGTTGCTCAAGTGACTTGTCCTCCTTGGTGGGACAGCCAAACAGGCCTTGCCAAATAAGCATAGCAGTTGTGCCAGGATCTGTTGTTTGAAGAGAATCGTTGACTTTCTTCAGAAGGCCGTGAATTTGTTAGCAGCTTGAGGCGAGCTGTTTTGGGGGATTGGGAGCCGGGGGATTTTAATTTTTATTGCAGATTTGAGGTCCTCGTAGAGGGGGAATTCAGGTAGCTGCAGCCCTGCTGCGGGGAGGCTTTGGTTTTCTCATTGGATCTCCTGGCCTAGACATCCATTGGTGCACGGATGTTGCCAGATGGGGATTGAGGCACATTCCCTTGGGGGCACACCCGGGCAAAAATCCCCTCGTGAACGACAGCAAGAAATCGCGAGAGTGCAAATAACACAAACACTGATCCTGGCTAAGGAAACCAAACCCGCAACCCTTTAAAGAACAAGGTACAACAGTGCTTTACCAATCTACCCACCCCTGGCTGCCTTGGATCAAACGTGTAGCGCAAGCACACGTTCGAGTTTCCTTCAGCCAGAGATCAGTGTTGGTGTATATTTCGCATGCCCCTCGCGATTTTCTTGCTGTCGTTCACGAGGCATCTGCCGGGGTGTGCCACAGGGAATCTACCCACACGGGCTCCCTTTGGATCAAACGGTAGCGCAAGCACACCCCAAAGGTATTGTCCAGTGTGGGTAGATTGGCAAAGCACGCGTACCTTGTCCTAAGGTTCGTGGGTCGAGTCTCCTTCAGCCAGAGATCAGTGTTTGTATAAAAATATATATATATATATATATATAATTATATAATATATATAAATATATAAATATATAAATATATATAATAATATATATATGTCGTGCCGAATAGTAAAACGGGTCAATTAGCAAGATCTCATTTAAAATTAAGTCCTTTCAAATTTTTCTCTTATACGTTTAAAGAATATTTTTTTCATGTTAATGTAAATTTTTTTAATTTTGCACCAAAAGAATCTTAGAAAACTTACCAAACCCTTATTATAACAAGAACAATTTATTTTAGCCAAAACCTAACTAAATATATTTTAGATTAGTTTACAATAATTTAATATTAAACAAACACAGTGAAATATATTTTTTTCGTTAGGTCAATGATTTTGGCGAAATTATTTGCATACACAAATTTTCACTTGTCCTATATGGCAAGATGAGCGTTGCTATTTAAGCCAAGATCGCAAGTTCTGCATATATAAATAAAATATATAATATATATATATATATATATTATATAATTATATATATAAATATATAAATATATATTGTGGTGTGCAAAATATATTTATATATATATATATATATAAAATATATATATATATATATTATAATATATATATATAATATATATATATTATATATAAATATATATGCAATAAGATCACAGTAAAGAGGTATTTCAGAATATTGCAAAACAACCACTCTGAAAGAATAGAGAAATTCCAAGCGCTTTCGTGACTACTCACATTATCAAGGAACTATGATTTCTTGATAAGTGAGTAGTCCGAAAGCGTTGGAATTTTTTCTATCTTTCAAATGGTTTTTTTGCTAATTTTATAATAAGAATATATATATTATTATATTTTAAAAATATTAAATATATATATATATAATATATATATTTAAAAAAATGGGTCCACTTTCTAGGCAAATTGTGGGGCCCCAGCCTTCGAGAATGGATAAAGCACTTATAGGGAAAAAATTTGGATTTCATCCTGAAGCTATTTTTTTTAGCGAATATGGCGTTGCATTATTCTGAAGCTGGGAAAAGGTACCTAAGCATGGTAACACTGGCTTCTTTAAAGCTAAGTGGAGTCCGGGATTATGCCAGAGATGCTGGCAATGTTTGGTGTGTTGAGTGATACTTGCTGTGTTTAGTGGCTCACGGAACAGTGATACTTGCTGTGTTTAGTGGCTCACGGAACAGTAATATTTGCTGTATTTAATGGATCAAGGAACAGTGATATTTACTGTCTTTAATGGCACATGAACAGTGATACTTGCTAACTTTAATGGCGTACGGAACAATGATACTTGCTATCTTTAATGGCGCACGGAACAGTGATACTTGCTATCTTTAATGGCGCACGAAACAGAGATACTTACTGTACTCTCTATCTCCCTTACTAATACAGAGAGTAATACTGACTGGTATAATTAAATAAATGTTTAGACAAGTGACAGTCAGATGACTGAGTATTGTGCCACAGTTACAAGGATGAATGACTTTCTTCAGCTGGGGACAATTACCCAGAATCCTCTTTTTATAGATGTTATAACATGACATATTTTTAAGGGGTGGACCGGTAAGCCAGCGGAAGGCCTCGGTCAGATGACCAAAAGCTCCAAGGGGGTCATCATCTGACTAAGACCCGCGTCAGGAAATTGCTGTTTCTGAGAACCTTAACCTAACCTAACCTAACCCTCTTTTTATCTTCCTCCGTTTTCCACCATTGAACTGATAAAACCATAGAGATACCTATGTGTTGCACAAGTGTTATGGACCAGACCGCGGGGGGGGGCGCTGACCCCTGGAATACACACCAGGTAGGTAGATCATCTACTGGCATGTGGAGAAAGCCTTTAATTGGACAACGGTTACCTGGAGTCTACCTGGAGGGAGTTCCGGGGGTCAACGCCCCCGCGGTCCCGTCTACGACACGTTTCGCTCTAAGATATTTTCAAGGCGCTGACAGTAGCAGGTGCGTTAAGACCAACATCCAGGTACCGTATTTACTGCTGTTGAAATAAACACATTTACCTAATTATACCTCTTACGTATTTTCCCCATGCATGGAGCAATACGTATTTTCCCCATGCATGGAGCAAATACGTATTTTCCCCATGCATGGAGCAAATACGTATTTTTCCCATGCATGAGCAAATATATTTTTCCCATGCATGAAGCAAATACGTATTTTCCCCATGCATGGAGCGAATACGTATTTTCCCCATGCATGGAGCAAATACGTATTTACCCCATGCATGGAGCAAATACGTATTTTCCCCATGCATGAAGCAAATACGTATTTTCCCCATGCATGGAGCAAATACGTATTTTCCCCATGCATGGAGCAAATACGCATGTTCCCCATGCATGGAGCAAATACGCATGTTCCCCTGCATGAAGCAAATACGCATTTCCCCATGCATAAGCAAATACGCATGTTCCATGCATGAAGCAAATACGCATGTTCCCCATGCATGAAGCAAATACGCATGTTCCCCATGCATGAAGCAAATACGCATGTTCCCCATGCATGAAGAAAATACGAGTTCCCAGCATGAACAAATACGCATGTTCCCCATGCATGAAGCAAATACGCATGTTCCCCATGCATGAAGCAAATACGCATGTTCCCCATGCATGGAGCAAATACGCATGTTCCCCATGCATGAAGCAAATACGCATGTTCCCCATGCATGAAGCAAATACGCATGTTCCCCATGCATGAAGCAAATACGCATGTTCCCCATGCATGAGGCAAATACGCATGTTCCCCATGCATGAAGCAAATACTAAAGTTGGTCTTGCCTTTGATTTTGCGCAACAGAAAGAGAATTTAGAATGTCAACTTGGCTGCCAGAACAAATGCACCAACATGCAGATGTATACGCCAAGTTCTGACCATAACAACGCCTGGACAAACATGTTTTGGGTGGATAGGCTGAGTGTATGACGTCAACAACATTCATTATTAATCCACACGTCATTACCGTAACAGACACAGTGTGGTGGAGACTCGAACCACCGGTCTGCTTTACCAAAACTCTCTCAATCTATATGTAACACAAGCAATGGTTCTGCCAGACGTGGCTAGCAGATTTACTGGTCCTATCCTATCTAGCTCCTTGTATTACTACTGCTACTACTATTACTACTGCTACTACTATTACTACTGCTACTACTACTATACTACTACTACTACTACTGCTATCACAAATCTTTTCACCACTACCATACTATTCTCTTATCACTGCTATTACCTCATTACTGATTATCACTGCTGCTCCTGCCCTTACTGCTAATATCTTATTACCACTGTTGCTGCTACCGTCACTGCTAATACCTTATTACCACTGCTGCTGCTGCCTTCACTGTTAATACCTAATTACCAGTGCTGCTGCTACCTTCACTACTTATACGGGTAACTATATCTACCACCACCGCTACTACCACTACAACTGCTACTATTACTACTATTATCACCACTCTCTTCTTTCCTAGTTGTGACTTAATGGGCCCACCTTTCATAGGGCCCACCTTGAATAGGACCCACCTTTAATAGGGCCCACCTTGAATAGGACCCACCTTGAATAGGCCCACCTTGAATAGGACCCATCATGAATAGAGCCCACCTTGAACAGGATCCACCTTGAACAGTGCACACCTTGAATAGGACCCACCCTAAATAGGATCCATCTTGAATAGGATCCACCTTGAACAGGGCCCACCTTGAACAGGATCCACCTTGAACAGGGCCCACCTTGAATAGGACCCACCCTAAATAAGACCCACCTTGAAAAGGACCCATGACTAGGACCCACCCTGAATAGGACCCACCCTAAATAGGACCCACCTTGAATAGGACCCACCCTAAATAGGACTCACCTACAATAGGACTCACCTTGTTGAATATCTCGCGTAAGTTCTCCGTCTTGGCCCTCCTCAGGTAGGCGGCGCCCTGCGGAGATAGAACAATTAATAGTAATCATTCTGCGGAAGGAATGATCGAGGCTCCATCATCCCTCCACTAACGGCGAGACAGGTTAGGTAAGGTTCGTCAGGAAACAGGATAAGTGCGCCGGGTCACCATCTGGAGAAGACCCGGGCCGGAAGTATCGGCAAATCATCAAGAAGAAGAAGAAGAAGAAGAAGAAGAAGAAGAAGAAGAAGAAGAAGAAGAAGAAGAAGAAGAAGAAGAAAAAGGGATAAGTGTTACCTGACGCGGCGGACGAACTATCGTTGTGTGACAAGTGTTACCTGACGCGGCGGACGAACTATCGTTGTGTGACAAGTGTTACCTGACGCGGCGGACGAACTATCGTTGTGTGACAAGTGTTAACTGACGCGGCGGACGAACTATCGTTGTGTGACAAGTGTTACCTGACGCGGCGGACGAACTATCGTTGTGTGACAAGTGTTACCTGACGCGGCGGACGAACTATCGTTGTGTGACAAGTGTTACCTGACGCGGCGGACGAACTATCGTTGTGTGACAAGTGTTACCTGACGCGGCGGACGAACTATCGTTGTGTGACAAGTGTTACCTGACGCGGCGGACGAACTATCGTTGTGTGACAAGTGTTACCTGACGCGGCGGACGAACTATCGTGTGACAAGTGTTACCTGACGCGGCGGACGAACTATCGTTGTGTGACAAGTGTTACCTGACGCGGCGGACGAACTATCGTGTGACAAGTGTTACCTGACGCGGCGGACGAACTATCGTGTGACAAGTGTTACCTGACGCGGCGTTTTTTCTCGTTTTCATTTCTGTCATTAATTTTTTTACCAAAAGTAAATTAACATAAGTTAAAAATTCGAGATACCAATAAAAAATTGAACCTTTTATATAGTAGTACTTAATTAACTTTTTAATTAGTGGAGTAAACAAGTTATAGAACAACATATGTGATTATTGATTGTGTAACGTTTATTGTAAATATGTATTTGTAATAGCATCAGAAAGAAGGAGCACTGCCGGAGGCCTACTGGTCCATGCTAGGTAAGTCTGAGTAACACCCACTTAAGAAGGAAGGAGCACTGCAACAGGCCTACTGGTCCATGCTAGGTAAGTCTGAGTAACACCCACTTAAGAAGGAAGGAGCACTGCAACAGGCCTACTGGTCCATGCTAGGTAAGTCTGAGTAACACCCACTTAAGAAGGAAGGAGCACTGCAACAGGCCTACTGGTCCATGCTAGGTAAGTCTGAGTCACACCCACTTAAGAAGGAAGGAGCACTGCAACAGGCCTACTGGTCCATGCTAGGTAAGTCTGAGTCACACCCACTTAAGAAGGAAGGAGCACTGCAAACAGGCCTACTGGTCCATGCTAGGTAAGTCTGAGTAACACCCACTTAAGAAGGAAGGAGCACTGCAACAGGCCTACTGGTCCATGCTAGGTAAGTCTGAGTCACACCCACTTAAGAAGGAAGGAGCACTGCAACAGGCCTACTGGTCCATGCTAGGTAAGTCTGAGTAACACCCACTTAAGAAGGAAGGAGCACTGCAACAGGCCTACTGGTCCATGCTAGTAAGTCTGAGTAACACCCACTTAAGAAGGAAGGAGCACTGCAACAGGCCTACTGGTCCATGCTAGGTAAGTCTGAGTAACACCCACTTAAGAAGGAAGGAGCACTGCAACAGGCCTACTGGTCCATGCTAGGTAAGTCTGAGTCACACCCACTTAAGAAAGGAAGGAGCACTGCAACAGGCCTACTGGTCCATGCTAGGTAAGTCTGAGTAACACCCACTTAAGAAGGAAGGAGCACTGCAACAGGCCTACTGGTCCATGCTAGGTAAGTCTGAGTCACACCCACTTAAGAAGGAAGGAGCACTGCAACAGGCCTACTGGTCCATGCTAGGTAAGTCTGAGTAACACCCACTTAAGAAGGAAGGAGCACTGCAACAGGCCTACTGGTCCATGCTAGGTAAGTCTGAGTCACACCCACTTAAGAAGGAAGGAGCACTGCAACAGGCCTACTGGTCCATGCTAGGTAAGTCTGAGTCACACCCACTTGAGGAGCACTGCTGCAAGCCTACTGGTCATGTTAGGCAAGTCTGGGTCACACTCACTTAAGAAGCACTGCAGCAGACCTATTCGTCCATGCTAGGCAAGTCTGAGCCACATCTACTTAAGAAGGAAGGAGCACTGCAGCAAGCCTACTAGCCCAAGATAAGCTAGCCAACTTACACCCACTATTTTTAAAGCTATCCAAGGCTTTAGTTTCCATGACAAATGATTCCTCGACTTTTTATTTAGTCAAGAAAAACATTTAAATATTTTTTCTTTAAGAAATGCGCAATTTCCCTAAAATTTCCCAATGAGCGAATTTTTCAATAACGTCTGACATTTCTCAGTGTTTAAAGCATATTCTGAAGCGGCCATTAACTGCCTCAGTAAAGTTACTTAATTTACAGAAACTCAGTAATGATTTCTCTGTTTAATTATTACCAAACCTGATAAGGGAAGTTAATTGTTCGTGGTTGACAGACGTGACTGACAATAAACTACGACAGTCAACATTTCTACCACCAATGTTTACTTCGTAAACATTATAAACATAAGAGAGAATAATATTCTTACTGATACTTAAAATTTTCTTATAAATGAATTATTATTACATTCATGGAGGAACCTAAACCCGGTGTATAGCCCCAGGGGTTTTTATGCTTCCCTATTATAATGGCCCCTTACATAACCAAAGTGGTTTATAATTAAAGTTTGGGTCTGTAGTGTGTTGGGGGGTAGTTTTGGTGGAAATTTGTGGTGGTTTTGGGGTTTGTTGTTGGTCGGTATGTGGTATGGTGGGTAAGGTGGGTGTGGTCGGGTGTTTTTCGGTCTTTGTGGGTTGGTGTGGTTGGTAGTTTGGTTGGGTGTGGTGTGGTGGGGTTTGTATGGGCTGGGTGTAGGTTGGTGTGTGTAGGGGTTTTTGTGGGTCGGTAGGGTTGGGTTTGGTAGGTGGGTGTGGTAGTGGGTTGTGTGGGTTGGTGGGGGGTGGGGTTGGTAGTGTGTCTGGTTTTTAGGGGTTGGGTGTGGTATGGTTGTATGGATGGTTTGGGTGGGGGTAGTGGTTGGGTTTGTAGTGGGTTTGGGTTTTGGGGGGGGTACTGGGGTTTTTGGTAGTTAGGAAGGGGTTTGGGTGGTAGGGTTTTTGGTTGGTGTGTAGGTTGGTAGTGGGGAAGGTTTTTATTTGAAGGGGTATGGGGGGTTTTTGGTATTGTAGGGGTGTGTGGGGTCGGTGGTAGATACTGGTCGTTAAAGGGGTATTTGGTGGAAAAGTATGGTAGTTAGGACTGGTGGGGTGGTGTGGAAAGTAAATAGTGGGAAAGGTATGGTGTGTAGGTCTGTGTGAAAGATCTGGTAAAGTTGTGGGTAATGGTAGTAAAGATGGTAGTTGGTTTTTACGGTAGTGTGGAGTGGTAGTGAAGGTTTTGTAGTAAAGGGTTTTATGGTGTGTGTCGGGTAGTGTGATATGGTAAAGTTAGTAAAAGGTCGGTGTAAAAGTATGGTAGTATAGGTACTGGTAGTGGGGTGTGGTAGTGAAGGACTTGTAGTAAAGGGTATTTAGTGAAGGTAGGTATAAAGGGTAGGGCGTGTAGGTACTGGTATATAGGATGGTGTGTAGGTATGGTAGTGAAGGTACTTGTAGTGAAGGTCTTGTATAAAGTTCTGGTAGTGAAGGTACTGGCAGTGTAGGTATGGTAGTGAAGGTACTGGTAGTGTAGGTTTTCCCCAAAAATACAAAAGGGGGGGTGTTGGTTTTCAGGGGATAAACGGGTTTGTAATGGTGAACGAGAAGGTGTAATGGTGCAGTGTGATGTAAGAGGGAGAGGGGGGGGGGGTAAAAATTGCACCACTACACTCACACAACCTCCCCTTGCTAAAAAGTAACGATAATTTACGAGGGGAATTTAGGGGGAAAAAAATGAGGCAAGGGGGATGGGGGGGTAGGAATGGGTGGGGGGGGAAGGGGGAGAGAATGGAGAGGAAGAGAAAAAGAAAACGGGATAGGGTTCTATTTCCCATTTTTATATTGCAACTGTGAAGCAGTTACTATTCTTTTCACATAACAAAACAATTTTTTCAGCAGTTCAAAGATGGGGCTACTTGGAGTCCCTTGGCGCTGGGCATGGCATCAAATTATGGATCATTATTTTGTGGATATCCTGGAGTTTTTAAAAACTATTTATGCGTCAAAAAACTCGGAAAATCTCTCAAAAACGGTCCTAAATATTCCCCTTTTCTTGGTGACTTAAGACAACTAAAAAAAATGTTGTGGGGACGCTGAACACGACACTCCCAGGACCAGTTAGTGAACAGTCCCACACATTTGTAGATAATGGTTCGAGAAACCCCAACATGTTGATAAATTAGAACATGGCAATCTTGGTATCTTTATTGTGGAAAACGTTTCGCCACACGTGGGTTCATCAGTCCCTGTTCTTCAAGTTTCCCCCCTTTCGTACGGACTGTGAAGCCCCTGTGTGGCGAAACGTTTCCACAATAAAGATACCCAAAGTTGCACTGCTAATTTATCAGTCCCACACATTACTGAGACTACAATAAAAATTAAATTTAGTTCCCCAAAAAAGTGGAACCCCTCCCAAAAAAATCGTCAATACCTTAACAAGAGAACATAAAAAAATATATCATCAAAATTTGAAACCCCCTGTGGAACTTTTAGAGGAAAAAAAAGGGGGGGATGGGCGCTGTATGATTTTCTTCCGTCTGCGACAGCAAAAGACAGTTTTAAAAACAACAGATCAAAAATGTTAGGTAAGACACTGTCAAAGTTAGGTTTTCTTTATTTCGAAACGTTGCCTACACAGTAGGGTTCTTCAGTCAAAAACAGAAAATTGAAGAAGCAGAAAAATATTGAAGACGAGTAACAGTCCTCCCCTTAAAGTTTTGAGGTGGCAGTCCCCGTCTGGAGAAGAGCATTGTTGCAGATATGGAAAATGCTCTTCTCCGACTGGGGACTGCCCCCCTCAAAATTTAAAGGGTGGGGTGGGTCTGTCTTAAGATTTTGCCATAACTTTTCGTACTCGATGAAGAAAACCTCTTGTAGGCGAAACGTTTGAAAAAAAAATACCTAACTGTTGCAATGTGTTTACCCCCAACAATCTGCGGGGATTTTTACCCTTTTAATGTTTAGACAGAAAATACCTCTGACCTTGTATTCACAAAAAAAGAAATCGGAAAAAGAAATAATGGTCATTATGGGTGCAGTCACCTGTGCAAAGTCAAGAATAATTAATCACTTCTCAGTGTAAATCAAAATGGTTAAAAATACCGACAGGTTGGGAGGTAAAACACAAAGGCAACAGTTAGGCAAATTTATTCCCAAACGTTTCGCCTACTGGTGGCAAAGTTTCGGAATAAAGTTGCCCAACTGTTTCCTTTGTGTCTTACCTACTTTCAGTGTATACAACCTTGTAGATAAATGGGGTTTAGTGAACCGACAAGTTGATAAATTAGACACCCTGGGCAACACTTGGGATCTTTATTGTGGAAACGTTTTGCCACAACTGCCTTTATCTCCTATAGAAGAAAAGGTGAAAATCTAAAGGATTCAAGGTATCAGTCCATTAATCAAGAATAGGACTGATTACTTACTCTAGGGGAGGGGTTGTTACCTCCAACGCCTTCTGATCTTCACTATTCTTTGTATGGATGATAAGCCACTGTGTGGTGAAACGTTTCACAATAAAGATACCCCGGTATTGCCCATGGCTAATTTCCCGTAAATCTTTTTGGGCGATGAAGAGTGACGGTTCTTTTTCAATTTTAAGATCCTGGTCACCTTCTTTATCTTTGGGTTTTCCCCCACACACACACCACACAACAACCACACACACAACCACACCACAAACACACACACCACACCACACACACACAACACCCAACACGTTGGGTGGAGGCGGGACCCAATACACAGCTTTAAGCAGGGGTATGATACACAAATAACCCGACAAAAAAAGAGAGAATTTTTCGACGGACGTTTGGGTTTCCGATTTGGGGAACATTTACAGTACACTGTGTTTTGAAAAGCCCCAAGTGGGGGAACCAAAAACGTCGTGAAAAGCTTCTCTTTTTATGTGCGGGTTATTTGTGTATCGTTCCAGTCAGGGGTTATTGTGCCTTTCTGTGTTTTGTTTTTTACGGGTATGTTTAAAGTTCATTTTTCGGGGGTGAGAGTGACCCAGTAGCAAAACAGTGGGGGGCCCGGGGGCGGGGAGTATGACTCGACCCTACAACCACAATAGGTGAAAAAACACACGTACGAACGTCAAGAAATTAGAAAAAAGTGCAAAGGTTTGCAAAAAAGGGCCCAGTCCCGGGGGCAAAGGGGTTTATGCCCTACAAAAGGGGGTTTTTGGGAAAATCAACCTGATGATATGGAGGACGGGAAAGGGGATAGAGGGGGGGGGTTTATGTTTCGACATTTAAAATACTGAGAGGAATTGACAAGGGGGGACAAGGACAGCAACAAGGTATGTCAAAAGTATGGCTTCATTTAATAGATTTGGTCAGGAAGGGGAAACAATCTGGAGGGGTAAAGTTTTAATGGAGGAGAATCCAAAATTTCCCGTCTTGTAGCAGAGAGGGGGACCTTGCAGCGACTGCGAAAAAAAAACGGAGCAGGAGCTATGAATCAAAACCCCTAAAACCCCACATTTTGGAAAGGGACACACACGGGAAGGAAAATGTTTACATTTGGTTTGGGTCTTTTAAAAACATTCCCTTTAAACTTTTTTTTTCCTACCCCCCTTACCTTTTTTTTATTTTTTTCCATGGCAGTTTATCATAGGTAACACACTTACCCGGGCCCCTTTCGCGGATACTGCAACACATGGTTAAGTGCCCCCCACAAAGTGCCACTTTTGTTGTTATTATATTTGCCTTATACACGTGTGGACACCTGTGCAGCCCCTTAAATTTTTTTAAAGGAAAAAACCCCGAAAGGGGAAAAACACTATAAATTTTTATTAGAAAACGTTTGGGCCCGGGGGACCTTGATACTTCAAACTAAGAGGTGGGAAAGACATTTTATTTATTTTCTACCTCGTTGTTAGAAGTGTTAAAAGGTTTCCCGGGGACCAAAAACCGTTTTCTAATAAAATTTTAGTGTTTGTTACGTTTTTTTCAAAACCCAAAACTTGTCGGTATTTATTCCCGGGTTTATACCCCCTTTCCCTTTAAAAACCCTTTTAAAACATTTTGTTTAACAAATCACGGGCTCCCAAAAACCATAAACCCAAAAAACCAGTTTACCACCCAAAGGGAAAGATGAAATATATCCCATCATCACCAAAACTGATTTTAAATTTAAAAAATGCAGAAAAATCTTGATATTTCAAAAAAAAATTAAAAACCCTTTTTATAATTCCCAATACCCCTTTTTTTGTAGATTTTCCTACCCATTTCCAGGGAAATTCCAGTTTTTCATCCCGTCAAAACACCACCCTTCCCCAAAACCCAAAATTTCCCCTTACGCTAGTGAGACGAGGCACTTCCCCACATCCCCCCAGCATCACCAGTTTACGTTGCCTGGTAACTGCAGCTTATCACCCCCACAACCCCCCAAACCAACGTATACTTTAAACGTCTAAAAAATTTTTTTGTTTTGTATTTTAAACCAAAGACATAAAATTTTTAAACGTTGCAAGGCCCAGATACCAACGATAGCAAACTTTACAAAGCGTTTTTCCTCTATACTGTCCGGGCCATGGAAAGGGTTTTTTCCCCAAATATGCAACAAAGGGTTTTTCTTATACTTCACTAAAAGAGGAAAAAACCCGCTTTCGTCTTTCCCTTTTGCAAAAAAGAAAAACTTTTTTCTTATATTTTTTTCCCCACGAGGACAAACGTTTCCTGCATACTTTACTAAAGAGGCAAACTTTTTTTGTCTTAATCCCAAGAACAAACGTTTCCTTTTTACAACTGTGGAGGAAACTAACTTTTCCCTATTTTACATAATGTTAAGGCACAATTTCCTGGGGTGAGGGGGGGCAGGTGCCAAAAGGCTTATCCATATTTCATGCCAACCCCCACAAAGGGTGAACCCGGATTCTTTTGGCTGTGATCCAAAGTTACCACTGTGGGTACAAGGGGGAACTTTGCAGGTAGTGTTACCCGTTTGGGGCCTCTAGGGGAGGGGGGGGTGTTTTAAACATACGGGTTTAAAAGAAATCAAAACTAAAATAGGCTAGGGCCCAAAAACCTCGCCAATACCCTAAATTAAAAAACACTAGATCCCCAAGGAAAAAAAAATAAATGAAAATAAAAAATTATAAAAAAACCAGTTTATGAACACAAAACAGCCTTCAACACATTACAAAAAATAATTTTTAAAAAAAAAAAGATGTACCCAAACGTTTAAAATTTACGGGGATTAAGGGAAGAACTTAGGAAAAATAAAATTACCGTGACTCCCAAAAGAGCCATATTATGCCAACCCGAAAGAATTTAAAATCACAAAAACTTTGACTGGAAAAAATTTCCGAAATAGTTAATGGTACAAATTTAAAAAGGAAAAATTCGTCACCCAAATTCCAAATTTTCCTTGTAGATGAAAAGGTTTAGAGAACCCACATGTTGAAAAAAATTAGAAAATTGGGGCAAACTCTTGGGTTAAACTTTATTGAGGGAAAAGTTTCGCCACACAGTGGCTTCATCAGTCCATAAAAGGAGAATCTTGAAGAAAAATGAGGGGTAATCAGTCCCTCAAACCCTTTAGTCGATGTGGTCAGTCCCCTCAAAACTTGAAGTTCAAGATTTATGGGGGTGAAACCCCATCGACTCAAGGTTTTAGGGGCTGATTTTCCCCTTCTCCTCCCCGTTCCCTTTAAGATTTCCTTTTTTTGGACTGATGGGGAAGGGCCCCTGTGTGGCCCAAAAGAAAAAAACCCCCTTTCCTTTAAAAAAAGATACCCCAAAAGTTTTCACCCTTTGGGTCCCCAATTTATTTTCCATTCTCCTAAAAAGCGGTTGTGTTTTATTCCAAAACCCGCCGGGGTTAAAAAGGGGTATTATTTCTTTAGGGCTTTAAACCCCCCCACCCCCCCCACACAAAAAGGGCCCCCCCCCCCCCCCCAAAAAATCCCAAATTCCCCACCTCCCCCCCCCCCCCACTTCCAACATGGCCGGATAAAAGCGCCCCTTTTTTTAAAATTTTTCCCCTTAAACCCTTTAAATTTTAAAAATTAAATAAATTTTTAAAACCTGAAAATATTAAAAAATTTTAAAAAAACAAAATTCCCCCAACCCCCAAACAAGAAAATTTTGGAAATGGCGGGGGACTTATAAAAACGTTTTAAAAAAATTTTGGGGATGGAAATTTTTTCCCCAAAAATAAAATTTAAATTTTTTAAAAATATAAATTAAAAAGGGTTTTCCCCCCGTGGCCCTAGCCTACAAAAAAAGTGGGTTTAAAGGGGGTGAATTTTATTTAAAAATCCCTCCCAAAAAAAAAAAAAAAAAGGATGAAAGTGTTCCCGTTTACCTTTTGGGAAAGGCGCATAGGGGGAGGGATTAAAACCGGGGAAATTCCAAAAGGGGGGGAAAAAGGGGGTTTGAAAACCGGGCCGGGTTTGGAAGGTTGAGCCCTTTGCCCAAACCCCTATGGGATCTTTATTTAAGGTTTGCCCCACAAATCTTCCTCCAAAACCTTTGAATTGGGGGGAGGTTTTAAAATTTAATCTGTCCCTCAACCTGGAAACGGAAAAAATTTCAAAATTCCCCAACCCCTTTTTAGGATCACATTGGGGCAGGAAGGTCCCCCCCTTCCCGCTTTAATATTCCAAAGCAGGAAAAATTGGGATCCTGGCCCTTTCCACTTTTTAAAGGTGTCGCCCCAAAGGGGTTGGGGCAACCTTAAATTTTTTTTTACCTCCCTTATTTTTGGATGTTTAAAGATGTGTGGGAAAGGTTTTTAAAAAATTTCCCCAATTTTAATTGTGGTTTTTAAACCTTCATTTCCCCTTGGGCCCCAACCAGGGGGGTTTTTGGTTTAAAAGCTCAAGTTCCCCCCCCCCTTCCCCCCAACCTTTGACACCAAAAACCTTTTTTTAACCCCTAGTGGCAGGTCCCACTGTGATCCCACCTCTTCCTGCTTGAACTCATCTCACCGCAGTATATAAGCCACCTCTCTGGCCCTATGCTGCACTTCTTACAAGAGTGATGGACTGAACACATCGATTCCAGGTTGAGGGACTGATTACCTCAAACTTCTACTCTCCTTACCCTCTTCTACTTTGTATTGGACTGATGAAGCCACTGTGTGGCGAAACGTTTCTTCAATAAAGATTCCCATATGTTGCATAAGTGTCTCAATTCTTCATTCCACTATGGACCATACCACGGGCGGGGTTAGAACCCGCGGTCGGAGTCTCAAAACTCCAGACCGTCGCGTTAGCCACTGGACCAGCTAGCCACAATAAGATTCATCCAACTAGGTATATTTCTACACCATAGGAAGGTCAGCATAGGCACCACTGTGACCACAAATGCAAGTTTTTACAGACGAATCTCCAGTTAGCGTGACCGTGACGAACTCTAGCTCAAGTCCTATGATGGTGCCTATGCTAACCTTCCTATGGTGTATAAATATACCTAGTAGGATGAATGTTATTGTGGCCAGCTGGCCCAGTGGTTAACGCGACGGTCTGGAGTTTTGAGACTCTCAGATCGCGGGTTCTAACCCCGCCCGTGGTATGGTTTGTTTACATTATTATTATAATCAAAAAGAAGCGCTAAGCCACAAGGACTATACAGCGCTGCAGGTTTGTTTACAATCGTGTCATTACGATTTCGTGAGTCATTCCACTATGGTCCAGTAGCTATTCTATTCTATTCTATTCTATTCTATTCTATTCTATTCTATTCTATTCTATTCTATTCCAGTAGCTACGACAACTTCAGAGGTTCCTTTCCACTAGTGTTTGAGTTACTAATACTTAGGGATGCAGGTAGTATGTGCTTCTCTATTTCTGCAATTATTATTTCTCCTTCTCTTCCTTCTGGTTTTTCTTCCTATTTCTTTTCCTCCTCATTCTCCTTCCTCTTTATCCCACCTCCACATTTTCTTCCTCGTCCTCCACTTCACCCGAGGCACCACGAAAACAAATTGCAAATTCTAACCTGCCAAGCCAACATAAATATGAACTTGACTTCGAAATTAAACTAATAAAAACACATATGAGGAAATTCTCTCATTCTCTCTCTCTCTCTCTCTCTCTCTCTCTGTAGAAAGGATGAAGAAAGCCATGTTGTGACCATCTTCCTTCCCATCTGCCATTATGTTGTGACCATCTTCCTTCCCATCTGCCATTATGTTGTGACCATCTTCCTTCCCATCTGCCATTATGTTGTGACCATCTCCCTTCCCATCTACCATTATGTTGTGACCATCTTCCTTCCCACCTACCATTATGTTGTGACCATCTTCCTTCCCATCTACCATTATGTTGTGACCATCTTCCTTCCCACCTACCATTATGTTGTGACCATCTTCCTTCCCATCTGCCATTATGTTGTGACCATCTTCCTTCCCATCTGCCATTATGTTGTGACCATCTCCCTTCCCACCTACCATTATGTTGTGACCATCTTCCTTCCCATCTGCCATTATGTTGTGACCATCTCTCTTCCCACCTACCATTATGTTGTGACCATCTCCCTTCCCATCTGCCATTATGTTGTGACCATCTTCCTTCCCACCTACCATTATGTTGTGACCATCTTCCTTCCCACCTACCATTATGTTGTGACCATCTTCCTTCCCATCTACCATTATGTTGTGACCATCTTCCTTCCCACCTACCATTATGTTGTGACCATCTCCCTTCCCATCTGCCATTATGTTGTGACCATCTTCCTTCCCATCTACCATTATGTTGTGACCATCTTCCTTCCCACCTACCATTATGTTGTGACCATCTCCCTTCCCATCTGCCATTATGTTGTGACCATCTTCCTTCCCACCTACCATTATGTTGTGACCATCTCCCTTCCCATCTGTCATTATGTTGTGACCATCTCCCTTCCCGCCTACCATTATGTTGTGACCATCTTCCTTCCCATCTGCCATTATGTTGTGACCATCTTCCTTCCCATCTGCCATTATGTTGTGACCATCTCCCTTCCCACCTACCATTATGTTGTGACCATCTTCCTTTCCATCTGCCATTATGTTGTGACCATCTCCCTTCCCATCTGCCATTATGTTGTGACCATCTCCCTTCCCACCTACCATTATGTTGTGACCATCTCCCTTCCCATCTGCCATTATGTTGTGACCATCTTCCTTCCCATCTACCATTATGTTGTGACCATCTTCCTTCCCATCTACCATTATGTTGTGACCATCTTCCTTCCCATCTACCATTATGTTGTGACCATCTCCCTTCCCATCTACCATTATGTTGTGACCATCTTCTTTCCCATCTGCCATTATGTTGTGACCATCTCCCTTCCCACCTACCATTATGTTGTGACCATCTCCCTTCCCATCTGCCATTATGTTGTGACCATCTTCCTTCCCATCTACCATTATGTTGTGACCATCTTCCTTCCATCTACCATTATGTTGTGACCATCTTCCTTCCCATTACCATTATGTTGTGACCATCTCCCTTCCCATCTGCCATTATGTTGTGACCATCTTCCTTCCCACCTACCATTATGTTGTGGCCATCTCCCTTCCCATCTACCATTATGTTGTGACCATCTTCTTTCCCACCTACCATTATGTTGTGACCATCTCCCTTCCCATCTGCCATTATGTTGTGACCATCTTCCTTCCCATCTACCATTATGTTGTGACCATCTTCCTTCCCATCTACCATTATGTTGTGACCATCTTCCTTCCATCTACCATTATGTTGTGACCATCTTCCTTCCCATCTACCATTATGTTGTGACCATCTTCCTTCCATCTGCCATTATGTTGTGACCATCTTCCTTCCCACCTACCATTATGTTGTGACCATCTTCCTTCCACCTACCATTATGTTGTGACCATCTTCCTTCCCATCTACCATTATGTTGTGACCATCTTCTTCCCATCTGCCATTATGTTGTGACCATCTTCCTTCCCATCTGCCATTATGTTGTGACCATCTTCCTTCCCATCTGCCATTATGTTGTGACCATCTCCCTTCCCACCTACCATTATGTTGTGACCATCTTCCTTCCCATCTGCCATTATGTTGTGACCATCTCCCTTCCACCTACCATTATGTTGTGACCATCTCCCTTCCCATCTGCCATTATGTTGTGACCATCTTCCTTCCCACCTACCATTATGTTGTGACCATCTTCCTTCCCACCTACCATTATGTTGTGACCATCTTCCTTCCCATCTACATTATGTTGTGACATCTTCCTTCCCACCTACCATTATGTTGTGACCATCTCCCTTCCCATCTGCCATTATGTTGTGACCATCTTCCTTCCCATCTACCATTATGTTGTGACCATCTTCCTTCCACCTACCATTATGTTGTGACCATCTCCCTTCCCATCTGCCATTATGTTGTGACCATCTTCCTTCCCACCTACCATTATGTTGTGACCATCTCCCTTCCCATCTGCCATTATGTTGTGATCATCTTCCTTCCCATCTGCCATTATGTTGTGACCATCTTCCTTCCCATCTGCCATTATGTTGTGACCATCTCCCTTCCACCTAACCATTATGTTGTGACCATCTTCTTTCCCACCTACCATTATGTTGTGACCATCTTCCTTCCCATCTGCCATTATGTTGTGACCATCTTCCTTCCCATCTGCCATTATGTTGTGACCATCTCCCTTCCCACCTACCATTATTTTGTGACCATCTTCCTTCCCATCTGCCATTATGTTGTGACCATCTTCCTTCCCATCTGCCATTATGTTGTGACCATCTTCCTTCCCACCTACCATTATGTTGTGACCATCTTCCTTCCCATCTGCCATTATGTTGTGACCATCTTCCTTCCCATCTGCCATTATGTTGTGACCATCTTCCTTCCCATCTGCCATTATGTTGTGACCATCTTCCTTCCCATCTGCCATTATGTTGTGACCATCTTCCTTCCCATCTGCGATTATGTTGTGACCATCTTCCTTCCCATCTGCCATTATGTTGTGACCATCTTCCTTCCCATCTGCGATTATGTTGTGACCATCTTCCTTCCCATCTGCCATTATGTTGTGACCATCTCCCTTACCATCTACCATTATATTCTGACCATCTTCCTTCCCACCTACCATTATGTTGTGACCATCTTCCTTCCCATCTGCCATTATGTTGTGACCATCTTCCTTCCATCTGCCATTATGTTGTGACCATCTTCCTTCCCATCTACCATTATGTTGTGACCATCTTCCTTCCCATCTGCCATTATGTTGTGACCATCTTCCTTCCCATCTGCGATTATGTTGTGACCATCTTCCTTCCCATCTGCCATTATGTTGTGACCATCTTCCTTCCCATCTGCGATTATGTTGTGACCATCTTCCTTCCCATCTGCCATTATGTTGTGACCATCTCCCTTACCATCTACCATTATATTCTGACCATCTTCCTTCCCACCTACCATTATGTTGTGACCATCTTCCTTCCCATCTACCATTATGTTGTGACCATCTTCCTTCCCATACATTTTGTCTGTTACGCAGGTGTTACATACGCAAATAGAAAAGCAACATTTGAGGACAAACTCTGAGAAACTAATGTCAAAATCAATATCTAAGAAAGATAATGAGTAGTGGTAATATAACTCAGCCTGGGGGAACCATTATCTCTGATAGTTCACTATTACATCCACCTGCCACACTATCACAGTGCTTAATGGAAAATTTAATCTAAAATCGTTAAAAAACCAGCAGACGAATGCATGCTGAAGCCGGAGGTTTTAAAGCTGTGTATATGTGTGTGTGTGGGGGGGGGGGGAGAGACCGCAGACAGATTAAGATTAAGAGGTCAGAGGCTGCAAAACTCAAGGAAAAGGGTCTTGGGGCGGGCATCATACCAAGCACATCTGAAGCACACATCAACCAAATAACTGCTGCAGCATATGGGCGCCTAGCAAACCTGAGAACAGCGTTTCGATATCTGAGTAAGGAGTCATTCACGACACTGTACACCGTGTACCTCAAGCCCATATTGGAGTATGCAGCACCAGTATGGAACCCACACCTGATCAAACACGTAAGAAACTAGAGAAAGTGCGAAGGTTTGCAACAAAACTAGTCCCGGAGCTGAGGGGTATGTCCTAAAAGGAGAGGTTAAGGGAAATCAATCTGACGACACTGGAGAACAGGAGGGATAGAGGAGGACATGATAACAACATATAAAATACTGAGAGGAACTAACAATGTGGACAGGGACAGAATGTTTCAGAGATGTGACACAGCAACAAGAGGTCACAACTGGAAGTTAAACAACTAAGAAGAGTCACAAAGATGTTAGGAAGTACTTCCTCAGTCAAAGAGTTGTCAGGAAGTGGAAGAATCTGGAAAGTGATGTACTGGAGGCAGGAGCCATACACAGTTTTAAGAAGAGGTATGATAAAGCTCCTGAAGCAGGGAGAGAGTAGACCTAGTAGTGACTAGTGAAGAGGCGGGGCCAGGAGTTGTGATTCGACCCATGCAACCACATACAGGTGAGCACACACACACACACACACACACACACACACACACACACACACACACACACAGAACTGGCAGGGAAACCAGTTAATGAGATGATGGAATATGTAGTCACAATGTGCAAGGAGGCTGAGGAGAGGTTTGTACCCAAGGGTAACAGGAATAATGAAAAAGCCAGGATGAGCCCATGGTTCACTCAAAGATGCAAGGAGGCAAAAACCAAGTGTGCTAGGGAATGGAAGAAATATAGAAGGCAAAGGACCCAGGAGAAGGAGAGCAGTCGTAGAGCCAGAAACGAATATGCACAGATAAGAAGGGAGGCCCAACGTCAATATGGAAACGACATAGCAGCAAAAGCCAAATCTGACCCGAAGCTGTTATACAGCCACATCAGGAAGAAAACAACCGTCAAAGACCAGGTAATCAGGCTAAGGAAGGAAGGAGGAGAGACAACAAGAAATGACAGTGAAGTATGTGAGGAACTCAACAAGAGATTCAAAGAAGTGTTCACAGAGGAGACAGAAGGGGCTCCAGAAAGACGGAGAGGTGGGGTACACCACCATGTGCTGGACACAGTACACACAACCGAGGAAGAAGTGAAGAGGCTTCTGAGTGAGCTAGATACCTCAAAGGCAATGGGGCCAGATAACATCTCTCCATGGGTCCTGAGAGAGGGAGCAGAGGCGCTATGTGTACCCCTAACAACAATATTCAATACATCTATCGAAACAGGGAGATTGCCTGAGGCATGGAAGACAGCAAATGTGGTACCAATCTTTAAAAAAGGAGACAGACATGAAGCACTAAACTACAGACCAGTGTCACTGACATGTATAGCATGCAAAATCATGGAAAAGATTGTCAGGAGAAGAGTGGTGGAACATCTAGAAAGGAATGATCTCATCACCAGCAGACAACATGGTTTCAGAGACGGGAAATCCTGTGTCACAAACCTACTGGAGTTCTATGACATGGTGACAGCAGTAAGACAAGAGAGAGAGGGGTGGGTGGATTGCATTTTCTTAGACTGCAAGAAGGCGTTTGACACAGTACCACACAAGAGATTAGTGCAAAAACTGGAGGACCAAGCAGGAATAACAGGGAAGGCACTGCAATGGATCAGGAAATACTTGTCAGGAAGACAGCAGCGAGTAATGGTACGAGGCGAGGTGTCAGAGTGGGCACCTGTGACCAGCGGGGTCCCACAGGGGTCAGTCCTAGGACCAGTGCTGTTTCTGGTATTTGTGAACGACATGACGGAAGAAATAATCTCCGAGGTGTCACTGTTTGCAGATGACGTGAAGTTGATGAGAAGAGTTCATTCGATCGAAGACCAGGCAGAAATACAAAGGGATCTGGACAGGCTGCAGACCTGGTCCAGCAACTGGCTCCTGGAGTTCAATCCCACCAAGTGAGGATTGGGGAAGGGCAAAGAAGACCGCAGATGGAGTACAGTCTAGGGGGTCAGAGACTACAAACATCACTCAAGGAAAAAGATCTTGGGGTGAGTATAACACCAGGCACATCTCCTGAAGCGCACATCAACCAAATAACTGCTGCAGCATATGGGCGCCTGGCAAACCTCAGAACAGCATTCCGACATCTTAATAAGGAATCGTTCAGGACCCTGTACACCGTGTACGTTAGGCCCATATTGGAGTATGCGGCACCAGTTTGGAACCCACACCTAGCCAAGCACGTAAAGAAACTAGAGAAAGTGCAAAGGTTTGCAACAAGACTAGTCCCAGAGCTAAGAGGTATGTCCTACGAGGAGAGGTTAAGGGAAATCAACCTGACGACACTGGAGGACAGGAGAGATAGGGGGGACATGATAACGACTTACAAAATACTGAGGGGAATTGACAAGGTGGACAAAAACAGGATGTTCCAGAGATTGGACACAGTAACAAGGGGACACAGTTAGAAGTTGAAGACACAGATGTATCAAAGGGATGTTAGGAAGTATTTCTTCAGCCACAGAGTAGTCAGGAAGTGGAATAGTTTGGGAAGCGATGTAGTGGAGTCAGGATCCATACATAGCTTTAAGAAGAGGTACGATAAAGCTCATGGTTCTGGGAGAGTGACCTAGTAGCGACCAGTGAAGAGGCGGGGCCAGGAGCTTGGACTCGACCCCTGCAACCTCAACTAGGTGAAACTAGGTGAATACACACACACACACATACATACACACACACCACACACACACACACACACACACACACACACACACACACACACACACACACACACACACATACACACACACATACACACACACACACATACATACATACATACATACACCCCCCCCACACACACACACACAACCACAACAACAAAATACACTATTCATACGTCTTTATTTGTCTAGAGATTTCATAAGAGCGTTCCAGATCCTTGTGTTCTTGGTAGTGCTTCTAACTTGATCTCGGTACTGCACCACACTTCCCAGCCTCTCAGTCTAGACACAAACAAGCCAGTTAGAAATATGAGGAGTCTGGATGAGTGGGGACATCTTTTTACTCAAAACTTGATGCACCCGCAGTGTGCTGCTGTTACACTACTCTCTACGAGAGTTGCATTGTGGGAACAAAAGCTAAGCTGTGGTACCCTCTCATACCTTCTCACAGGATGGCTTACAGAGTGGGCAGGAGTGATGTTTTACTCGGAGTGAGGAGTGGCAGTGGGGAGAGGACGGAATTATGGTGGGGATGAGAGTGGGGGAGTAGACTGGTGATGTCACTTCTCTGTTCCACTCTGTATGCTAATGTGTGCTTCACAGAACAAGTTACGACTCTCACAACACAGAAAGTGCACCAACGTTTAAGTTATCCCTGGGAGAGAGGTTGTGGAAGTTGGAATGCGAGGTTGTGGAGGAGGGAGTGTGAGGTTGTGGAGGGAGGAGGCTGTGGAGGTTGGAGTGTGAGGTTGTGGAGGGAGTGTGAGGTTGTGGAGGAGGGAGTGTGAGGTTGTGGAGGAGGGAGTGTGAGGTTGTGGAGGAGGGAGTGTGGGGTTGTGGAGGTTGAAGTGTGAGGTGGTGGCGGTGAGTGTGTGTGTGAGGTTGTGGCGGTGAGTGTGTGTGGTTGTGGAGGAGGGTGTGTGGTTGTATAGGTGGGGTGTGTAGTTGCATAGGTGGGGTGAGTGGTTGTATAGGTGGGGTGTGGGGTGTGTGGTTGTGGAGGTGAGGTGTGGGGTTGTATAGGTAGGGTGTGGGGTTGTATAGGTAGGGTGTGGGGTTGTATAGGTAGGGTGTGGGGTTGTATAGGTAGGGTGTGGGGTTGTATAGGTAGGGTGTGGGGTTGTATAGGTAGGATGTGGGGTTGTATAGGTAGGATGTGGGGTTGTATAGGTAGGATGTGGGGTTGTATAGGTAGGGTGTGGGGTTGTATAGTAGGATGTGGGGTTGTATAGGTAGGATGTGGGGTTGTATAGGTAGGGTGTGGGGTTGTATAGGTAGGGTGTGGGGTTGTATAGGTAGGGTGTGGGGTTGTATAGGTAGGATGTGGGGTTGTATAGGTAGGATGTGGGGTTGTATAGGTAGGGTGTGGGGTTTGTATAGGTAGGGTGTGGGGTTGTATAGGTAGGGTGTGGGGTTGTATAGGTAGGATGTGGGGTTGTATAGGTAGGATGTGGGGTTGTATAGGTAGGATGTGGGGTTGTATAGGTAGGGTGTGGGGTTGTATAGGTAGGGTGTGGGGTTGTATAGGTAGGGTGTGGGGTTGTATAGGTAGGATGTGGGGTTGTATATGTAGGATGTGGGGTTGTATATGTAGGATGTGGGGTTGTATATGTAGGATGTGGGGTTGTATATGTAGGATGTGGGGTTGTATATGTAGGATGTGGGGTTGTATAGGTAGGATGTGGGGTTGTATAGGTAGGGTGTGGGGTTGTGCAGGCTATAAGTACCTAGGCACTACATGAACATATCAGCAAACAAAGGAAGCCAGACACATACCCATGACCATGTTAACCAGAGTACCACTACCACCACCAACATCAATAAGGATGGACTCCTCAGGATAGAACCCTCGTAAACAAGCACAAACACTTAACAAGAACAAACGAGACAAACACACCAGAGATCTGGGAGATACACAGCTGAGTGTCTACACCATGACAAACCAAGCCTGGAAAACATACAAGACAAACCGTTTATTACGCACACAAACCTCTTCAGGAACTTGAGAATGGGAATAACTTCAGAGCTTGAATACAAAGAGGAAAAACACTGTGGCACGAAACTGTTTTTCATCAGACGGTGTGTGATAAAGTGAGTACATGTATGACTTAAGAAATCGTAATGACACGATTGCAAATAAACCATACCCCCGGCATTACGATTTCTTAAGTCATGTTGACGGCAGTGAAGGGACTTGAGCTAGAGCTCGTCACGGCCACGCTAGCTGGAGATTCGTCTGTAAAAACTTGCATTTGTGGTCACAGTGGTGGCTGTGCTAACCTTCCTATGGTGTAGAAATATACCTAGTTGGATGAATCTTATTGTGGCTAGCTGGTCTAGTGGCTAACGCGACGGGCTGGAGTTTTGAGACTCTCTGACCGCGGGTTCAATCCCGGCCGGGGGTATGGAGTACATGTATTACTGTGGTATAAACCTTGGTAATAAATACCCAGGACCGAAACGTTTTCTAATAAATATGTTATAGTGTTTGCTTACGTGTCTTTCTAAACCATGTATTACTGTACACACCAGCAACACAACATGACACATGTTCCAAGGAAAAGTGCAAAATAAATTAAGAGAATTGAGAGAGACAACTGACCCCTGGAAACACCAGTAGGGGAGTAGAATAATGTCAGAATAACTGGGTAAGTTCAATCTAACGAGTAGAACTAGGTGAGGTCTCCACAGAGAAACGGAGAAGAATCCTTCCTCCGTAAGCCATGCCTGTTGTAAGAAGCGACTAAAATGCCGGGAGCAAAGAGCTAGTAACCTTTTATCCTGTATAAATTACTAAATGTAAAAAGTAGAAACTTAAAAAAAAAAAAACTCGCTGAATACACAAGTGAGTGATTGTTTACACAAATAACCCGCACATAGGAGAGAGGAGCTTACCACGATGTTTCGGTCCGACTTGGACCATTTACAAAGTCACAAGTTGGTTGGTTGGTTAATGAGGTTTAAATTGTATCAACTACACTAGGGTCGTTAAGCTTGCACGCAACCTTAATATCACCTGAGAATACTTTAATCCTTAAAATATGGATTAACGTAAACTCTCAGTATTTATACGTTGTGAGAAACACACCCCTGGGTGTGTATACATCAGTGGCCACTTTATTAGGTACACCTTTCTAGTACTGGGCAGGGTCACCCTTTGCCCCCAGAACAGCCTGTATTCTTGTTGTTATGGATTCAACAAGGTGTTGGAAGCATTCGTCAGAGATCCTGGTCAATGTTGACATGATATACTCACACAGTTGCCGCAGATTTGTTGGCTGCACACTGATGCTCTGAATCTTCTGTTCCACCACATTCCAAAGGTTTACACTAAATTCTGACACTAACATCGGCATGTCGCAGCAGAAATGGGGATTCATCAGACCTAGTGACGTTTTTCCAATCTTCAACTGTCCAGTTTTGATGAGCCAGTGTCCACTGTAACCTCAGTTTCCTGCTCTTAGCTGACAGGAGTGGAACCCAGTGTGGCCTTCTGCTGCTGAGTCCCATCCACTTCAAAGTTTAACGTGTTGTGCGTTCAGAGATGATCTTCTTCTGCATACCACTGTTGTAACACATGGTTATTTGAATTACTGTCACCTTCCTGTCAGCTTGAACCAGTCTGGCTATTCTCCTCTGACCTCTCTCATTATCAAGGCGTTTTCGCCCACAAAACTGCTGCTCACTCATGTTTTGTGTTCTTCACACCATTCTCTGTAAACACTAGAAACAGTCGTGGGTGAAAATCCCAGATCACCAGTTACTCAGATAATCAAACCACTTCGTCTGTCTGGCACCAACAATCATTCCACAGTCAAAGTCACTTCGATCATATTTCTTCCCCACTCTGAAGTTCAGTCTGAACAACTGATCATGATCATGTCTACAAGCTTTTAGATATTGATGTGCTGCCACGTGATTGATTAGATATTTGCATTAACGAGCAGATGCACATACAGGTGTGCCTAATAAAGTAGAAACTGAGTGCTGACGTCCTGTGTGTTTACAGGTAACTACAGGTGTTCCTGTGTGTTTACAGGTGACTACCTGGAGGGTGTTCCTGTGTGTTTACAGGTGACTACCTGGAGGGTGTTCCTGTGTGTTTACAGGTGACTACCTGGAGGGTGTTCCTGTGTGTTTACAGGTGACTACCTGGAGGGTGTGCCTGTGTGTTTATAGGTGACTACCTGGAGGGTGTGCCTGTGTGTTTACAGGTGACTACCTGGAGGGTGTGCCTGTGTGTTTATAGGTGACTACCTGGAGGGTGTGCCTGTGTGTTTATAGGTGACTACCTGGAGGGTGTGCCTGTGTGTTTACAGGTGACTACCTAGAGGGTGTTCCTGTGTGTTTACAGGTGACTGCCTGGAGGGTGTTCCGGGGGTCAACGCCCCTGCGGCCCGGTCCTTGACAATGAAACAAGAAACACCATAAATCACAACAATGGGAAAGTGTCAACTAAGATAAATATCTTAATCACCAAACTCGTGTAGACCAACAACACAAGTAGTGAAGACTCGATCCACCGTCCAGTCATGGTGAGGCAGACACGCTACCTGTCTGTACTCGCATCAACCAGAGAGAGACATATACAGCTTCCAGTAATCACAGTGCTCTACTACCTTCAAAATACTGGAGTGAACCAACAGTGGTTGAACAGTTGAGGCAGTGATACTGTCAGGCAAAAAAACACTAAGTGGCTGCAGGTAATCAATCCATTATGTATGCAATTATTATCGAGAGAGAGAGAGAGAGAGAGAGAGAGAGAGAGAGAGAGAGAGAGAGAGAGAGAGAGAGAGAGAGAGAGAGAGAGAGAGAGAGAGAGAGAGAGAGAGAGAGAATACAACAATATTCATAAGAAAACAAGAGAACTTTACAAGAAATTTTAATAAGCTTAAACGAGGCTCCCACATCCAAGATAGTGAGAAACACAATTCTTCACATCCACAATTCTACCAGAGTCGTAACTGTCAGTCTCACAATTCAGACTAGAGACAGACACAATTGTACAAATCCACTAGTCCAGCAGCGTCATCAGAGCCAGGTGGGTGGATGGCGCAGCAGCACCAACGTTCAGCCAAATTCACAAAGTCTGTATTGAAACACACACACAGGAGATTTTGGTGCCAGATATTGAGAAAATCTGGACCACCGTGGATAACATGCGGATTTTCTCCCTGCCAGCCTCCCTGTTGTTGTGGTCTCCCTGCCAGCCTCCCTGTTGCTGTGGTCTCCCTGCCAGCCTCCCTGTTGTTGTGGTCTCCCTGCCAGCCTCCCTGTTGTTGTGGTCTCCCTGCCAGCCTCCCCGTTGTTGTGGTCTTCCTGCCAGCCTCCCTGTTGTTGTGGTCTCCCTGCCAGCCTCCCTGTTGTTGTGGTTTCCCTGCCAGCCTCCCTGTTGTTGTGGTCTCCCTGCCAGCCTCCCTGATGTTGTGGTCTCCCTGCCAGCCTCCCTGTTGTTGTGGTCTCCCTGCCAGCCTCCCTGTTGTTGTGGTCTCCCTGCCAGCATCCCTGTTGTTGTGGTCTCCCTGCCAGCCTCCCTGTTGTTGTGGTCTCCCTGCCAGCCTCCTGTTGTTGTGGTCTCCCTGCCAGCCTCCCTGTTATTGTGGTCTCCCTGCCAGCCTCCCTGTTGTTGTGGTCTCCCTGCCAGCCTCCCTGTTGTTGTGGTCTCCCTGCCAGCCTCCCTGTTGTTGTGGTCTCCCTCCCAGCCTCCCTGTTGTTGTGGTCTTCCTGCCAGCCTCCCTGTTGTTGTGGTCTTTCTCCCAGCCTCCCTGTTGTTGTGGTCTCCCTTCCAGCCTCCCTGTTGTTGTGGTCTCCCTTCCAGCCTCCCTGTTGTTGTGGTCTCCCTGCCAGCCTCCCTGTTGTTGTGGTCTCCTTCCAGCCTCCCTGTTGTTGTGGTCTCCCTGCCAGCCTCCCTGTTGTTGTCTCCCTCCCAGCCTCCCTGTTGTTGCGGTCTCCCTGGCAGCCTTCCTGTCCTTGTGGTCTCCTTGCCAGCCTCCCTGTTGTTGTGGTCTCCCTGCCAGCCTCCCTGTTGTTGTGGTCTCCCTGCCAGCCTCCCTGTTGTTGTGGTCTCCCTCAGAGCCTCCCTGTTGTTGTGGTCTCCCTGCCAGCCTCCCTGTTGTTGTGGTCTCCCTGCCAGCCTCCCTGTTGTTGTGGTCTCCCTGCCAGCCTCCCTGTCCTTCTGGTCTCCCTACCAGCCTCCCTGTTGTTGAGGTCTCCCTGCCAGCCTCCCTGTTGTTGTGGTCTCCCTGCCAGCCTCCCTGTCCTTCTGGTCTCCCTACCAGCCTCCCTGTTGTTGAGGTCTCCCTGCCAGCCTCCCTGCTGTTGTGGTCTCCCTGCCAGCCTCCCTGCTGTTGTGGTCTCTCTGCCAGCCTCCCTGTTGTTGTAGTCTCCTGCCAGCCTCTCTGTTGTTGTAGTCTCCCTGCCAGCCTCCCTGTTGTTGTGGTCTCCCTGCCAGCCTCCCTGTTGTTGTGTTCTCCCTCCCAGCCTCCCTGTTGTTGTGGTCTCCCTGCCAGCCTCCTTGTTGTTGTGGTCTTCCTGCCAGCCTCCCTGTTGTTGTGGTCTCCCTGCCAGCCTCCCTATTGTTGTGTTCACCCTGCCAGCCTCCCTGTTGTGTTCTCCCTGCCAGCCTCCCTGTTGTTGTGTTCTCCCTGCCAGCCTCCCTGTTGTTGTGATCTCCTTGCCAGCCTCCCTGTTGTTGTGTTCTCCCTGCCAGCCTCCTTGTTGTTGTGTTCTCCCTGCCAGCCTCCCTGTTGTTGTGTTCTCCCTGCCAGCCTCCTTGTTGTTGTGTTCTCCCTGCCAGCCTCCCTGCTGTCGTGTTCTCCCAGCTAGCTTTCCTGCTGTTGTGTTCTCCCTGCCAGCCTCCCTGTTTTCTCCCTGCCAGCTTCCCTGTTGTTTTCTCCTTGCCAGCCTCCCTGTTGTTGCTGTCTCCCTGCCAGCTTCCCTGCTGTTGTGTTCTCCCTGCCAGTTTTCCTGCTGTCGTATTCTCCCAGCCAGCTTTCCTCCTGTTGTGCTCTCCCTGCCACCCTCCCCATTATATACCTTTGATAGGATCCGAGATTTTTTCTATTCCCGGAGCCCGGCCATGGGTCAGGCTTCTTTGGTGTTTGTCTGATCAACCAGGCTGTTGCTGCTGGTGGCCCGCTGCTCCACATATCCGTTACATCCTGGTTGATCTGGCACTCTATATGTTATACTGTGGGAACACCAGCAGTGTATCACTACACTATACTATATGTTTCCCTGTCATATTCCATCACACAGAATGGTTTACAAATATGAGGCAATGGAATGTGTCAGCCTGAACTGGGTGACTTCAGTAGTGTGATGATGATATTGTCAAACATTCCACTATGGTTCAGTAGCTACGACAACTTCAGTAGTGTGATGATGATATTGTCAAACATTCCACTATGGTTCAGTAGCTACGACAACTTCAGTACTGTGATGATGATATTGTCAAACATTCCACTATGGTTCAGTAGCTACGACAACTTCAGTAGTGATGATGATATTGTCAAACATTCCACTATGGTTCAGTAGCTACGACAACTTCAGTAGTGTGATGATGATATTGTCAAACATTCCACTATGGTTCAGTAGCTACGACAACTTCAGTAGTGATGATGATATTGTCAAACATTCCACTATGGTTCAGTAGCTACGACAACTTCAGTAGTGTGATGATGATATTGTCAAACATTCCACTATGGTTCAGCAGCTACGACACTGCACTATGTCTTCAATAACTAAGTCAGCTTCAAAGGTTACCCTCCAGCAGTGCCTGAGTTGCTACTTGGAGTGGTGGGAGGGAGGGAGTGAGAGTGGCAGAGAATGATGACTGAGAAATCAGGTCAAGTTGTGGACACTAATGAAGCAACATTGACTCGCCTGCCAGCTCTGATCTCTAATTTACCTGACGTAATTAAGTAATAATTGTTTTAGACCCCCGAGATCACTCGCCGCATCCGACCTGGGTCAGGTGCGTCTACAGAACGTGCAACACCTCTGTTCTACATCTGAAAGGCCTGCAACTCAACACTTAACAAGTGCTTCTACAACATAAACACCATCTGTCATTTCTTCTAGAAAACAAGCAACACCTGTCTCTCCTACAACACCCTACAAAATTGCCACTGCTTCTACAAGATGACCAAGACCTCTCTGTCTTCTTATACATCACCCTACAACACGCGTCTCTTGCTTCTGCAAACTCTACAAGTCATGGGTCACAGTTTGCTTGGCAGTGACCTTTTTCAACAGTGGTGAAATACCACCTAACCTAGCCTAACCTAACTTAGCCTAACCTAGCCTAACCTAGCTTAGCCTAACCTAACTTAGCCTAACTTAAATAACAAAAAGGCACAATACCGTGACTGGAACGATACACAAATAACCCGCACATAAAAGAGAGAAGCTTACGACGACGTTTCGGTCCGACTTGGACCATTGACAAAGTCACACTGTGACTCTGTCAATGGTCCAAGTCAGACCGAAACGTCGTCGTAAGCTTCTCTCTTTTATGTGCGGGTTATTTGTGTATAGCCTAACCTAACTTAGCCTAACCCAGCCTAAACTAACTTAACCTAACTTAGCCTAACTTAACGTAACCAAACGTATTCTAACCTAATCAAACGTAACCTAACCTAACCAAATGTAATCTAACCTAACCTAACCAAAAGTAACGTAACGTAACCAAACACTGACGCTATTACCCTCAAGTTATGCCCGCTATAACCCGTTAAACCAAAGTTACGGAGGCCTACCTCGCTGACTGCAAAATACTGTTAAATGAATTCACATCGTCCTTGTGATGGTCATCCTGGGAATGAGGTGGCAGGAGGAGGTAAGAACAAGTGGGGGGAGAGCTAGAGAAAAGAGGGAGACAATGTAGAATAGGAAGTGAAGAGTGGAAAGGGAGAGAGGAAATAGAGAAGACGAAGTGGAAAGAGGGAGTAAACGAAAATAGGGAAAAAGTGGAAAGAGAGGAGGAAGTGGAAAGAGAATATGTAGAGAATAATTGAAAAGAGAGAAGGGTGAGAGGAAGTAGAGAAGATGGTTGAAAAGGAAATAGGAGGAACTGTGAAGAGAATTAGAAAATGCAAACATAGAATGGAGATGAAAAACAAAAGGATGGAGAGAGAGTGAGAGAGAGAGAGAGAGAGAGAGAGAGAGAGAGAGAGAGAGAGAGAGGAGAGAGAAGGAGGAGAGAAGAGAGAGAGAGGAGAGAGAGAGAGAGAGAGAGAGAGAGAGAGAATGAAAAGACGAAGAGTAGTAGAAAGCTAAAGAAATGGACGTGGAGAAGGATGAGAGACGGACAAACAAGGAGACAGAGGGAAGAGGTGGATAAAACAAAGGGGACAGAAAACACGAGGGGAAGAGATGCAAGTGATGTAAACAAAGCAGAGAGAGGTGATGTCTTGAGTATTAAAATCTGTAGTTATACACAACCTGGCAATGGGAGATAATAAGGTTTGATCCAAGGAATGAGAGGGTGGCTGCAACTCTTCACCTGCAACAGCCTGGTTGTCCATGTTATCAAGAATGAAGCCGTCTAAGACCTGATCGTACAGGTATATAACAGGTACATCTCTAGCCACGGGAACAACAGGTAAAGAACGGTAGTTACCTGTGTGAGAGTAACACACACACACACACACACACACACACACACACACACACACACACACATACATACATACACTTAAGAAGAGGTACGATAAGGATCTTGAAGCAGGTAGTGAACCTAGTAACGACCAGAGATGGGGCCAGGAGCTACCAATGGACCCCTGCAACCACATACAAGTATGCAGATGAGCGCACACACACACACACACACACACACACACACACACACACACACACACACACACACACACACACACACACACACACACACAGGAATCGGAATAGCCTAGCAAGTGAGGTAGTGGAGGCAGGAACCATACATAGCTTTAAGATGAGGTATGATAAAGCTCATGGAGCAGGGAGAGAGAGAACCTAGTAGCACTCGGTGAAGAGGCGGGGCCAGGAGCTATGAATCGACCCCTGCAACCACATATAGGTGAGTACACACACAAGCCAGGGCCTCCCACAAGCATCATAACATCTAGCTGAAGGTGACACACACGAGGAAAGAATGTACTGGGAAGAACTGGTGCAGAGATGATGCTGGGAAGGAGAGAGAGAAAAACAGGGACGGTAGTGAAGAGTTATGGGGAGTGGAAGGGTGGTAAGGCACGAGGGAGTAGAGAAGAGAGAGGAAAGGGAAAAGGTAAACGGTAGAAGGGAATGGATAATATAGAGAGGAAGCGAGAAGTACAATGGGAGTGAAAGCTAAATGAAAGGAAGAGATGAGAATTAATGGGTAAAGTTAGAATTGAAGGGAGAAGTTAAGAGTGGAAGGGAAAAGTTGGAATAAAGTTGGGAAGGTAGAAGGGAAGGAAGATGAAAATTATCAACATTACACAAGTGACAAAAGTCAATCTTCACCACGTAAACAATTACCAAACAAACAAATCTCCAGCTTAATAATAAACAACTTTGTCTACCTTAACATATTCCACTCTCACCTCCCCACTTTACTAGTTCTGACTAAGTAACAAACACTAGCGGCAGTCGTAAACTCTTCTGACTAAGTAACAAACACTAGCGGCAGTCGTAAACTCTTCTAAGTAACAAACACTAGCGGCAGTCGTAAACTCTTCTAAGTAACAACACTAGCGGCAGTCGTAAACTCTTCTGACTAAGTAACAAACACTAGCGGCAGTCGTAAACTCTTCTAAGTAACAAACACTAGCGGCAGTCGTAAACTCTTCTAAGTAACAAACACTAGCGGCAGTCGTAAACTCTTCTGACTAAGTAACAAACACTAGCGGCAGTCGTAAACTCTTCTGACTAAGTAACAAACACTAGCGGCAGTCGTAAACTCTTCTAAGTAACAAACACTAGCGGCAGTCGTAAACTCTTCTGACTAAGTAACAAACACTAGCGGCAGTCATAAACTCTTCTAAGTAACAAACACTAGCGGCAGTCGTAAACTCTTCTAAGTAACAAACACTAGCGGCAGTCGTAAACTCTTCTAAGTAACAAACACTAGCGGCAGTCGTAAACTCTTCTAAGTAACAAACACTACCGGCAGTCGTAAACTCTTCTGACTAAGTAACAAACACTAGCGGCACTCGTAAACTCTTCTGACTAAGTAACAAACACTACCGGCAGTCGTAAACTCTTCTAAGTAACAAACACTAGCGGCAGTCGTAAACTCTTCTGACTAAGTAACAAACACTAGCGGCAGTCGTAAACTCTTCTAAGTAACAAACACTAGCGGCAGTCGTAAACTCTTCTAAGTAACAAACACTACCGGCAGTCGTAAACTCTTCTGACTAAGTAACAAACACTAGCGGCAGTCGTAAACTCTTCTGACTAAGTAACAAACACTAGCGGCAGTCGTAAACTCTTCTGACTAAGAAACAAACACTAGCGGCAGTCGTAAACTCTTCTGATTAAGTAACAAACACTAGCGGCAGTCGTAAACTCTTCTGACTAAGTAACAAACACTAGCGGCAGTCGTAAACTCTTCTAAGTAACAAACACTAGCGGCAGTCGTAAACTCTTCTGACTAAGTAACAAACACTAGAGGCAGTCGTAAACTCTTCTAAGTAACAAACACTAGCGGCAGCCGTAAACTCTTCTGACTAAGTAACAAACACTAGCGGCAGTCGTAAACTCTTCTGACTAAGTAACAAACACTAGCGGCAGCCGTAAATTCTTCTGACTAAGTAACAAACACTAGTGGCAGCCGTAAACTCTTCTGACTAAGTAACAAACACTAGCGGCAGCCGTAAACTCTTCTGACTAAGTAACAAACACTAGCGGCAGTCGTAAACTCTTCTGACTAAGTAACAAACACTACGGCAGCCGTAAACTCTTCTGACTAAGTAACAAACACTAGCGGCAGCCGTAAACTCTTCTGACTAAGTAACAAACACTAGCGGCAGCCGTAAACTCTTCTGACTAAGTAACAAACACTAGCGGCAGCCGTAAACTCTTCTGACTAAGTAACAAACACTAGCGGCAGCCGTAAACTCTTCTGACTAAGTAACAAACACTAGCGGCAGTCGTAAACTCTTCTGACTAAGTAACAAACACTAGCGGCAGCCGTAAACTCTTCTGACTAAGTAACAAACACTAGCGGCAGCCGTAAACTCTTCTGACTAAGTAACAAACACTAGCGGCAGCCGTAAACTCTTCTGACTAAGTAACAAACACTAGCGGCAGCCGTAAACTCTTCTGACTAAGTAACAAACACTAGCGGCAGCCGTAAACTCTTCTGACTAAGTAACAAACACTAGCGGCAGTCGTAAACTCTTCTGACTAAGTAACAAACACTACAGGCAGCCGTAAACTCTTCTGACTAAGTAACAAACACTAGCGGCAGCCGTAAACTCTTCTGACTAAGTAACAAACACTAGCGGCAGCCGTAAACTCTTCTGACTAAGTAACAAACACTAGAGGCAGCCGTAAACTCTTCTGACTAAGTAACAAACACTAGCGGCAGCCGTAAACTCTTCTGACTAAGTAACAAACACTACCGGCAGCCGTAAACTCTAGGCATTTGTAAACAATCTAACAATTCTACCAAACTATCTAACAAGTGATTTTCACATTGATAAATTACAACCAACTAGGGGCGGATCTACTGTCAAACTAATGATGGTTAAGCTTCAGGGCCCTTAATCCCGGAAGGCCCCTAATCCCAGAGGGCCCCCAGAACCGACTTCAGTCCACAGTGCTTAAACCATACCCCCGGCCGGGATTGAACCCGCGGTCATAGAGTCTCAAAACTCCAGACCGTCGCGTTAGCCACTAGACCAGCTAGCCACAATAAGATTCATCCAACTAGGTATATTTCTACACTCCTATGTGCCGGTTATCTGTGTAGAAATATACCTAGTTGGATGAATCTTATTGTGGCTAGCTGGTCTAGTGGCTAACGCGACGGGCTGGAGTTTTGAGACTCTATGACCGCGGGTTCAATCCCGGCCGGGGGTATGGTTTATTTGCAATCGTGTCATTACGATTTCTTGAGTCACAGTGCTTAAATATTTAGGCTCTACTGTATGAGAAGGGGTTACAAAGGGGCCCCCACA
>NC_069496.1:10930564-10963064 GCF_026875155.1 Cherax quadricarinatus
TCACCACAATCACCACTATGCTACCAGTAGTCACCACAATCACCACTATACCACCAGCAGTCACCACAATCACCACTATGCTACCACTAGTCACCACAATCACCACTATACCACCAGCAGTCACCACAATCACCACTATGCTACCAGCAGTCACCACAATCACCACTATACCACCAGCAGTCACCACAATCACCACTATGCTACCACTAGTCACCACAATCACCACTATACCACCAGCAGTCACCACAATCACCACTATGCTACCAGCAGTCACCACTATACCACCAGCAGTCACTACAATCGCCACTATACCGCCAACAGTCACTATAGTCACCACAACTACCACTATATCATCAGCAGTCACCGCTGTGCCACCAGCAGTCACCACAATCACCACTGTGCCACCAGCAGTCACCACTATACTACTAGCAGTCCCCACTATGCTACCAGCAGTACTCACAATCACCACTGTGCCACCAGCAGTCACCACTATGCTACCAGTAGTCCCCACAATCACCACTATGCCACCAGCAGTCACCACTATGCTACCAACAGTCACCACAATCACCACTGTGCCATCAGCAGTCACCACTATGCTACCAGTAGTCCCCACAAACACCACTATGCCACCAGCAGTCACCACTGTGCTACCAACAGTCACACTATACCACCAGCAGTCACCACAATACCCTACAACCCAGCTGTCACCATCCATCACCACTATGCCACCAGCAGTCACCACAATATCCTACAACCCAGCTGCCACCATCAATCACCACTATACCACCAGCAGTCACCACTGTGCCACCAGCAGTCACCACAATCACCACTGTGCCACCAGCAGTCACCACTATACTACTAGCGGTCACCACAATCACCACTATGCTACCAGCAGTCCCCACAATCACCACTGTGCCACCAGCAGTCACCATTATGCTACCAGTAGTCCCCACAATCACCACTATGCCACCAACAGTCACCACTATGCTACCAACAGTCACCACAATCACCAATGTGTCACCAGCAGTCACCACAATATCCTACAACCCAGCAGCCACCATCAATCACCACTATGTCACCAGCAGTCACCACAATATCCTACAACCCAGCAGCCACCATCAATCACCACTACACGTCGGACATCTCACATCCTCCTGGCCTCCTTGATATTCCACACACTACTAAACCTTTACCAAGACAACTACATTTCCCTCACCTCCTTCCTACTTCCCCCTTTTACTTCCTATATCTCCCTCCTACCTTTTTTTCCTCCCTTCCTTCTACTACTACTCATTTCCCTCACATTTCTTCCAAACTACTACCCTTTCTCCTCCTCTTCCTCTTCTCTCTCTCTCTCTCTCTCTCTCTCTCTCTCTCTCTCTCCAAAATAAGGTCTAAAATAGACCTTATTTTGTGTATTCCCTGATGGGTATGAGAAAAACATAGATGATAATATACACATGGAAGATGCTGGAGGGACTGGTTCCAAATCTGCACCCTGAAATTACTGTTTATAAGAGCAAGATTATTATTATTATTATAATCAAGGGGAAGCGCTAAACCCGTAGGATTATACAGCGCCTGGGAGGGATGTGGAAGGCATTCAGGCTTAATTCGGGGAACTGGAGCACAGATCCAATTCCCTAAATCAAGAGCCCCTCACCAACATCAAGGAACCTTCCCTGAGGGGTATAAGAGCAAGAGGCCCAACAGATGGTGCAAAATAAACCAATGGAAATCAGTAAAGCAATAGATGCGATAAAAACAAACTCGATAAGCATAAAGGGACCAAGACTCTTCAATGTAATCACTCCCTTAGCCTAGATTAAGATGTTAGCGACTTCTACCCCAACAACAGCCTGCTCAAGCAGGCTACTGTTGGTGTAGACAGTTGCTCCAGCAGGCTGTTGGTGGTCGTAGACAGTTGCTCCTGCAGGCTGTTGGTGGTGGTAGACAGCTGTTCCAGCAGGCTGTTGTTGGTGGTAGACAGTTGCTCAAGCAGGCTGATATTGGTGGTAGCCAGCTCCTAAACCACCTGCCTCATAGAGGGCAGCTGGCAGACAGCAACTGCCTCAACCAATCCAGCTAGACAGCAATTGCCTCAACCACTCCAGCTAGACAGCAACTGCCTCAACCACTCCAGCTAGACAGCAACTGCTTCAACCACTCCAGCTAGACAGAAACTGCCTCAACCATTCCAGCTAGACAGCAACTGCCTCAACCAATCCAGCTAGACAGCAACTGCCTCAACCAATCCAGCTAGACAGCAACTGCCTCAACCACTCCAGCTAGACAGCAACTGCCTCAACCACTCCAGCTAGACAGCAACTGCCTCAACCAATCCAGCTAGACAGCAACTGCCTCAACCAATCCAGCTAGACAGCAACTGCCTCAACCACTCCAGCTAGACAGCAACTGCCTCAACCACTCCAGCTAGACAGCAACTGCCTCAACCACTCCAGCTAGACAGCAACTGCCTCAACCACTCCAGCTAGACAGCAGCCGGCAGACAGCAACTGCCTCAACCACTCCAGCTAGACAGCTACTGCCTCAACCACTCCAGCTAGACAGCAACTGCCTCAACCACTCCAGCTAGACAGCAGCCGGCAGACAGCAACTGCCTCAACCACTCCAGCTAGACAGCAACTGCCTCAACCACTCCAGCTAGACAGCAACTGCCTCAACCACTCCAGCTAGACAGCAACTGCCTCAACCACTCCAGCTAGACAGCAACTGCCTCAACCACTCCAGCTAGACAGCAACTGCCTCAACCACTCCAGCTAGACAGGAACTGCCTCAACCACTCCAGCTAGACAGCAACTGCCTCAACCAATCCAGCTAGACAGCAACTGCCTCAACCAATCCAGCTAGACAGCAACTGCCTCAACCACTCCAGCTAGACAGCAACTGCCTCAACCAATCCAGCTAGACAGCAACTGCCTCAACCACTCCAGCTAGACAGCAACTGCCTCAACCACTCCAGCTAGACAGCAACTGCCTCAACCACTCCAGCTAGACAGCAACTGTCTCAACCAATCCAGCTAGACAGCAACTGCCTCAACCACTCCAGCTAGACAGCAACTGCCTCAACCACTCCAGCTAGACAGCAACTGCCTCAACCACTCCAGCTAGACAGCAACTGCCTCAACCACTCCAGCTAGACAGGAACTGCCTCAACCACTCCAGCTAGACAACAACTGCCTCAACCAATCCAGCTAGACAGCAACTGCCTCAACCAATCCAGCTAGACAGCAACTGCCTCAACCACTCCAGCTAGACAGCAACTGCCTCAACCACTCCAGCTAGACAGCAACTGCCTCAACCACTCCAGCTAGACAGCAACTGCCTCAACCACTCCAGCTAGACAGCAGCCGGCAGACAGCAACTGCCTCAACCACTCCAGCTAGACAGCAACTGCCTCAACCACTCCAGCTAGACAGCAACTGCCTCAACCACTCCAGCTAGACAGCAACTGCCTCAACCACTCCAGCTAGACAGCAACTGTCTCAACCAATCCAGCTAGACAGCAACTGCCTCAACCACTCCAGTTAGACAGCAACTGCCTCAACCACTCCAGCTAGACAGCAACTGCTTCAACCACTCCAGCTAGACAGAAACTGCCTCAACCAATCCAGCTAGACAGCAACTGCCTCAACCAATCCAGCTAGACAGCAACTGCCTCAACCACTCCAGCTAGACAGCAACTGCCTCAACCACTCCAGCTAGACAGCAACTGCCTCAACCACTCCAGCTAGACAGCAACTGCCTCCACCCCTCCAGCTAGACAGCAGCCGGCAGACAGCAACTGCCTCAACCACTCCAGCTAGACAGCTACTGCCTCAACCACTCCAGCTAGACAGCAACTGCCTCAACCACTCCAGCTAGACAGCAGCCGGCAGACAGCAACTGCCTCAACCACTCCAGCTAGACAGCAACTGCCTCAAGCACTCCAGCTAGACAGCAACTGCCTCAAGCACTCCAGCTAGACAGCAACTGCCTCAACCACTCCAGCTAGACAGCAACTGCCTCAACCACTCCAGCTAGACAGCAACTGCCTCAACCACTCCAGCTAGACAGCAGCCGGCAGACAGCAACTGCCTCAACCACTCCAGCTAGACAGCAACTGCCTCAATCACTCCAGCTAGACAGCAGCCGGCAGACAGCTACTGCCTCCACCACTCCAACTTCTACAGAACTAAAAAAACAATTATAATTAAAAACCCAGTTAAACCACGCTGGGAAAAACCTATGCAGTAACTGTTGAATGTGTATAAGTGGAGGGTGTTGAGGCCGACCTCCCTGGAGGCCACATTCTGGCAAAACTGTTGTATATAACACAAAGAGTTCAACTAGGAGAGCGTAGGTGGGTCCTGGTTCTACGCTGCTTCCCTCTGAAGTTGTAACTTGTCTCTATACCTGTTAATACACTTCTCTGTACACAAACATTGAAGCTTGATAGCTTAATACACTTCTCTGTACACAAACATTGAAGCTTGATAGCTTAATACGCTTCTCTGTACACAAACATTGAAGCTTGATAGCTTAATACGCTTCTCTGTACACAAATATTGAAGCTTGATAGCTTAATACCTTCTCTGTACACAAACATTGAAGTTGATAGCTTAATACGCTTCTCTGTACACAAACATTGAAGCTTGATAGCTTAATACACTTCTCTGTACACAAACATTGAAGCTTGATAGCTTAATACGCTTCTCTGTACACAAACATTGAAGCTTGATAGCTTAATACACTTCTCTGTACACAAACATTGAAGCTTGATAGCTTAATACGCCTCTCTGTACACAAACATTGAAGCTTGATAGCTTAATACGCTTCTCTGTACACAAACATTGAAGCTTGATAGCTTAATACACTTCTCTGTACACAAACATTGAAGCTTGATAGCTTAATACACTTCTCTGTACACAAACATTGAAGCTTGATAGCTTAATACACTTCTCTGTACACAACATTGAAGCTTGATAGCTTAATACACTTCTCTGTACACAAACATTGAAGTTGATAGCTTAATACGCTTCTCTGTACACAAACATTGAAGCTTGATAGCTTAATACGCTTCTCTGTACACAAACATTGAAGCTTGATAGCTTAATACGCTTCTCTGTACACAAACATTGAAGCTTGATAGCTTAATACGCTTCTCTGTACACAAACATTGAAGCTTGATAGCTTAATACACTTCTCTGTACACAAACATTGAAGCTTGATAGCTTAATACGCTTCTCTGTACACAAACATTGAAGCTTGATAGCTTAATACACTTCTCTGTACACAAACATTGAAGCTTGATAGCTTAATACGCTTCTCTGTACACAAACATTGAAGCTTGATAGCTTAATACACTTCTCTGTACACAAACATTGAAGCTTGATAGCTTTAATACGCTTCTCTGTACACAAACATTAAAGCTTGAATAGCTTAATACGCTTCTCTGTACAAAAAAACATTGAAGCTTGATAGCTTAATACACTTCTCTGTACACAAACATTGAAGCTTGATAGCTTAATACACTTCTCTGTACACAAACATTGAAGCTTGATAGCTTAATACACTTCTCTGTACACAAACATTGAAGCTGATAGCTTAATACACTTCTCTGAAACACAAACATTGAAGCTTGATAGCTTAATACACTTCTCTGTACACAACATTGAAGCTTGATAGCTTAATACGCTTCTGTACACAAACATTGAAGCTTGATAGCTTAATACGCTTCTCTGTACAAAAAACATTGAAGCTGATAGCTTAATACGCTTCTCTGTACACAAACATTGAAGCTTGATAGCTTAATACGCTTCTCTGTACACAAATATTGAAGCTTGATAGATTAATACGCTTCTCTGTACACAAACATTGAAGCTTGATAGCTTAATACGCTTCTCTGTACACCAAATATGAAGCTTGATAGCTTAATACGCTTCTCTGTACACAAACATTGAAGCTTGATAGCTTAATACGCTTCTCTGTACACAAACATTGAAGCTTGATAGCTTAATACGCTTCTCTGTACACAAACATTGAAGCTTGATAGCTTAATACGCTTCTCTGTACACAAACATTGAAGCTTCATAGCTTAATACGCTTCTCTGTACACAAACATCGAAGCTTGATAGCTATAATACGCTTCTCTGTACACAAACATTGAAGCTTGATAGCTTAATACGCTTCTCTGTACACAAACATCGAAGCTTGATAGCTTAATACGCTTCTCTGTACACAAACATTGAAGCTTGATAGCTTAATACGCTTCCTCTGTACACAAACATTGAAGCTTGATAGCTTAATACGCTTCTCTGTACACAAACATTGAAGCTTGATAGCTTAATACGCTTCTCTGTACACAAACATTGAAGCTTGATAGCTTAATACGCTTCTCTGTACACAAACATTGAAGCTTGATAGCTTAATACGCTTCTCTGTACACAACATTGAAGCATGATAGCTTAATACGCTTCTCTTACACAAACATTGAAGCTTGATAGCTTAATACGCTTCTCTCTGTACACAAACATGAAGCTTGATAGCTTAATCCCGTTTTCTCTGTACACAAACATTGAAGCTTGATAGCTTAATACGCTTCTCTGTACACAAACATTGAAGCTTGATAGCTTAATACGCTTCTCTTGTACACAAACATGAAGCTTGATAGCTTAATACGCTTCTCTGTACACAAACATTGAAGCTTGATAGCTTAATACGCTTCTCTGTACACAAACATTGAAGCTTGATAGCTTAATACGCTTCTCTGTACACAAACATTGAAGCTTGATAGTTTTAATACGCTTCTCTGTACACAAACATTGAAGCTTGATAGCTTAATACGCTTCTCTGTACACAAACATTGAAGCTTGAGAGCTTAATACGATTCTCTGTACACAAACATTGAAGCTTGATAGCTTAATACGCTTCTCTGTACACAAACATTGAAGCTTGATAGCTTAATTACGCTTCTCTGTACACAAACATTGAAGCTTGATAGCTTAATACGCTTCTCTGTACACAAACATTTGAAGCTTGATAGCTTAATACGCTTCTCTGTACACAAACATTGAAGCTTGATAGCTTAATACGCTTCTCTGTACACAAACATTGAAGCTTGATAGCTTAATACGCTTCTCTGTACACAAACATTGAAGCTTGATAGCTTAATACGCTTCTCTGTACACAAACATTGAAGCTTGATAGCTTAATACGCTTCTCTGTACACAAACATTGAAGCTTGATAGCTTAATACGCTTCTCTGTACACAAACATTGAAGCTTGATAGCTTAATACGCTTCTCTGTACACACCAGCATTGTTAGGAAAAAAATCCCTATAGATAAAAGTGGAAGGATGAATAAATGGTGGAGTAATATAAATGGTTGAATGTTTCTGTGATTCACGAAATCGTAATGACACGATTGCAAACAAACCATACCACGGATGGGGTTCTAACTCGCGCTAAGAGAGTCTCAAAACTCCAGTTGGACGAATCTTATTGAAGCTAGCTGGTCCAGTGGCTAACGCGACGGTCTGGAGTTTTGAGACTCGCTGATCGCTGGTTCAAACCCCATCCGTGGTATGGTTTGTTTGTAATCGTGTCATTACGATTTCGTGAGTCATGTTGACGGGTTTGAGGGGACTTGAGCTAGAGTTCGTCACGGCCACGCTAGCAGGAGATTCGTCTGTAAAAACTTGCATTTGTGGTCACAGTGGTGCCTATGCTGACCTTCCTATGGTGTAGAAATATACCTAATTGGACGAATCTTATTGAAGCTAGCTGGTCCAGTGGCTAACGCGACGATCTAGAATTTTGAGACTCTCTTACTACTGGTTCAAACCCCATCCATGGTATGGTTTGGTTGAATGCTGGTTGTGTACTGGAAGGGCATCGTTACCTCTCTAAACTCTCCCCTCCCCTCATCTAATTTCCACTCGATGGGAGTTAGCATGAGCCCAACGTAACATACTGGACATAACTTTCTGCTCCCACCAAGTCTATTAACATGGTTTCCACTCTTATCTTTGACTTGAATTAGGTATTTTAACGTAGTTTTTTTAAATCCTCACTATTTCTTTAAAAGGCCTCCTGTTTATCACGTGACTACTTGTCTGGGTTTTTCACGTTTACTAATTATTTTGGTTTAGAAAGACACGTAAGCAAACACTATAACATATTTATTAGAAAACGTTTCGGTCCTGGGACCTTGATCACTTCTAACATACAGAGGTAGAAAGACATTATATTATATTTCTACCTCTGTATGTTAGAAGTGATCAAGGTTCCAGGACCGAAAGGTGGTGTGCTGCACAAAGTTCTGCAGCACACCTCCATAGAGTGCACAAAGTTCTGCAGCACACCTCCATAGAGTGCACAAAGTCCTGCAGCACACCTCCATAGAGTGCACAAAGTTCTGCAGCACACCTCCATAGAGTGCACAAAGTCCTGCAGCACACCTCCATAGAGTGCACAAAGTTCTGCAGCACACCTCCATAGAGTGCACAAAGTTCTGCAGCACACCTCCATAGAGTGCACAAAGTCCTGCAGCACACCTCCATAGAGTGCACAAAGTCCTGCAGCACACCTCCATAGAGTGCACAAAGTCCTGCAGCACACCTCCATAGAGTGCACAAAGTTCTGCAGCACACCTCCATAGAGTGCACAAAGTCCTGCAGCACACCTCCATAGAGTGCACAAAGTCCTGCAGCACACCTCCATAGAGTGCACAAAGTCCTGCAGCACACCTCCATAGAGTGCACAAAGTCCTGCAGCAAACCTCCACAGAGTGCACAAAGTCCTGCAGCACACCTCCACAGAGTGCACAAAGTCCTGCAGCAAACCTCCACAGAGTGCACAAAGTCCTGCAGCACACCTCCACAGAGTGCACAAAGTCCTGCAGCACACCTCCACAGAGTGCACAAAGTAATGCAGCAAACCTCCACAGAGTACACAAAGTCCTGCAGCACACCTCCACAGAGTGCACAAAGTCCTGCAGCAAACCTCCACAGAGTGCACAAAGTCCTGCAGCAAACCTCCACAGAGTGCACAAAGTCCTGCAGCAAACCTCCACAGAGTGCACAAAGTCCTGCAGCAAACCTCCACAGAGTGCACAAAGTCCTGCAGCAAACCTCCACAGAGTGCACAAAGTTCTGCAGCAAACCTCCACAGAGTGCACAAAAGTCCTGCAGCACACCCCACAGAGTGCACAAAGTCCTGCAGCACACCTCCACAGAGTGCACAAAGTCCTGCAGCAAACCTCCACAGAGTGCACAAAGTCCTGCAGCACACCTCCACAGAGTGCACAAAGTCCTGCAGCACACCTCCACAGAGTGCACAAAGTCCTGCAGCAAACCTCCACAGAGTGCACAAAGTCCTGCAGCAAACCTCCACAGAGTGCACAAGTCCTGCAGCAACAACCTCCACAGAGTGCACAAAGTCCTGCAGCAAACCTCCACAGAGTGCACGAAGTCCTGCAGCAAACCTCCACAGAGTGCACAAAGTCCTGCAGCACACCTCACAGAGTGCACAAAGTCCTGCAGCAAACCTCCACAGAGTGCACAAAGTTCTGCAGCAAAAACCTCCACAGAGTGCACAAAGTCCTGCAGCAAACCTCCACAGAGTGCACAAAGTCCTGCAGCAAACCTCCACAGAGTGCACAAAGTCCTGCAGCAAACCTCCCACAGAGTGCACAAAGTCCTGCAGCAAACCTCCACAGAGTGCACAAAGTCCTGCAGCAAACCTCCACAGAGTGCACAAAGTCCTGCAGCAAACCTCCACGAGTGCACAAAGTCCTGCAGCAAACCTCCACAGAGTGCACAAAGTCCTGCAGCAAACCTCCACAGAGTGCACAAAGTCCTGCAGCAAACCTCCACAGAGTACACAAAGTCCTGCAGCAAACCTCCACAGAGTACACAAAGTCCTGCAGCACACCTCCACAGAGTACACAAAGTCCTGCAGCAAACCTCCACAGAGTACACAAAGTCCTGCAGCAAACCTCCACAGAGTGCACAAAGTCCTGCAGCAAACCTCCACAGAGTACACAAAGTCCTGCAGCAAACCTCCACAGAGTGCACAAAGTCCTGCAGCACACCTCCACAGAGTACACAAAGTCCTGCAGCAAACATCCACAGAGTGCACAAAGTCCTGGAGCAAACCTCCACAGAGTACACAAAGTCCTGGAGCAAACCTCCACAGAGTACACAAAGTCCTGGAGCAAACCTCCACAGAGTACACAAAGTCCTGCAGCACACCTCCACAGAGTACACAAAGTCCTGGAGCAAACCTCCACAGAGTACACAAAGTCCTGCAGCACACCTCCACAGAGTACACAAAGTCCTGGAGCAAACCTCCACAGAGTGCACAAAGTCCTGGAGCAAATCTCCACAGAGTGCACAAAGTCCAGGAGCAAACCTCCACAGAGTACACAAAGTCCTGCAGCAAATCTCCACAGAGTGCACAAAGTCCTGCAGCAAACCTCCACAGAGTGCACAAAGTCCTGCAGCAAATCTCCACAGAGTGCACCAAGTCCAGGAGCAAACCTCCACAGAGTACACAAAGTCCTGGAGCAAACCTCCACAGAGTACACAAAGTCCTGCAGCACACCTCCACAGAGTACACAAAGTCCTGCAGCAAATCTCCACAGAGTGCACAAAGTCCTGCAGCAAACCTCCACAGAGTGCACAAAGTCCTGCAGCAAATCTCCACAAAGTGCACAAAGTCCAGGAGCAAACCTCCACAGAGTACACAAAGTCCTGCAGCACACCTCCACAGAGTACACAAAGTCCTGCAGCAAACCTCCACAGAGTGCACAAAGTCCTGCAGCAAACCTCCACAGAGTACACACAAGTCCTGGAGCAAACCTCCCACAGAGTACACAAAGTCCTGCAGCACACCTCCACAGAGTACACAAAGTCCTGCAGCAAACCTCCACAGAGTGCACAAAGTCCTGGAGCAAACCTCCACAGAGTACACAAAGTCCTGGAGCAAACCTCCACAGAGTACACAAAGTCCTGGAGCAAACCTCCACAGAGTACACAAAGTCCTGCAGCACACCTCCACAGAGTACACAAAGTCCTGGAGCAAACCTCCACAGAGTACACAAAGTCCTGGAGCAAACCTCCACAGAGTGCACAAAGTCCTGGAGCAAACCTCCACAGAGTACACAAAGTCCTGCAGCACACCTCCATAGAGTACACAAAGTAGTGCAGCACACCTCCACAGAGTGCACAAAGTCCTGCAGCAAACCTCCACAGAGTGCACAAAGTCCTGCAGCACACCTCCACAGAGTATACAAAGTCCTGCAGCACACCTCCACAGAGTGCACAAAGTCCTGGAGCAAACCTCCACAGAGTACACAAAGTCCTGCAGCACACCTCCACAGAGTACACAAAGTCCTGGTGCAAACCTCCACATAGTAGACAAAGTCCTGGAGCAAACCTCCACAGAGTACACAAAGTCCTGCAGCACACCTCCACAGAGTACACAAAGTCCTGGTGCAAACCTCCACATAGTAGACAAAGTCCTGGAGCAAACCTCCACAGAGTACCACAAAGTCCTGCAGCACACCTCCACAGAGTACACAAAGTCCTGGTGCAAACCTCCACAGAGTAGACAAAGTCTTGGAGCAAACCTCCACAGAGTACACAAGGTCAGCATCTTCCACTGGTCAAACAACTATTGGCGCCTGTACTCTAGCGCTGAATATTATCCCTAATGAGTCCTGGAAGCTACGCTCCACGTACACTGAAATTCCATCTGTCCACTGTATATATTAGCTTCGCTTTTTTCATTATTTACTTCAGTTATTAAATTGTCATATTTGATTGTCTTATCTTTTAGATATGTTTTGGATACCAATAAAACTGTTTATTTTATTCTGTTATAATTTATTCTATATTTTCTTTTCTGGCCTTGTATGGGCCAGTAGGCTTTCTGCAGTGTTCCTCCATTCTTATGTTCTTATAAGGAGGAACGGTCCTTCCAAATACCCTTAAGGGTATTTGGAAGCAATTAGCGGATAGATGATGGAACCTTCGCTATTTCTGCTGTGTGATCCACATGGGTTTAACGCTTTACGAATTCCAGTACATAATATTGGAGAGATCTGTACTGTACATTACGTCGTCACCACCACTAGCGAAGAGGCGGGCCAGGAGCTATGAATCGACCTCTACAACCCCAAATGTGTTAGTACACACACCATCACATTACTAAAAATAATAGTGACGAAAGACACGCACTACAAAACAAGAATTTATTAGGACAACGTTTCGCTCTGTGTATTGCTTTACCACATCATGACCGGGAAATAGTGTCGGCGTATAAATTAAAACAAATATCCCTACGAGGCCTTACGCTATGAGGATAAAGATTTAACCTACATATTGTCTGTCTGACACAGCTAACATCACAACATTGTTACTGAACATTAAAATGGTATAAAATACCGACAGGTTGTTAGGTAAGACACATATGCAACAGTTAGGTATCTTTATTTCGAAACGTTTCGCCTACACAGTAGGCTTCTTCAGTCGAGTACAGAAAAGTTGATAGAAGCATTAGATACTTGAAGACGATGTAATCAGTCCATCACCCTTAAAGTTTTGAGGTGGTCAGTCCCTCAGTCTGGAGCAGAGCATTGTTCCGTTGTCTAAAGACAAGGGAACATGCTCTGCTCCAGACTGAGGGACTGACCACCTCAAAACTTTAAGGGTGATGGACTGATTACATCGTCTTCAAGTATCTTCTGCTTCTATCAACTTTTCTGTACTCGACTGAAGAAGCCTACTGTGTAGGCGAAACGTTTCGAAATAAAGATACCTAACTGTTGCATATGTGTCTTACCTAACAACATTGTTACTAACATCAACATTGTTACTAACATCAACAACATTGTTACTAACATCAACATTGTTACTAACATCAACAACAATGTTACTAACATCAACAACATTGTTACTAACATCAACAACATTTTTACTAACATCAACAACATTGTTACTAACATCAACATTGTTACTAACATCAACAACAATGTTACTAACATCAACAACATTGTTACTAACATCAACAACATTGTTACTAACATCAACATTGTTACTAACATCAACATTGTTACTAACATCAACATTGTTACTAACACACAACATGCGGTTGGTGGCATTTTACTGAGATGACGTTTCGCCCATCAGGGACCGTATCAACTTACGAGCATTGATAAAGCCCGACTTGGACGAAACATCTCGTCAATAAAATGCCATAAACCTCATATTTGAGTTAGACTGTGAGGTTAAGGACCCGTGTAGCACATGGCCACAGCCGAGGGACTGACCACCTCAAAACTGCATCTTCAAGGGTGACTGATTACATCGTCTTCAAATCTCTACTGCTTCTGTACTCGACTGAAGAATCCTACTATGTGTCTTGCTTATCAACCTGTCTGTAATGTTTACCATTTTCATATTAACCCTGAAGTATCGGATGATGGGCATAAATAATACGATATTAATAAAATCCTTAAGATATCGAATCAAATAAGAACCAGAAATAACGGATTTAGGTTAGACAGGTTTAGATTTAGAAAAAACATAGGTAAATATTGGTTTTCAGTGTTGTCGATGAGTGGAACAATCTTCTGAGTAGATTAATCGAGGCTAGGACCCTGGGTAGCTTTAAAAAGTGGGCAGATACATGAGTGGGAGGGGCTGGGTTTGATTGGTGTTTGGGGTGCGGAAGTAAATTCTTGGGTAGCTTTGGGTAGAGGTGGTTTTGATAAGGACCTGCCTTGTATGGGCCAGTAGGCCTTCTGCAGTGTTCCTCTGCTATTTTCAGAGTACCTCCACGTCCTAACACTTTCTAAACAGTAAGACGCTAGTGGTAAACAATAACATACACGTCAACAACATCCTGTCACAGCACTCCAAGCCACCGAACTTGCCGGAGGTCATCCAGCCGGCCACAAACATACTGGATACCAATCTCTGTCAAATAACATTCTCCCTGAAGATCCTGCAAGACCTGCATCTCCAGTTACACCTCGTTAACTCTCACCTTCTCACTCTGACCACTCCAACACCCTCTCACTCCACCTCAGATGAGTAAGATAACTTTTCACTTAATGTAGAAATAGTAGATGAATGGAGGGGAAGTCGTAGTAGTATAAGTAATCAGTCTAAATGCCAAGAAAAATGAGTACTGCAGGAGAGCTAAGGTCTCACAAGAGTCTTCAAGAACAACTTTCAACATATCTACTGTTCCACTCTCCATATTTTTTTCCTGAAATCCTTATCAGGCAGTATATAAGCGCCAGCCTTCTTGCCTGTGCTCCAGATTCTTCACGACTACGGTGCTCTTCACACCAGCTCCAAGGCTGAGGGACTGGTTACCTCATCTTTTGTACATAGTTCTACTGTCTTCAAATTATGTCCTAGAATTTGTATTGATAAAGCCACTGGATGGCGAAACGTCTACATTAAAGATACCCAGATGCTGCACATGTGTCTAATTTTCATCAATAATAATAATGTAACAAGCCTGACTGACCAGACTGCCAACTAGGAGGCCTGATCTAAGACTGAGGTGCCGGGGCGATGATCAAAGAAATCATCAACCATCAGGATTGTGATGAATGGTTTGAAGAACCGACAAGTTGAAGATTGAGACACTTATGCACCATATGGGAATCTTATTCCCATATGCTGCATAAGTGTCTCAATCTTCAACTTGTCGGTTTTTCAAACCATTCATCACAACTGTCAGACACTGCAGCATCATGGGATCTTGTTACAAAGAATTCTTCAACACTTGTTCAACCTTTGGACGAAGATCTACTTCGACTAGTGGATGGTACCACTGTGACCCCGCCTCCGCCTGCTTCACCTCACCTCACTACAGTATATAAGCTACGTCTACGACCCTATGCTGTACATTCTACAAGATTGATGGACTGAGCACATCGACTCCAGGCTGAGGGACTGATTACCTCAAACTCCTCCTCTCCTTACGCCTTCCTCTTTGTATTGGACTGATGAAGCCACTGTATGGCGAAACGTTTCCTGAATAAAGATTCCCATATGCTGCTTAAGTGTCTCAATCTTCAACCATCAGGATAGTGAAACGTGGGCTTACAAGACCCTAGATTTGTACGAACTGAAAACAGCCAGGGTCATTTTCTCTTTCAACTAAACCACACCACGGGTGGGGTTAGAACCCGCGATCAGAGTCTTAAAACTCCAGACCATCGCGTTCTCGACGGTCTGGAGTCACACTCTGTCAACTATTTGCGTAACGATTAACATGTCAGTAAGAATAACGTGGTGAAATAGATAAGATATGAGTGACATGACTGGCACTGCGGTCAGTGTACGTGATGTAGCAAGTACCTGGTGCTGTGAACGTGTGTACACATTACCTGTATACATGAACTAAGTGCCAGGTGTTGTGTACAAGTGACAAACAAACCAGGTTACTACATTTCCACTCTACAGATTGTTTACATTATCTGCCTCAGTGTCCGCCATGGGAATAATTCAACTCGAAATTACTGAACACTAGTGAATCAAATATCACATGGAGGAATCAGTTGTCACCACTCTCCTTTTATATTTCTCTATGATCCTTCTGTTGGACAATGATGGCCTTTCCTTTTTATAAAACCTAACATTCGTTTTACAAATAAATATAGATACACACTTCAGAGGCCTATGCAAAACTGCAAAACTTCAGAAGATTCAAGAAATTGAACAGAACAGGCAGTGTTGGGGACAGAGACTTGAATCCCACGAAAAATAAATTAAGAATACAAGTTAATGATCACACACACATGAGAGGCGGGCAATGAGCTGTGAATCAACCCCCTGCAACCACAAATTGGTAAGTACGAATAGGTAAGTACGCGCGCACCCACATACTTTTAGCAGTAGGTATGATCGGGTCCTGGAGGCTTGGAATTGGTCTGTCGAGAACAATTAAGGTGAAACCAGGAGCTATTATTCGACCCTAGAAATGAGTTCCATCCAGACTTTGCGTGGTACTGGAAATTCCTCTAATGCTTGCCGGGGAGCCCATGCTTGCCAGGGGTCCCTCCAGGCTTGCCGTGGATCCCTCCAGGCTTGCCGTGGATCTCTCCAGGCTTGCCTATGATCCTTCCAGGCTACGCAGGATGCGTCTAGGTTTCCTGGAATCCTTTCCAGGATACACACCTCCAACAACACAATACGTAAACACCAAGATGACAATACAGTATAATTTACAACCATCGTATAGAATCTTGGTGAATTAACTTCTTGATGTAGATTAACCAAGCACTAAACACACCCTAACTCACCTCTCATCTACATTACAAATGAAACCTCATACATATTCAAGTCTTGGCTGGATTACAAAAATCCTTGTATTTCAGAGAAGCTCACTGCGTGAAGATAATGTGTTTGTCTGAGATGAAAGTTGTGTTGATGGCAGAGATACATCAACACGTGAAGGAAGAAGCCTTATTGATGACCACAATTTGGTTGAAAGGATGCAGGTGTATGAGCTTAAGACGTTTATACCGGACACATTTTGATTCTGGGACCCTGGTCTCTCCAAATGAGTGACCAAGTGAAGGTAATGTGACCTTTTACTGCAGCAATGTTTCGCTCTCTAGGACCTTTGGCAAGCAAGCAAGCAAGCAAGCAAGCCAGCCAGCCAGCCAGCCAGCCAGCCAGCCAGCCAGCCAGCAGCAGCAGCAGCGGCGGCGGCGATACATGTGTCTTGTCATTTTTAACCAGGCTGTTGCTGCTGGCCGCTTAGGTTTGGCAATACATTAGCATTAAGTGTAAAATAAAAGTCCCTCGCGGAAACAATCTGTAAGTTTGTTATTACATGAGTTAAGTGCTAAATCAGTACGGGTCATATAGCGCCTGGGAAATGGGACTGACCCAAGTGGATGGTAGATATAATTCCTTGGATCAAAACACCTTTTACTAGGATAGAGACTTAGGTTTGCAGTCATAGAAGTAGGTTAGAAGAGCGAGATGACTGGGTGAGTTAGACACGTGTGGAGTGGATCTGAGAGTGACTGGGTGAGTTAGACACGTGTGGAGTGGCTGAGAGAGTAACTGGGCGAGCTGGACATGTTCAGCTTAAGATGAAGTCTTGGTACAGTGTTTCTCACACTGCTAGGAGTTAAGTGAGAGAGATGAGGTGAGAACTGAAGAATGTACTTGCAAAAATTACTCTCACTGGCTGGTAGAGGATGCCGCACTTCCCACCGATTTCCTCTATGCATTACAATTAAGCTATGACAGGGAGCCAATTTCCCACTGGCTGCCTCTGCTACCTCCCCAGACCCTGCTGTCTCCCAAGACCCTGCTGTCTCCCAAGACCCTGCTGTCTCCCAAGACCCTGCTACCTCCCCAGACCGTGCTACCTCCCCAGACCCTGCTGTCTCTCAAGACCCTGCTACCTCCCCAGACCCTGCTACCTCCCCAGACCCTGCTGTCTCCCCAGACCTGCTACCTCCCAAGACCCTGCTGTCTCCCCAGACCCTGCTGTCTCCCCAGACCCTGCTACCTCCCCAGACTATGCTGTCTCCCCAGACCCTGCTACCTCCCCAGACCCTGCTACCTCCCCAGACCCTGCTGTCTCCCCAGACCCTGCTACCTCCCCAGACCCTGCTGTCTCCCCAGACCCTGCCGTCTCCCCAGACCCTGCTACCTCCCCAGACCCTGCTACCTCCCCAGACCCTGCTGTCTCCCCAGACCCTGCCGTCTCCCCAGACCCTGCTACCTCCCCAGACTCTGCTGTCTCCCCAGACCCTGCTGTCTCCCCAGACCCTGCTACCTCCCCAGACCCTGCTATCTACACATACCCTGTTAATCCTTCCCTCCTTGTAACCTACACAGGCACGAAAGAGACAAGAGCCTCTACATATCAACACTGGCCACATCAGCAGTAAGGTGTTATGTTATTCTGTAAGTGTCCAGGATAAGAAGAATTGGTCGGAGAGAGTATGTTCGAAGTGTCCTGGGGGGTTAGCACTAGTTCTCAAGCTTTACTGCCACCATGCTGACACTAAACGACCTCTGTACATTTTTCTGCTGTGATATCTCTCCCGTCTTGAAAGGAGTTGTGGACACAGACCAATACTGCAGATGCGAGATCACAGGGAAGAGGTGGGTGTGTGGGTGAGGGATGAGGTATGTCGGAGAGGAGGTGTTGTAGGAGTGATGGAAGTATGGTGGGAGGTATGGTGGAAGGTATGGAAGTATGGTGGGAGGTATGGAAGTATGGTGGGAGGTATGGAAGTATGGTGGGAGGTAGGAAGTATGGTGGGAGGTATGGAAGTATGGTGGGAGGTATGGAAGTATGGTGGGAGTATGGAAGTATGGTGGGAGGTATGGAAGTATGGTGGGAGGTATGGAAGTATGGTGGGAGGTATGGAAGTATGGTGGGAGGTATGGAAGTATGGTGGGAGGTATGGAAGTATGGTGGGAGGTATGGAAGTATGGTGGGAGGTATGGAAGTATGGTGGGAGGTATGGAAGTATGGTGGGAGGTATGGAAGTATGGTGGGAGGTATGGAACTATGGTGGGAGGTATGGAACTATGGTGGGAGGTATGGAACTATGGTGGGAGGTATGGAACTTGGTGGGAGGTATGGAACTATGGTGGGAGGTAATGGAACTATGTGGGAGGCATGGAAGCATGGTGGGAGGTATGGAAGTATGATGGGAGGTATGGAAGCATGGTGGGAGGTATGGAAGTATGATGGGAGGTATGGAAGTATGGTGGGAGGTATGGAAGTATGATGGGAGGTACGGAAGCATGGTGGGAGGTATGGAAGTATGGTGGGAGGTATGGAAGTATGAGGGAGGTATGGAAGCATGGTGGGAGGTATGGAAGTATGATGGGAGGTATGGAAGTATGATGGGAGGTATGGAAGCATGGTGGGAGGTATGGAAGTATGATGGGAGGTATGGAACTATGGTGGGAGGTATGGAACTAGGGTGGGAGGTAATGGAACTATGGTGGGAGGTATGGAAGTATGGTGGGAGGTATGGAACTATGGTGGGAGGTATGGAACTATGGTGGGAGGTATTGAACTATGGTGGGAGGTATTGAACTATGGTGGGAGGTATGGAAGTTGGTGGGAGGTATGGAAGTATGGTGGGAGGTATGGAAGTATGGTGGGAGGTATTGAACTATGGTGGGAGGTATGGAAGTATGGTGGGAGGTATTGAACTATGGTGGGAGGTATGGAACATGGTGGGAGGTATGGAACTATGGTGGGAGGTATGGAACTATGGTGGGGGGTTTATGGAACTATGGTGGGAGGTATGGAAGTATGGTGGGAGGTAGGGAAGTATGGTGGGAGGTATTGAACTATGGTGGGAGGTATGGAAGTATGGTGGGAGGTATGGAACTATGGTGGGAGGTATGGAACTATGGTGGGAGGTATGGAACTATGGTGGGAGGTATGGAACTATGGTGGGAGGTATGGAAGTATGGTGGGAGGTATGGAAATATGGTGGGAGGTATGGAACTATGGTGGGAGGTATGGAACTATGGTGGGAGGTATGGAACTATGGTGGGAGGTATGGAACTATGGTGGGAGGTATGGAACTATGGTGGGAGGTATGGAACTATGGTGAGAGGTATGGAACTATGGTGGGAGGTATGGAAGTATGATGGGAGGTATGGTGGGAGGTATGGAAGTATGGTGGGAGGTATGGAACTATGGTGGGAGGTATGGAAGCATGGTGGGAGGTATGGAACTATGGTGGGAGGTATGGAACTATGGTGGGAGGTATGGAACTATGGTGGGAGGTATGGAACTATGGTGGGAGGTATGGAACTATGGTGGGAGGTATGGAACTATGGTGGGAGGTATGGAACTATGGTGGGAGGTATAAAGACAAAATATACACACAATATACCAACCCCTGATAAAATATCTACCTACATAAAAAAAAACGTCTTCTTTTACGTGAAAAAGTTACTAGAGCTCGATCCTCCGTTCAGTAATCGCAGCCAATTCTCTGACCAGTCAGACTGTTGGTGATCCAAGAGGACAAGTGAACTTTTAGTCCACTGTCGCTCCACTACCGTACCTTTACACCTTTTTCTATTCCCAAGCCTTGCACTAGGCTTGTCTGGTCAACCAGGCTGTTGCTGCTACAGCCTGCTGCCCCACATATCCATCACAGCCTGGTTGATCTGGCACCTGGTGAAGATACTTGTCCAGTTTTCTCTTGAAGACTTGTAGAGTTGTTCCAGCAGTGTCTGACATCTTCTGGTAAGATGTTGAATAGTTTGGGACCACGGATGTTGATATAGTGTTCCCTTATTGTGCTCACTGACATAATGCCAAGAAAGTACACAGTATAATCCCTCCTGGCAGCCTCCCAAGACTACACACACACACACACACACACACACACACACACACACACACGTCAAGAAGTTAGAGAAAGTACAAAGGTTTGCAACAAGGCTAGTCCCAGAGCTCAGGGGAATGTCGTACGAGGAAAGGTTGAGGGAAATCGGACTGACGACACTGGAGGACAGAAGGGTCAGGGGAGACATGATAACGACATACAAGATACTGCGGGGAATAGACAAAGTGGATAGAGATAGGATGTTCCAGAGATGGGACACAGAAACAAGGGGTCACACCTGGAAGTTGAAGACTCCGACGAGTCACAGGGACGTTAAGAAGTATTTCTTCAGTCATAGAGTCGTCAGCAAGTGGAATAGCCTAGCAAGTGAAGTAGTGGAGGCAGGAACCATACATAGTTTTAAAAAGAGGTATGACAAAGCTCAGGAAGCAGAGAGGGAGAAGACCTAGTAGCGATCAGTGAAGAGGCGGGGCCAGGAGCTGAGTCTCGACCCTGCAACCACAATTAGGTGAGTACACTCACACACACCCCACACACACACGCACACACACACACACACACACACACTCACACACACACACACACACACACACACAATGGGACTGGACAACATCTCCCCGTGGGTCCTTAGAGAGGGAGCAGATATGTTGTGCGTGCCACTTACCACACATCTTCAACACATCCCTGGAAACTGGGCAACTACCTGAGGTATGGAAGACGGCAAATGTATTCCCATTTTTAAAAAAGGAGACAGAAAAGAGGCACTAAACTAAAACCTGTGTCATTGACGTGTATAGTATGCAAAATTATGGAGAAGATTATCAGGAGGAGAGTGGTGAGCACCTGGAACGGAACAGGAGTATAAATGCCAACCAGAACGGATTCACGGAAGGCAAATCCTTGTCACAAACCTTCTGGAGTTTTATGATAAAAATAACAGAAGTAAGACACGAGAGAGAGGGTGGGTTGATTGCATCTTTCTTGGACTGCAAGAAGGCCTTTGACACAGTTCCTCACAAGAGATTAGTGCAGAAGCTAGAGCATCAGGCGCATAATAACAGGAAGGGCACTGCAATGGATCAGAGAATACCTGACAGGGAGGCAACAACGAGTCATGGTACGTAATGAAAGTAATCACAGTGGGCACCTGTGACGAGCGGGGTCCCACAGGGGTCGGTCCTAGGACCCAGTGCTATTTTGGTATATGTGAACGACATGACGGAAGGGTTAGACTCCCGAAGTGTCCCTGTTTGCAGATGATGTGAAGTTAATGAGGAGAATTAAATCGAGAGGACCAGGCAGACTTCAAAGAGACCTGGACAGACTGGACACCTGGTCCAGCAAATGGCTTCTCGAATTTAATCCTGCCAAATGCAAAAGTCATGAAGAATAGGGGAAGGGCCACAGAAGACCATAGACAGAGTATAGGCTAGGTGGCCAAAGACTGCAAACCTCACTCAAGGAGAAAGATCTTGGGTGAGTATAACACCGAGCATGTCTCCGAAGCACACATCAATCAGATAACTGCTGCAGCATATGGGCGCCTGGCAAACCTGAGAACAGCATTCCGATACCTTAGTAAGGAATCATTCAAGACACTGTACACCGTGTATGTCAGGCCCATGCTGGAGTATGCAGCACCTGTTTGGAACCCGCACTTGATAAAGCACGTCAAGAAACTAGAGAAAGTAACAAAGGTTTGCGACAAGGTTAGTTTCCAGAGCTAAGGGAATGTCCCATGAAGAAAGATTAAGGAAATCGGCCTGACGACACTGGAGGACAGGAGGGTCAGGGGAGACATGATAACGACATATAAAATACTGCGTGGAATAGACAAGGTGGACAAAGACAGGAAAGTTCCAGGGAGGGGACAGAAACAAGAGGCCACAATTGGAAGTTGAAGACACAAATGAGTCAGAGAGATTAGTAGGAAGTATTTCTTCAGTCATAGAGTTGTAAGGCAGTGGAATAGCCTAGAAAATGACGTAGTGGAGGCAGGAACCATACACAGTTTTAAGACGAGGTTTGATAAAGCTCATGGAGCGGGGAGAGAGAGGGCCTAGTAGCAACCGGTGAAGAGGCGGGGCCAGGAGCTAGGGATCGACCCCTGCAACCACAAATAGGTGAGTACAAATAGGTGAGTACACACACACACACACACACACACACACACACACACACACACACACACACACACATCGTGAAGACAAGTATACCAGCTGTGCTGCGTAGAATTCTGACGCAAGATTACTTTGTATTATCACTGTATTTGCTGCATAAACACACACATACAATAACGACGTACAAAATACTAAGACAAGGTGACGAGTGAACAGGGACAGAATGTTTCAGAGATTGGATACAGGAACAAGAGAACACAACTGGAAGTTGAAAACTCAGATAAGCCACAGGGATGTTAGGAAGTATTTCTTCAGTCACAGAGTTGTCAGGAAGTGGAACAATGCAAAGCTCTGTTTAGAACTTTATCAGGTCACAGCCAGAGAAAGTTCCACATCTCAGAGATTGTTCCACATCTCAGAGAAACTTCCACATCTCAGAGATTGTTCCACATCTCAGAGATTGTTCCACATCTCAGAGAAAGTTCCACATCTCAGAGATTGTTCCACATCTCAGAGAAAGTTCCACATCTCAGAGATTGTTCCACATCTCAGAGAAACTTCCACATCTCAGAGAAAGTTCCACATCTCAGAGATTGTTCCACATCTCTGAGATTGTTCCACATCTCAGAGATTGTTCCACATCAACCTCTCCTTCACTAGTGCAGGCAGTATGGCATTTCAATACATATCACAACATGCACTAAACACGATGAATAACTTAAGTGTAAAGATCACTTAACAATACTCATTAACGGTGAATTATATCAGGCGACAAAATGTAATTCCCCGTAAGAGATGGGTCATTAAATGTCAAGATAATTTAGGAGGGTTAAAGACACATCAAGTCATGAGAGAGTCGCCTTCAACATAGTGATTAGTGCTCAGTAATAACCAACATGGAGACAGAAACACAGCAAGTTGGTTGATCAGTATATTTCAATCCCCTACTGAGACCCTCTTCAGCAGATCTTCTCACCAGAATCACAGAAGGATACACAAATAACCCGCACATAAAAGAGAGAAGCTTACGACGACGGAAGTCGAAATATACAGATCAATCAACCTCCCGTGTTTGTGTCCCAGTGTGGGTTATTACTGAGCACTAAACACTATGTTGAAGGCGACTCTCTCATGACTTTATCTGTCTTTAACCCTCCTAAATTATCTTGACATTTAACGACCCATCTCTTACGGGGAATTACATTTTGTCGCCTGTTATAATTTACCGTTAATGAGTAATTAATTTTACGAGCGGTCGACGCACCCCGTCGCCCTAACACAACGCACCATAACAACCCTGGAGATGTTCCCTGCAACACATTACGAGCGGTCGACGCACCCCGTCGCCCTAACACAACGCACCATAACAACCCTGGAGATGTTCCCTGCAACACATTACGAGCGGTCGACGCACCCCGTCGCCCTAACACAACGCACCATAACAACCCTGGAGATGTTCCCTGCACACATTACGAGCGGTCGACGCACCCCGTCGCCCTAACACAACGCACCATAACAACCCTGGAGATGTTCCCTGCAACACATTACGAGCGGTCGACGCACCCCGTCGCCCTAACACAACGCACCATAACAACCCTGGAGATGTTCCCTGCAACATATTACGAGCGGTCGACGCACCCCGTCGCCCTAACACAACGCACCATAACAACCCTGGAGATGTTCCCTGCAACACATTACGAGCGGTCGACGCACCCCGTCGCCCTAACACAACGCACCATAACAACCCTGGAGATGTTCCCTGCAACACATTACGAGCGGTCGACGCACCCCGTCGCCCTAACACAACGCACCATAACAACCCTGGAGATGTTCCCTGCAACACATTACGAGCGGTCGACGCACCCCGTCGCCCTAACACAACGCACCATAACAACCCTGGAGATGTTCCCTGCAACACATTACGACGGTCGACGCACCCCGTCGCCCTAACACAACGCACCATAACAACCCTGGAGATGTTCCCTGCAACACATTACGAGCGGTCGACGCACCCCGTCGCCCTAACACAACGCACCATAACCCTGGAGATGTTCCCTGCAACACATTACGAGCGGTCGACGCACCCCGTCGCCCTAACACAACGCACCATAACAACCCTGGAGATGTTCCCTGCAACACATTACGAGCGGTCGACGCACCCCGTCGCCCTAACACAACGCACCATAACAACCCTGGAGATGTTCCCTGCAACACATTACGAGCAGTCGACGCACCCCGAAACCCTAACACAACGCACCATAACAACCCTGGAGATGTTCCCTGCAACATATTACGAGCGGTCGACGCACCCCGTCGCCCTAACACAACGCACCATAACAACCCTGGAGATGTTCCCTGCAACACATTACGAGCGGTCGACGCACCCCGTCGCCCTAACACAACGCACCATAACAACCCTGGAGATGTTCCCTGCAACACATTATGCAACGCCACTCATTGCAGTACTAACTTCTTGATAGCTCTAGGGATAAGGGATTAGATATGTGCAACACCTAGGTATCTTTATTTGAAGACGTGTCGCCAACTAGTGGATTTTTCCAATTCAATACAGAGGCGACACACGAAGACAATGGAGAATGGGGGTAGTCAGTCCCTCAGTCTTCCAGAACTAAACACAAACAGTGGAAGATGAGGTAATCAGTCCCTCAGTCTGCAAGCAGCGGTGATAATCAAGGACCACTGCCCCTGGTGCCTGGAGCAGCGGTGATAATCAAGGATCACTGCCCCTGGTGCCTGGAGTAGAGATGATAATCAAGGACCACTGCCCCTGGTGCCTGGAGTAGAGGTGATAATCAAGGACCACTGCCCCTGGTGCCTGGAGTAGAGATGATAATCAAGGACCACTGCCCCTGGTGCCTGGAGCAGCGGTGATAATCAAGGACCACTGCCCCTGGTGCCTGGAGTAGAGGTGATAATCAAGGACCACTGCCCCTGGTGCCTGGAGTAGAGGTGATAATCAAGGATCACTGCCCCTGGTGCCTGGAGCAGCTGTGATAATCAAGGACCACTGCCCCTGGTGCCTGGAGCAGCGGTGATAATCAAGGACCACTACCCCTGGTGCCTGGATCAGTGGCGATAATCAAGGACCACTGCCCCTGGTGCCTGGAGTAGCAGTGATAATCAAGGACCACTGCCCCTGGTGCCTGGAGCAGCGGTGATAATCAAGGACCACTACCCCTGGTGCCTGGATCAGTGGTGATAATCAAGGACAACTACCCCTGATACCTGGAGCAGCTGTGATAATCAAGGACCACTACCCCTGGTGCCTGGAGCAGCGGTGATAATCAAGGACCACTGCCCCTGGTTCCTGTCGCAGCAGTGATAATCAAGGACTACTGCCCCCGGTGCCAGGAGCAGCGGTGATAATCAAGGACCACTGCCCCTGGTTCCTGGAGCAGCGGTGATAATCAAGGACCACTGTCCCTGGTGTCAGGAGCAGCTGTGATAACCAAGGACCACTGCCCCTAGTGTCAGGAGTAGCTGTGATAATCAAGGACCACTACACCTGGTGCCAGTAGCAGCGGTGATAATCAAGGACCACTGCCCCTGGTTCCTGGAGCAGTGGTGATAATCAAGAACCACTACCCCTGGTGCCAGTAGCAGCGGTGATAATCAAGAACCACTACCCCTGATGCCTGGATCAGTAGTGATAATCAAGGACCACTACCCCTGATGCCAGGAGCAGCGGTGATAATCAAGGACCACTACCCCTGATGCCAGGAGCAGCTGTGATAATCAAGGACCACTACCCCTGGTGCCTGGAGCAGCGGTGATAATCAAGGACCACTACCCCTGGTGCCTGGATCAGTGGTGATAATCAAGGACCACTACCCCTGATACCTGGAGCAGCTGTGATAATCAAGGACCACTACCCCTGGTGCCTGGAGCAGCGGTGATAATCAAGGACCACTGCCCCTGTTCCGTCGCAGCAGTGATAATCAAGGACTACTCGCCCCCCGGTGCCAGGAGCAGCGGTGATAATCAAGGACCACTGCCCCTGGTTCCATGGAGCAGCGGTGATAATCAAGGACCACTGTCCCTGGTGTCGGAGCAGCTGTGATAACCAAGGACCACTGCCCCTAGTGTCGGATAGCTGTGATAATCAAGGACCACTACACCTGTGCCAGTAGCAGCGGTGATAATCAAGGACACTGCCCTGTTCCTGGAGCAGTGGTGATAATCAAGAACCACTACCCCTGGTGCAGTAGCACGGTGATAATCAAGAACCACTACCCTGATGCCTGGATCAGTAGTGATAATCAAGGACCACTACCCCTGATGCCAGGAGCAGCGGTGATAATCAAGGACTCCTACCCCTGATGCCAGGAGCAGCGGTGATTATCAAGGACCACTACCCCTGATGCCTGGAGCAGCGGTGATAATCAATGACCACTATCCCTGGTGCCTGGAGCAGCGGTGATAATCAAGGACCACTATCCCTGGTGCCTGGAGCAGTGGCGATAATCAAGGACCACTACCCCTGATGCCAGTAGCAGCTGTGATAATCAAGGACCACTACCCCTGATGCCAGGAGCAGCGGTGATAATCAAGGACCACTACCCCTGATGCCAGGAGCAGCGGTGAAAATCAAGGACCACTACCCCTTGATTATCACTCATGGTAACAGCTACATATTTCAGAGTCACTCAAACATTTACCAGAGTCGTAAATTAAATACTTCACGCCAGGGCTACAATCAGTATAATGCGACACAACTTAAGTATTTTCAAACATTTACAAAGTTAATGCATCAAGATCACAGTAAACAGGTGATATCACAATACGCACAACAACCACTGTGAAAAAATAGTGAACTTCCAAGCGCTTTCGTGATTAATGCATTCTCGAGGAACCGTAAAAAATAACAGAAGAGCAGAAGACATGTAAGGGTGAGATTGCATCTCGCTTATAAATCTAAATTTACGTTGTCAATCCAAGTTCACTGAAATATCTCTGAATTCCCAATTCGGCTTGCCTTAAATGGCTTGTCTGAGGCCAGCAATATTCCTGTTGAAACCCTGGAAGTCAACTCACACTTCTGACGGGGTTTCAAGAACCCCGGGGCGAGCCTATTAAATAGTCACTCGGAAAAGAAACCTATTTCAGAAACGAGCCTAGTCCATGGCCGGGCTCCGATAGTAGAAAACTTTCAGAGCTCGTCAAAGGTATCTTACTGTTGGTAGCACTGATACAAGTCGCAGTAGAATCACAGATGGTAACACTGATACAAGAGTCATAGTAGTCACAGTTGGTAGCACTGATACAACAGCCACAGTAGAGTCACATTTGGTAGCACTGATACAACAGTCACAGTAGAGTCACAGTTGGTAGCACTGATACAACAGTCACAGTAAAGTCACAGTTGGTAGCACTGATACAACAGTCACAGTTAAAGTCACCAGTTGGTAGCACTGATACAACAGTCACAGTAAAGTCACAGTGGGTTTAGCACTGATACAACAGTCACAGTAAAGTCACAGTAGGTAGCACTGATACAACAGTCACAGTTGGCAGCATTGATATAACGGTCACAGCAGAATCACAGTTGGTAGCACTGATACAACAGTCACAGTAATCAGAGTTGGTAGCACTGATACAAGTCACAGTAGTCACAGTTGGTAGCACTGATACAACAGTCACAGTAGAGTCACAGTTGGTAGCACTGATACAAGTCACAGTAGAGTCACAGTTGGTAGCACTGATACAACAGCCACAGTAGTCACAGTTGGTAGCACTGATACAACAGTCACAGTAAAGTCACAGTTGGTAGCACTGATACAACAGTCACAGTAGTCACAGTTGGTAGCACTGATACAAGTCACAGTTGGTAGCACTGATACAACAGTCACAGTAGAGTCACAGTTGGTAGCACTGATACAACACAGTTGGTAGCACTGATACAACAGTCACAGTAGAGTCACAGTTGGTAGCACTGATACAACAGTCACAGTAGAGTCACAGTTGGTAGCACTGATACAACAGCCACAGTAGAGTCACAGTTGGTAGCACTGATACAACAGCCACAGTAGTCACAGTTGGTAGCACTGATAAACAGTCACAGTAAAGTCACAGTTGGTAGCACTGATACACAGTCCAGTAGTCCAGTTGTAGCACTGTACAAGTCACAGTTGGTAGCACTGATACAACAGTCACAGTAGAGTCACAGTTGGTAGCACTGATACAACAGTCACAGTTGGTAGCACTGATACAAGTCACAGTAGAAGTCACAGTTGGTAGCACTGATACAACAGTCACAGTAGAGTCACAGTTGGTGCACTGATACACAGCACAGTAGAGTCACAGTGGTAGCACTGATACAACAGTCACAGTTAAAGTCACAGTTGGTAGCATGATAAACAGCACAGTAGAGTCACAGTTGGTAGCACTGATACAACAGTCACAGTAGTCACAGTTGGTAGCACTGATACAACAGTCACAGTAGAGTCACAGTTGGTAGCACTGATACAACAGTCACAGTAAAGTCACAGTTGGTAGCACTGATACAACAGTCACAGTAAAATCACAGTTGGTAGCACTGATACAACAGTCACAGTAAAATCACAGTTGGTAGCACTGATACAAGTCACAGTAGAGTCACAGTTGGTAGCACTGATACAACAGTCACAGTAAAGTCACAGTTGGTAGCACTGATACAACAGTCACAGTAGAGTCACAGTTGGTAGCACTGATACAACAGTCACAGTAGATCACAGTTGGTAGCACTGATACAACAGTCACAGTAGAGTCACAGTTGGTAGCACTGATACAACAGTCACAGTAGAGTCACAGTTGGTAGCACTGATACAACAGTCACAGTAAAGTCACAGTTGGTAGCACTGATACAACAGCCACAGTAGAGTCACATTTGGTAGCACTGATACAACAGTCACAGTAGGTCACAGTTGGTAGCACTGATACAACAGTCACAGTAGTCACAGTTGGTAGCACTGATACAACAGTCACAGTAAAGTCACAGTTGGTAGCACTGATACAACAGTCACAGTAAAGTCACAGTTGGTAGCACTGATACAACAGTCACAGTAAAGTCACAGTTGGTAGCACTGATACAACAGTCACAGTAAAGTCACAGTTGGTAGCACTGATACAACAGTCACAGTAAAGTCACAGTTGGTAGCACTGATACAACAGTCACAGTAAAGTCACAGTTGGTAGCACTGATACAACAGTCACAGTAAAGTCACAGTTGGTAGCACTGATACAACAGTCACAGTAGAGTCACAGTTGGTAGCACTGATACAACAGTCACAGTAAAGTCACAGTTGGTAGCACTGATACAACAGTCACAGTAGAGTCACAGTTGGTAGCACTGATACAACAGTCACAGTAGAGTCACAGTTGGTAGCACTGATACAACAAAGCCACAGCTGGTTCAACTGATACAAAATCCACAGTACCACTAATACCACCAAGCCACTGTTAGACTGCTTGCAAAATCATGACATACCTTTGAAATACCTTTGAAGAGTTTCGAGAGTTTATCTACTCTCGGAGCCCGGCCATGGGCCAGGCTCGTAGCCCGACCATGAGCCATGGTTAGGTTGGTGACCGCGTACCTGCAGCGTAGGGCCTAGTAGGTACACGGACCACGGCACAAGTACGTCAGACACCATCATGTCTGACACCATCATGTCTGACACCATCACGACCGTGATTCGCTCCCTCCCTCCCGGAACTAATTCACAACACCTACCAATTGTATAAAACAATTACGAAATACTTTAGATCTCTAACGATCCAATACACCGGGGAGCCTCGGGGAATAATATAATGAGTTGGGTAAAGATTCTCCTATTATTGTCTCCTAAATTTGCTAGCTTCAAAATGAGTCCTTCATACCTTTGATGAGTTTCGAGAGTCTACTTTCTGAGCCCGGCCCTGGGCCATGCTCGTCTGGTGCTTGCCTGGTTAATCAGGTTAGGCGCATTTTCTGACGTACCTCGATTTTTAGCTAAAATATGCAAATAAATTATTGTGAAAACAGCTAAACTTTACTGCCTCAAATAAGATAATACGATTTGTCATAATTTACGTATTTTAGCTAAAAAAGTTTATGATAATTCACACATTTTAACTAAAAATGATAATTTACGAGAGACGAGAAACGGGCACACGAGGTCAAAGTTGGTTGTTAAATAGACAGTTTTTTTCACAGGGATGTTAGGTAGCGTTTTTTCAGCCTCATGGTGATCTGGCAGTGGGGATAACCTGGACGAATTAGTGGAGACAGGTTACACACATGGTTTTAAGAAGAGGTACGGCAGTCACCACGAGACTAGGAGTCAACCCCGTGGATGGAAATAGGTGGGGCCAGGAGCTGAGACTCTTCCTCTGCAAGCACAAACAAGTGATGACAAGTAGGTGCACACAAACACAAAGAAACAAACAAAACAAACATACACTCAGAAACACACACACACACACACACACACACACACACACACACACACACACACACACACACACACACACACACACACACACACACACACACACACACACACACTTACCCTTAATACTGTCCCAAGACAATCATAATCAGGAGCACCAAACCTGCCATTACCCTCTCATAACTGACATAGATAACAAAATAATAGGAGGATGGTGATGCTAGGCTCTGCTCTCCTGCCATTAGTTGCGATAAGAGAAGTGCAATAGGAAGGAGAGGAGCAGGAGGAAGAGGTGGAAAGGAGAAGGTAAGAGAACCAGAAACCTTCCTGCTGCAATTAGAAGCGGACACACACACACACACACACACACACACACACACACACACACACACACACACACACACACCACGCACGAGTGGAAAGATCTGCAACCAAACTAGTCTCAGAACTGAGAGAATTGCACTACGAGATTAAGCTGAAGGAACTGACCCTGACGACTTCAGAGTAGAGAACAAGAAAAGATATGATTACGACCTACAAAATCGTTAAGAGGGACTTATAGGACAGATAGAGACAGACTGAATTAAAATGAACTGGATCAAGAGGACACAGGTGAAAGCTGAAGACACAGATGAGACAAAGATGCTGACGACACAGATGAGACAAAGATGCTGACGGCACAGATGAAACAAAGATGCTGACGACACAGATGAAACAAAGATGCTGACGACACAGATGAAACAAAGATGCTGACGACACAGATGAACAAAGATGCTGACGACACAGATGAGACAAAGATGCTGACGACACAGATGAGACAAAGATGCTGACGGCACAGATGAAACAAAGATGCTGACGACACAGATGAGACAAAGATGCTGACGACACAGATGAAACAAAGATGCTGACGACACAGATGAAACAAAGATGCTGACGACACAGATGAAACAAAGATGCTGACGACACAGATGAGACAAAGATGCTGACGACACAGATGAAACAAAGATGCTGACGACACAGATGAAACAAAGATGCTGACGACACAGATGAGACAAAGATGTAAGGAAGATTATTCAACATCTAAGCAGAAGATATTAGAAACATTACTGGGACAAATGTTGAAGTCTTCAAGAGGAAACTCGACGAATATCTTCACTAGGTGCCAGATCAACCAGGCTGTGATGGATATGTGCGGCAGTGAGCCACCAGCAGCAACAGCCTGGTTGATTAGGGAAGCACCAGACGAGCCTGACCCATGGCCGGGCTCCGCATATAGACTCTCGGAAGTCATCAAAGGTTGAAAAGTGGAATGACTTGGACGAGGCAGAGGAGACAAATTCAATACACGACTTCAAGAGCAGACATAATAATGCCGATCAAAGCAGTGCAGTAGTCTTGGCCAGGAGCTGAGTCTCGACCCCCACAAACACAACTGGGTGAGTGGACACAGAGGGAAGGCAAGCACAGCTCCCAGAGGACACAAACACTTCACCTTTAAAATCTGGGCCAGGCATCAGTAGACAATACTCAACACACTTAATACTCCCTCACGTATTTCCGGATTGCTT
>NC_069496.1:10968064-11061018 GCF_026875155.1 Cherax quadricarinatus
TTCAACCTGCAGATTTTCTATACCATTTACATGACAAACAACTTACTTGTCGACGAGTCCCTCAAGTGTACCGTCTCGCGGCGACCTTACCTGTAAAACAAACACAGTGTTGAGACAACTTTTATCATCGACGGGCTGGAGTTTTGAGACTCTCTGACCGCGAGTTCAATCCCGGCCGGGGTATGGTTTGATATGTTTAGAAAATATGTTCGTATATACAGTGATGAACGGACGGATACTGGCATCACTGGCTTCGTCTTAGTAGATACGTTTATTTACGACAGCGTTTCGCCTAGTGGTTATACCAAGCTGGCAAAACGTTATCACTAATGAAGATATACGTTGAATTTATCATATACTCTACTGTACCGGTATTTACATAGCATTACAGTACCCATAGTGGCTAGTACCGACTAGTTGGTACTGTGTGACTAGTCAATGGTGCAAGTGGGAGGGAAACGTCGTCCTAAGTTTCTCTCTTCTGTGTGTGGGTTGTGTATATTGTGCCTTGTTATTCACATACGAGCGAGTGGTGGGAGGCTGACACGGCGACCTTCTGACACCCTCAGTACACACATTCCAGCAGTATAACGAAACAACCCACAAACAACCCACGGAACGGGTGGGATTTGAATCCCTGGCAAGGTGAACCTTGAGGAATTAGACATGTGCAATATCTGGGTATGTTTATTTGTAGACGTTTCGCTATCCAGTGGCTTTACCAACACAAATTCAAGGTCATAATGGAAAGACTGAAGAAATATATGCAAAAGATGAGGGACTGATTACCTCATCTTTTGTATACAGTTTTACAGACTTCCCATTTTGTCCTTGTATTCATAAAACCGCGGGTTCTATCCCCGTCCGTGGTATGGTTTGTTTGCAATCGTGTCATTACGATTTCGTGAGTCATTAGTATGATAACCTTCATTACTATCAAAATGGTATGTAATACCGACAAGTTGGCAAGACACAAGCAACATTTAGGCCTAAATGTTGCTTATGTCTCTTACTTACATTCATTAATACTGATGTTTCGCTCAAAGCTTAACGTTTAACGAAGATTGGTGTCCAAGCCAAACTTCAACTAATAAATTTTCAATATCTAATGCAATATTTAATTTTTTTATCGTAATATTACATTTTTCCCCAGGGCCTGGTCTGAGACCAGACCCTGGGGGAAATTATCACAAAGACCACTAACAGAACTGCATGACTGACTACTCTGTCGACTCGTGTAAATGATTTAGTCTGACTAATTTACATATTTAAAGACACCTAGGGACATCATGGCAGTTTTACCTCTGTCACTCTTTAAGTTCTTTATGGAGGCAACTTTACTAAAGTCCTGCTTTATCGTCCAACTTGACAGAGATCAAGGTTGTTTATGTTGGCGTCAGGTTCGGTAGAAGTGTTTACCACTATCAGCAAGTCTCCTTATACTTGTGATGAATGGTTTGAAAAACCGACAAGTTGAAGATTGAGACACTTATGCAGCATATGGGAATCTTTATTCAGGAAACGTTTCGCCACACAGTGGCTTCATCAGTCCAATACAAAGAGGAAGGCGTAAGGAGAGGAGGAGTATGAGGTAATCAGTCCCTCAGCCTGGAGTCGATGTGTTCAGTCCATCAATCTTGTAGAATGTACAGCATAGGGCCGCAGACGTGGCTGCATAAGTGTCTCAATCTTCCTCCTTATACTTGTTGTTCCCTACTTACCTAGTAATTAATACGTAGCTGGGTGTTATTAGACTGGTCACAGACCGGGCCTCGGGGGCGTTGACCCCCGGAACTCTCTCCAGGTAAACTCCAGGTAAACTGTGACCTGAAGATCGGTTGGTAGCGCACTCAGCTTACACACTGATTATCCATGGTTCGATCCCCGGTGCAGATGGAAACACTGGGGTATGTTTCCGTACTCTTGCTGTCCCTGTTTGCCTAGCAGCAAGTAATACCTGGATGTTAGTCGACTGGTGTGGGTGACATCCTGGGAGTGGTAAAATATCTTAGACATAAGCAGAGGTAGGATAACAGCCCTTAACCTGCAAAATTGATATGTGTACGAAAAAAAAAAATGGGCTTCGAAATAAAAAGGCATACCAGCCTTTAACCTGCAAATGTAAGTTTTCAAACCTGTGTTACGTAAATGGGGTTCAACCTATAATTCTATGGAGGAAGAGTGAACGTGTATAATTAGTATAACATTTACATGCAGAGGTACAAGTTAACCTGTGATTTACCTGTGACCACTTTCGCGGGTACTTCTACACCCCGGCCCTGAAGCCAGGCTTCCTCTGTATATTTCAAAACTCAATTCGCCCTCGTGTATAAATGAAACTGAAATAGCCCACCACTGGCAGGGATAGAACCAAGGATTGAATAAATAACAGAGGCAGCTGACTCCTGTATTTCTGGTACCAGAACGCAAGCACTGTGTGTTGCCTTACTGTAGAAGGATACTTTCTAACCCCAGTTGTTGTTGGGGTTTATAGGGCCACTTACAACATACGCCGTATCGAGCCATTTCTAACCCCAGTTGTTGTTATTGGGATTTATAGGACCACTGACTAAAATACGCCGTATCGAGCCCTTTCTAACCTCAGTTCTCCACTCCCAATGTCAACTACAGTAATCTACATGTAATTCCTTTAGTGATAACTCCAAGCATGGTTTAAAGCCGATATTTTTGACAAGTGCGTGTTCCCACAAAAGTAACTATCACACTGCTAGTGTTCCTGCAAACTATCACGAAGAATAGTGTAGCAACACACTGCTGGTGTTCCCACAATGTAACTATCATATAGAATAGTGTAGCAACACACTGCTGGTGTTCCCACAATGTAACTATCTTATAGAATAGTGTAGCAACACACTGCTGGTGTTCCCACAATGTAACTATCATATAGAATAGTTCAGCAACACACTGCTGGTGTTCCCACAATGTAACTATCATATAGAATAGTTCAGCAACACACTGCTAGTGTTCCCACAATGTAACTATCTTATAGAATAGTGTAGCAACACACTGCTGGTGCTCCCACAATGTAACTATCATATAGAATAGTTCAGCAACACACTGCTGGTGCTCCCACAATGTAACTATCATATAGAATAGTTCAGCAACACACTGCTGGTGCTCCCACAATGTAACTATCATATAGAATAGTTCAGCAACACACTGCTGGTGCTCCCACAATGTAACTATCATGTAGAATAGTTCAGCAACACACTGCTGGTGTTCCCACAATGTAACTATCTTATAGAATAGTGTAGCAACACACTGCTGGTGTTCCCACAATGTAACTAATCATATAGAATAGTTCAGCAACACACTGCTGGTGCTCCCACAATGTAACTATCATATAGAATAGTTCAGCAACACACTGCTGGTGTTCCCACAATGTAACTATCTTATAGGATAGTGTAGCAACACACTGCTGGTGTTCCCACAATGTAACTATCATATAGAATAGTTCAGCAACACACTGCTGGTGCTCCCACAATGTAACTATCATATAGAATAGTTCAGCAACACACTGCTGGTGTTCCCACAATGTAACTATCATATAGAAATAGTTCAGCAACACACTGCTGGTGCTCCCACAATGTAACTATCATATAGAATAGTTCAGCAACACACTGCTGGTGCTCCCACAATGTAACTATCATATAAATAGTTCAGCAACACACTGCTGGTGCTCCCACAATGTAACTATCATATAGAATAGTTCAGCAACACACTGCTGGTGTTCCCACAATGTAACTATCATATAGAATAGTTCAGCAACACACTGCTGGTGCTCCCACAATGTAACTATCATATAGAATAGTTCAGCAACACACTGCTGGTGCTCCCACATGGGAACTATAATACCGAATACGGTAGCAGTACACTTCCGATGTAACAGAGTTTGTATACTGAAGAAACTATCTGTTGTACACTCTCACAGTGTTATGAAGCTAAAGGTTATGTTGTGTGTAGCATCAAGAGATAGAGACAATATACAACTAACCCGCACATAGGAGAGAGAAGTTTATGACGACGTTTCGGTCCGGCTTGGGCTATTTCCAAGTTACTGTTTCTATGTGCGGGTTAGTGTATTGTTCCAGTCTTTTTCTTCTAGAAATAGAGAGACTGTGTCTGCCATAATGCTGCCCCAAAACTGTCTTGATTTAAGAGAGACTGCTAAAGATCAAGACTGCCAGAGAAACAGATAAGTAGAAGGGAGACAGAGAAAGGGGAAAAGGAGAGAAAGAAAATTAGGAAGAGCAAGAAGCAAGGAGAGGTGTGAAATTCTTTCTTTCACAAACACTGCCATCAACACCAACCAACTGTTCCTGTATTCTTGTCTTCCGTCCGTCCGTATGCATGCCCCGTCTCTCCTCCGACCATCCTTCCCTCTCCAACATTATCACTAATTTTGATACACTTATTCTCAGTTATTCTTGAGGTGATATATCTTATAACTAAGCATCACTTACCAGAGCACGTTATTTATTGACAGAATTCCGTACCATCTACTGGATGCTTTAGGAGAACAAGAAAACTGGCAGTATCAGGTACTGTAGTTTGATCTTTTGTAATTCAGGACTATATGTGGCACCTGTTTGTCTGTGGTGCCTGTGTCTGTGGCACCTGTGTCTGTGGCTCCTGTTTCTCTCTCTCTTTGCCAATTGTTCTCCGACTTTGCTTCTCGTTCTATCCCACCCACCTCCCACTGTCTCCCATCCAGTCACACACTCCCTCCCATCCTCACCCATCCTGCCGTCCTGCCTCATGCACCCTCCCATCCTCACCCATCCTGCCGTCCTGCCTCATGCACCCCCCCATCCTCACCCATCCTGCCGTCCTACCTCATTCACCCCCCCCATCCTCACCCATCCTGCCGTCCTGCCTCATGCACCCTCCCATCCTCACCCATCCTGCCGTCCTGCCTCATGCACCCTCCCATCCTCACCCATCCTGCCGTCCTGCCTCATGCACCCTCCCATCCTCACCCATCCTGCCGTCCTACCTCATTTACCCCCCCCCATCCTACCTCGCCCACCGATCCTGCCTCACTCTCCCTACCAGCCTCTAGCCACTTACCACACAGAAAGCTTTTTCATTTCACACACTTTTCAAAGTTAACTTCTCTGAAATAAGTTAGTTCACCCTGAAATATAATAATAATAATAATAGTAATATTAATAATTATTAGACATGGTAGTAGTAATAATAATAATAATAATGAGAGTCATATAAACAGCTATTGTATACAATTTACACAGAGAAACGCTAAACACTTACGTCAGGGTAATAAGGTTTTATATAAGGGTAGCTCCAATTCCTTGAATCTAGATCCCTTCAGTCGCTATTATATATATAATCTTTTTAAATACCCAAACAACATATACCAAAACTTTTGTGGACCCAAAATTTATTTTTAAAAAAAAAAAAATTGCAAGAATTAATTAAACGTAAATATTAGTAAAGTGATAGAGGAATACGTGAAGAAAATCTAGATGGGGTGAAGAGTTCTTGATCCAAGGAAGCCTGGTCTTCAATCTTTCACTGTCAAGATACAAACACTTCACTGTTTGAAGTCAGTTGCTGTTCAGCCGAGAACTACCGCTTACATTAGATTGCAGGCTGCTAGCACCAACAGCCAGACTGATCAACCACAGAACCACCAATAGGTAGAAAAAAACAGGTAACTAAATTATAATTAAAACAAATTCTTTGCTAATTTGATTTTAAAAACTGAGAGAAAAAAGATTTGTGCACAAACTGAGTATCTGAATTATGGAAACGTTTCGCCCACACGGAAGGCTTCTTCAGTCGTAGAGGCGTCTTTTACTGAGCTGAATTTGAAGCTTCTCAATCCCTTAGCCTTGATGGGAAGTGTTCAGTACTTTCGTTATTTCTCACATTATCAAGGATAATGTGAGAAACCACGAAAGCGCTTGAAGTTCACAATTTTTTTCCACGGTGGTTGTATTGAATCTTGTAATATCACCTATTAACTAGCACGGTAAGAGACAATACAATAAGTGTCAGGGGCCCGAGACTGTTCAACTGCCTCCCAGCATACATAAGGGGGATTACCAATAGACCCCTGGCAGTCAAGCAGGCACTGGACAAGCACCTAAAGTCGGTACCTGACCAGCCGGGTTGTGGCTCGTACGTTGGATTGCGTGCAGCCAGCAGCAACAGCCGCTCTGATCCACCAGGAGGCCTGGTCACAGACCGGGCCGCGGGGGCGTTGACCCCCGGAACTCTCTCCAGGTAAACTCCAGGTATTTACTGTGAAAATAAGGATATCCAAGTGTTGCACGTGTCTTGATCAACAAACTGCACTCTGAAGGACGGGTGCTCATGTTGCACTTTTATAACTGCAGTGTAAACACGTCTCTGGTAACACAGTGATGGAGTGAATGATGAAAGTTTTTCTTTTTCGGGCTGCCCTGCCTTGGTGGGAAGCGGTCCATGTGTTAGCAAGAAAATAAAATAAACTAGAGATATGCGCTACACAGAGTGGATGTTAAGCAGTGTCAGCCAGGCGACATAATTGCCAACAACAAGCGCAAGCCGAGCGGCATTTGTCTGAAATTTCATCTCGAGTGTTACTGTGCTAGACCCACCAGTCATGTGCACACCCCCAGGATGCTTCTCTTCACCTAGTTATAGAAGGTCGCATGAGGCCCTAGTAGAGGGCCACATGAAGCCCTAGTAGAGCGCAGCAGGAAGTCTACGTAGAGGGCCGCATGAAGCCCTAGTAGAGTGCAGCAGGAAGCCTAGGTAGAGGGCCGCATGAGGCCCTAGTAGAGAGCCGCATGAAGCCCTAGTAGAGGGCAGCAGGAAGTCTATGTAGAGGGCCGCATGAGGCCCTAGTAGAGAGCCACATGAAGCTTAGAGGGCAGCAGGAAGCCTAGGTAGAGGGCCGCATGAGGCCCTAGTAGAGGGCCACATGAAGCTTAGAGGGCAGCAGGAAGCCTAGGTAGAGGGCCGCATGAGGCCCTAGTAGAGAGCCACATGAAGCCCTAGTAGAGGGCAGCAGGAAGCCTAGGTAGAGGGCCGCATGAGGCCCTAGTAGAGGGCCACATGAAGCCCTAGTAGAGGGCAGCAGGAAGCCTAGGTAGAGGGCCGCATGAGGCCCTAGTAGAGAGCCACATGAAGCCCTAGTAGAGGGCAGCAGGAAGCCTATGTAGAGGGCCGCATGAGGCCCTAGTAGAGAGCCACATGAAGCCCTAGTAGAGGGCAGCAGGAAGCCTAGGTAGAGGGCCGCATGAGGCCCTAGTAGAGAGCCACATGAAGCCCTAGTAGAGGGCAGCAGGAAGCCTATGTAGAGGGCCGCATGAGGCCCTAGTAGAGAGCCACATGAAGCCCTAGTAGAGGGCAGCAGGAAGCCCTAGTAGAGAGCAGCAGGAAGTCTAGGTAGATGGCCGCATGAAGCCCTAGTAGAGTGCAGCAGGAAGTCTAGGTAGATGGCCGCATGAAGCCCTAGTAGATGGCCGCATGAAGCCCTAGTAGAGGGCAGCAGGAAGTCTAGGTAGATGGCCGCAAGAAGCCCTAGCAGATGGCCGCATGAAGCCCTAGTAGATGGCCGCATGAAGCCCTAGTAGAGGGCAGCAGGAAGTCTAGGTAGATGGCCGCATGAAGCCCTAGTAGAGAGCAGCAGGAAGTCTAGGTAGATGGCCGCATGAAGCCCTAGTAGATGGCCGCATGAAGCCCTAGTAGAGGGCAGCAGGAAGTCTAGGTAGATGGCCGCATGAAGCCCTAGTAGAGAGCAGCAGGAAGTCTAGGTAGATGGCCGCATGAAGCCCTAGTAGATGGCCGCATGAAGCCCTAGTAGAGAGCAGCAGGAAGTCTAGGTAGATGGCCGCATGAAGCCCTAGTAGATGGCCGCATGAAGCCCTAGTAGAGGGCAGCAGGAAGTCTAGGTAGATGGCCGCATGAAGCCCTAGTAGAGAGCAGCAGGAAGTCTAGGTAGATGGCCGCATGAAGCCCTAGTAGATGGCCGCATGAAGCCCTAGTAGAGGCAGCAGGAAGTCTAGGTAGATGGCCGCATGAAGCCCTAGTAGATGGCCGCATGAAGCCCTAGTAGAGAGCAGCAGGAAGTCTAGGTAGATGGCCGCATGAAGCCCTAGTAGATGGCCGCATGAAGCCCTAGTAGAGAGCAGCAGAAGTCTAGGTAGATGGCCGCATGAAGCCCTAGTAGATGGCCGCATGAAGCCCTAGTAGAGGGCAGCAGGAAGTCTAGGTAGATGGCCGCATGAAGCCCTAGTAGATGGCCGCATGAAGCCCTAGTAGATGGCCGCATGAAGCCCTAGTAGAGGGCAGCAGGAAGTCTAGGTAGATGGCCGCATGAAGCCCTAGTAGATGGCCGCATGAAGCCCTAGTAGATGGCCGCATGAAGCCTAGTAGAGGGCAGCAGAAGTCTAGGTAGATGGCCGCATGAAGCCCTAGTAGATGGCCGCATGAAGCCCTAGTAGAGGGCAGCAGGAAGTCTAGGTAGATGGCCGCATGAAGCCCTAGCAGATGGCCGCATGAAGCCCTAGTAGATGGCCGCATGAAGCCCTAGTAGAGGGCAGCAGGAAGTCTAGGTAGATGGCCGCATGAAGCCCTAGCAGATGGCCGCATGAAGCCCTAGTAGATGGCCGCATGAAGCCCTAGTAGAGGGCAGCAGGAAGTCTAGGTAGATGGCCGCATGAAGCCCTAGTAGATGGCCGCATGAAGCCCTAGTAGAGGGCAGCAGGAAGTCTAGGTAGATGGCCGCATGAAGCCCTAGTAGATGGCCGCATGAAGCCCTAGTTAGAGGGCAGCAGGAAGTCTAGGGTAGATGGCCGCATGGAAGCCCTAGCAGATGGCCGCATGAAGCCCTAGTAGATGGCCGCATGAAGCCCTAGTAGAGGGCAGCAGGAAGTCTAGGTAGATGGCCGCATGAAGCCCTAGCAGATGGCCGCATGAAGCCCTAGTAGATGGCCGCATGAAGCCCTAGTAGAGGGCAGCAGGAAGTCTAGGTAGATGGCCGCATGAAGCCCTAGTAGATGGCCGCATGAAGCCCTAGTAGAGGGCAGCAGGAAGTCTAGGTAGATGGCCGCATGAAGCCCTAGCAGATGGCCGCATGAAGCCCTAGTAGAGGGCAGCAGGAAGTCTAGGTAGATGGCCGCATGAAGCCCTAGCAGATGGCCGCATGAAGCCCTAGCAGATGGCCGCATGAAGCCCTAGCAGATGGCCGCTTGCGGTTAAATGAGTAATTTTGTGTGGGCTCAAGATACAGTAGTCTCCGTCAAACAAGACGACAAACAAGGATAGTTTAGGACCGCCTGCGGTCACAACAACGACAGTTTAAGACCGCCTGCGGTCACAACAACGACAGTTTAAGACCGCCTGCGGTCACAACAACGACAGTTTAAGACCGCCTGCGGTCACAACAACGACAGTTTAAGACCGCCTGCGGTCACAACAACGACAGTTTAAGACCGCCTGCGGTCACACAACAATGACAGTTTAGGACCGCCTGCGGTCACAACAACGACAGTTTAAGACCGCCTGCGATCACACAACAACGACAGTTTAGGACCGCCTGCGGTCACACAACAACGACAGTTTAGGACCGCCTGCGTCACACAACAACGACAGTTTAAGACCGCCTGCGGTCACACAACAACGACAGTTTAAGACCGCCTGCGGTCACACAACAACGACAGTTTAGGACCGCCTGCGGTCACACAACAACGACAGTTTAGGACCGCCTGCGGTCACACAACAACGACAGTTTAGGACCGCCTGCGGTCACACAACAACGACAGTTTAAGACCGCCTGCGGTCACACAACAACGACAGTTTAGGACCGCCTGCGGTCACACAACAACGACAGTTTAGGACCGCCTGCGGTCACACAACAACGACAGTTTAAGACCGCCTGCGGTCACACAACAACGACAGTTTAGGACCGCCTGCGGTCACACAACAATGACAGTTTAGGACCGCCTGCGGTCACACAACAACGACAGTTTAAGACCGCCTGCGGTCACACAACAACGACAGTTTAGGACCGCCTGCGGTCACACAACAACGACAGTTTAGGACCGCCTGCGGTCACACAACAATGACAGTTTAGGACCGCCTGCGGTCACACAACAACGACAGTTTAAGACCGCCTGCGGTCACACAACAACGACAGTTTAGGACCGCCTGCGGTCACACAACAACGACAGTTTAGGACCGCCTGCGGTCACACAACAACGACAGTTTAGGACCGCCTGCGGTCACACAACAACGACAGTTTAGGACCGCCTGCGGTCACACAACAACGACAGTTTAGGACCGCCTGCGGTCACACAACAATGACAGTTTAAGACCGCCTGCAGTCACACAACAACGACAGTTTAGGACCACCTGCGGTCACACAACGACAGTTTAGGACCGCCTGCGGTCACACAACAACGACAGTTTAGGACCGCCTGCGGTCACACAACAATGACAGTTTAAGACCGCCTGCGGTCACACAACAACGACAGTTTAGGACTGCCTGCGGTCACACAACAATGACAGTTTAGGACCGCCTGCGGTCACACAACAATGACAGTTTAGGACCGCCTGCGGTCACACAACGACAGTTTAGGACCGCCTGCGGTCACACAACAATGACAGTTTAGGACCGCCTGCGGTCACACAACGACAGTTTAGGACCGCCTGCGGTCACACAACAATGACAGTTTAGGACCGCCTGCGGTCACACAACGACAGTTTAGGACCGCCTGCGGTCACACAATGACAGTTTAGGACCGCCTGCGGTCACACAATGACAGTTTAGGACCGCCTGCGGTCACACAACGACAGTTTAGGACCGCCTGCGGTCACACAACGACAGTTTAGGACCGCCTGCGGTCACACAACGACAGTTTAGGACCGCCTGCGGTCACACAACAACGACAGTTTAGGACCGCCTGCGGTCACACAACAACGACAGTTTAGGACCGCCTGCGGTCACACAACAACGACAGTTTAGGACCGCCTGCGGTCACACAACAACGACAGTTTAGGACCGCCTGCGGTCACACAACAACGACAGTTTAGGACCGCCTGCGGTCACACAACAACGACAGTTTAGGACCGCCTGCGGTCACACAACAACGACAGTTTAGGACCGCCTGCGGTCACACAACAACGACAGTTTAGGACCGCCTGCGGTCACACAACAACGACAGTTTAGGACCGCCTGCGGTCACACAACAACGACAGTTTAGGACCGCCTGTGGTCACACAATGACAGTTTAGGACCGCCTGCGGTCACACAACAACGACAGTTTAGGACCGCCTGCGGTCACACAACAACGACAGTTTAGGACCGCCTGCGGTCACACAACAACGACAGTTTAGGACCACCTGCGGTCACACAACAACGACAGTTTAGGACCGCCTGCGGTCACACAACAATGACAGTTTAGGACCGCCTGCGGTCACACAACAATGACAGTTTAGGACCGCCTGCGGTCACACAACAACGACAGTTTAGGACCGCCTGCGGTCACACAACAATGACAGTTTAGGGCCGCCTGCGGTCACACAACAATAACAGTTTAAGACCGCCTGCGGTCACACAACAATAACAGTTTAAGACCGCCTGCGGTCACACAACAATAACAGTTTAAGACCGCCTGCGGTCACACAACAATAACAGTTTAAGACCACCTGCGGTCACACAACAATAACAGTTTAGGACCGCCTGCGGTCACACAACAATAACAGTTTAAGACCGCCTGCGGTCACACAACAACGACAGTTTAGGACCGCCTGCGGTCACACAACAATAACAGTTTAAGACCGCCTGCGGTCACACAACGACAGTTTAGGACCGCCTGCGGTCACACAACAATAACAGTTTTAAGACCGCCTGCGGTCACACAACAACGACAGTTTAGGACCGCCTGCGGTCACACAACAATAACAGTTTAAGACCGCCTGCGGTCAAACAACAACGACAGTTTAGGACCGCCTGCGGTCACACAACAATAACAGTTTAGGACCGCCTGCGGTCACACAACAATAACAGTTTAAGACCGCCTGCGGTCACACAACAACGACAGTTTAGGACCGCCTGCGGTCACACAACAATAACAGTTTAAGACCGCCTGCGGTCACACAACAACGACAGTTTAGGACCGCTGCGGTCACACAACAATAACAGTTTAAGACCGCCCTGCGGTCACACAACAACGCCAGTTTAGGACCGCCTGCGGTCACACAACAACGACAGTTTAGGACCGCCTGCGGTCACACAACAACGACAGTTTAGGACCGCCTGCGGTCACACAACAACGACAGTTTAGGACCGCCTGCGGTCACACAACAACGACAGTTTAGGACCGCCTGCGGTCACACAACAACGACAGTTTAGGACCGCCTGCGGTCACACAACAACGACAGTTTAGGACCGCCTGCGGTCACACAACAATGACAGTTTAAGACCGCCTGCAGTCACACAACAACGACAGTTTAGGACCACCTGCGGTCACACAACGACAGTTTAGGACCGCCTGCGTCACACAACAACGACAGTTTAGGACCGCCTGCGGTCACACAACAATGACAGTTTAAGACCGCCTGCGGTCACACAACAACGACAGTTTAGGACTGCCTGCGGTCACACAACAATGACAGTTTAGGACCGCTGCGGTCACACAACAATGACAGTTTAGGACTGCCTGCGGTCACACAACGACAGTTTAGGACCGCCTGCGGTCACACAACAATGACAGTTTAGACCGCCTGCGGTCACACAACGACAGTTTAGGACCGCCTGCGGTCACACAACAATGACAGTTTAGGACCGCCTGCGGTCACACAACGACAGTTTAGGACCGCCTGCGGTCACACAATGACAGTTTAGGACCGCCTGCGGTCACACAATGACAGTTTAGGACCGCCTGCGGTCACACAATGACAGTTTAGGACCGCCTGCGGTCACACAACGACAGTTTAGGACGCCTGCGGTCACACAACAACGACAGTTTAGGACCGCCTGCGGTCACACAAACAATAACAGTTTAAGACCGCCTGCGGTCACACAACAATAACAGTTTAGGACCGCCTGCGGTCACACAACAATAACAGTTTAGGACCGCCTGCGGTCACACAACAATAACAGTTTAGGACCGCCTGCGGTCACACAACAACGACAGTTTAGGACCGCCTGCGGTCACACAACAATAACAGTTTAAGACCGCCTGCGGTCACACAACGACAGTTTAGGACCGCCTGCGGTCACACAACAATAACAGTTTAAGACCGCCTGCGGTCACACAACAACGACAGTTTAGGACCGCCTGCGGTCACACAACAATAACAGTTTAAGACCGCCTGCGTCACCACAACAACGACAGTTTAGGACCGCCTGCGGTCACACAACAATAACAGTTTAGGACCGCCTGCGGTCACACAACAATAACAGTTTAAGACCGCCTGCGGTCACACAACAACGACAGTTTAGGACCGCCTGCGGTCACACAACAATAACAGTTTAAGACCGCCTGCGGTCACACAACAACGACAGTTTAGGACCGCCTGCGGTCACACAACAACGACAGTTTAGGACCGCCTGCGGTCACACAACAACGACAGTTTTAGGACCGCCTGCGGTCACACAACAACGACAGTTTAGGACCGCCTGCGGTCACACAACAACGACAGTTTAGGACCGCCTGCGGTCACACAACAACGACAGTTTAGGACCGCCTGCGGTCACACAACAACGACAGTTTAGGACCGCCTGCGGTCACACAACAACGACAGTTTAGGACCGCCTGTGGTCACACAATGACAGTTTAGGACCGCCTGCGGTCACACAACAACGACAGTTTAGGACCGCCTGCGGTCACACAACAACGACAGTTTAGGACCGCCTGCGGTCACACAACAACGACAGTTTAGGACCACCTGCGGTCACACAACAAACGACAGTTTAGGACCGCCTGCGGTCACACAACAATGACAGTTTAGGACCGCCTGCGGTCACACAACAATGACAGTTTAGGACCGCCTGCGGTCACACAACAACGACAGTTTAGGACCGCCTGCGGTCACACAACAATAACAGTTTAAGACCGCCTGCGGTCACACAACAACGACAGTTTAGGACCGCCTGCGGTCACACAACAATAACAGTTTAAGACCGCCAGCGGTCACACAACAACGACAGTTTAGGACCGCCTGCGGTCACACAACAATAACAGTTTAAGACCGCCTGCAGTCACACAACAATAACAGTTTAAGACCGCCTGCGGTCACACAACAATAACAGTTTAAGACCGCCTGCGGTCACACAACAATAACAGTTTAGGACCGCCTGCGGTCACACAACAATAACAGTTTAAGACCGCCTGCGGTCACACAACAACGACAGTTTTAGGACCGCCTGCGGTCACACAACAATAACAGTTTAAGACCGCCTGCGGTCACACAACGACAGTTTAGGACCGCCTGCGGTCACACAACAATAACAGTTTAAGACCGCCTGCGGTCACACAACAACGACAGTTTAGGACCGCCTGCGGTCACACAACAATAACAGTTTAAGACCGCCTGCGGTCACACAACAACGACAGTTTAGGACCGCCTGCGGTCACACAACAATAACAGTTTAAGACCGCCTGCGGTCACACAACAATAACAGTTTAAGACCGCCTGCGGTCACACAACAACGACAGTTTAGGACCGCCTGCGGTCACACAACAATAACAGTTTAAGACCGCCTGCGGTCACACAACAACGACAGTTTAGGACCGCCTGCGGTCACACAACAATAACAGTTTAAGACCGCCTGCGGTCACACAACAACGACAGTTTAGGACCGCCTGCGGTCACACAACAACGACAGTTTAGGACCGCCTGCGGTCACACAACAACGACAGTTCAGAATCAGGTCTGATAAACACTCACAAAAATCAATATTCTTATTATCATTTAAGTTCATTCAGACAATATATTAGTGCCAATGTTCAATGTTCATTTTGTTTGTGTTATATAATCAAATTATATTTGATTATATAATCAAATTATATTTGATTATATAATCAAATTATATTTGATTATATTTTTGTAGTCCGACGCCTTTATACATTTTACTTATGTGATCCGCTTTAACACACAGGTTAGTGTCCCCTTGATGTGAGGATCACTGTAGTGCTCTGCTTGTTGATGTGAGGAACACTGTAGTGTTCTGCTTGTTGATGTGAGGATCACTGTAGTGCTCTGCTTGTTGATGTGAGGATCACTGTAGTGCTCTGCTTGTTGATGTGAGGATCACTGTAGTGCTCTGCTTGTTGATGTGAGGATCACTGTAGTGCTCTGCTTGATGTGAGGATCACTGTAGTGCTCTGCTTGTTGATGTGAGGATCACTGTAGTGCTCTGCTTGATGTGAGGATCACTGTAGTGCTCTGCTTGTTGATGTGAGGATCACTGTAGTGCTCTGCTTGATGTGAGGATCACTGTAGTGCTCTCCTTGTTGATGTGAGGATCACTGTAGTGCTCTGCTTGTTGATGTGAGGATCACTGTAGTGTTCTGCTTGTTGATGTGAGGATCACTGTAGTGCTCTGCTTGTTGATGTGAGGATCACTGTAGTGCTCTGCTTGTTGATGTGAGGATCACTGTAGTGCTCTGCTTGTTGATGTGAGGATCACTGTAGTGCTCTGCTTGATGTGAGGATCACTGTAGTGCTCTGCTTGTTGATGTGAGGATCACTGTAGTGCTCTGCTTGATGTGAGGATCACTGTAGTGCTCTGCTTGTTGATGTGAGGATCACTGTAGTGCTCTGCTTGATGTGAGGATCACTGTAGTGCTCTCCTTGTTGATGTGAGGATCACTGTAGTGCTCTGCTTGTTGATGTGAGGATCACTGTAGTGCTCTCCTTGTTGATGTGAGGATCACTGTAGTGCTCTCCTTGTTGATGTGAGGATCACTGTAGTGCTCTCCTTGTTGATGTGAGGATCACTGTAGTGCTCTGCTTGTTGATGTGAGGATCACTGTAGTGCTCTCCTTGTTGATGTGAGGATCACTGTAGTGCTCTCCTTGTTGATGTGAGGATCACTGTAGTGCTCTGCTTGTTGATGTGAGGATCACTGTAGTGCTCTCCTTGTTGATGTGAGGATCACTGTAGTGCTCCTTGTTGATGTGAGGATCACTGTAGTGCTCTGCTTGTTGATGTGAGGATCACTGTAGTGCTCTCCTTGTTGATGTGAGGATCACTGTAGTGCTCTGCTTGTTGATGTGAGGATCACTGTAGTGCTCTCCTTGTTGATGTGAGGATCACTATAGTGCTTTGCTTGCTGATGTGAGGATCACTGTAGTGCTCTGCTTGTTGATGTGAGGATCACTGTAGTGCTCTGCTTGTTGATGTGAGGATCACTGTAGTGCTCTGCGTGTTGATGTGAGGATCACTGCAGTGCTTTTCCTGTTGATGTGAGGATCACTGTAGTGCTCTGCTTGTTGATGTGAAGATCACTGCAGTGCTTTTCCTGTTGATGTGAGGATCACTGTAGTGCTCTGCTTGTTGATGTGAAGATCACTGCAGTGCTTTTCCTGTTGATGTGAGGATCACTGTAGTGCTCTTCTTGTTGATGTGAGGATCACTGCAGTGCTTTGCTTGTTGATGTGAGGATCACTGTAGTGCTCTGCTTGATGTGAAATCACTGCAGTGCTTTTCCTGTTGATGTGAGGATCACTGTAGTGCTCTGCTTGTTGATGTGAGGATCACTGCAGTGCTTTTCCTGTTGATGTGAATATCACTGCAATGCTTTTCCTGTTGATGTGAGGATAACTGCAGTGCTTTTCTTGTTGATGTGAGGATCACTGCAGTGCTTTTCTTGTTGATGTGAGGATCACTGCACACTTATCTTGTTGATGTGAAGGATTTCATGACGTGTATTGATGTATGTGTATGTTGCTTTATTTATGATAGACCCTAAACTGGCTCCAAACCTATCCTTTTCTACCGTGGAGTATTTTGCATATCGTGATCATATCCCTCGTGGTCTTCGCTCCTCCACAGACGAAATATTCAGCATGATTTCCTCATAGTCACCAGAATGCTGCATGCATCCACACTTACTCGAGTCATGCTTGGTGCATGACTACACGTGGGTTTATACCCAGCGCTGAGTTATCTGTAAAGTGGGTCTGCGATATATAACAATGGTTATAAATGACCATAATTTTTAAAGGGGTGGACCGGTAAGCCAGCGGAAGGCCTCGGTCAGATGACCAAAAGCTCCAAAGACGGGTCATCATCTGACTAAGACCCGCGTCAGGAAACATTTGTCCTGTTTCCTGACGAACCTTACCTAACCTAACCTAATGAACATTAAAATGGTATAAAATACCGACAGATTGTTAGGTAAGACACATATGCAACAGTTAGGTATCTTTATTTTGAAACGTTTCGCCTACACAGTAGGCTTCTTCAGTCGAGTACAGAAAAGTTGATAGAAGCAGAAGATACTTGAAGACGATGTAATCAGTCCATCACCCTTAAAGTTTTGAGGTGGTCAGTCCCTCAACTTCATATTGTTTCAGACAACGGAACAATGCTCTTCTCCAGACTGAGGGACTGACCACCTCAAAACTTTAAGGGTGATGGACTGATTACATCGTCTTCAAGTATCTTCTGCTTCTATCAACTTTTCTGTACTCGACTGAAGAAGCCTACTGTGTAGGCGAAACGTTTCAAAATAAAGATACCTAACTGTTGCATATGTGTCTTACCTAACAACTAACCTAACCTAATTATCTTCACAAGACCTGGTCTCAGACTAGGCCTTGTAGGTTGGATAGGAAATATTACGGGATTTAAAACCATTAAAACACACACAATGAATGTGTGTGTTTACTGAACGTAAAAGTCTGTAGGATTTTCCTGTTATCTTACGTGTTCATCAGACAAAGATTTAGCTGTTATCTTACGTGTTCATCAGACAAAGATTTAGCTGTTATCTTACGTGTTCATCAGACAAAGATTTACCTGTTATCTTACGTGTTCATCAGACAAAGATTTACCTGTTATCTTACGTGCTCATCAGACAAAGATTTACCTGTTATCTTACGTGCTCATCAGACAAAGATTTACCTGTTATCTTACGTGCTCATCAGACAAAGATTTACCTGTTATCTTACGTGTTCATCACACAAAGAGATCATCAATTCAGCCAGAGAGGAAAAACAAATTACTATTCCGTAGTGAATCATTTGCTTCACGGTGGTAGTGAACTATTTTGAAGTGGTCACATAACTGGGTTTTTAAAGGCCTTTACGTATGATAACTCACAAATTTAGGTTTTAAAAACCCTTATGTGCCACTGATGGTATTTTATTTATATGCCTATCAGAGCACAGGTCTGATCGGGATGATCTTCTCGTCAGAGTCTCTAAGATGTCGTCTGCTCGCACATCTTGTCTTTATTTCCCTCCTCTTTCCTCCTCCCAGTGTCATTATCAAGTAAACCATACCACAGGCGGGGATAGAACCCGCGATCACAGAGTCTCAAAACTCCAGACCGCGGGTTCTATCCCCGCCCGTGGTATGGTTTGTTTGCAATCGTGTCATTACGATTTCGTGAGTCATTATCAACTGTTTACCCGGAGTCTCTTTCAGGGGGTCACCGCCCCTGCGGCCTGGTCCCAGACCAGGCCTCCTGGTTGCTGGCCTGATCGACCAAGCTGTCAGTGCCCGCCCCCCACAGTCTAACGTGTGCACCACAAGTGGGGTTGAACTCTAGTAACCATATAATCAATCATTCCTTTGGTTTTTTCATATTGAAGTCTTTGTCTTCTTAATTTTGGTACTTTTTTCTCCTCCTCTTTCTTCTTCCTCTTCTTAGTCTGCTGCTGCTTCTGCTGCTGGTGCTGTTACTGCCGCTGCTGTTACTACTGCTACTGCTGCTGCTGCGTTGCCTTCACCCACTTCGTCTCCTGCAGTGGGTGGAGGAGACCCCTCCTCTCGGATCCTTAAGAGCCAATAAGAATCCTGCATTTATCCACCCCACCAACCCTCACCACCCCACCAACCTTCACCAGCCCTCCACCCCCACCAACCACCATTCCTCTGTCCCCAACAGCCCAACGCTAACCACCCATCCCCACCAAGGACCACTCATCCACTCCCCTACCCACCACTAGCACCACCACCCAGGGGCGTACACAGCTGCTGCTACTGAAGGCCAAACACCAACAAGAATCAATGCCGCTGAGGGAGGTTAGAGCGTAGGTGAGGTTAATGATGCGTGGGTGAACTTACCAATGGTGTATGGGTGAGCTTACCAATGGTGTATGGGTAAGCTTAGCAATGGTGTATGGGTGAGCTTAGCAATGGTGTATGGGTAAGCTTAGCAATGGTGTATGGGTGAGCTTAGCAATGGTGTATGGGTAAGCTTAGCAATGGTGTATGGGTGAGCTTACCAATGGTGTATGGTAAGCTTAGCAATGGTGTATGGGTGAGCTTAGCAATGGTGTATGGGTAAGCTTAGCAATGGTGTATGGGTGAGCTTAGCAATGGTGTATGGGTGAGCTTAGCAATGGTGTATGGGTAAGCTTAGCAATGGTGTATGGGTAAGCTTAGCAATGGTGTATGGGTAAGCTTAGCAATGGTGTATGGGTGAGCTTAGCAATGGTGTATGGGTAAGCTTAGCAATGGTGTATGGGTGAGCTTAGCAATGGTGTATGGGTAAGCTTAGCAATGGTGTATGGGTAAGCTTAGCAATGGTGTATGGGTGAGCTTAGCAATGGTGTATGGGTAAGCTTAGCAATGGTGTATGGCACTACAGGAATGCCAGAGTGAAGAAGGATGCATCACAGACGAGCTTGGCCTATGGCCGGGCTCCGGGAGTAGAAAGACTCTGGAAACTCATCAAAGGTATAGAAAGACTCTGGAAACTCATCAAAGGTATATCACCCTATTGTAACTGCTGCACCGTCCAGGGATGCTATAACTCAGGATGGCTCACTGAACCTTGCTCTCTCTCTCTCTCTCTCTCTCTCTCTCTCTCTCTCTCTCTCTCTCTCTCTCTCTCTCTATCACACACACACACACTTGTTTTGGGCTATCCCAGCTACTTTACACCATGCTGGGGACAGTATAACCTCTACCACTACTTCTCCACTTCCTTCGTTCTTCCTCTCTTTGTCCCGTCCCCGTTCCCCTCTCCTATATATACTGGCTCCCTCACTCTCGTGTGTTAGCGTGACTTGTAAATGGTCCAAATCGGACCGAGACGTCGTCGTGCAGTTTTCCACTCAGGGACGGATTACCTCAAACGCCTCATCTTACACCGTTCTCTGTACCGGACTGAAGAAGCCACTGGCTGCAGGGGGTGGGTGTTCGGGGGTCAACATGTGTCTAATTCTTCAAATATAAGAATACCTGACCCAATGTTTCTTCCCTCTTGGGGATCGACCCAAGTCCTTTCGGTTGTAAGTTCAACCCTCCAGTAGTGAAGAAAGGCGTCAATAAGACCTGCCTTGCCAGACAAGACTTGCAGCCGGAGTTTACAACAACCAATAACATCTCGCTCCGGAAAAACTGCCTAAACTGCCTGACAAAATTTGAATCTCTTTGACGTGGGAATTTTCTACCAAACTTCATTTAATTACATTTAAGAAACACTGGTATATAATTAACGTTGTTACGTATGACACAAGTGCAACTAATGTGGTATTTTACTGTGGCAACGTTTCGCTCTCCAGGAGCTTCATCAAGCCGTTACTAACAGTACAGAGACACAGACGATATATTAGACCGAGGTGCAAGGTATAGCAGTTGTATTAATACTAGTAGTAGTACTACGATTATATCAGTGATACTACGATTATAGCAGTAATATTACGATTATAGCAGTGATACTACGATTATAGCAGTGATACTACGATTATAGCAGTGATACTACGATTATAGCAGTAATATTACGATTATAGCAGTGATACTACGATTATAGCAGTAATATTACGATTATAGCAGTGATACTACGATTATATCAGTGATACTACGATTATAGCAGTAATATTACGATTATATCAGTGATACTACGATTATATCAGTGATACTACGATTATAGCAGTAATATTACGATTATATCAGTGATACTACGATTATAACAGTGATACTACGATTATAACAGTGATACTACGATTATAGCAGTGATACTACGATTATAGCAGTAATATTACGATTATAGCAGTAATACTACGATTATATCAGTGATACTACGATTATAGCAGTGATACTACGATTATAGCAGTGATACTACGATTATAGCAGTGATATTACGATTATAGCAGTGATACTACGATTATAGCAGTGATACTACGATTATAGCAGTAATATTACGATTATAGCAGTGATACTACGATTATAGCAGTGATACTAACGATTAATAGCAGTAATATTACGATTATAGCAGTGATACTACGATTATAGCAGTGATACTACGATTATAGCAGTGATACTACGATTATAGCAGTAATATTACGATTATAACAGTGATACTACGATTATAGCAGTGATACTACGATTATAGCAGTAATATTACGATTATAGCAGTGATACTACGATTATAGCAGTGATACTACGATTATAGCAGTGATACTACGATTATAGCAGTAATATTACGATTATAGCAGTGATACTACGATTATAGCAGTAATATTACGATTATAGAAGTAATATTACGATTATAGCAGTGATACTACGATTATAGCAGTAATATTACGATTATAGCAGTGATACTACGATTATATCAGTGATACTACGATTATAGCAGTGATACTACGATTATAGCAGTGATACTACGATTATAGCAGTGATACTACGATTATAGCAGTAATATTACGATTATAGCAGTGATACTACGATTATAGCAGTGATACTACGATTATAGCAGTGATACTACGATTATAGCAGTAATATTACGATTATAGCAGTAATACTACGATTATAGCAGTAATATTACGATTATAGCAGTAATATTACGATTATATCAGTGATACTACGATTATAGCAGCGATACTACGATTACAGCAGTAATATTACGATTATAGCAGTAATACTACGATTATAGCAGTAATACTACGATTATAGCAGTAATACTACGATTATAGCAGTAATACTACGATTATAGCAGTAATACTACGATTATAGCAGTAATACTACGATTATAGCAGTAATACTACGATTATAGCAGTAATACTACGATTATAGCAGTGATACTACGATTATAGCAGTGATACTACGATTATAGCAGTAATACTACGATTATAGCAGTGATACTACGATTATAGCAGTAATACTACGATTATAGCAGTAATATTACGATTATAGCAGTAATACTACGATTATAGCAGTGATACTACGATTATAACAGTGATACTACGATTATAGCAGTGATACTACGATTATAACAGTGATACTACGATTATAGCAGTGATACTTACGATTATAACAGTGATACTACGATTATAGCAGTGATACTACGATTATAACAGTGATACTACGATTATAGCAGTGATACTACGATTATAACAGTGATACTACGATTATAGCAGTGATACTACGATTATAGCAGTAATACTACGATTATAGCAGTAATATTACGATTATAGCAGTAATACTACGATTATAGCAGTGATACTACGATTATAACAGTGATACTACGATTATAGCAGTGATACTACGATTATAACAGTGATACTACGATTATAGCAGTGATACTACGATTATAACTGATACTACGATTATAGCAGTGATACTACGATTATAACAGTGATACTACGATTATAGCAGTGATACTACGATTATAACAGTGATACTACGATTATAGCAGTGATACTACGATTATAACAGTGATACTACGATTATAGCAGTGATACTACGATTATAGCAGTAATACTACGATTATATTGTGCCTTGCACTTCACTCTAAGACATATATATATACCCTGTGTGTCCATGTATTGTTTGTAACGGATCGACAAAGCTCCTGGAGGGCGAAACGTTGCCACAATAAAATGTCACATTAGTTGCACTTGTGTCCTGTTACCTAATATATCGTGGGTAATTCTACCAACATTAATATAATTAACGCTGAGCAATTTAGCGTGTGACGTAGCTATAAAATACTGACTTGTGTTGTTGTTAAATTTATACATCAGAGGAAAACATCTAACACGTTTTGTCCCAACATGAGCCGTTCGTTTGTGCCAATATTGCGGTGGGTCAATATTGCTGTGGGTCAATATTGCGGTGGGTCAATATTGCTGTGGGTCAATATTGCTGTGGGTCAATATTGCGGTGGGTCAATATTGCTGTGGGTCAATATTGCTGTGGGTCAATATTGCGGTGGGTCAATATTGCTGTGGGTCAATATTGCTGTGGGTCAATATTGCTGTGGGTCAATATTGCGGTGGGTCAATATTGCGGTGGGTCAATATTGCTGTGGGTCAATATTGCTGTGGGTCAATATTGCGGTGGGTCAATATTGCGGTGGGTCAATATTGCTGTGGGTCAATATTGCTGTGGTCAATATGCGGGGGGTCAATATTGCTGTGGGTCAATATTGCTGTGGGTCAATATTGCGTGGGTCAATATTGCTGTGGGTTTAATATTGCGGTGGGTCAAAAATTGCTGTGGGGGCAATATTGCTGTGGGGCAATATTGCGGTGGGTCAATATTGCTGTGGGTCAATATTGCGGTGGGTCAATATTGCGGCGGGTCAATATTGCGGCGGGTCAATATTGCGGTGGGTCAATATTGCGGCGGGTCAATATTGCGGCGGGTCAATATTGCGGCGGGTCAATATTGCGGCGGGTCAATATTGCGGCGGGTCAATATTGCGGAGGGTCAATATTGCGGTGGGTCAATATTGCGGTGGGTCAATATTGCGGTGGGTCAATATTGCAGTGGGTCAATATTGCAGTGGGTCAATATTGCGGAGGGTCAATATTGCGGTGGGTCAATATTGCGGTGGGTCAATATTGCTGTGGGTCAATATTGCTATGGGTCAATATTGCTGTGGGTCAATATTGCGGTGGGTCAATATTGCTGTGGGTCAAAATTGCTGTGGGTCAATATTGCGGTGGGTCAATATTGCGGTGGGTCAATATTGCGGTGGGTCAATACAACACTTCATTGTAGATGAATGGTTCAGAGAACCGACATGTTGATAAATTAGACACATGTGCAACTCTTGGGTATCTTTATTGAGGAAACGTTTCGCCACACAGTGGCTTCATCAGTCCATACAAAGGAGAATCTTGAAGAACAGGAGGAGAATGAGGTAATCAGTCCCTCAACCTTGAGTCGATGTGGTCAGTCCATCAATCTTGATGGACTGATTGGACTGACCACATCGACTCAAGGTTGAGGGACTGATTACCTCATTCTCCTCCTGTTCTTCAAGATTCTCCTTTGTATGGACTGATGAAGCCACTGTGTGGCGAAACGTTTCCTCAATAAAGATACCCAAGAGTTGCACATGTGTCTAATTTATCAACACTTCTTTGATTTTCCTTTGACGCTTTTCCGGAGTTTGTCTGCTTCCTGAGCCAGGTTCCTGATGAGGCCTAGTCACAGACCGGGCCGCGGGGGCGTTGACCCCCGAAACTATCTCCAAGTATACTCCAGGAGGTGTGTCTAAAGGCACGTGGAAGAAGAGTAACTAATGGTACCTTGATGCGTCATGGTAGTGGTGACCATTGGTCAGTACTGGGGACAGTGTTGTGTCACCAGTACTGAGGACAGTGTTGTGTCACCAGTACTGGAGGCAGTGTTGTGTTACCAGTACTGGGGACAATGGTGTGTCACTAGTACTGGGGACAGTGTTGTGTCACCAGTACTGGGGACAGTGTTGTGTCACCAGTACTGGAGGCAGTGTTGTGTTACCAGTACTGGGGAAAATGGTGTGTCACCAGTACTGGGCACAGTGTTGTGTCACCAGTACTGGGCACAGTGTTGTGTCACCAGTACTGGGCACAGTGTTGTGTCACCAGTACTGGGGAAAATGGTGTGTCACCAGTACTGGGGACAGTGTTGTGTCACCAGTACTGGGGAAAATGGTGTGTCACCAGTACTGGGGACAGTGTTGTGTCACCAGTACTGGGGAAAATGGTGTGTCACCAGTACTGGGCACAGTGTTGTGTCACCAGTACTGGGCACAGTGTTGTGTCACCAGTACTGGGGAAAATGGGTGTGTCACCAGTACTGGGGACAGTGTTGTGTCACCAGTACTGGGGAAAATGGTGTGTCACCAGTACTGGGCACAGTGTTGTGTCACCAGTACTGGGGACAATGGTGTGTCACCAGTACTGGAGGCAGTGTTGTGTCAATATAGTGGACCATAACAACAGTGTCCACTGGTCAGTACTGGAGTCACTATAGTGGACCATAACAACAGTGTCCACTGGTCAGTACTGGAGTCACTATAGTGGACCATAACAACAGTGACCACTGGTCAGTACTGGAGTCACCATAGTGGACCATAACAACAGTGACCACTGGTCAGTACTGGAGTCACCATAGTGGACCATAACAACAGTGTCCACTGGTCAGTACTGGAGTCACTATAGTGGACCATAACAAGTGTCCACTGGTCAGTACTGGAGTCACTATAGTGGACCATAACAACAGTGATCACTGGTCAGTACTGGAGTCACTATAGTGGACCATAACAAGTGTCCACTGGTCAGTACTGGAGTCACTATAGTGGACCATAACAACAGTGATCACTGGTCAGTACTGGAGTCACTATAGTGGACCATAGCAACAGTGACCACTGGTCAGTACTGGAGTCACTATAGTGGACCATAACAACAGTGTCCACTGGTCAGTACTGGAGTCACTATAGTGGACCATAACAACAGTGATCACTGGTCAGTACTGGAGTCACTATAGTGGACCATAACAAGTGTCCACTGGTCAGTACTGGAGTCACTATAGTGGACCATAACAACAGTGATCACTGGTCAGTACTGGAGTCACTATAGTGGACCATAGCAACAGTGACCACTGGTCAGTACTGGAGTCACCATAGTGGACCATAACAACAGTGTCCACTGGTCAGTACTGGAGTCACTATAGTGGACCATAACAACAGTGTCCACTGGTCAGTACTGGAGTCACTATAGTGGACCATAACAACAGTGTCCACTGGTCAGTACTGGAGTCACTATAGTGGACCATAACAACAGTGTCCACTGGTCATTACTGGAGTCACTATAGTGGACCATAACAACAGTGACCACTGGTCAGTACTGGATTCACCATAGTGGACCATAACAACAGTGACCACTGGTCAGTACTGGAGTCACCATAGTGGACCAAAGCAAGTGTCCACTGGTCAGTACTGGAGTCACCATAGTGGACCATAACAACAGTGACCACTGGTCAGTACTGGAGTCACCATAGTGGACCATAACAACAGTGTCCACTGGTCAGTACTGGAGTCACTATAGTGGACCATAACAACAGTGTCCACTGGTCAGTACTAGAGTCACTATAGTGGACCATAACAACAGTGTCCACTGGTCAGTACTGGAGTCACTATAGTGGACCATAACAACAGTGATCACTGGTCAGTACTGGAGTCACTATAGTGGACCATAACAACAGTGACCACTGGTCAGTACTGGAGTCACCATAGTGGACCATAACAACAGTGTCCACTGGTCAGTACTGGAGTCACTATAGTGGACCATAACAACAGTGACCACTGGTCAGTACTGGAGTCACCATAGTGGACCATAACAACAGTGACCACTGGTCAGTACTGGAGTCACCATAGTGGACCATAACAACAGTGTCCACTGGTCAGTACTGGAGTCACTATAGTGGACCATAACAACAGTGTCCACTGGTCAGTACTGGAGTCACCATAGTGGACCATAACAACAGTGTCCACTGGTCAGTACTGGAGTCACTATAGTGGACCATAACAACAGTGTCCACTGGTCAGTACTGGAGTCACTATAGTGGACCATAACAACAGTGACCACTGGTCAGTACTGGAGTCACTATAGTGGACCATAACAACAGTGTCCACTGGTCAGTACTGGAGTCACTATAGTGGACCATAACAACAGTGACCACTGGTCAGTACTGGAGTCACTATAGTGGACCATAACAACAGTGACCACTGGTCAGTACTGGAGTCACTATAGTGGACCATAACAACAGTGTCCACTGGTCAGTACTGGAGTCACTATAGTGGACCATAACAACAGTGTCCACTGGCTTACTATGCTTAAGACAAGCTACACAAACTTTGCGAGACATATCACAAACCTTACCAGTGCTGTGAGCTTCTCTGAAAGCAACACGACCTCAAACTTCACAAATATTAATTTACGACCTCTTGAATGTCAATAAATCCAATAACAACAGTTTTCTCGGCCAACCTGCAGGAGAATCTCGAATAACCACTTCATCTCGCTCACACAATAAATGCCACATTACATTTGCTATTCGCTATTTTCGTATTTACAATCAATAGCTGAATCGTTTTCTGTTATCAACCAGGAAGATGACAGGTGTATCAACATGTACCCTGCATCACCACGTAATTGGACAGGTGTGTACATACGTTATGTGCATCACCACGCAAATAGAGACTATAAGAACATAAGAACATAAGAACATAAGAACGAAGGAACACTGCAGAAGGCCTACTGGCCCATGCGAGGCAGGTCCAAGTCTCCTACCGGCTTAAGCCAATGCACCCAACCTAGTCAGGTCAGGTCACATTGACTTAAGGGAGGGATACGAAAAACTGCTAGAGAGCTGGTACAGTGCTGAGTCTCACCACAATGGGCACCACTCAACGGATAAGTCCAAAAGCAGTGTTTGCAATGGATATTCCAGGTAAGATATGACACCGTGGCTGCTTGGTATAACTACAAGCACATCCAGTGACCGACATTAAAAGGCTGTTGTACCTTACAGAACACCTTCCATATCGTGTACTTGCTCTGGATTCAATCCTGGGACCATTGTGTCTGTGGTATAAGACCAGTGTATATCAAGTACGTTAATGAATATACCCTACGTACGTTAATATACCGTACGTACGTTAATGAATGTACCCTAAGTACGGTAATGAATATACTGTACGTACGCTAATGTATATACGCAAAGTACGTTAATGAATATATCCAAAATACGGTAATGAATATACTGCAAGTACGTTAATTAATATACCCAAAGTACGTTAATAAATATACTATAAGTACGTTAATAAGACACAATATGCGCTTTACGGTGTTTTACTGAGGTAACGTTTCGCCCACCAGGAACTTTACTCCTGTTGGGTGAAACGTCTTTTCAACTAGATACCATAAACAGCACATTGTGTATTAACACACCAAACCTGAGTGCTGAAAACCACGACTCTCAGCACTAATCTAAGATAATCGGTACCAGCGTACCACAAGCAATACCTTCACAATACCTTCACAATACCTTCACAATACCTTCACATCATCCCAGGATTCCTAGCTTACTAGGATAGCTACACTAACATTTACTCACACAACAGATTCACAAGCCCGAGGCACAACAATCGTAATAGTGCAGTTAAATCCACTTGAAGCAAGCAGTGACAGGTTATATTTGCGTCTGAGTCAGCGAAGACACGTCCACTTGAAGCAAGCAGTGACAGGTTATATTTGCGTCTGAGTCAGCGAAGACACGTCCACTTGAAGCAAGCAGTGACAGGTTATATTTGCGTCTGAGTCAACGAAGACACGTCCACTTGAAGCAAGCAGTGACAGGTTATATTTGCGTCTGAGTCAACGAAGACACAACCACTTGAAGCAAGCAGTGACAGGTTACATTTGCGTCTGAGTCAACGAAGACACATCCACTTGAAGCAAGCAGTGACAGGTTATATTTGCGTCTGAGTCAACGAAGACTATGATAGTATCTAAATGGTATACCCGGACGGGGTGCCAGACTCAGAGAAGCAGTGATGGCCCTTATATCCTCGGGCGTCGGGTCACCACCTGGATTATTATTATTATCAAGGGGAAGCGCTAAACCCGGAGGATTATACAACGCCTGGGGGGGGGATGTGGAAGGCCTTCAGGATTAATTCGGGGAACTGGAGCACAGATCCAATTCCCTAAATCAAGAGCCCCTCGCCAACATCAAGGAACCTTCCTTGAGGGGTCACCACCTGGAGAAGACCCAGGCCTAGACAGCACCGGCGAGCCTACAACATTATCCTGGGGATCAAATTTGATTCTTCAGTGACTATAACCGCCACGGCAGCCAAAAAAATATATAGTCCTTGGGCACATTTTGTTTTAGATCGATAACAAAAGGTTGAAAAAAGCAATATGATACACAAATAACCGGCACATAGGAGGTAAACTCATGACACCGTATCGGTCCGTCTCGAACCATTAAGACACTAGTTCATGGTCCAAGTGAGACCGAAAGTCGTCATAAACTTCAGTTTCCAGTGTGCGGGTTATTTGTGTATTATTCCAGTCACGGTGTTGTGCCTTTTTTATTCTGTAATATACGTATATTAGCGTTATAAAGTCAAGTAAACAAATGGAATAAATGGTCTTGTGCGCAGCTAAAAGCTTCTCCCAGATCTCTACACATACCTGGTGGTTAAAGCTCTCGCTTCACACTGCGAGGGTCTGGATTCGATTCCCAGCCAGGGTAGAAACATTGGTTGTGTTTCTTTCCACCTGTTGTCTATGTTCACCCATCAGTAAAACGGGTACCTGGTATTAGTGGACTGGTGTGGGTCGCATCCTGGGACACTGACCTAATTTGCCCGGAATGTTCAGCATAACAAGGGGCTTTCTATATAGTAGTATGTCACTGATGTCACCTAGGATTGTATACCATGTACATGTACTTGTAGTAAATAAAGATATATTATTATTATTATTATTAAATAGAGGACACCAATATAATAAATATATGAATATATGCTGGTTGGGCCAAACACTGAAATAGCTGAGGTGGGATATTAGCTCTTAGTTTCTAGAATTAAAGCATATATTAGCTCTTAGTTTATAGAATTAAAGCATATATTAGCTCTTAGTTTCTAGAATTAAAGCATATATTAGCTCTTAGCTTCTAGAATTAAAGCAAAGAAATGGTGGGAAGGAAGGAAGGAGAAACAGAGGTGAGGAAGGATAAGAGGTGGAGCAGGAGAGAGAAGGAGTGGATGAAAACAAGGAGAAGGGGAGAGAGAGAGAGAGAGAGAGAGAGAGAGAGACGAGGTAAAGGCGAGGAAGTAGAGAAAGGATGTGAGGAGATAGGAGTATAATGAAAAAGAATGTAACAGAACGTCAGAAGATATGATAAAGGGAAGAAATAAATAGTGAAGGAAGAGAGAGGGATATAGAACAATAAACTTACTAGATTTTAAGTCTAGGTATACAAGAAACAACGAACTAGATTCTAACAAACACTAAAAAGATCACAGTAAAGTTACTGAGGGACTGATTACCTCAAACTCCTCCTCTCCTTGCCCAATTCTGCTTTGTATTGGACTGATGAAGCCACTGTGTGGCGAAACATTTCCACAATAAACATTCCCATATGTTGCATAAGTGTCTCAGTCTTCAACTTACTGGAACAGCAGTTATAAAAGGAGAAATATAAACGGATGCAAATCAGCCATAAAAAAAACTGTGGATGCCAAAAATATTTGTAGGAACCACAAGACCAGGAAGATCTTGACACCGGTCGTAAAAATATACAGAACATGTCAAATATTGATAAATTAGACACATGTGCAACTCTTGGGTATCTTTATTGAGGAAACGTTTCGCCACACAGTGGCTTCATCAGTCCATACAAAGGAGAATCTTGAAGAACAGGAGGAGAATGAGGTAATCAGTCCCTCAACCTTGAGTCGATGTGGTCAGTCCATCAATCTTGAATAGAATACGGCATACGTGCTGAGAAGGAGCTTATAAACCGTTGGCAGGAGAGGTGCAGCAGTCATAGGTCGTGTAACATTTGTTCAATGTTGAAGTAGGTCGTGCCCAAGGTCGTGCCCAAGAATTAGGCAAGCGAAGAATTCCCAAGTATTAAGATCCCAAGAAGTTGCAGTGTCTGACAGGTTTGTAGATGAATGGTTCAGAGAACCGACATGAACAACATTGAACAACATTGAACAAATGTTACACCACCTATGACTGCTGCACCTCTCCTGCCAACGGTTTATAAGCTCCTTCTCAGCACGTATGCCGTATTCTATTCAAGATTGATGGACTGACCACATCGACTCAAGGTTGAGGGACTGATTACCTCATTCTCCTCCTGTTCTTCAAGATTCTCCTTTGTATGGACTGATGAAGTCACTGTGTGGCGAAACGTTTCATCAATAAACATTCCCATATGCTGCACAAGTGTCTCAATTCCTCACACTTCTTCAGTCAACTACAGAGGACGTAGGTGTAGTAGTGAGAGAGATGTCATCAGTCCCTCCAAGCTGAGGGACTGACCACCTCAAATATTTTTTCTGCTGCCTCTGTATTTGACTGAAGAAGCCTACTGTGTGGGCGAAACGTTTCATCAATAAAGATACCCAACGATTGCACAAGTGTCTTAATCTTCAAACTGTGCACCAAAAATCTGAAATTACGGAATATAAATCGAGGCCATTTTGGACACGGACACCGCCATTTTTGTGGTAAAAGACACTTAGATACAGTTCAGGACATTTATCAGAGGACACGTTTCGCCACTAGTGACGAAACGTTTCCACTTGAACTGTATCTGCCTTTTCCCACATCTTATCTGTACCACAAGACCATTTTTCAACTGTAATTTTACCCAGGATGGGACTTTTACTGTTCATAAAGAAGACTAAATGGCCTGAGTGCGCATGTGTCAACCTGAAGACGCTACCTGAGGACGATCCCAGGGGGGGTCACCGCCCCCGCAGTTTAACCCCAGACCAGCACTCCCCGTTACTGTATTTCCTTCAAATCATTCTTCTCTGTATTGGACTGATGAAGTCACTGGTGGGCGAAACGTCTCCACAGTGTTAAACAAGTGTCGAATTTATCAACCTCATCAGGTTGTTGGTACCAGGTGCACACAGGTCAACGTACACGCCACAGCTTAGTTGATCAGGAATTAATATGAGTACTTTATCGATTTCTCTCCTGAAGAGAACTACGGATCTTTTGGTAACTAAGGAAGGATGCTGAAAAGTCTTGGTTCCTTTACACTTAATGGATAATCTCTTAGTACAATCAGTAACTGCTGCTGACTACGGGTTTCTTGGCGATCACCCCTTATGTAGGAATGGAGGATGCTGAAAAGTCTTGGTTCCCTCACACTTAATCTCTACGTGCAATCATTACTACCCTGCTTTTCACTGGAGTTATTCTGCACCGTCTGTCAAGCCCTTTGCTACATCCCAGCACAGCAACAACCAAAGAACCAGAAAAAATCGATGAAAAATACAGAAAGGAGGGGATGAGAAGAATGATTATTAAAATGATATACAATACCGACAGATTGATAAGATACATGTACAACGGTTATGTATCTTTATTCCGAAACGTATCGCCTACACAGCAGGCTTCAGAGGAGTTATCAGAAGCAGTAGAGATGTGAAGACGATGTGTCTTACTTATCAAGGGAGAGGAGAAACTGATGAGTAATAAAAACAAAGTGGAGATAGAAATAAGGAGAGAGAGCAACGTTGAGATAAGCAGGAGCAGAGACTCCTGGGCCGCTGTAAAGTGAGATAAAGAGGACAGGGATGCTGGAGGCAGCCACCACTATGCAATTAATGTGGCACCAGGAGGCTGGATTTCAAAATAACGTATATCACACGGAGAACCAGATTATAATATCTGAACTAAGAGTGAAGGGCGTTAATATTACGCTGGTAATGTAGATGAATGACTCAGAGAACCTACAAGTTAATAAATTTGACACATGTGCATGACTTGTGTATCCTTGTTGTTTCCTTTCTCCTCCTCCCTCCCATCCTTTTCCAGTATTTCCATCCTTGTTAGGTAAGACACATATGCAACAGTTAGATACCTAACTGTTGCATATGTGTCTTACCTAACAACCTGTCGGTATTATATACCATTTTAATGTTCATTTCCATCCTTCCCCATCCTTCTTCCTTTCCATCTCACGACAGCTCTGGTCGTCTTCGTTCGTTCGTTCGTATCTCTACACAGTGGGGTCAGCAGTCCAGTACAGAGAAGAATGGTGAACATCAGAAGGAGTTTGAGGTAATCAGTCCCTCAGCCTGGAATCCGCGTCTTCGATCCATTAAGAAACGTTCTGCCTACACAGCAGACTTCTTCAGTCAATTACATATGTAAGTGGATTTAGATTTAGAAAGGATATAGGAAAGTACTGGTTTGGAAAGAGAGTAGTCAGTGAATGGAACAGTCTATCTAGAAGGGTCATTGAAGCTAAAACCTTGTGTAGCTTCAAATTTAGGTTAGATAAATACATGAGTGAGAAGGATTGGATTTAAGTGGGACTTGCATATGAGTTAATAGGATTATCAAAGCTTATTGTCTGAGTAACACTGATGATGGGTTTAGGTTTGAAAGACCTGCCTAGTATGGGCCAATAGGCGTATGTTTAGGCATGGGCCATGCCTAGTTACAATATCACACACACACATACAGGGGATGAGAGAGAGAGAGAGAGAGAGAGAGAAGAGAGAGAGAGAGAGAGAGAGAGAGAGAGAGAGAGAGAGAGAGAGAGAGAGAGAGAGAGAAGAATCATGTACAGAGAATACAGGCACTGTAATATGCGATTTAAATGCATTAGTCAAACATTTTGACAAACAAATGGGACTCTGATAGCTCAACTGCATATTGGATTATGCAGACAGAGTTAATGTAGCTAGGGCTTAATGTAACCGGGGTTAATGTAACCTGGGTTAATGTAGCTTGGGATAATGTAGCCTGGGTTAACGTAGCCTTGAATAATGCAGCCTGGGTTAATGTAGAATTGATTAATGTAGCCTGAGTTAATGTAGCCTTGACTCGTGTAGCCTGGGGTAATGAAGTCTGGGTTTATCATGGCTGCCTAAATGTTCCCTAGGTAAATAGAATGTTAATTAAGTTAATACATATTTATTAACAAACAGTAAATTACACTGCATCTCAGTAATGAGGTGTACTGATGAACTGCCATGGTAAGACTCACAGCCTAATGCGGTGCTACTAATGACCACCACTATTATCACTGCCTTTGAGGTTGAGTTTAGCAGTGATCAGTCTGTCACTGCTGGTACTAATGCAATGATCTAAATTAGGTTGAGTTTGAGTTGCGTGTATATTACGGGGTATGGCAAAGTATCGGTAACGGCTATTTGTATGGTATCGCTATCGGTGAAGTGGCCGATACCAGCCGATAGTTGAAAAATATTAATGTTAAATATGTGCTTATAAAGATTAAAATTAACATGTCTCAACTAGAGCTTCATTAAGAGTATCGTCCCTATACGATACTTTTTAAAGGGATGGAGGGGTAAGCCAGCGGAAGGCCTCGGTCAGATGACCAAAAACTCCAGCTGTGGGTCATCATATAAGACCCACATCAGGAAACACCTGTCCTGTTTCCAGACAAACCTTACCTGACCTTTCTCTACTAGCGACCTACTGTGATGACCTTTGATCTACTAACTGTCATACACTGGACTAACTCTCACCTCTGACTTACTCACCCTAAGTCCACTCCATATTTTTACGTTAAATATTATTTACTTCAAACTTTAAATTGTAACTTCTAAGTCCCGCTTATTTTATTTTTAATCCGGGGTTGTACAAGGTGAAGTTAAGGTTCCTAATTTTATTTACAAGCTAAGAGCTGTTGTAACTTATTTACAAGCTAAGAGCTGTTGTAACTTATTTACAAGCTAAGAGCTGTTGTAACTTATTTACAAGCTAAGAGCTGTTGTAATTATTTACAAGCTAAGAGCTGTTGTAACTTATTTACAAGCTAAGAGCTGTTGTAACTTATTTACAAGCTAAGAGCTGTTGTAACTTATTTACAAGCTAAGAGCTGTTGTAACTTATTTACAAGCTAAGAGCTGTTGTAACTTATTTACAAGCTAAGAGCTGTTACTGGAAATGTATAGTTATCGGCATAAGTTTTGGCATGGTGCCATCCCTAGGGTATACATGGTGCCATCCCTAGGGTATACATGGTGCCATCCCTAGGGTATACATGGTGCCATCCCTAGGGTATACATGGTGCCATCCCTAGGGTATAATAGGTGCCATCCCTAGGGTATACATGGTGCCATCCCTAGGGTATACATGGTGCCATCCCTAGGGTATACATGGTGCCATCCCTAGGGTATACATGGTGCCATCCCTAGGGTATACATGGTGCCATCCCCAGGGTATACATGGTGCCATCCCTAGGGTATACATGGTGCCATCCCTAGGGTATACATAGTGCCGTCCCTAGGGTATACATGGTGCCATCCCTAGGGTATACATGGTGCCATCCCTAGGGTATATATGGTGCCATCCCTAGGGTATACATGGTGCCATCCCTAGGGTATATATGGTGCCATCCCTATGGTATACATGGTGCCATCCCTAGAGTATACATGGTGCCATCCCTAGGGTATACATGGTGCCATCCCTAGGGTATACATGGTGCCATCCCTAGGGTATACATGGTGCCATCCCTAGGGTATACATGGTGCCATCCCTAGGGTATACATGGTGCCATCCCTAGGGTATACATAGTGCCATCCCTAGGGTATATATGGTGCCATCCCTAGGGTATACATGGTGCCATCCCTAGGGTATATATGGTGCCATCCCTAGGGTATACATGGTGCCATCCCTAGGGTATATATGGTGCCATCCCTATGGTATACATGGTGCCATCCCTAGGGTATACATGGTGCCATCCCTAGGGTATACATGGTGCCATCCCTAGGGTATACATGGTGCCATCCCTAGGGTATACATGGTGCCATCCCTAGGGTATACATGGTGCCATCCCTAGGGTATACATGGTGCCATCCCTAGGGTATACATGGTGCCATCCCTAGGGTATATATGGTGCCATCCCTAGGGTATACATGGTGCCATCCCTAGGGTATATATGGTGCCATCCCTAGGGTATACATGGTGCCATCCCTAGGGTATATGGTGCCATCCCTAGGGTATACATGGTGCCATCCCTAGGGTATATATGGTGCCATCCCTAGGGTATAACATGGTGCCATCCCTAGGGTATACATGGTGCCATCCCTAGGGTATACATGGTGCCATCCCTAGGGTATACATAGTGCCATCCCTAGGGTATACATGGTGCCATCCCTAGGGTATACATGGTGCCATCCCTAGGGTATACATGGTGCCATCCCTAGGGTATACATGGTGCCATCCCTAGGGTATACATGGTGCCATCCCTAGGGTATACATGGTGCCATCCCTAGGGTATACATGGTGCCATCCCTAGGGTATACATGGTGCCATCCCTAGGGTATACATGGTGCCATCCCAAGGGTATACATGGTGCCATCCCTAGGGTATACATGGTGCCATCCCTAGGGTATACATGGTGCCATCCCTAGGGTATACATGGTGCCATCCCTAGGGTATACATGGTGCCATCCCTAGGGTATACATGGTGCCATCCCTAGGGTATACATGGTGCCATCCCTAGGGTATAAAATGGTGCCATCCCTAGGGTATACATGGTGCCATCCCTAGGGTATACATGGTGCCATCCCTAGGGTATACATGGTGCCATCCCTAGGGTATATATGGTGCCATCCCTAGGGTATACATGGTGCCATCCCTAGGGTATACATGGTGCCATCCCTAGGGCATACATGGTGCCATCCCTAGGGTATATATGGTGCCATCCCTAGGGTATACATGGTGCCATCCCTAGGGTATACATAGTGCCATCCCTAGGGTGTACATGGTGCCATCCCTAGGGTATACATGGTGCCATCCCTAGGGTATACATGGTGCCATCCCTAGGGTATACATGGTGCCATCCCTAGGGTATACATGGTGCCATCCCTAGGGTATATATGGTGCCATCCCTAGGGTATACATGGTGCCATCCCTAGGGTATACATGGTGCCATCCCTAGGGTATACATGGTGCCATCCCTAGGGCATACATGGTGCCATCCCTAGGGTATATATGGTGCCATCCCTAGGGTATACATGGTGCCATCCCTAGGGTATACATGGTGCCATCCCTAGGGTATACATGGTGCCATCCCTAGGGTATACATAGTGCCATCCCTAGGGTATATATGGTGCCATCCCTAGGGTATACATGGTGCCATCCCTAGGGTATATATGGTGCCATCCCTAGGGTATACATGTGCCATCCCTAGGGATATATGGTGCCATCCCTATGGTATACATGGTGCCATCCCTAGGTATACATGGTGCCATCCCTAGGGTATACATGGTGCCATCCCTAGGGTATACATGGTGCCATCCCTAGGGTATACATGGTGCCATCCCTAGGGTATACATGGTGCCATCCCTAGGGTATACATGGTGCCATCCCTAGGGTATACATGGTGCCATCCCTAGGGTATATATGGTGCCATCCCTAGGGTATACATGGTGCCATCCCTAGGGTATATATGGTGCCATCCCTAGGGTATACATGGTGCCATCCCTAGGGTATATGGTGCCATCCCTAGGGTATACATGGTGCCATCCCTAGGGTATATATGGTGCCATCCCTAGGGTATACATGGTGCCATCCCTAGGGTATACATGGTGCCATCCCTAGGGTATACATGGTGCCATCCCTAGGGTATACATGGTGCCATCCCTAGGGTATACATGGTGCCATCCCTAGGGTATACATGGTGCCATCCCTAGGGTATACATGGTGCCATCCCTAGGGTATACATGGTGCCATCCCTAGGGTATACATGGTGCCATCCCTAGGGTATACATGGTGCCATCCCTAGGGTATACATGGTGCCATCCCTAGGGTATACATGGTGCCATCCCAAGGGTATACATGGTGCCATCCCTAGGGTATACATGGTGCCATCCCTAGGGTATACATGGTGCCATCCCTAGGGTATACATGGTGCCATCCCTAGGGTATACATGGTGCCATCCATAGGGTATACATGGTGCCATCCCTAGGGTATACATGGTGCCATCCCTAGGGTATACATGGTGCCATCCCTAGGGTATACATGGTGCCATCCCTAGGGTATACATGGTGCCATCCCTAGGGTATACATGGTGCCATCCCTAGGGTATATATGGTGCCATCCCTAGGGTATACATGGTGCCATCCCTAGGGTATACATGGTGCCATCCCTAGGGCATACATGGTGCCATCCCTAGGGTATATATGGTGCCATCCCTAGGGTATACATGGTGCCATCCCTAGGGTATACATGGTGCCATCCCTAGGGTATACATGGTGCCATCCCTAGGGTATACATGGTGCCATCCTAGGGTATACATGGTGCCATCCCTAGGGTATACATGGTGCCATCCTTAGGGTATACATGGTGCCATCCCTAGGGTATACATGGTGCCATCCTTAGGGTACACATGGTGCCATCCCTAGGGTATACATGGTGCCATCCCTAGGGTATACATAGTGCCATCCCTAGGGTATACATGGTGCCATCCCTAGGGTATACATAGTGACATCCCTAGGGTGTACATGGTGCCATCCCTAGGGTATACATGGTGCCATCCCTAGGGTATACATGGTGCCATCCCTAGGGTATACATGGTGCCATCCCTAGGGAATACATGGTGCCATCCCTAGGGTATATAGGGTGCCATCCCTAGGGTATACATGGTGCCATCCGGGTATACATGGGCCATCCTAGGGTATACATGGTGCCATCCCTAGGGCATCCATGGGGCCATCCCAAGGTTATATGGTGCCATCCCTAGGGGTTACAGGGTGCCATCCCAGGGTTTATACTGGTGCCCATCCCTAGGGTAACATGGTGCCATCCTAGGGTATACATGGTGCCATCCCTGGGTATACATGGTGCCTTCCTAGGGTATACATGGTGCCATCCCTAGGGTATACAGGTGCCATCCCTAGGTATACAGATCCCATCCTAGGGTATACATGGTGCCTCCATGGGGATACATGGTGCCATCCCTAGGGAAACATGGTGCCATCCCTAGGGTATACAGGGTGCCATCCTAGGGTAAAATGGTGCCATCCCTAGGGTATTTGTGCATCCCTAGGGTATACATGGTGCCACCCTGGGGTATACATGTGCCATCCCTAGGGTTACATGGTGCCATCCATGGGTAACAGGTGCGCGTAAGTGAAACTGGGAAGTGATCAGAGGGGCGGGGATCCTACATAGCTTAAGATAAGGTAAAATTTAAGCCATGGAGCAGGAGTGGACCTAGTAGAAACCCAGCAAAGACCCGGGGGCCCAGGAGCTATGAATCGATCCCTGCAACCAAAAAATACGTGAATAGGTGTCTGTATATATTATATAATATATATATATATATATATATATAAATATATATATTTTAATATATATATATATATATAATATGTGTGTGTGTGTGTGTGTGTGTGTGGTGTGTGTGTGTTTGTGTGTGTGTCGTGCCGAATAGGCAGAACTTGCGATCTGGCTTAAATAGAAAACGTTCATCTTCCCATATAGGACAAGTGAAAATTTGTGTATGCAATAATTTCGCCAAAATCTTTCTGAACCTAACGAAAAAAATATTTGATTGTATTTGTTTAGAAATTAAATTATTGTAAAACAAATCTAAAATATATTTAGTTGGGTTAGGCTAAAAATAAATTGCTCTTGTTATAATAAGGTTAGGTAATTTTCTAAGATTCTTTTGGTGCAAAATTAAAATTTTTACATTAACCCTTTAAATGAAAAAAAATATATCTTTAACGTATAAGAGAAAAATTTCTGAAAGGACTTAAATTTTAAATGATCTTGCTAATTGACCAGTTTTACATATTCGGCACGACATATTAATTTTATATGTGTGTGTGTGGGGATGTGGGGTGTGTGTGTGTGTGGTGTGTGTGTGTGTGTGTGTGTGTGGTGGTGTGTGTGTGTGTGGTGTAAAATATAATGCAGGGGAATTCGTAGTTTGGAAGTTAGGGGGGAGGTGCGGGATTACCAAAACTGTTGTCCAGGGGGCTGAGGAAGGGGTTTTGTTGAGGTGGTTCGGACATGTAGAGAGAATGGAGCGAAACAATAACTTCAAGAGTGTATCAGTCTGTAGTGGAAGGAAGGCGGGGTAGGGGTCGGCCTAGGAAAGGTTGGAGGGAGGGGGTAAAGGAGGGTTTGTGTGCGAGGGCTTGGACTTCCAGCAGGCATGCGTGAGCGTGTTTGCTAGGAGTGAATGGAGACAAATGGTTTTTAATACTTGACGTGCTGTTGGAGTGTGAGCAAAGTAACATTTATGAAGGGGTTCAGGGAAACCGGCCAGGCCAGACTTGAGTCCTGGAGATGGAATACAGTGCCTGCACTCTGAAGGAGGGGTGTTAATTTTGCAGTTTAAAAACTGTAGTGTAAAGCACCCGTCTGGCAAGACAGGGGGATGGAGTGAATGATGGTAAAAGTTTTTTTTTTTCGGGCCACCCTGCCTTGGTGGGAATCGGCCAGTGAAAATAATAATATAATATATATATATAATATATATATATAAATTATATATATATATATATATTATATATATATATATATATACAATCCTGTCAGACACTGCAACTTCTTGGGATCTTAATACTTGGGGAATTCTCCACTTGCCAAAACCCTTGGGGCACAACACTTCCACATTGAACAAATGTGACACCACCTACGACTGCTGCACCTCTCCTGCCATACGGTTTATAAGCTGCTTCTCCGCTCATATGCCGTATTCTATTCAAGATTGATGGACTGACCACATCGACTCAAGGTTGAGGGACTGATTACCTCATTTTCCTCCTGTTCTTCAAGTTTCTCCTATGTATGGACTGATGAAGCCACTGTGTGGCGAAACGTTTCCTCAATAAAGATACCCAAGAGTTGCACATGTGTCTAATTTAACAACATGTCGGTTCTTTGAACCATTCATCTACAACGTTAATAAGTATTTCGTTGGTTAAAGTATACTGGTAGTGAAGGAGTTAACAGGAAGCCTGACTGACCCTTGTGTAGTAGATAGGCTTTAAACCTCATGGAGATAGCTTCAACTGTTGTTTAATTGTGATTACGTTAAATACTCTTCTTCTCAGACTCTGTATGACCTTTAAATTTTAATACTCCGTTACATTAATAATAATAGTAGTAATAATGATAAACATTTAGATTTTACGCCAAAGCTGCTAGTTTATTGTGCACCTCATATCCATCCTGTGGATGGTAGTGGCTAGTTTATTGTGCACCTCATATCCATCCTGTGGATGGTAGTGGCTAGTTTGTGCACCTCATATCCATCCTGTGGATGGTAGTGGCTAGTTTATTGTGCACCTCATATCCATCCTGTGGATGGTAGTGGCTAGTTTATTGTGTACCTCATATCCATCCTGTGGATGGTAGTGGCTAGTTTATTGTGCACCTCATATCCATCCTGTGGATGGTAGTGGCTAGTTTATTGTGCACCTCATATCCATCCCGTGGATGGTAGTGGCTAGTTTATTGTGTACCTCATATCCATCCTGTGGATGGTATGGCTAGTTTTTAAAGTGCACCTCATATCCATCCTGTGGATGGTAGTGGCTAGTTTATTGTGTACCCCCATATCCATCCTGTGGATGGTAGTGGCAGTTTATTGTGGGACCTCATAAACCATCCTGTGGATGGTAGTGGCTAGTTTATTGTGCACCTCATATCCATCCTGTGGATGGTAGTGGCTAGTTTATTGTGCACCTCATATCCAAACCTGTGGATGGTAGTGGCTAGTTATTGTGTACCTCATATCCATCCTGTGGGGTGGAGTGGCTAGTTTATTGTGTACCTCATATCCTCTGTGGATGGTAGTGGCTAGTTTATTGTGTACCTCATATCCATCCTGTGGATGGTAGTGGCTAGTTTTATTGTGCACCTCATATCCATCCCGTGGATGGTAGTGGCTAGTTTATTGTGCACCTCATATCCATCCTGTGGATGGTAGTGGCCCAGTTTATTGTGTACCTCATATCCATCCTGGGATGGTAGTGGCTAGTTTATTGTGTACCTCATATCTATCCTTTTGGATGGTAGTGGCTAGTTTATTGGTTTACCTCATATCCATCCTGTGGATGGTAGTGGCTAGTTTATTGTGTACCTCATATCCATCCTGTGGATGGTAGTGGCTAGTTTATTGTGCACCTCATATCCATCCTGTGGATGGTAGTGGCTAGTTATTGTGCACCTCAATCCATCCTGTGGAAAGGTAGTGGCTAGTTTTATTGTGTACCTCATATCCATCCTGTGGATGGTAGGGCTAGTTTTTGTGTACCTCTATCCATCCTTGGATGGTAAGTGGCCCAGTTTATTTGTGTACCTCATATCTATCCTGTGGATGGTAGTGGCTAGTTTATTGTGCACCTCATATCCATCCTGTGGATGGTAGTGGCTAGTTCATTGTGTACCTCACATCCATCCTGTGGATGGGAGTGGCTAGTTTATTGTGCACCTCATATCCATCCTGTGTATGGTAGTGGCTAGTTTATTGTGTACCTATATCCATCCTGTGGATGGTAAATGGCTAGTTTATTGTGTACCTCAATCTAAACCTGTGGATGGTAGTGGCTAGTTTATGTGTAAACCTTCATATCCATCCTGTGGATGGTAGTGGCTAGTTTATTTTGTACCTCATATCTATCCTGTGGATGGTAGTGGCTAGTTTATTGTGCACCTCATATCCATCCTGTGGATGGTAGTGGCTAGTTTATTGTGTACCTCAATCTATCCTGTGGATGGTAAATGGCTAGTTTTATTGTGTACCTCATATCCATCCTGTGGATGGTAGTGGCTAGTTTTTTGTGTACCTCAATCTATCCTGTGGATGGTAGTGGCTAGTTTATTGTGTACCTCATATCTATCCTGGGATGGTAGTGGCTAGTTTTATTGTGTACCTCATATCTATCCTGTGGATGGTAGCGGCTAGTTTATTGTGTACCTCATATCTATCCTGTGGATGGTAGTGGGCTAGTTTATTGTGTACCTCATATCCATCCTGTGGATGGTAGCGGGTAGTTTAAATTTTGTACCTCATATCCATCCTGTGGATGGTAGTGGCTAGTTTGTGTACCTCATATCTATCCTGTGGATGGTAGCGGCTAGTTTATTGTGTACCTCATATCTATCCTGTGGATGGTAGCGGCTAGTTTATTGTGTACCTCATATCCATCCTGTGGATGGTAGCGGCTAGTTTATTGTGTACCTCATATCCATCTTGTGGATGGTAGCGGCTAGTTTATTGTGTACCTCATATCTATCCTGTGGATGGTAAACGGCTAGTTTTATTGTGTACCTCATATCCATCCTGTTTGGGTGGTAGCGGTAGTTTATTGTGTACCTCAAAATCTATCCTGTGGATGGTAGCGGCTAGTTTATTGTGTACCCCATATCTATCCTGTGGATGGGAAACGCTAGTTTATTTTGTACCTCATATCCATCCTGTGGATGGTAGCGGCTAGTTTATTGTGTACCTCATATCCATCTTGTGGATGGTAGCGGCTAGTTTATTGTGTACCTCATATCTATCCTGTGGATGGTAGTGGCTAGTTTATTGTGTACCTCATATCTATCCTGTGGATGGTAGTGGCTAGTTTTATTGTGTACCTCATATCTATCCTGTGGATGGTAAACGGCTAGTTTATGTGTACCTCATATCCATCCTGTGGATGGTAGTGGCTAGTTTATTGTGTACCTCATATCCATCCTGTGGATGGTAGCGGCTAGTTTATTGTGTACCTCATATCTATCCTGTGGATGGTAGTGGCTAGTTTATTGTGTACCTCATATCTATCCTGTGGATGGTAGCGGCTAGTTTATTGTGTACCTCATATCCATCCTGTGGATGGTAGCGGCTAGTTTATTGTGTACCTCATATCCATCCTGTGGATGGTAGCGGCTAGTTTATTGTGTACCTCATATCTATCCTGTGGATGGTAGTGGCTAGTTTATTGTGTACCTCATATCTATCCTGTTATGGTAGTGGCTAGTTTATTTTTACTCATATCCATCCTGTGGATGGTAGTGGCTAGTTTATTGTGTACCTCATATCTATCCTGTGGATGGTAGCGGCTAGTTTGTGTACCTCATATCCATCCTGTGGATGGTAGTGGCTAGTTTACTGTGTACCTCATATCCATCCTGTGGATGGTAGTGGCTAGTTTATTGTGTACCTCAATCCATCCTGTGGATGGTAGAGGCTAGTTTATTGTGTACCTCATATCCATCCTGTGGATGGTAGTGGTTAGTTTATTGTGTACCTCATATCCATCCTGTGGTGGTAGTGGCTAGTTTATTGTGTACCTCATATCTATCCTGTGGATGGTACGGCTAGTTTATTGTGTACCTCATATCCATCCTGTGGATGGTAGTGGCTAGTTTGTGTACCTCATATCCATCCTGTGGGGTGATAGTGGCTAGTTTGTGTACCTCATATCCTCCTGTGGATGGTAGTGGCTTTGTTTGTTGTGTACCTCATACCATCCTGTGGATGGTAGTGGCTAGTTTTATTGTGTACCCAAAATCCATCCTGTGGATGGTACTGGCTAGTTTGTGTACCTCATATCCATCCTGTGGGTGGTAGTGGCTAGTTTATTGTGTACCTCAATCCATCCTGTGGAAGGTAGTGGCTAGTTTATTGTGTACCATCATATCCATCCCGTGGATGGTAGTGGCTAGTTTATTGTGCACCTCTATCCAAACCTGTGGATGGTTTCTGGGTATTTTTGTGTACCTCATATCCATCCTGTGGATGTAGTGGCTAGTTTTATTGTGTACCTCATATCCATCCGTGGATGGTAGTGGCTAGTTTATTGTGTACCTCAAAATCCATCCCGGTGGGTGGTATGGCTAGTTTATTGTGCACCTCAATCCATCCTGTGGATGGTAGTGGCTAGTTTATTGTGCACCTCATATCCATCCTGTGGATGGTAGTGGCTAGTTTATTGTGTACCTCATATCCATCCTGTGGATGGTAGTGGCTAGTTTATTGTGTACCTCATATCCATCCAGTGGATGGTAGTGGCTAGTTTATTGTGTACCTCATATCCATCCTGTGGATGGTAGTGGCTAGTTTACTGTGTACCTCAACAGCTGGCCCAGTAGTTAACGCACTGGCCTGTAATTTTACGATTCCCTCGCCATGGGGTCAATACCTCCCCGTTCCGTGTTATTACGATTTCGTTAGTGTGTTACCTATTCCAAACTCTACCGTAACTTACTGGAGATCTAAGTGAGGAACTGTAGCACAACCACAGTAGAAAGTAGAGGTTCAAGAGCAACAACAAGAGAGCACTGGTGTTAACATAAGCGGCCCACGCCTCTTCAACCTGCTGCCCAAAGATAGAAGAAGGATTGCCGAGACGGAACCGAACCATTTTCTTCAAGTTTATCAGTGATGATTATGTTCCCCTGCGGGCTGCTGGTAGCAATAACCTGACTGATCTACCCATCACAGGGGAAACTTAACACACAACCAGGGGTATAAAAATAAATAAATTTTGGATAAATGCCCCAGGTATGACATCCTTTATAAATATCTCGTATATTTGATGATATTCAACCAAAGTATTTATACTCGCTTTGATACACGTTCATGTTGAAATGGAATGTGTGTGTGTGTGTGTGTGTGTGTGTGTGTGTGTGTGTGTGTGTGTGTGTGTGTGTGTGTGTGTGTGTACATATATTTTTTTTTATTATCACACTGGCCGATTCCCACCAAGGCAGGGTGGCCCGAAAAAGAAAAACTTTCACCATCATTCATTCCATCACTGTCTTGCCAGAAGGGTGCTTTACACTACAGTTTTTAAACTGCAACATTAACACCCCTCCTTCAGAGTGCAGGCACTGTACTTCCCATCTCCAGGACTCAAGTCCGGCCTGCCGGTTTCCCTGAACCCCTTCATAAATGTTAATTTGCTCACACTCCAACAGCACGTCAAATATTAAAAACCATTTGTCTCCATTCACTCCTAGCAAACACGCTCACGCATGCCTGCTGGAAGTCCAAGCCCCTCGCACACAAAACCTCCTTTACCCCCTCCCTCCAACCTTTCCTAGGCCGACCCCTACCCCGCCTTCCTTCCACTACAGACTGATACACTCTTGAAATCATTCTGTTTCGCTCCATTCTCTCTACATGTCCGAACCACCTCAACAACCCTTCCTCAGCCCTCTGGACAACAGTTTTGGTAATCCCGCACCTCCTCCTAACTTCCAAACTACGAATTCTCTGCATTATATTCACACCACACATTGCCCTCAGACATGACATCTCCACTGCCTCCAGCCTTCTCCTCGCTGCAACCTTCATCACCCATGCTTCACACCCATATAAGAGCGTTGGTAAAACTATACTCTCATACATTCCCCTCTTTGCCTCCAAGGACAAAGTTCTTTTTCTCCACAGACTCCTAAGTGCACCACTCACTCTTTTTCCCTCATCAATTCTATGATTCACCTCCTCTTTCATAGACCCATCCGCTGACACGTCCACTCCCAAATATCTGAATACGTTCACCTCCTCCATACTCTCTCCCTCCAATCTGATATTCAATCTTTCATCACCTAATCTTTTTGTTATCCTCATAACCTTACTCTTTCCTGTATTCACCTTTAATTTTTTCTTTTGCACACCCTACCAAATTCATCCACCAATCTCTGCAACTTCTCTTCAGAATCTCCCAAGAGCACAGTGTCATCAGCAAAGAGCAGCTGTGACAACTCCCACTTTGTGTGTGATTCTTTATCTTTTAACTCCACGCCTCTTGCCAAGACCCTCGCATTTACTTCTCTTACAACCCCATCTATAAATATATTAAACAACCACGGTGACATCACACATCCTTGTCTAAGGCCTACTTTTACTGGGAAATAATTTCCCTCTTTCCTACATACTCTAACTTGAGCCTCACTATCCTCGTAAAAACTCTTCACTGCTTTCAGTAACCTACCTCCTACACTATACACTTGCAACATCTGCCACATTGCCCCCCTATCCACCCTGTCATACGCCTTTTCCAAATCCATAAATGCCACAAAGACCTCTTTAGCCTTATCTAAATACTGTTCACTTATATGTTTCACTGTAAACACCTGGTCCACACACCCCCTACCTTTCCTAAAGCCTCCTTGTTCATCTGCTATCCTATTCTCCGTCTTACTCTTAATTCTTTCAATTATAACTCTACCATACACTTTACGAGGTATACTCAACAGACTTATCCCCCTATAATTTTTGCACTCTCTTTTATCCCCTTTGCCTTTATACAAAGGAAACTATATATATATATATATATATTATATATATATATATATATATATATATATATATATATATATATATATATATATTATAATATATATATATATATATATATATATATATATATATATATATATATATATATATATTATATATATATATATATATATTATATATATATATATACTTCCACAATGAACAATGTGACACCACCTACTGACCACATCGACTCAAGGTTGAGGGACTGATTACCTCATTCTCCTCCTGTTCTTCAAGTTCCTCCTATGTATGGACTGATGAAGCCACTGTGTGGCGAAACGTTTCCTCAATAAAGATACCCAAGAGTTGCACATGTGTCTAATTTAACTTATTAACGTAAACTCTCAGCGTATACACACTGAGAAATATACACAGTATACACAATGAGAAACATACACTGTATACACACTGAGAAATATACACAGTATACATACTGAGAAACCTACACTGTATACACAGAGAAATATACACAGTATACACATTGAGAAACATACACAGTACACACACTGAGAAACATACACTGTATACACACTGAGAAACATACACAGTACACACACTGAGAAACATACACTGTATACACATTGAGAAACATACACAGTACACACACTGAGAAACATACAGTGTATACACACTGAGAAACATACACTGTATACATCCTATACTCAGTATATTTTACGACTGTATCGCCCCTGGTATGAAGGATCAGACATGAACATCAAAATGGTATACAATACCGACAGGTTGTTAGGTAAGACACATATGCAACAGTTAGACAACTTTATTCCGAAACGTTTCGCCTACACAGTAGGCTTCTTCAGTCGAATACAGAAAGTAGGCAGGAACAGTAGAGATGTGAAGACGATGTAATCAGTCCATCTACGACTTCAAGGGTGATGGACTGATTACATCGTCTTCACATCTCTACTTTTCCTGCCTACTTTCTGTATTCGACTGAAGAAGCCTACTGTGTAGGCGAAACGTTTCGGAATAAAGTTGTCTAACTGTTGCATATGTGTCTTACCTAACAAGGATCAGACACATGTGCAACATCTGGATACCTTTCTTGTAGACGTTTCGCCATCCAGTGGTTTTATCAAGCCACTGGATGGCTAAACGTCTACAGTAGATACCAATACGTTGCACATGTATATAATTCTTCGTCCTGTCGGTAGTGGATACATGTAACATCCCCTGGTATCCAGAGAACTTAGCTTCCATACGGCTAAGAACATAAGAACATAAGAACGAAGGAACACTGCAGAAGGCCTACTGGCCCATGCGAGGCAGGTCCAAGTCTCCTACCGGCTTAAGCCAATGCCCCAACCTAGTCAGGTCAGGTCACATTGACTTAAGGGAGGAACACGGCAACCGACCTGGTAGCACAAGCTATCAGGTCTAACTCACACCCACCCACATCTACTCATGTATTTATCCAACCTATTTTTAAAGCTACACAACGTTCTGGCCTCTATAACGGTACTTGGGAGTTTGTTCCACTCATCCACAACTCTATTACCAAACCAGTACTTTCCTATATCCTTCCTGAATCTGAATTTTTCCAACTTAAAACCATTGCTGCGAGTCCTGTCTAGGCTAGATATTTTCAGCACACTATTTACATCCCCTTTATTTATTCCTGTCTTCCATTTATACACCTCAATCATATCCCCCCTAATTCTAACGTCTTTCTAGAGAGTGCAGTTTCAGGGCCCTTAGTCTATCCTCATAGGGAAGGTTTCTGATACATGGATCAACTTTGTCATCCTCCTTTGTACATTTTCCAGAGAATTTATATCCATTCTGTAATACGGTGACCAAAACTGTGCAGCATAATCTAAATGAGGCCTAACCAAGGATGTATAGAGTTGAAGAACAACCTGAGGACTCCTATTATTTATGCTTCTTGATATGAAGCCAAGGATTCTATTAGCTTTATTGCGAACACTTATGCACTGTTGTCTTGGTTTCAGATTACTGCTAACCAGAACCTAAATCTTTTTCGCAATCCGTAATATTAAGATCTACATTATTTAGTTTATATGTGGCTTGGTTATTGTCCTGTCCAACATTTAGAACTTTGCATTTGTCTATATTAAACTGCATCTGCCACTTCTCCGACCACTGCATCAGTCTATTCAAATCTTCCTGGAGTGCTCGAATGTCCTCGTCAGAATGAATTCGACGGCCTATTTTGGTGTCATCGGCAAACTTGCCGATGTCGCTCTTTATGCCCTCATCTATGTCGTTTATGTAGATTGTGAACAGCAGGGGGCCCAACACTGACCCCTGTGGAACACCGCTCGTGACACTTCCCCACTCTGATTTCTCCCATTTATGCAAACTCTCTGCTGCCTATTTGTCAACCATGCCTCTATCCAGGAAAAAATTTCTCCTCCTATTCCATGTGCTTTAATTTTCCTCAATAGTCTCTGATGTGGGACCCTGTCAAAAGCCTTACTGAAGTCCATATACACAATATCATATTCATTACCATGATCTACCTCCTCAAATACCTTAGTGAAAAAAGTTAATAAATTCGTAAGGCAGGAACGCCCCTTTGTAAAACCATGCTGAGATTCGTTGATTAATTTATGCTTTTCAAGGTGGCACGAACTGCCTCGGCAATTATTGATTCTATAAATTTTCCACTATGGAGGTTAGGCTTATTGGTCTATAGTTCGAAGCTAAGGACCTGTCACCTGTTTTGAAAATAGGTATCACATTTGCCATTTTCCACTTATCTGGCACCATGCCAGTTTGTAGTGATATGTTGAAAAGATTAGCCAAAGGTGTGCTAAGCTCCTCTTTACATTCCTTTAGAACCCTTGCATACAGTTCCTCAGGGCCTGGGGATTTGTTAGGTTTTAATTTATCTATTTGCCTAAGGACCATGTCACTTGTGACCCTAATAGTGCACAGTTTATTATCGTCCTGTTCTACATAATTTATCATTACTGGAATATCGCTGGTATCCTCCTGTGTAAAAACTGAGAGGAAGTATGTGTTAAAAATTCTACACATTTCCTTATCACTGTCAGTGAGCTGACCCGAGGAACTTTTGAGTGGGCCTATCTTGTCCCTGATCTTACTTCTGTATACCTGAAAGAATCCTTTTGGGTTAGTCTTCGATTCTCTTGCAACTTTAACCTCATAATCTCTAGTATTTATTTGCCTACTAAAACATTAACCCAGCACTTAAAATTCTTGTGCATATTGAACAGTAGGGCTGTAAATAGCGTGCTAAAAATATCTAGCCTAGACAGGACTCGCAGCAATGGCTTTAAGTTGGAAAAATTCAGATTCAGGAATGATATTGGAAAGTACTGGTTTGGTAATAGAGTTGTGGATGAGTGGAACAAACTCCCAAGTACAGTTATAGAGGCCAGAACGTTGTGTAGCTTTAAAAATGTTGGATAAATACATGAGTGGGTGTGGGTGGGTGTGAGTTGGACCTGACTAGCTTGTGCTACTAGGCCAGATGCCGTGCTCCTTCCTTAAGTGAATGTGACCTGACCTGACTAGGCTGGGTAATTGGCTTAAGCCGGTAGGAGTCTTGGACCTGCCTCGCATGGGCCAGTAGGTCTGCTGCAGTGTTCCTTCTTTCTTATCTTCTTATATTGAACAGTAACTACAGCAAAACTATTAGTCGAGAAATTACTGAATAATTCTCCTACTCGTACCTTGGCAATATTTGCATTTGTGAAACAAAAAACAAAATCACAACGATTACTAAACAAGAAGTTAATAAAACCCAAAATTTGTGTTCGTGTTGAGAATTTGCAATCTGCAAGCGAGGGCTGTCGTGTTTACACACAGTACAAACATGGCGGACTTAATGTTGGAAGGCAGCATTAAACTTTGTGTAATCTAATAAGAACATAACATAAGAAAGAATACTGCAACAGGCCTACTGACCCAAGCGGAGCAGGTCCATGTTTCTCCCCCCGGATTATCCCAATGACCCACCCAGCCTGGTCATCTCCCTTATGTACAGTTCAGGACATTTATTAAAGGAAACGTTTCGCCACGAGTGGCTTCTTCAGTCCTAATACAGAGAAAACTAATATAACACATATATATAGTGGCAGTTAGTTCCTGACTATGGAACTGAACTTCTCCAGGCCGAGGGACTGACAACCTCAAATTCTACGACTTCAAGGGTGATGGACTGATTACATCGTCTTCACATCTCTACTGTCCCTGCCTACTTTCTGTATTCGACTGAAGAAGCCTGAAATGAACATCAAAATGGTATACAATACCGACAGGTTGTTAGGTAAGACACATATGCAACAGTTAGACAACTTTATTCCGAAACGTTTCGCCTACACAGTAGGCTTCTTCAGTCGAAACAGAAAGTAGGCAGGAACAGTAGAGATGTGAAGACGATGTAATCATCCATCAAACCCCTTAAAGTCGTAGAATTTGAGGTTGTCAGTCCCCTCGGCCTGGAGAAGTTCAGTTCCATAGTCAGGAACTATCTGAAGATCAAGCGACCCGTGCGGAGACTTAAATACTGTCGGAAGGAGAGGTGCAAAGGGGAGTAGTAGTAGTAGTAGTAGTGAGAGGCAACTGGGAGGTCATGTCCCTCTCAGATCCAACCCTTCTCACTTGAAAAGCTTGTCCAAGGTGTTTTCTGTACCAAGATGCCACGTGTTGCAGTGTCTGACAAGATGAACACAAAAAGGTATACAATACCGACAGGTTGTTAGGTAAGACACATAGGGAACAGTTTAGACAACTTTATTCCGAAACGTTTCGCCTACACAGTAGGCTTCTTCAGTCGAATACAGAAAAAATAGGCAGGAACGTAGAGATGTGAAGACGATGTAATCAGTCCAAACACCCTTAAAGTCTAGAATTTGAGGTTGTCAGTCCCTCGGCCTGGAGAAGTTCAGTTCCATAGTCAGGAACTATCTGAAGAATCAAGCGACAGTGCGGAGACTTAAATACTGTCGGAAGGAGAGGTGCAGGGGAGTAGTAGTAGTAGTAGTAGTAGTGAGAGGCAACTGGGAGGTCATGTCCCTCTCAGATCCAACCCTTCCCCACTTTAAAAGCTTGTCCAAGGTGTTTTCTGTACCAAGATGCCACGTGTTGCAGTGTCTGACAAGATGAACATAAAAAGGGTATAAAAATACCGACAGGTTGTTATTTGGTCACCCGTCACGTGAGGTCACCCCCCTTTAGCTGTTTTGGGGATTAGCGTGGAGGGTTTAAAAAGAAAGGCTTGCTTTGCAGTTTTTTTAAAAATCGTTTTTGGGGAATTTGAAGGAGGGGGTTTCGGCTTCTCCAGGAGGAGATTAGGGGGGTAAAAGGCCCACCCAAGGGGCCTGGGAGAGATTTGGGTAGGGGGTTTTGGAATGTGGGGAAGAGGTTTCTGCATTTGAGATGCAGTCTGCTCTCACTGTGAGGAGGAGTGGTGGGGAGGTAGCAACGGCTACCGCGGGAGGTGCAGTCCAGAAACCTGTACAAGTGGCGAGTTGTTCACAGTAATGGGAGGCGCATCAGAGAAAAAGGAAATTTAAGAGGGGAAGTTTTCTAAAGGGTAGGAAATCGCTTCTCTGTTCTCCGGATAAAATGATTTTTCAGGGCCAGTGAAGGAAAAGGGTACTACTCCCCCTGTTAATAAAGGTAAGCGCTTCTTGTGGGGGGGGCTCTAGGTAAGATATGTTGACCGGTTTTTTGGGAAATAGGAATAAGAAAGATAAAGAGATAGAGTGTGTTTCCCCTGGAGCTGGTTTTGGGGGACATTGTCAACAGGGCGGGAAAATAAAAAAATCTTTTTAAAAAAATAAAATTTTTTGGGAAACCAACCCCCTTATCTGTCCAGTGCTGGGGGAAATATATTGGAAGGGTGGGAAAGAGAAGACTGCTAGAAAGGTTAAGGTAAGCTAAGATTTCTTTTAAGTCTGGGGGAAAGGGACCCCAATCATATGTAGCACCCTTGCCTAGAAGGGGAGTGGGAAAAATAAAGGTTTGTCTAGGGCAATTGGTAAAAAATTTGTTTGGCTAGCGATACTTTCAAGGGGAAATTGCAAAACCCCTTTTATTGACAAATGGGAAAAACTTTTATGGCAAACATGATATGGGATGCAAGGGGTGGGGGGACATCCTTGGGGGGAGGGGTTTTTGTAGCACTTGCAGATCGTTGAGAAAGGCCCCTTGGTTTAAATGCCCCAGATTTTTAAAATGGGGAAATAAAAGGTATGGGGGTGTGTGGGAAACAAAGCAGGTTGCAAACCCCAGGGGTTTGGGAAAAATTAAAAGTTAAAAAGGGATTCAGCATGAATTTTTTAATAAAGACCAAAAGAACAGGGCAGGAAACAAAGGGGGGCAGCAGAAGGGGAGCAAGGGGCAAACTCCCTAAGGGTTTTCTATTCTAAAAGCAGGAGTGGGTTTGAAATAAGATAGATGAGTAAGATTAAAAAATTTCAAGTGCAGGGAAAAATAGGTTTTTTATTGCTATAAAAAGACCTTTTCAATCTGAAAAATAGAGAGAGGCCCCCTGAATGTCACATACCCAAAGGGTATAAAATTTTTCCACACTGACAGGGCCCAAAAGGGAAAAGGGGTGGAGTAACGATGTTGTCAGGGGACAAATTTTAAAATTTTTTGGTTAAAACAAATATTAAATTAGAAGCCCTCAGCCACTGAATCTGTTTGGTTACAAACTTCTCGAGGGGCCCAGAAAAACAATTTTGGGTGTTTATTTACAGGGCCCCAAAACTTGATAGGGGGGTGCAGTAAACCCTTTTTATGGGACGAAATTCGTAAGGGATCTACAAAACAAAATGTTGTGCAAAAGGGAGATTTCAACTATAGAAGATTGACCCGGGGCCAATTTGGGCAAAGGAAAAATTTTTAAATCGGGTGTTTCTTTTAAAGACCCGGATTGTTTTTTAAAAAATTTTTTGGGGCAGAACCAAATAGGGGAAAAAAACCTCCTTGACTTGGTTCTTGCCAATAGGGAAACACTAAATTTAAAAATCTTGAGGTTTAAAGATAGCTTGGGGAAGTGATCACAAATCACTTTAGTTTAAAAATATATGGGAAATTCCCCCAATTAAAGGGGAAACAAGTCTCCTCCCCCCACTTTTGCTTTGGGTGATTTCACAGGACTGAAAAAAATTTCTTGGGGGGCCCGAACCCGGAATTTACCCCACTAAGGGTCAGGTAGGTGGTGATGGTTTTCCCCATATGATGCTTTTCCCGGGCAAAAGTTTTTAGCTGCTCAGGGCAAATTAGTCCCAAAAGGGAAAACAGATCCCAAAAAAAATGATCCAAAAGGATGAATTTAAAAGAAATTTAAAAAATTGTTTTGGTCAAAAGAGAGGCATATATAGGAAATCAAAAAGGAGGGGGGCCCTTTAAGAAATCATATTTCATTTTAAAGAGAGAAAAAAAAAAAGGGAATTAAAAAAAGCAAAAAGAGATTATGAGGTTAAAGTTAAAGGGGAATCGAAGACTAACCCCAAAGGTTTCTTTAGGTATACAGAAGTAAGTCAGGGACAAGATGGGCCCCACTCAAAATTTCCCTTTGGGTAAAGTCACTGACAGTGATAAGGAAATGTGTAAAATTTTTAAAAAATATTCCCTTTCCAGTTTTTACACGGGGAGGATACCAGGGGGTTATTCCAGTAATGATAAAATTATGAAAAAACCCCGGGGCCCCGAAATAAACTGTGCATATTGGGGTAAAAAGGGGACATGGTCCTTAGGCAAAAAAGAAAAAAAAAAACCCTTTAACAAATCCCCAGGCCCTGATAAAACTGTTTTGAAAGGGTTTCAAAAGGAATGTAAGGGGAGCTTAGAAACCCCTTTTGGCAAATTCTTTTAAAACATATAAATTCCCAAACTGGCTTTGGTGCCAAAAAGGGTGGAAAATGGCAAATGGGGTTACCTATTTTAAAACGGGGACAGGTCCTTACCCTTCCCAAAACTATGGGCCCCAAAAAAGCCCAAACCTCCATAGGGGGAAAAATTTATGGAATCAATAATTGCGAGGAGTTCGTGCCCCCTTAAAAAAGCAAAAATTTAATCAACGAATCTCAGCATGGTTTTAAAAAGGGGGGTTTTTCCTCCCTTACAAAATTTATTAACTTTTTTCAAAAAGGTTTTTTGAGGAGGAAAGGTCATGGTAATGAATATAAATTTGTGTAATGGACTTCAGTAAGGTTTTGACGGGGGTCCCACATCAGAGGATATTGGGGGGAAAAATTAAAGCACATGGAATAGGAGGAGAAATTTTTTCCTGGATAGAGGAAAGGTTGAAAAATAGGCGCGGGAGAGTTTGCAAAAAGGGGGAAAAATCAGAGGGGGGGGAAGTGTCACAAAGGGGGTTGTTCCACGGGGTAAAGTGTTGGGCCCCCGCTGTTCACAATCTACAAAAAACGACTTTGTGGGGGCAAAAAGAGGGGGACATCGGCAATTTTTGGCCGTTGACCCCAAAAATGGCCCCGTCAAATTTCATTCTGACGAGGACATTCGAGCATTTCCAGGAAAATTTAAAAATAGACTGATGCGGGGTCGGAGAAGTGGCAGATGAAGTTTAATATAAAAAATTTGAAAATTTCCCAAAATGTTGGCCCAGGACAATAACCACCCAAATATAAAACTAAAAAAATGTGATTTTTTAATATTACGGTTGCGAAAAAGTTTTAGGAGTTCTGGTTAGCAGTAATCTAAAAACAAGACAAGGGTGTAGTGTTCGCAATAAAGCAAATAAAACCCTTTGGGGCTTATATAAAGAAGCATAAATAATGGGAGTCCTCGGTTTGGGTTTTTAAAAACTCTATCCATTTTGGGTTAGGCCTAAATTTAGATTATGTTTCAAAGTTTTGGTCCCCCGTTTTTCCAAAAATTGGATTAAATTTTTTGGAAAATGTCCCAAAGGAGGATGAAAAAGATGATCCCATGTTATCAGGAAACTTTCCCTTCGGGGAATGGCAAGGGCCCGAAAAAACTCCCTTTCCTAAAGAAAGGCCCGTTAAAATTTTTTAAAATTTCAGGGGGGTTAATTTGAGGGGGAAAAGGGAACCCCCCAGGAATAAATAAAGGGGATGTAAATGGGTGCGGGAAAATATCTACCCTTTAGAAGGACTCGCACCCAAGGGTTTTTAAAATTTTGGGAAAAAAATTCGATTGGGAAAAGGATATGGGAAAAATTTGGGTTTTGGGGTAATAGGTTGGGGATGAGGGGAAAACAAACTCCCAAGTACCGTTTTTTAGGGGCCCAAAAACGTTGTGAGTTTTTAAAAATAGGTTGGATAAATCCATGGGGTAGATGTGGGTGGGTTTTGAGTTAGACCTGATAGCTTGTGCTACCAGGTCGGTTGCCGTGTTTTCCCCCCTTAAATCAATGTGACCTGAACCCGGGCTAGGTTGGGTTGCATTGGGGGGGGTTTTAAACCGGTAGGAGAATTGGACCTGCCCCGCTGGGCCAGTAGGCCTTCTTTCCCGTTGTTCCCTTTGTTCTTATGTTCTTATGTTCTTAAAATGAACAGTTAGACAAAATTTATTCCCAAAAAAGTTTTTTGCCCAAACCCGTAGGCTTCTTCATCGAATTTCAGGGGAAAGGGAGGCAGGAAAAAAGTTGAGATGTGAAAGACGATGTAATCAGTTTCCCTACCCTTAAAGTCGTAGAAATTTTTAGGTTGTCAGTCCCCCGGCCCCGGGGGAAATTTTAGTTTCATAGTCAGGAACTATTGGGAAAATCCCAAACGACAGTGCGGAGACTTAAATTTCTGTCGGGGGAAGGGGAGGGGGCGGGTAGTAGTAGTAGTAGTAGTAGTAGTAGAGTGAGAGGGGAAATGGGGGGTTTATGTCCCTTCAGATCCAACCTTCTCCCCTTGAAAAAACTTGTCCAAGGTGTTTTCTGTACCAAGGGTTTCCAGTGTTGCGTTGTCCCGGGAAAAAGAACATCAAAATGGTTATACAATTTCCGACAGGGTTTTTTAAGTCTCCCCACTGTTTGCTTGATCTTCAGATAGTTCCCGACTAGGAAATGAAAATTTCCAGGCCCAGGGGGCTGACAACCTCAAATTCTACGCTTTAAGGGTGATGGAGATTATCGTCTTCCATCTCTACTGTTCCGCCCCCTTTTTTGTATTGACTGAAAAAAAGGGCCCACTGTGTAGGCGAAACGGTTTTTGGAAAAAAGTTGCCTAACTGGTTTTCCTAATGTTTTTAACCCACCCAACCCCTGTGTAACTATCAAACAGTAAATTTTTGTAAACACCTTTTGGGGTTTCCCCAAAGGGAACTAAACATTTCGAATTTGTGTTTGTAAAAACGCTGGTGTTCCCCACAATGTAACTATCATATAGAAAAAGTGTAGGGAACACATGGTGGGGTTCCCACAATGTAAATAATTTATAAGAATAGTGTAGTAACCCCAAAGTGGTGTTCCCCCAATTTTAACTATCTTTTAGGAAAAGTGTAGCAACACATGCTGGGTTCCCACATGTAAAATATCATTTTAGAATTTGGGTTTAGCAACCCCCACTGGGGTTTTTTACAAAGTAACTATCATATAGAAAAAGTGTTGCAAACACTCTGGTGTTCCCACAATGTAACTATCTATAGAAAAAGTGTAGCAAAACCCCTGCTTTGGGGGTTCCCCCAAAGGGAATATCATACAGAATAGTGTGGGAACCAAATGTGGTGTTCCCCCAATGTAACATCATATAGAATAGTTGGGAGCAACACACGGTGGTGTTCCCACAAAGTAACTTCATACAGGGAAAAGTGTTTGTAACACACTGGTGGTGTTCCAAAAATGTAATTTTCATACAGAATAGTGTAGCAACCCACTGCTGGTGTTCCCCCAATTTTTATTCATTAGAATAGTGTTTGCAACACATGTGGTGTTCCCACAAAGTAAACTATTTATTAGAATAGGTTTTAGCAACACACGCTGGTTTTTCCCCCCAATGTAACTATCATACAGGGAAAAGGGGGTAGCAACACCCCTGTGGTGTTCCCCAAATGTAACTATCATTCAGAATAGTGGGGAGCAAAAAACACTGTGGTGTTCCACAATGTAACCCATTCAATGAATAGTGTAGCAACACTGCTTTGGGGTTCCACAATTTTAAAAATTTTATCATTTCAGAATAGTTAAATAACACAAATGCTGGTGTTCCCAATGTAAATTTTATTACAGAATTTTGGGGTAGTAACACACTGTGGTGTTCCCACCCAAAGTTTTAAATATCATTTCGGGAAAAGGTAGTAAACAATGTGGTGTTCCCCAATGTAAAATAAACATATGAATAGTGGGAGCAACACACTCTGGTGTTCCCACAATTTTAATATCATACAGAATAGGGTTTGTAAAAAACTGCTGGTGTTCCCCCAAGTAATAAATATAGAATAGTGTAGTAACACACTCAGCTCACACACTGTATACACTCAGCTCAACAATGATATTACACTCAGCTCACACACTGTTTACACTCAGCTCACACACTGTATACACTCAGCTCACACACTGTATACACTCAGCTGACCACACTGTACACACTCAGATGACACACTGTATACACCTCAGCTCCATACACTGTATAACTCAGCTCACACTCTTGTATAACCTCAGCGCACGCACTGTATACACTCAGCTAACACAATGTATACATCAGCTGTCACCACTGTAACATCAGCTGACAACATGTTTACACTCTGCTCATCACTGTATACAACTCAGCTGACACACTGTATACACTCAGCTCACACACTGTATACACCAGTCTGAAACTCAGTATTCACTCAGCTGACACACCAGTATACACTCTGCTGACATCACTGAATACACTCAGCTGACACACTATGTTACTACTAAGTTGACACTGTTACACTCAAGGATGTCACACTGTATACACTCCAGCTGACCACACTGTATACACGCTGCTCAACACTGTTACACTCAGCTCACACATGTATATACTCAGCTGACACACTGTATACTTCAGCTGACACACTGTTTTCTCTCAGCTACACATGTATACACTCAGCTCAAACACGGTTATACACTCAGCTCACACAACTGTATACACTCAGCTGACCACACTGTATACACTCAGCTGACACACTGAATACACTCAGCTGACACCAGTATACACTCAGCTGACCACACGGATACACTCAGCTGACACACTGTACACACTCAGCTCACACACTGTATACACTCAGCTGACACACAGTATACACTCAGCTGACACACAGTATACACTCAGCTGACACACTGTATACACTCAGCTGACACACTGTACACACTCAGCTGACTCCACTGTATACACTCAGCTCATTCACTGTATACACTCAGCTAACTACTGTATACTTCAGCTCACACATGTATGCTACTCAGCTCAACACACTGGTATACACTCAGCTCACAAACAATGTATACACTAGCTCACACACTGTATGCACCTCAGCTCAAACACTGATACACTCAGCTCACATTATGTAGCACTCAGCTCACACAACCTGTATACACTACAGCTCATACACTGTATACACTAAGCTGACACACTGTATACACTCAGTCACACACTGTATATACACTCAGCTCACACACTGTTATACACTAAGCTCACCACACTGTTTACACTCAGCTCACACAATGTTTACACTTCAGCTTCACACACTTGTTACACTCAGCTCACACCCCCCCCCCCACCTGTATACAATCTGCTGACACACTGTACACCACTCAGAACTGTCACCACTGTTCTACACTCAGCTCATACATGTAGACTCTCAGCTCACTCACTGTATACACTCAGCTATACACTGTATACACTCAGATTCATACACTGTATACACTTAAGTCACACACTGGTATGCACTCAGCTCACACACTGGTTTACACTCAGCTCACACACTGTTTACCTCAGCCTGTCACACTGTACACAATCAGCTGAATCAAGTCCTTTCTAAATTTTCTTTTATACGTTTAAAGATATATTTTTTTCATTATTGTTAATGTAAAAAATTTTAATTTTGCCACCAAAAAGTTTCTTAGATTAACTTACCGAACCTTATTACAAGAAGAACAATTTTATTTAGCCTAACCCAACTAAATATATTTTAGATTGGTCTTACAAATAATTGAATACTAAACAAACACAGTGAAATATATTTTTTTCGTTAGGTTCTGAATGATTTTGGCGAAATTATTGCATACACAAATTTTCACTTGTCCTATATGGCAAGATGAACGTTGTATTTAAGCCTCAAGATCGCAAAAGTTCTCTGCCTATCGGCACGACATATAATATTTAATGGGGCCAAAATTCAGATAGAGTAGAGTGTAATCCCTGAGCTGGTGTTTTATCTTCAATAGAACATCCACTTCAGATAACCAACTCTGTGGTTAAAATACCTGGGCTAAGATGACTCACGAAATCGTAATGACACGATTGCAAAACAATGGAAATAAATGGTACAAAATACCGACTTATGGAAAATATTAACACATATGCAGTATAATGTGATCCTTTATTGACAACGTTTCACCCACACAGTGGGCTTTATCAAGTCACACACAGATCTACCTATCTATCCCAACATAAGAACATAGAAACACTACAGCAAGGATCTACTCAAAAACTTAGTCCCAATACCCCTGCCATGCTACCCAAGACTCTATAAACCCACCCGGTAGATCATCAGATGCAGCATTCTCCACCTGACCTCAACATTCTGAACATGACTATAAATACTCCCGTACCTTCCACCCCAGGTAGATCTGTGTGTGACTTGAAAAAGTCCACTGTGTGGGTGAAACGTTGTCAATAAAGGATCACATTATACTGCATATGTGTTTATATTTCCATTGCAAACAATCGTGAGACTCTCTGACCGCGGGTTCAAATCCCGCCCGTGGTATGGTTTACCTGTGTAAGACCAACCAAGCCTGGCCCATGGCCGGGCTCCGGGAGTAGGAAACACTCTCGAACTTCACCGAGGGCATATCTACCACCCACCTTTACCTCTGAGCCTTTGAAGAGTTTCGACAGCTTCTCTACTGAGCCCGGCCATGGGCCAGGCTCGTCTGGTGCTTGCCTGGTCAACCAAGCTGTTGCTGCTGAAGGCCCGTTGCCCCCACATATCCATCACAGCCTGGGTGATCTGACACCTGGTGAAGATACTTATCCAGTTCCAGCAGTATTTCTGATATCTTCTAGTAAGGTCTTGAATAACCCACCTACACAATTCCTTTACCCACTAAGGAGCAAGAACCAAACCAGCGCCACCTACCATCTAGTTGAAAAAGGACTCCTCTACTCCCACTACCACTACTCTTATCACTTGCCAAGCACCACTAACAACAGGTGAAATAAAACCCAATAACCACCATTACACAAACCACAGTTCTACAACTAAGAAAGAAGAATGCAGCAGTAGCAGCACGTAAACAAGAACAAAGCCAGCAGCAACAGCAGGTAAGAACAAAGCCATCAGTAGCAGCAACAACAGCACGTATGAACAAAGCCAGCAGCAGGTAAGAACAAAGCCGCCAGCAGCAGCAGCAGCAGCAGTAGCAGGTAAGAACAAAGCCAGCAGCAGATCAGAAGGTAGACAAAGCCGCCAGCAGCCTAGCAGGTAAGAACAAAGCGCCAGAGCAGCAGCAGGTAAGAAAAAAGGCCGCTGGGGGGGGGCAGCAGCAGCAGCAGGTAAAGAACAAAGCCAGCAGTCAGCAGGTAAGAACAAAGCGCCAGCAGCAGCTGAATGTAAGAACAAAAGCCGCAGCCAGCGCAGGTAAGAACAAAGCCAGCAGCAGCAGCAGGTAAGAACAAAGCCAGCAGCAGCAGGTAAGAACAAAGCCAGCAGCAGCAGGTAAGAACAAAGCCAGCAGCAGCAGCAGGTAAGAACAAAGCCAGCAGCAGCAGGTAAGAACAAAGCCAGCAGCGCAGCAAGAACAAAAGCCGCAGCAGCAGGATATGAACCAAAGCCAGCAGCAGAAGGTAAGAACAAAGCAGCTGCAGCAGCAAGAACAAGCCGCAGCAAACAGTAGGTAAGAACAAAACGCAGCAGCAGACGGTAAAGAACCAAAGCCAGCTGCAGTAAGCAGGTAAGAAACAAAGCCAGCAGCAGCAGCAGTATGAACAAAGGCAGACAGCAGCAGCAGGGTAAAGAACAAAGCCCAGGCAGCAGCAGACAGGTATAAGAAACAAAGCCAGCAGCAGCAGCAGGTAAGAACAAAGCCAGCAGCAGCAGGTAAGAACAAAGCCAGCAGCAGCAGGTAAGAACAAAGCCGCCAGCAGCAGGTAAGAACAAAGCCAGCAGCAGCAGGTAAGAACAAAGCCAGCAGCAGCAGGTAAGAACAAAGCCAGCAGCAACAGGTAAGAACAAAACCAGCAGCAGCAGCAGGTAAGAACAAAGCCAGCAGCAGTAGCAGGTAAGAACAAAGCCAGCAGCAGCAGCAGGTAAGAACAAAGCCAGCAGCAGCAGCAGGTAAGAACAAAGCCAGCAGCAGCAGCAGGTAAGAACAAAGCCAGCAGCAGCAGGTAAGAACAAAGCCAGAGCAGCAGCAGGTAAGAACAAAGCCAGCAGCAGCAGCAGGTAAGAACAAAGCCAGCAGCAGTAGCAGGTAAGAACAAAGCCAGTAGCAGCAGCAGGTAAGAACAAAGCCAGCAGCAGCAGCATAAGAACAAAGCCAGCAGCAGGAGGAGGAGGAGGAGGAGGAGGGTTAAGAGCCAGCAGGTGACAATAAGTAACGGCAAGAACCAATGCAAAAACTGAGGAGGAGTGCCAATTCTGCCTGGTGAAGCTGTGAAGAGGCTGGTGGTGAGGAGAGAGAGTGCAAAGACACAGCAGGGATGGAGACAAGTGAACAAACATTAGAGGTTAGTAGATAAAAGTAGAAGAGGAAATGTGTGTATATTAGAAGGATAGAGAGTAGTATGAGGGGTTAGGTCGAAAAGCAATACAAGAGAAGACCAAGCCCGCTGGCTCACACATCCATCACAGCTTGGTTGATCTGGCACTAGGCGGACGTAGTAATCCAGTTCCACAATTAATCCGGTTAATTACTTACTGTTAACAGCTGTAGCAGGTTCGAGTAGTCTTGGACCACGGATGTTGATAATGTTCTCTCTTACTGTGCTCACAGCACCCCTGTTTTACAGTGTCTGCCTTACATTTCCTCCTACTTTTCTCATTCCGGTATATCATGGCAGTGTGTAAATTGGGGACCAGGCCTTAAAGTACAACATTCTCTCTGTTCTTCCCTACACACAGCTGAAGTACATCTCTCCCCTCCAATTCTTCCCTACACAGAGTTCATTCACAGTACTCTGAAGTGTTGCCAGTAATTTAAATATTTTACCGACTGTATACGGACAGTAATTTTTTTTTTTTTTTAAATTGATTTCCTCTACCTTTTTCCAGCTTTGATACCTCTTCTACCTTCAAGAGAGCGAGAGAGAAAGTGGAAAGAGAAGAGAGAGGAGGAACACGAGAACAGACAGAAGGGAGGTTTTACAATGTACAGAATACTGGAACCAACAAATTCATTGTTCAGATCAGTAAGTTTATTTAGGCACAGGCACACATAAGTACAATTACCATTGTAAATTACCTAGGATAACCCAAAAAAATGAGGCAAAATGACTTATTTCCAATAGAGTCCTTATTTCCAGGAAATACAGTAATGCAGTAGAGTGGCCACAGTGCGATAGGTTTGCAAACCGCGGAGACTGTACAATATCCCTATACTATAGGGTACCTGGTACAGTCATACCTAATTCAAGGTTTAATTGAGTGATTGTACTTGGCAGAGTTATGTAGCCAGCTGTATCTTCAATGAACTCACAACGTTTCGCCTGACACAGCAGGCTTCATCAGTAAGTAAAAGGTCGTGATGATGTTTGGGAAAAACCGACAAGTTGAAGATTTGAGACACTTATGCAGGGGCATATGGGAATCTTTATTAAGGAAACGTTTCGCCACACAGTGGCTTCATCAGTCAAATACAAAAACAAAAAAAAAAAAAAAGAGGAAGGGTAAGGTGAGGAGGAGTATGAGGTAATCCTGTCCCTCAGCCTGGAGTCGATGTGTTCAGTCCATCAATCTTGTAGTATGTACAGCAATAGGGCCGTAGACGTGGCTTATTATACTGTAGTGAGGTGGGTGAAGCAGGGGAGGCGGGGTCACAGTGGTACCTATCCACTAGTCGAAGTAGGTCTCGTCCAAAAGGGTTGAACAAAGAATCTTCAAACACTTGTTCAACTTTGGACGAAGACCTACTGCGACTAGTGGATGGTACCCTATGACCCCGCCTCCACCTGATTCACCTTCACCTCTCTTCAGTATATAAGCCACGTCTACGGCCCTATTGCTGTTACATTATACAGATTGATGGACTGTAAACACATTCGGACTCCAGGCAGGGGACTGATTACCTCATACTCCTCTCCTTACGGATTCCTCTTTGTATTTGGACTGATGAAGCCACGGTGTGGCGAAACGTTTCCTGAATAAAGATCCCATATGCTACTAAGTGTCTCAATAAGTATAAAGGTGATTACAATATGGGAGAAACAAGTGGGAGAGTTATTTCTAACGGTGATTAGTCTCTTCAACTTATAGCAATGCCTAGTCTCTTAACATTACCTCAATAAAAAGATTTTTGTGGAGTTAACATTTTCGTATCTTGATCATCAATTAACAAGTAGGTGTACTACCAAATTATCTTTAACATGGGGGGAATTTTAAACAACATTTCCAACAGTCCTACACCTAATATTATCTCTCTTGAGATTATCACATCCCAAACTGACTGTGACGAAAAGACTTAGACAAGAGTAACTGCATCAGATGACTTACCTTCAGAAGGATCCTACATACTGCTGAAAGGTTATTGAGATTAAGGAACCTGAGCTACCGGTCCCCTTCCTTGTGTTCTATTACCAAGGTGTTATATAAGAACATAAGAATGAAGGAACACTGCAGAAGGCCTACTGGCCCATGCGAGGCAGGTCCTTATCAAAACAACCTCTACCAAAAGCTACCCAAGAAATAACTCCCGTACCCAATGACACCAATCAAACCCAGCCCCTCCCACTCATATATTTGTCCATTTAAATACAATAATAATAATCACAATAACTAACCATACCCCGGCCGGGACTGAACCCGCGGTCATAGAGTCTCAAAACTCCAGCTGGAGTTTTGAGACTCTCTGACCGCGGGTTCAATCCCGGCCGGGGTATGGTTTGTTTGCAATCGTGTCATTACGATTTCGTGACTCACAATAACTACCCAGATGTTAGGAATAAAGTCACAATATCGTGGCTGAAACAATTCGACAAATCTCGTACTTATGAGACAAATCTTACGTCCGAAACCGTCGTCGTTGTTGAGGTTGGGATGAATTACCTTACCCCCAAACTTACATGCAGAAACAAGACAAAGGAGTAGGAAATACTCGTCAGTTACAAGACAATTCAATAGCAAGAGGAAAGGAAAATGCAAAATCTGGTGTCAATATATCAAGAAATATTGGACTGAGAACTGTCAAGCCCCGGGTGGTACGGATGGACTTCCTGCAAGCTGGAACATTTATGGCAGAGCTGCTTCACTCCCTCACACCAGTGATGTTTCTAGTGATGTTGTAGTGATGTATTACCTAGTGATAGTTACCAGTGATATTACTAGTGATGACACCAGTGATGTTACTAGTGATGTTGCTAGTGATGTTACTAGTGATGTTGCTAGTGATGTTACTAGTGATGTTACTAGTGATGTTGATTAGTGATGTTACTAGTGATGACACCAGTGATGTTACTAGTGATGTTGCTAGTGATGTTACTAGTGATGACACCAGTGATGTTACTAGTGATGTTGCTAGTGATGTTAATAGTGATGTTGCTAAAGTGAATGTTATAGTGATGTTACTAGTGTTGTTATACTAGTGATGTAACAGTGATGTTACTAGTGATGTTGCTAGTGATGTTACTAGTGATGACACCAGTGATGTTACTAGTGATGTTAACAGTGATGTTACTAGTGATGACACCAGTGATGTTGCTAGTGATGTTACCAGTGATGTTACTAGTGATGTTACCAGTGATGTTACTAGTGATGTTACTAGTGATGACACCAGTGATGTTACTAGTGATGTTGCTAGTGATGTTACTAGTGATGTTACTAGTGATGACACCAGTGATGTTACTAGTGATGTTGCTAGTGATGTTACTAGTGATGACACCAGTGATGTTACTAGTGATGTTAACAGTGATAACGCCAGTGATGTTACCAGTGATGTTACTTAGTGATGAACCAGTGTTGTTATAGTGATGACTCAGTGATGTTTACTAGTGATGACACCAGTGATGTTACTAGTGATGTTGCTAGTGATGTTACCAGTGATGTTACTAGTGATGTTACCAGTGATGTTACTAGTGATGTTACTAGTGATGACACCTGTGATGTAACTAGTGATGTTGCTTGTGATGGTATACTAGTGATGACACCAGTGATGTTACTAGTGATGTTAACAGTGATAACGCCAGTGATGTTACCAGTGATGTTACTAGTGATGACACCAGTGATGTTACTAGTGATGACACCAGTGATGTTACTAGTGTGACACCAGTGTGTTACTAGTGATGAAACCAGTGATGTTACTTGTGATGATTACTGTGATGAACCAGTGGATGGTACTAAGTGATGAACCACCCGTGATGTTACTAGTGATGTTACTAGTGATGACACCAGTGATGTTACTAGTGTAATGTTTTCCAGTGGATGTTACTAGTGATGATTTACTTGTGATGCAACATTGATGTTACTAGTGATGACACCAGTGATGTTACTAGTGATGTTACCAGTGATGTTACTAGTGATGTTACTAGTGATGACACCAGTGATGTTACTAGTGATGACACCAGTGATGTTACTAGTGATGTTACCAGTGTTGTTACTATTATGTTACTAGTGATGACACCAGTGATGTTACTAGTGATGACACCAGTGATGTTACTAGTGATGTTACCAGTGATGTTACTAGTGATGTTACTAGTGATGACACCAGTGATGTTACTAGTGATGGCCCAGTGATGTTATTAGTGATGTTACCAGTGATGTTACTAGTGATGTTACTAGTGATGACACCAGTGATGTTACTAGTGATGACACCAGTGATGTTACTAGTGATGACACCAGTGATGTTACTAGTGATGTTAACAGTGATAACGCCAGTGATGTTACTAGTGATGTTACCAGTGATGTTACTAGTGATGACACCAGTGATGTTACTAGTGATGACACCAGTGATGTTACTAGTGATGTTACTAGTAATGATACCAGTGATGTTACTAGTGATGACACCAGTGATGTTTTAGTGTGACACCAGTGATGTTACTAGTGATGACACCAGTGATGTTACTAGTGATGACACCAGTGATGTTACTAGTGATGTTACCAGTGATGACACCAGTGATGTTACTAGTGATGACACCAGTGATGTTACTAGTGATGACACCAGTGATGTTACTAGTGATGACACCAGTGATGTTACTAGTGATGACACCAGTGATGTTACTAGTGATGACACCAGTGATGTTACTAGTGATGACACCAGTGATGTTACTAGTGATGTTACCAGTGATGTTACTAGTGATGACACCAGTGATGTTACTAGTGATGTTAACAGTGATAACGCCAGTGATGTTACTAGTGATGTTACCAGTGATGTTAGTAGTGATGACACCAGTGATGTTACTAGTGATGACACCAGTGATGTTACTAGTGATGTTAACAGTGATAACGCCAGTGATGTTACTAGTGATGTTACCAGTGATGTTACTAGTGATGACACCAGTGATGTTACTAGTGATGACACCAGTGATGCTACTAGTGATGACACCAGTGATGTTACTAGTGATGTTAACAGTGATAACGCCAGTGATGTTACTAGTGATGTTACCAGTGATGTTACTAGTGATGACACCAGTGATGTTACCAGTGATGTTAACAGTGATAACACCAGTGATGTTGCTAGTGATGTTACTAGTGATGACACCAGTGATGTTAACAGTGATAACACCAGTGATGTTACTAGTGATGTTACCAGTGATGTTACTAGTGATGACACCAGTGATGTTACTAGTGATGACACCAGTGATGCTAGTAGTGATGACACCAGTGATGTTACTAGTGATGTTAACAGTGATAACGCAGTGATGTTCTAGTGATGTTAACAGTGATGTTTAATAGTGATGACACAGTGTATGTTACAGTGATGTTAACAGTGATACACTAGTGTTGTTAACTTAGTGATGTTTACCAGTGATGTAATAGTGGATATTAACCAGTGATGTTACTAGTGATGACACCAGTGATGTTACCAGTGATGTTAACAGTGATGCTACTAGTGATGACACCAGTGATGTTACTAGTGATGTTAACAGTGATAACGCCAGTGATGTTACTAGTGATGTTACCAGTGATGTTTCTAGTGAATGACCCCAAAACCTGTGATGTTACAGTGATGTTAACAGTGATAACACTAGTGAGTGATATTACTAGTGATGTTACCAGTGATGTTACTAGTGATGACACCAGTGGATGTTTACAGTGATGTTAACTTGATAACACCAGTGATGTTACTAGTGATGTTGCTAGTGCTGTTATAGGGATGTACACCAGGGATTTAACAGTGATAACACCAGTGATGACACACAGTGGGATCACTAGGATGCCACAGTGATGGACACCAAGTGGTAACACCAGTGGTAATCCAGTGATGCACCTGTGATGAATACCAGTGGTAACACCGGTGATGCACCAGTGGTGCCATCCAGTGATGCACAGTGATGCCTACAGTGGGTGCCACCAATGATGCCTCCTGTGTGGGGGGGGGGGGGGGAATGCCAACTGTGGTGCCACCAGTGATGCCACATCACTTTTACTCTTCGGTTAGGAAAATGCGCGCACGCGCGCGCACACACACACACCACCCCTGGTCATTTACCAATGGGAGTACCACATCAATTAGTGTATATACACCAGATCTACACACTCCTAGTGTATATTCCTTGGTCTCTTATGCAAACAATAAAAGAATTACAGTGTTTCCCTATATTCTCGCCCTTCCAAAAGCACCACATAACATTCCATACCATACAACAACCACCATAAAAACACCACCACCATAAAACCACCACACCATAACATTCCACTACCATAACTCCACTACCATAACAAACACCACCACCATAACATCACTACCATCACACCAACCACCATAAAAACACCACCCCATAAAAACACCACCACCATTACATCCACTACCATAACACCAACACCATAACACCACCACCATAACACCACCACCATAACACCACCACCTAACACCAACACCACCACATAACTCCACCATACATCTACACACTACCATAAACACCAAACACCTAACACCACACCACCACAATACCACCCCCATAACAATCCACTACCATAACACCAACACCCTAACACCAACACCACCACAATACAAACACACCACACCATTAACAACACCATAAACATCACTTCCATAAACACCAACACCATACACCATCACCATCACAATACCAACACCGCCACTCACCATAACAACACCACCACCATAAACAACAGCCCACCATAACACCAATACCCACCATCACAACACCAGTTTACCACCCCGTAAACACCATATAGACAATCAGCCCACCACACAACCATAACACCATTAACCACCACCCATAACAACACCACCAATACCACCATAATACCAACATCAGTACACTTAATACCATACACCACCACCACCCATAATAGCAACTGCACCACATAATACCAACAACAGCTCCACCATAACCCAACACCCAGCATCACCATAACAACACCACCATCATATCACCAAACTCAGAACACCTAACAACACCACCACCATAACACCAAACAGCAGCACCACCATAACACAACAACTGCACCACCATAACACCAACAAAATCCAAAAAGGGGCCCACCATCCATAACACACCATCATAACACCAACACCAGCACCACCATAACAAACACCCACATCATAACCCCAAAACACCAGCACCACCCATAACAACACCACCATCATAAAACCCCACAACAGCACCTCCATAACACCAAACACCAGCACCCCATAACACCACCATCATAACACCAACACCAGAACCACCATAACAACACCACCATCATAAAACGCCAACAACAGCACCCACCATAACTACACCACCATCATAACGCCACACCAGCACACCATAACATACACTACCACATAACACCAACACCAGCACCACCATACAACAACACGAGCACCACCATAAATCACCACCACCATAACGCCAACACCAGCACCACCATAATAAACCACCTCCTCATTACACCAACACAAGCACCACCCTATCAACACCACCATCAGAAACGCCAACACCAGCACCACATAACAACACCAACCATCATACGCCAACACCAGCTCCACCATAACAACACTACCACCATAACACCTACCACCAGCACCACCATAAACAAAACAAAACCAGCACCACCATAACAACATACTCACCATAAACAACAGCACAAGACCACCATAAACCAAACACCGCACCACCTTAACAACACTACAACATAACACCAACACCAGCACCACCATAACACAACACCACCATCATAACACCAAACACCACATAAGAACACCACCATCCATAAACACAACACCAGCACCACATAACACCAACACCAGCACCATAACAACAACACCAACATAACACAACACCCAGCACACATAACACAGCACCACCATAACACCAACACAGCTCCACCATAACACAACACCACCATAACACCAAACCACCAGCACCACCATAACAATCCACCACCACATAAAACCAAACACAGCACACCATAACACCAACACAGCACCACCTAACACCAACACCAGCCACCTCCTAAACACAACACAACCACCATATAACCAAACACCAGCGCACCACCATAACACCAACACCAGCACCAAAATACAACAACACCACCACCTAAACACCAACACCAGCACCACATAACAACAACCACACCACCTAACACCAGCACCAGCACCACCATAACATCACCACCATACCACAGAAACACCATAACACCAAACCAGCACACCACCATAACAACACCACCACCATAACACCAACTACAGCACCTCCATAACAACTCAGAACCACCAATACACCAACACCAAGCAACCACCATAACTCCAACAACAGCACCACCATAACACCAAACAACAGCACACACCATAACACCAGCACCACCATAACCAGCCACCACCACATAACCAACACCACCACCACCATAACACCAACAACAGCACCACCATAACACCAACACCAGCACACACCATACACCAGCACACACCATAACATCAACACACCACAACATAATCCTCAACAGCTCCCACCATAACACCAACAACAGCACCACCATAACACCAGCACCACCATAACACAGCACAAACACAACCATAACAACACCACCACCACCATAACCAACAACAGCACCACCCATAAAACACAACAACAGCACCACCATAACACAGCACCACCCACATAAACAACACAGGCACCACCATAACACCATAAACAGCAGCACCAACCATAAACCAACAACAGCATCCATAACAACCACCACAACGATCAACAATAGACCCATTAGTGTAATTAAACACAGGACCAGCTATGTGGCAGAAAGAGAAGCAGTCTGAGTCAGTCAAAAGAAAGGTAATCCAGGTAAATCAAATACAAGTAGGCACTGCTTACCGACTCAATTTTTTCACCTGTCCCGCCTCCTCTATCTCTCTCCATCTCTCTCTCTCTCTCTCTCGCTCTCTCTCTCTCTCTCCTCTCTCTCTCTCTCTCTCTCTCTCTCTCTCTCTCTCTCTCTCCTCTCTCTCTCTCTCTCTCTCTCTCTCTCTCTCAAGCTGAACCACCTTCACGATCCTGCCTACCACTTCTCGTAGCTTGTGAATTAACCTCGGGTAAAACACAATTATTCCGCACGTAGAGGGAGAAGGTTGTTTACGATTCGACGTTTCAATCCGATTCGAACATTAAATAGTACACGTTAACCCTTCGTTACTGTGTGACTAATTAATGTTGCAAATCGGACCGGAAATGTTCGTCGATTATTTGCGGGGTGGTTATGTGTGTATTGTTCCAATATTGTGTACCATTTTGTTCTTTAAGCTATGGTTGGGTTCTGTATACCCTTCTAGTTACCACTGTATACAATGTACACACTCAGTGACACACCTGTATACACTCAGTCACACACGGTATACACTCAGCTCACACACTGTATACACTCAGCTCACACACTGTATACACTCAGCTGACACACTGTATACACTCAGCTGACACACTGTATACACTCAGCTCACACACTGTATACACTCAGCTCACACACTGTATACACTCAGCTCACACACTGTTTACACTCAGCTCACACACTGTATACACTCAGCTCACACACTGTATACACTCAGCTCACACACTGTTTACACTCAGCTCACACACTGTATACACTCAGCTCACACCACTGTATTCACTCAGCTCACTCACTGTATAACAATCAGCTCAAACACTGTATACAACTCAGCTGCACACTGTTTAAACTCAGCTTGACACACTGTATACCACTCAGCTCACACCACTGTTACACTCAGCTGACACCACTGGTTTAAAATCACCACTCAGCTCACACCATTGTATACACTCAGCTGACACACTGTATTCACTCAGCTGACACACAGTATACAACTCAGCTGACTCCAGTATACACTAAGATTGACTAACTGTATACACTCAGTTGACACTGTATACACTCAGCTGACTCATGTATACATATCGCTGACACACAGTAGAACTCTGCTCACCACACTGTATACACTCAGCTCACACACTGTATATACTCAGCTGACACACTGTATACACTCAGCTGACACACTGTATACACTCAGCTCACACACTGTATACCACTCAGCTACACACTGTATACATCAGCTCACACACGGTTTACACTCAGACTGACACACTGGTATACACATCAGCTGACACACTGTATACACTCAGCTGACACACAGTATACACTCAGCTGACACACTGTATACACTCAGCTGACACACTGTACACACTCAGCTCACACACTGCATACTCTCAGCGACACACGTATACACTCAGTGACACACTAGTACTACTCTCAGCTGACACACTGTATACACTCAGCTGACACATGTACTCACTTCAGCTTGACACACTGTATCTCCAGCTCTTACAATGTATACACGCAGCTCCACCACTGTATAACACTCAGCTCTCACAATAGTATGCACTCAGCTCACACACTGTATACACTCAGCTCACACACTGTATACACTCAGCTCACACACTGTATGCACTCAGCTCACACACTGTATACACTCAGCTCACATACTGTATGCACTCAGCTCACACACTGTATACACTCAGCTCATACACTGTATACACGCACGCTGGACAAAATGTATACCTCTCAAGCTCACTCACTGTATACACTCTGCTCACACCACTGTTTATACACTCGCTCACACCACTGTATACTCTTCAGGCTCACACACTGTTTACACTCAGCTCACACACTGTATACACTCAGCTCACACACTGTATACACTCAGCTGACACACTGTACACACTCAGCTGACACACTGTATACACTCAGCTCATACACTGTATACACTCAGCTCACACACTGTATACACTCAGCTCACACACTGTATACACTCAGCTCACACACTGTATACACTAGCTCACCACCACTGTATGCACTCAGCTCACACACTGTATACACTCAGCTCACACACTGTATACACTCAGCTGACACACTGTACACACTCAGCTGACACACTGTATACACTCAGCTCATACACTGTATACACTCAGCTCACACACTGTATGCACTCAGCTCACACACTGTACACACTCAGCTGACACACTGTATACACTCAGCTCATACACTGTATACACTCAGCTCACACACTGTATGCACTCAGCTCACACACTGTATACACTCAGCTCACACACTGTATGCACTCAGCTCACACACTGTATACACTCAGCTGACACACTGTATACACTCAGCTCACACACTGTATACCACTCAGCTCCACACTGTATACCTCAGCCTCACACCACTGTATACACTCAGCCTGACACACTGTTTACACTCAGCTGAACACTGTATACACTCAGCTGGACACACAGATTTACAATAGCTGACACACCTGTTATACACTCAGCTGACACACTGTACTCAATCAGTCACACACTGCATTCCACTCAGCTGACACAAAGTATACACTCAGAGGGACACACAGTATACACTCTGCTGACACTCTGTATACACTCAGCTGACACCATGTACACACTCAGCTGACACACTGTATACACTCAGCTCATTACACTGTTAGAACTCAGTCACACACTGTATACACTCAGCTCATCCCAAACTGTATGCTACTCTGCTCACACAACGGTATACCACTCAGCTCACACACTGTATTCACTAGCTCAAAACTGTAGCACTCAGCTCACACACTGTATACACTCAGCCCTCTATTACTGGTATGCTCTCAGCTCACACACTGTTACACTCTGTCATACACTGTATACAATTAGCTGACACACTGCTATACACTTCAGCTCACTCCACTGTATATCACTCAGCTCACACACTGTATACACTCAGCTCAACAATGATATTACACTCAGCTCACACACTGTTTACACTCAGCTCACACACTGTATACACTCAGCTCACACACTGTATACACTCAGCTGACACACTGTACACACTCAGATGACACACTGTATACACCTCAGCTCCATACACTGTATAACTCAGCTCACACTCTTGTATAACCTCAGCGCACGCACTGTATACACTCAGCTAACACAATGTATACATCAGCTGTCACCACTGTAACATCAGCTGACAACATGTTTACACTCTGCTCATCACTGTATACAACTCAGCTGACACACTGTATACACTCAGCTCACACACTGTATACACCAGTCTGAAACTCAGTATTCACTCAGCTGACACACCAGTATACACTCTGCTGACATCACTGTTTACACTCAGCTGACACACTGTTCACTCGCCACACCTGTATACACTCGCTCACACACTGGGTCCGGGGTCGACCCCCGGCACGAGGGAATCATTAGCTTTTCCTTTAAATTAATTTGCTGTCCTGTTCCCCTGAGTAAAATAGGTAGTGGGTGTTAGTGGCTGGTTGGGTGCATCCTGGGAAAAACTGCCCCAAATTTTGCGGGAAAAAATGCTCGCATAAGCGGCTTTTTTAATAGAAGTATGTCCCTGATGTCAGCTATGGTCTGTTACCTTGTAATGTACTTTAGAAGTTATTATTATATTTTTTAGTGTAATAGTGTAGTATGTAGAGTAAGTAGAGTTAGCAGTAGGTAGTGTAGGTAGTACCAAACCCCTTCTATCTTTCTCATTTAAGCGGGGGACGCAGCTGTAGATCTCAATTAAGCTTTTTTAGGCAGATTTTCTTTTCTAAATCGTTTTGATTTTTCAGACTAATCTTCCTCCCCAGGTTCCTCATATTTTTTTCGTATCTTTCGTTTCATTACTTTTTAATCTTCCCATTAATCGAAAATTTATCCTCTTCCTTGCAGTTTCATTATTTTTCCGGGCCCCTCCACTCGTTTACACCAAACACTAAACCATCCCCAAGGGAGTGGCCTCAAGTGGGACCTTCAAGGCCGGTTGAAGCCCCTTTTTCTCTCTCCCCCTTTTTGTTGTTAAAGGGGGTGGGGGGGGTAACCCAGTGGAAGGTCGGCCGAGGGCCCCAAAAGCTCCAGCGTGGGTATTCTAGCTAAGACCGGTCAGGAAACACTTGTCCTGTTTCCTGAAAACCCTTAACTAACTTAAATCTCTCTTCTCTTTCTCTCTCTCTCTCTCTCTCCTCCTCTTCTCTCTCCTTCTCTCTTTCCCTCTCTCTTTTTCCCCTCTCTCTTCTTTTTCTCTCTCTTTTTTCCCTCTTTCTCTTTCTCTCTTCTCTCTCTTTATGTTTTTAAAAGGGGTTGGGGGGGTAGCCGTGGAAGGCTCGGTCACAGGGCCAAAAGCCCCCTGTGGGTATCATATGACTAAGCCCATAGTCGGGAAAACTGTTGTTTCCTGAAAAACCCTTTAAACTACCTGGAGGTTACCTGGAGGATTCCGGGGATCAACGCCCCCGGGGCCCCGGTCCATGACCGGGCCCCTCCCGATGGATCAGGGCCTGTAAATAGGCTGTTACTGCTGGGCACGCGTCCGACGTACGAGCCCCCCCCCGGTGATCGGCACTACTTTAGGTATCTGTCCAGCTCTCTTTGAAGCAGCCAGGGGTTTTTGGAAAATTCCCCTAATGTTTGATGGGGGGCTGTTGAACAGTTTTTGGGCCCCCGGCCCTTTGGTGTTTTTTTAGTGTCCAATGGCCCCCTATTTTTTTGGCGGCATTTTGCATCCCCTGCCCAGTCTTTTTATTTCGTAGGGGGTGATTTTGGTGCAGATTGGGACCATTCCTTCCCAAAGTTTTTCCCCAAAGGTAGTTTGATATATCTCCCCCCCTGCGTTTCCAACGAGTAAAAGTCAAGTGTTCCAAGCTTCCCAGTAGTTAAGGTGTTGCAGAAAATTTAACGTGCAGTAAAGGATCTTGTCACTCTAATCGCGATTTCACCTGTTTGAATGGGTGTTAATTTTTACAGCAGTATTCCGCCTAAAAGAGAACAAGTGATTTGAAAAGGTCATTTGGGTTTGGCATTTCGTTTTTGAAAGTTTCTTACCCATCCTTCTTTTTCTTTGCCGTGCGATCGTGGCATGTTGTGATCCTTGGAAAGGGATCCTAACTTACTACTCCCGGGCCCCTCATTATTTTTCCGCTCTTTTGTAGGCCGGGTCAGTATTTTAACTCGTTCTTTTTTTACTCCTCGTTTTCCAAAACGGAGTATTTGGAATTTGTCCCATTGAAACACAATTCTCTATTCTTTCTCTCTCTCTCTCTCTTTATGTTTGCAAAAGGGGTGAAGGGGTTTTAACCGGGGAAAAGGCCTGGGGCCAGAGGGCCCAAAACCCCCAGGTGGGTCATCATTGACAAAGACCAGAGTCAGGAAACATTTTGCCCGTTTCCTGAAAAACCTTAAACAAACCAAATCTCTCTCTTTCTCTTTCTCTTTCTCTTTTGTTGTTAAAGGGGTGAAGGGGAAAGCCAGGGGAAAAGGCCCCTCGGCCAGATGGAAAAAAGCCCCGCTAGGGGTCTTCAATGAAAAGACCAGCGTCAGGAAAACACTTCCCCGTTTCCTGACAAACCTTACTTAATTTTTTATCTCTCTCTCTCCACTCTCAAATGAAGCATCGCCTTCCCTCTCAAACCAAGTTACCTTGTTCATTCACACTCAAGACGATACCTAACTTTAAAGACAAATTCGCAAAAACCTAAACTGGGCGTTTTTTCCCCCAATGTCAGGGGTTTAAACCCCCCACAAGTCAGGCAATGTGATTTGATTTTTAGCTATTTACAGTTAAACCGTGTTGCTGTAATCGTTTCCGGGGGGTCGCCCTCCCTCCCCCTCAGCCTGGGTCTATGTTAAAACCAGCCCCCGGGTTGGGGATATTACCACAAAACACCAGAGGGCCCCGGGCCCCTTGGCCGGGCTCGAGAGTGAAAAACTTCGAAACTCTTCAAGGGTATATCAAAGGTATTCGTCATCCACGTTTTCTCTGCATTAGTGAAAAAAGTCACTGGCTGGCAAAAACGTTTTCAAAATAGATCCCCAAAATATTGCAAAAGTTTTTAAATTCATAAAAAGATTCCTTTATAATTCCCAAAATTTACCTTGTTTTCAATTTAATTCTGTAAATTTTAAATAACACAAGTCAAATACCGTGATGGCCCAATACAAAAATAAGCGCCTTAGGGGGTTTACCGCGTTTCGGTTCCACTTGGACCTTTTAAAAGTCACACTGCACACTGGCCCTTCACCTCGTGTGTTGTCATTCTGTAAATGGTCCAAGCCCATTTAAAAAGCTCCTCTCCCCCGGTGCGAGTTATTTGTGTTTACCTTACACACGCATCAATACAATCACACACACAACACACCCCAAACACAATCATATTATACAAATTTATATGCATGTAATATAATCTAATTACGCAACACACATGCATTTTCAATCACACACACACAAACACACATGCACTCCCAAAAAGTCATACCACACACACATGCATCTACCACAATCATATATATACACACTTTATTGCGTACTAAAATCTTTACATACGCACACAATACACTGCATATAAATCAATAAAAAATACCAAGGGGAAAAAACAAAAAAAATATACTTCCCTCTAATTTATTCCCTTAAAAAATTTGATCAGGTCCTGTTTTTTCCCCCTGTCTTTTCTTGCTGGTTTCTTTATCTCCCCCCTTTTCACTGAAATTTTCCCTCGTGAGAAAGGTCATAAATCGGCTGCTGTAGCCAGGTCAATTTGTATGTAAATTAGATTTAAATCTGGAAGTGTAGAGACAAAAATTGTCCCCCTCAGTGAACAGGGCCAACCCACCCCCTTTCCCCTGTCCCCCGTACCAAACCCTCTTAAAATTGCCAATTCTCTCCCTCAACACGTATCCCCTGTCCTTTGTTCTAAGTACAGCAGGTTCCGCTTATACAGCAGGTTAGGCTCGGGGCTAGCTGTACAGTAGGGCCCCGCTTATACGGGGTTTTGGCTCTGGGTTCTGCTGTACAGTGGGTCCCGCTTATACAGCGGTTAGGCTTGGGTTACTGCTGTACAGTGGGCCCGTTATACGAGGTTGGCTCGGGGTTACTGCTGACGTGGGTCCCGCTTAACAGCAGGTTAGGCTTGGGTTTGCTGTAAGTAGGGCCCCGCTTTATAGAGGTTAGGTTTGGGCTCTGCTGAAAGTGGGCCCCGCTTATACAGTGGGTTTACGCTTGGGTTACTGCGTACATTTGGGGGCCCCGCTTATACAGCGGGTTAGGCTCGGGGTTACTGCTGTACAGTGGGCCCCCGTTAAACGCAGGTTGGCTCTGGGTCATGCTGTACTTTGGGGCCCCGCTTTACAGCGGGTTTAGGCTCTGGGTTTTGCTGTACAGTTGGGCCCCGCTTTCAGAGGTTAGGCTCTGGGTTACTGCGTACAGTTGGGCCCCGTTTTATACAGCAGGTTGGGTTTGGGTTATGCTGTACAGTAGGGCCCCGCTTTAACAGAGGTTAGGCTCGGGCTATGCTGTACATTGGGGCCCCCCGTTATCCCAAGGTTAGACTCTGGGTTATGCTTACGTTGGGCCCTGCTTTACAGCAGGTTAGGCTCTGGGTTATGCTGTACAGTAGGGCCCACTTATACACGGGTTTTGCTCTGGGCTATGATGTAAGTGGGGCCCCGCTTATAGCAGGTTGGGTTTGGGGGGTTTAAATTTTGTACAGTGGGCCCCCGCTTTTTACAAGGTTAGGCTTGGGTTACTGCTGCAGTGGGGCCCCCAATATAAGGGGTTGGCTCTGGGCAAATGAGAAACAGTGGGGCCCCCCCTTATACCGCAGGGTAGGTTGAGGGTTAATTTGTACAGTTGGGCCCGTTAACGAGGTTAGGTTTGGGGTTACGCGTAAAGTAGGGCCCCCAAATTTATACGCAGGTTAGGTTTGGGGCTATGATGTACAGTAGGGCCCTGCTTTACGCGGTTGGTTGAGGGTTAATGTTTTACAGTTGGGCCCCTTTTTAAAGCAGGTTAGGTTTGGGGTTTACTGGTACGTGGGCCCCGCTTTTTCAGGGTAGGCTCTGGGCTATGATGTACAGTAGGGCCCCGTTTTTCAGGGCAGGTTAGGCTCTGGGCCCTGCGTCGTGGGGCCCCGCTTATACAGAAGGTTAGGCTGGGCTACTGATGTACAGTAGGGCCCCTTATACAGCAGGTTGGCTCTGGGTTACTGCTGTCAGTGGGGGCCCCGCTTATACGCAGGTTAGGTTTGGGCTACTGATGTACAGTGGGGCCCCCGCAACGCGGTTAGGCTCGGGCCTGAGGACGTGGGGCCCCCCGCTTAAAAAGCGGGTTAGGTTCTGGGACTATGTATAGTAATACAGCTAGCGAAATTAAACCTTGGGTTGATAAATGAAACGCTTGTGCAACATTGGGTATCTTGTGGAAAACGTTCGCCACCCGGGCTTTTTCAGTCCATATAGAAAAGAACGGGGGTTTGTGGGGAAAGGTTTTTGACATAATAGTCCTAAACCTGTAGGTGGGGGGTAGGTGGAGATAGTAGGTGGGTGGATGGGTACGTAAGCGGTGGGAGGTGATAGATATTTTGGTTTGACAGGTAGGTGGTTTGTAGATAGGCAGGTAGGTGGTAGATGATAGGTATGTAAATTTGGGTGGGTAGGTAGAGAGATATGCTGGTGGTTGGTAAAAGGTAGGTGGTTTTTAGATGGGTAGGTTTGGTAGATGATAGGCCGTTCCCTTTGATATCCCTTTAAAGAGTTTCGAGGTTTACTCTTTCGGAGCCGCCAGGGGCCCAGGCTCGTCTGGAAAGTAGGAGGTAGGTGGGTAGAGAGGTAAGCTCATTACAAGAACTATAAAAAAAATAGTGGTGAATTTCCCGTAATGATATCAGGGGTAGACTTTTTACTTACTAATTGTAAACAAATTTACTTAGTTTTCAGCAAACAATAAAATATACCCGTGAAAAAGAAACTCCCACACAGGACAATACGAAGCAGCTGTATACACACCACACACACACACACACCCCAAAACCACCACCACACACACACACACAACCCCACACCACACAAAATACACGTTTTAAAAGACGGGGTTTGAAAAGTCATGGGGGGGGGAGAGAGAGGGGTCTGTAGCAACGGTGAAGAGGCGGGGCCCAGGGCTAGGACTCGACCCCGCAACCCAAATGGTGAGTACAAATAGGTGATTACACTGGACCCCCCACAGGAGAGTCCAGAGGCAGCGTATACACTGGACCGCCCACAGGTCAAGAGGCAGTGTACACACACACAGTGACCTCCCCCCAGGACGCCAGAGGCGCGAAACAACACACTGTGACCCCCCCACAGGACAGTCAAGAGGCAGCTGTACACACACATATGCCCTCCCCACAGGACAGTCACGAGGCGCTGTACAACAACAGTGACCTCCCCAAGGACGTCACAGAGGAGTGTAATACTACTGTGCCCCTCCCCCCCAGGACAGTCACGAGGCAGCTGTACCAAAAACACACAAAAACACACAAAAACCACCCCACAAAACCCCACAAAAACACACACACAACACCACACTTTGGGGCGCATAGGGCCCTGGAAAACCCTGAGAACGCATTCCGATACCTTGAAAGGGAATCGTTCAAGACATTTTGTCACCGTGTATGTAGGCCCCATACTGGAGTAGCAGCACCTTTTTGGGAAACCCATTTTGTAAAGCGTCAAAAAAAAACCCAGAAAAGTAAAAGGTTTCCCACAAGGTTAGTTCCAGGCTAAGGGAAATGCCCCTATGAAGATAGTTAAAGGGGAAATCCCCTGACGCACTGGAGGAAAGGAGGGTCAGGGGAGACATATAACGACTTTAAAAAAAATACTGCGGGGAAATAGAAAGGTGGACAAAGACGGTGTTCCAGGGAGGGGCACAAAAACAAGAGGCCAAAATTGGAAGTTGATGAACAAATGAGTCGAGGATTTTGGAAGTATTTCTTCAGTCATGGTTGTAAGGCGGGAATAGCTAGAAAAAAGACGTAGGGAGGCAGGAACCATACACAGTTTTAAGCGAGGTTTGATAAAGCTCACGGAGGGGGAGGGGGGGAGGGCCCCGTAGCAAAACCGGTTTTAAGAGGCGGGGCCAGGAGTAAAACTGACCCCGCAACCACAAATAGGTGGTACCCCACACACACAAACACACACACCACACACACATAACATGTAAACCTCCCCCAGGGCAGTCACGGGTAGGTTACATCACTGGACTCCCTACGGCAGTACAGAGGCGCTGTACACACACCTGTGACCTTACAAAAGGACAGTCCAGAAGCAGCTGTTCACATACCTGTGACCCCACAGAAGCAGCTGCCACACACACCCACACTGTGACTCCCAAAAAAGACAGTCGGGTGTTTCACAAAACCGTGACCTCAGGTAAAAGAAGTCACGCAGCGATGTACAAAAAAACCAACCATTTCACTAAACATACAGATTGTTTGGTAGAATTTTCAGAGGGGCTTGAAAAATGATTTTAGGGGTGTTTAACGTCCCCCAAATTAGATAGGGACCAGGGAAATACTATTGGAGGAAATTGTTAAGGGCCCCAAAGGGACGAAAGTAGTAATTTAGGAGATTTAATTTGCAATTGATTGGAAATTTTTTGATGGGAATTTAGAATCAACGATTCTTAGAAGTATTTCGGATTGTTTTTTGAAGCAGTTTTTGACAGAACCTACAAGGGGAAAAAAACCTGCTTTACTTAGTTTGGCAAAAAAAATGATCCTTTTAAAAATTTGAAATTTCGAGGAACTGGGTGCTAGGACCACAAATCAAATTTAAATTTGCTTGAATGGAAGTACGATAGAGCGAAACCGTAACGTCCCAATTTTCGCTTGCAGATTCGATGGGGTTTTGAGAAACTTATCATCTGTTTGGGGTTGGGGGGGTAAAGAAGAGAGCTATCAATATGAAGTTTTTGAACACTATCATGTGCTCAAAGAGGGTTTTTCCCATATAAAGAATTAGATCAAAAAAGAAATGACCAAAATTTTGAAAATAGGGGTCAAATATCTCTGGGCATAAGAAAAAGGGAATTTATAGACGTATCAAAAAAGGCGAGGGTCCTTATGAATCAGTATATTGACATTAAAGGGGGGGACATTTAAAAAAGGGGTAAGAAAAGCTAAAAGGGATATGAAATTAAGTTCTAGGGATTCAAAATAACCCAAAAAGTTTTTTCCAGGTTTTTTAGAACAAAAGTCGAGATAAGATAGGTCCCCTTAAAAAAAAACTATGGGCTCTTACTGAAAAGGAATGAAATGTCCCCGATTTTAAATAAAATTTTTTTTCTGGTTTTTACACAGGAAAAACACTAATAATATTCGGAATTAATTTTTATAGTGGATCAGAAGAAAATAAAAAATTTTGTAAAATCACAGTCACTAGTGAAATGGTTGTGAAACGTTTGCCGACTGAAGCAAAATAAGTGCCGGGTCCCGATGAGGTTTTTTTCAAGGGTTCTTAAAGGGAAGCAAATGGAATCTTGGAACCTTAACTAAAATTTTTAAATTTTTTCTTCAAAAAGGTTTTAGTGTCTGTTTTGTGGAAGATGGTTAAGTAAAATTTTATTTTTTTAAAAAAGGGGACAATCGTTACCCTCAAAATTTCCGCCCCTAAGCCTGACCCCAATTGTAGGCAAATTACTGATCAATTTGTGGATTTAAGAAGATATCTCGTAAGCATAGTTGATTTAAAGATACCAGATGGATTTTACAAGGGCCGGTCTTTCTAATAATTTATTAAATTTTTCAGTAAAGCTTTTTAGGCTGTTGACCAAAAAAAAGAAATTTTTATTATTTTCTTAGATTTCGTAAGGCATTTGATTTGGGTTTCCCCACCCTAGCTTTTTAAAGAAAGTGGGGCTCATGGTTGGGGGAAAAGTGTCTCGTGGTCGAGTCATGGCTCACTGAAGGGAAGAGGAAATGTCCCAAAAAGGGGTTTTAAAAACGGTGGGGGTCTGTAAAAGGGCGTTCCAAGGGGTCAGTCTGGGCCGTTGTTGTTTTTAATTTATCAATGTTTGATGAGGGAATTTCTAGTGTATGAGCAAATTTTCCCATGACACAAAGATAGGTAGGTAATTTTTTCAAACGTGAGTTTGGAACTTGGGGGATTTAAAAAAAACTCTTTTTTGGGAGAAAATGGCAGATGCAGTTCAAAGTAGAAAAATGCAAAGGTTCAAGTTGGAGTGCCCTAACCCGTACTTTAAGTTAAATGATGTAGAACTTTGCTATTCGATTGCGAAAAAAGGATTGGGGGTTATGGTGGCAGAACCTTAAACAAGAAGCAATGTTAAACGTGTAATAAAGGCAAAACAGATTACTGGGTTTTTATCAAAAAGTGTAAGCAACGAAATCCAGTTTATACTGCAGCTTTATACATCATTAGTAAGGCCTACCTAGATTATGCAGCTCAGTTTGGTCCCGTTTCAAAATGGCATAAATTTGTTAGAAAAAATTCAGGTAGGATGACTAAATTAATACATAGCATTAGAAATTTCCCTTTGAAGAAAGATTTAAAACTTTAAAATTCATTTTTTACGGGGTTTGACGAAGAATGAGGGGAGACCGATCGAAGTGTATAAGGGAAGATAGGTATTAAAAAAGGGGTATTTAAAAGGTCTTGGGGTCTCTCCCAAAAGGAAACCCCCCCGTAATGGATTTAATTAGTAAGTTTAGGTTTTGAAAGGGGCATATGAAAAATATTGGTTTGGAAAAAGGGTAGTTGATGAGTGGAACAGTCTACCTAGTTGGGGAAAATTTAGGTAGGACTTTGGGTAGTTTCAAATTTAGGTTGGTAAGTACATGAGGGGAGGGGTTGGATTTGGTGGACTTTCACATCAGGCTTATTTTTGGGTTGCTTGAAAAATTTGGGTTTGGGAAATGTTTTGTTATGGGATGAATTGTAAGGACTCCTGTTGGGCCAACAGGCCTCCTGCGCGTTCTCCTTTCTTATGTTCTTTTATCATACTTCCGTGCTTTTCCCCTTCAAGGGGAACTGTTTTTCCCAACACAATTTGGTATTTAACTACACTTGAGAGTCGGATCCAAACCCCCAAACACAACACAAAGTTTTTGAACGTGAAAACCAGGGATAAACTTTTAGTTAAGTGTTAAAAATATCAGTTGGTAATGTGTAGGTTGTGAATGGGGTGTGAGATTGTAGAATGATGGGGGTGTTCTGAGTGTAGGGTGTGTGAAATGGGGTTTTTATGAGTGTATGTGTAGAATGGGGGTTTGGGACTGAGTGTAGGATGTGTGAATGATGGGTTTTTTTACTGGTGTTTGTGTAGAATGGGGGTGTATGAGGTGGATGTGTAGTGATGGGGGTTACCCAGTGCAGGTGTGTTGAAAAGATGGGTGTACTGAGTGTTTGAGGTTGATTGGGGGTGTTTTGAGTGTGGATGTGTAGAAAAAAGGGGGTGCTGAGTGTTGTTGTTTGTTTGGGGGGTAGAGTGTTGGTGTGTGAATGGGGGTTTTATGAGTGTGGATGTGTAGAATGAGGGGTGTACTGAGTGTGGTTTTGTAGAAAGAGGGGTGTACTGAGTGTGGATGTGAGAAGAGGGGTGTCTGGTGTATGGTGTAGAAGAGGGGTGTTATGAGTGTAGGTGTGTAGAATGAGGGGTTTTATGAGTGAGGATGTGTGAATGAGGGGTGTATGGTGTATGATGTGTAGAATGAGGGGTTAGGTATTTGGTGTGTAGAGGAGAGGTGTACTGAGTGTAGGATGTGTAAATGGAAAGGGTTTTTGAGTGTGGATGTGTAGAGTGAGGGGTTTTTACCGAGTGTAGGTGTGTAGTTAGGGGTATACTGATTTTTAAAGGGTGTGTAGAGTGGGGGTGTACTGTGTGTAGGATGTGTAGGTGGGGTGTACTGAGTGTAGGTGTGTAGAAAGAGGGGTGTATGAGTGTAGGATGTGTAGAGTGGGGTGTACTGAGGTAGGGTGTGTAAAATGAGGGGGTTTTACTGAGTGTGATGGTAGAGTGAGGTGTGTACCCAGTGTAGGTGTGTGAAAGAGGGGGTTTTGAGTGTGGGTGTAGGTGAGGGGGGTATGTGTGTAGGATTGTAGAAAGAGGGGTATACGGGTGTGGAGTGTGAGTGAGGGGTGTATGAGTGTTTGGATGTGTTGAATGAGGGGGTACTGAGTTTTAGGATGTGTAGAGTGGGGGGTTTTTTTTTTATGAGTGTTGGATGTTAGAATGAGGGGTTATGAGTGTAGGATGTGTGAAAGAGGGGTGTACGAGTGTATGTGTGTAGAATGAGGGGGTTGTACTGAGTGTATGTGTAGAATGAGGGGGGTATGAGTATAGGATGTGTAGAGTGAGGGGGGTTTTTTAGTTGGTTTGTAAAGTGACGGGTTTTATGAGTGTGGATGTGTAGAGTGAGGGGTTTTGTTTCCGAGTGTAGGATGTGTAGAATTGGGGGGGATACGAGTGTAGGATGTTAGAGGGGGGTTTTTACTGTGTGTAGGATGTGTAGAATGGGGGTATACTGAGTGTGGTGTGTAGGTGAGGGGTTTTACTGAGTGTTTGGTGTGTAGTGAGGGGGTTTTTGAGTGTTGGATGTGTAGGTGAGAGGGGTACGGAGTGGATGTGTAAAATGACGGGGTTTTACTGAGTGTGGTGTGTAGAGTGGGTGTTTTTTACCCGGTGTGGTGTGTAGAATGAGGGGTATACTGGTGTAGGTGTGTAGAGGGGGGTGTAGTGTGTGGTGTGTAGAATGGGGGGTATACTGAGTGTAGGTGTGTGAGTGGGGGTGTCTGAGTGTAGGGTGTGTGAAGAGGGGTGTACTGAGTGTTGGTGTGTGAGTGAGGGGTGTACTAGTGAGGATGTGTGAATGAGGGGTTTATGAGTGTGGGTGTGTGGTGAGGGGTGTCTGGGTGTAGGTGTGTGAGTGAGGGCTGACTGAGTGTAGGTTTGTAGAGTGGGGGTGTATGAGTGTAGGATTTGTGAGTGAGGGGGGTGTATAAGTTGGATGTGTGAGTGAGGGTGTATGAGGGAGGAGTGTGAGTGAGAGGTGTACTGAGTGTAGGATGTGTAGAGTGAGAGGTGTACTGGTGTAGGATGTGTAGAGTGAGAGGTGTATGAGTGTAGGATGGGTAGGTGAGGGGTTTTTTGAGTGTGGGTGTGTAGATGAGGATTTTTCTGAGTGTGGTTTGGGAGGTGGGGGTGGACTGGTGAGGTGTGTAGAATGAGGGGTGTAATGAGTGTAGGATGTGTAGAGTGGGGGGGTGTACTGAGTGTAGGGTGTTGAATGAGGGGGTTTTACTGGTTAGGATGTGTGGTGAGGGGGTGTACTGGTGTAGGATTTGTAGGGGGTGTACTGAGTGTTGGTTTTGTGAATGAGGGGTTTTTTTATGAGGTAGGATGTGTAGAGGCGGGGGTTTTTCTGAGTGTAGGAGTGTAGGGAGGGGTTACTGAGTGTAGGATTTTTGAATGAGGGGTTTTACTGAGTGTGGATGTGAGAGTGAGGGGTTTGTTTGGGTTTTGGGTGTGTAGAGGGGGGTTTTATAAGTGTAGGATTGTGAGTAGAGGTGTACTGAGTGTAGGATGTGTAGAGTGAGAGGGTACTGAGGAGGTGTTTTAGGTGGAGGTGTAGAGTGTAGGTGGTAGGGGAGAGGTTTTTCTGAGGTTGGATGTGTAGGTGGGGGGTGGTATGAGTGTAGGATGTGTGAGTGCGGTTTTACTGAGTTAGGATGTGTAGATTGAGGGGGGGACTGGTGTAGGATGTGTAGAATGAGGGGGGTACTGAGTGTAGGATGTGTAGAGTGAGGGGTGTACTGGTGTAGGATGTGTAGAATGAGGGGTTTTTTATGAGTGTAGGATGTGTAGAGTGACGGGTGTATGAGTGTAGGATGTGTGAGGGGGGTACTGAGGTAGGATGTTTTAGAATGGGGTGTACTGAGTGTGGATGTGTAGAGTCGGGTGTATGAGTGTAGGTGGTGAGTGAGGGGTTTTATGGTGTAGGATGGTAGAAGAGGGGGGGATGAGTGTAGGTGTGCGAGTGAGGGGTGTAGAGTGTGGATGTGTTTGAGTGAGGGGTTTTTACTAAGTGTAGGATGTGTAGAGTGAGAGGTTTTTACTGGTTGGGGGGTTTTTTTGGGGAGTGGAGGTGTATGAGTGTAGGTGTGTAGAGTGAGAGGTGTACTGAGTGAGGATGGTGAGTGAGAGGTGTTGAGTGTAGGATGTGTAGAGTGGAGGTGTTTTTGAGTGTGGATGTGTGAGTGAGGGGTGTATGAGTGTGGAGTGTAGAGTGGGGGGCATGAGTGTAGGATGTGTAGAGTGAGGGTGCACTGGGGGGTAGGATGTTTAGAGTGAGGGGTTTTTGTATTGGTGTGGTGTGTAGAATGATGGGTTTTTGAGTGGGATGGTAGAATGAGGGGTTTTCTGAGTGTGGTGGTAGAATGTGGTTTACTGAGTATAGGATGTGTAAAATGGTTTTCTGAGTGTAGGATGTGTAGAATGTGATTTACTGAGGTAATGTGTAGAATGATGGTTTACTGGTGTAGGATGTGTAGATGTGGTTTTTCTGGTGGGATTGTAGAATGATGGTTTACTGAGTGTAGGATGTGTAGAATGATGGTTTTTGAGTGCAGGATGTGTGAATGATGGTGTAGGAAGAAAGAAACCACGTCCTTTGTTGAAACAAATTTAAAAATAAACCAAAGCTTAAAGAAAAAAATAAATATTTTGGGTCAATTCTGGTCCGTTCGGTCCAGTTGTGATGAATAATCAATTGGAGGGACCGAAACGTCGTGAAAAATTTCTGTTAAATATGGTAATCGTGGTAGAGTCAGGTGGAGGTACGAAGTGGATTCCCGGGGCAGCAGCTGGCAAACAACATGGGTGCGGTCGAGGAGCAGGACCCCACCCAACATTTGTATTCGATCTCATTTATTCCCAAGAAAACTGGTCATGGCCATTACGTGGGGTGGGGGAGGGGGGGGGGGGGGAAGGGAAGGGGGCGGGGTTTGTAAGTGGGGAAAAGGGGGTTGGAATGGGGAAGTAAGGGGGGAAAGGGGAAAAAGGGAGGAAATTTTGGGGTGTAGGAAAATATTTTAGGTGTGCGATTTGTGTGCGGGAAAAGGTATTTTGTTTGCATTTATGTACGTTGCTCAGTGTATGATTAAACTAAAAAAATTTACTTCCTGATCCTTCTTTACCACACACACACACACCCCCAAAAACCCACACCAAACACACACACACACCCAAAACAACACACACACACTGTAAGGCTTTTAAAATAAAAACTAAGTCTACCAAACATCCCCACTAAGCCTACCAAATCATCCCCACTAAGCTACCAAAACATCCCCACTAAACCTACAAATTTTACCACCTAAGCCCCCAAAAACATCCACCTAAGCCTCCAAATCACCCCCACAAAAATCCCAAATCATCCCCACTAAGCCTACCAAAACATCCACACTAAACCTACCAATTCATCCACACTAAGCCTACCAATTCCCACTAAACCTACAAAATCATCCACCTAAGCCTACCAAAAACTCCACATAAGCCCCCCCAAAACATCCACACTAGCCTCCAAATCATCCCCCCTAAGCCTACCAAATCATCCCCACTAAGCCTACCAATATCCACACTGCCCACCAATATCCACATAAGCCTCCAAATCTCCCCCACTAAGCCTACCAAATGACCTTTAAAATTAAAGCCACAAAGACTCTGCCCCCAGATTTACTAAACACCGTAATCTTTGGGGTTATCTTCAGAGCTTAAAGATCACTAATTGATGCAGTTAAAATTCCAAAGATATTACAACGGGGGAAGAAGGCGGTGTGAGAGGCATCTGAGAGGCCTTTGGGGAGGCAGCAAATGTATGCATGACCCCACCAAAATCTACATAATTCATTCTGCCCCACTCATCCCCCCACACGTCTCCACCTCTTTCCTTCCCCACTTCATCAGTTTCAATGCCCCCATTTCCCCCTTTGCAGACTTTTCCCTGTCCCCATTTTTAATAAAAAATCATTTTCAAACCCCCCTTCCTCCATAACAGTCATTTTCCATGTCCCCATTCCTTAATATATTTTAATGTCCCCCCTTCCTCCATACGTCTTTTCAATGTCCCCCTTTTCCGCTAAAAGCTTTTTTTAATGTTTCCCTTTTATTCCCCCTTTTCGAGACTTTTAAACCCCATTTTTCAGCTGACAGGAATATTTTAAATCCTCTTCAAGAAGAAAGGGGGTAAGTTTTTTAAGTTAGTCCCTATCATTGGGCTGTGGGCGAAGAACTTCAGCGTGGATAGCACCAAACCGGTTATTTTAAGGCCCGGTCTGGGACCCGGCTGCATTTACCTCCTGGGAAACGGTTCAGGTAACCCGTCGGGTTTAGCGCTCAATACATTATACATACCAAGTGACTACACTGGAAAAAAGGGGTAGAGGGGGGGCATGATAAAAAAATCAAAATATGTGAGGAACTGACAAGGTGGACAGGAACAGAATGTTTCGGATGTGCACAGCCCAAAAAGGGGTCACAAAGGAAGTTGAAAAATCAGATGAGTCACGGAATGTTAGGAAATATTTTTCAGCCAAGGTTTTCAGGAAGTGGAACAATCTGGAAAGTGGTGTGTGGAGGAGGATCTATCTAGCTTTTGAAGGGTATGATAAAGCTCACAGAGCAGGGAGAGGTGGACTAGTGCGACCAGCGAAAGGGGAGTGCCAGGGGCTGTGACTGTCCCTACAACCCCAAACAGGTGAGTACAAAAGTGGGTGGACCAGATAATAATATGAATTTTAAAAAATTCACAAAATCTAACCACATTGGTTTTTTATTTATTGAAATTTTCGCAAACAGAAAGTAAACTGACAGAACAAAATGAAAATGGCCCATAAAACCTAAAAAAAAAAGGTGATGCAGACGACCTTTTAAATTAAAAAGGCCGCTTTCACTCCATTGTGATGTAAAAAAAAGAAAAAAAAAATATAGAAAGGGGAGGACCATAGAGGGGCAACCTGCTGACCAGTAAACAATCCAGTTTATAGTCTGGAAATTACTGTAAACAACTAGTCTGACGATTACTTTAAATAAGTTTGTCGGGAAAATAACTGTAAAACAATTCAGTTAGTCTGGAAATAACTGTAAAAATTTAATTTTAGTCATGGAAATAACTAAACAATTCAGTTAGTCTGGAAATAACTGTAAACAATTCAGTCTGGAAATAGCTGTAAACAATCCAGTTAGTCTGGAAATAACTGTAAACAATCCAGTTAGTCTGGAAATAACTGTAAACAATTCAGTTAGTCTGGAAATAACTAAACAATATAGGTATAGTGAAGCACAACTAAGCAGGCCCAGGCGAGGCGTGATGCACAAGAGAATGATAGGAGAGTGTTGGAAGGTGTCAGTATGCAAGAGAACTCTCCTATATTGAATATTTCTCAGGTGGAAAGGCACTTGGGCCGCCAGAGATGGATTAATGGAGGTGCTGGCGCGACTTGTAGTCTCCAGGGAAGAGCCATCCTGGTGGTGGTCTTCAACCTTTCCTCCCACCTGGAACCACATCAACCGTCAACGCTACTGGCTGGCTGACGGAGGAGGGGCGGAAGAGTAGTAACAACAGAGGCAACATTATCAACGGCAGCAGCAACACCACCAGTAACAGCACCAGCAGGAGCAACAGCATCAACAACAGCAACATCAACACCAACAGCAACAACTGCAGCAGAAGAATAAGCAGCATTAAGAACAACAGCAACAACTGCAGCAGAAGAATAAGCAGCATTAAGAACAACAGCAACACCACCATCCCAACCAACAATAACAACAGCAGTAGAACAGACAACATCAACAAGAGCAATAGTAACAACAGCAACGCCAACAACCTGCAGCAACACCAACAGCAGCAACGTCAACACCAACAGAAGCAGCAACACCTATATCCCTTCAAACTGCTCCTTTCAATTATAGCTATCATTCAACGGGGAAGTTGACTGATAGCTCTAGGCCTTTCGTGTTGCAATCAACAGATTTCAACAAAGGCGCTTCCTGTGATCGTATTTGCTTAGATCTCTTCTCTTTTCCACAACATTGCAAGCTCCTGATGATGTGTTGATTGCAACACGAAAGGCCTACAGCTATCATTCAGCTCCCTCCGTGGTTGTTTTGCATAAATAACACAGAAAAACTGATTGAGAGACTGAATCTAATCTGTCCACCGAAATGGACAGAAGCAACATACTCCTCTCTTCTCTCCCAAAAAGCAAAGGTACATGAAAGTACTCTGGACGGTAGACGGGGCAACATATTCCTCTCTTCTCTCCCAAAAAGCAAAGGTACATGAAAGTACTCTGGACGGTAGACGGGGCAACATACTCCTCTCTTCTCTCCCAAAAAACAAAGGGACATGAAAGTACTCTGGACGGTAACGGAGCAACATATTCCTTCTTCTCTCCCAAAAAGCAAAGGGGACTGAAAAATACTCTGGCGGTAGACGGGGCAACATTTGTCTCTTCCTCCCAAAAAACAAAAGGTACAGAAAGTACTCTGGGCGGGACGGGGGAAACATATCCTTCTTCTCTCCCAAAAAGCAAGGGCATGAAAGTACTCTGGACTTTTAAAGGGGCAACATATTCCCCTCTTTTCTCCC
>NC_069496.1:11061518-11119018 GCF_026875155.1 Cherax quadricarinatus
TATTGTTGTTGCTGCTGTTGCTGCTGCTGTTGTTGTTGCTGTTGCTGTTGTGTTGCTGTTGTTATTATTGTTGTTGTTGCTGTTGTTATTATTGTTGTTGCTGCTGTTGCTGTTGTTGCTGTTGTTGTTGTTGTTGTTGCTGTTGTTGTTGTTGTTGCTGTTGCTGTTGTTGTTGCTGTTGTTGTTGCTGTTGTTGCTGTGTTATTATTGTTGTTGTCGTTCTTGTTGTTGCTGTTGTTATTATTGTTGTTGTTGCTGCTGCTGCTGTTGCTGTTATTATTGTTGTCGTTGTTGTTGTTGCTGTTATTATTGTTGTTGCTGTTGCTGTTGTTGTTGCTGTTGTTGTTATTGTTGTTGCTGTTATTATTGTTGTCGTTGTTGTTGTTGTTGTTGTTGTTGCTGCTGCTGTTGCTGTTGTTGTTGTTGTTGTTGTTGTTGTTGTTGTTGTTGTTGCTCCAGCTGGTCAGTCTTGTCAAAAAAAATAATAATTGATAATTTATATTTTTAGTCCTGTTACTACCATTAATTATATTGTTTCTATAATTACTTCTACTACCATTATTACTACCCTACAATTACTACTACCACTACAATTACTACTACTATTACTACTAATACTTCTACTAATTATATTTTTACTAGTATTTATATTATTATTACTACTACTACTTATATTACTACTACTACTACTGCTACTACTTCTGTTACTACTACTACTACTACTGCTACTACTTCTGTTACTACTACTACTACTGCTACTACTTCTGTTACTACTACTATTACTGCTACTACTACTAATGCTCCTTCTGCATACTGTGCTTCTACTACTACCACTATACTACTGCTACTACAACACAGTACAGGTTATCCTCCTAAGATAATGGTGCAACATTGAGAGACAACGTGTGTCAGCAGGACTACAGTGAACCATACCTCGGGTGGGGACTGAACTCGCGGCGAGTCAGTTTAAAACTCCAGACCAGCGCTTAAGCCACTCTGTGGTGTATAAATATACTTGGATGAATTTACTGTAGTCAGCTGGCGCAGTGGTTTACACACTGGCCTGGAATTTTACCCCTCACACGCCACGAGTTCAAACCCCACCCATGGTATGGTTTGTTTGCAATCGTGTCATTACGATTACGTGAGTCAGGACCAGCAGTGGTCAGGACTTGATCCTCTCTTTGGAAAATCACGCCCTGGTCGCAGACCAAACAAGTTGTTGGCAATTTATAGGTCCTCAGGAAGACTGTTATTATTATTATTATATTATTATTATTATTATTATTATTATTATTTAGAGGGGTGGTAAATCCGTATGGGTGAGACTATAGGTAACAGATGTGAGGAGAGCGTTACCTGCAGTGGGTGTTTCTCTCTCTCTTTCTATTTCTCTTTCTCTCTCTCTCTCTCTCTCTCTCTCTCTCTCTCACTCTCTCTCTCTCTCTCTCCTCTCTCTCTCTCTCTCCTCTCTCTCTCTCTCTCTCTCTCTCTCTCTCTCCCACACACACATACATCAACGTGAAGTTGATGAAGAATTCATTCGATCGAAGACCAGGCAGAACTACAAAGGGATCTGGACAGGCTGCAGACCTGGTCCAGCAATTGGCTCCTGGAGTTTAATCCCACCAAGCGCAAAGTCATGAAGACTGGGGAAGGGCAAAGACCGCAGACGGAGTACAGTCTAGGGGACCAGAGACTACAAACCTCACTCAAGGAAAAAGATCTTGGGGTGAGTATAACACGAGGCACATCTCCTGAAGCGCACATCAACCAAATAACTGCCGCAGCATATGGGCGCCTAGCAAACCTCAGAACAGCATTCCGACATCTTAATAAGGAATCATTCAGGACCTGTACACCGTGTACGTTAGGCCCATATTGGAGTATGCGGCACCAGTTTGGAACCCACACCTAGCCAAGCATGTAAAGAAACTAGAGAAAGTGCAAAGGTTTGCAACAAGACTAGTCCCAGAGCTAAGAGGTATGTCCTACGAGGAGAGGTTAAGGGAAATCAACCTGACGACACTGAGGACAGGAGAGATAGGGGGACATGATAACGACATACAAAATACTGAGAGGAATTGACAAGGTCGACAAAGATAGGATGTTCCAGAGATTGGACACAGTAACAAGGGACACAGTTGGAAGCTGAAGACACAGATGAATCACAGGGATGTTAGGAAGTATTTCTTCAGCCACAGAGTAGTCAGTAAGTGAATAGTTTGGGAAGCGATGTAGTGGAGGCAGGATCCATACATACTTAAGCAGAGTATGATAAAGCTCACGGTTCAGGGAGAGTGACCTAGTAGTGACCAGTGAAGAGACGGGGCCAGGAGCTTGGACTCGACCCCTGCAACCTCAACTAGGTGAGTACACACACACACACACACACACACACACACACACACACACACACACACACACACACCTACCTTCACTCCTTCACAGTTCACACTGGGAATAACATTCAACGCAAGCATTTCGCCTCTGGTAATAAGCTCTGTTTTGTCCATCGAGTCTGTTAGTTACCATTTTGTCCTAGGCACATGTCGATTAGACACTAGGCCTGTTGTGTGTGTGTGTGTGTGTGTGTGTGTGTGTGTGTGTGTTTTGTGTGTGTGGGTGAGAGAGAGAGATTGATTTTGTCCCCCGGGGGGGGTGAATTTAGTGGCAACACCGTTCATCCTGTGAGTGAAAATATGTTTGCGTATATATATATAATATATATATATATATATATAATATATATATATATATATATATAATATATATATATAATATATATATATATATACATATATATATACTCCCGATATTTTCAATGTGCAAAATGTTAATATCCTGTGGATATTAAACAGTCATTGAAGGGAAAAAAATACTGTTTGTGGTACCGTGATACTGACAGTGGTTAGGTTTCGTTAGTCAGGAAACAGGACAAGTGTTTACTTACGCTGGTCTTAGTGACCCGCAGCTGAACCTTTTGATCATCTGACCGAGGCCTTCCACTGGCTTACCCCTTCATTGTTTGCAGTGTGTACTGTTTCCTGGTCTCCTGCAATAATGAGGTGGTAGCAGCCGCTCACTTTCTTACAGACTTGAAGAACAATAACAAGTGGTCGCCTTGTTGACTGTCATTTCAGGAATTTCATACCCTAAATTGTTCAAAAATAAAAATTATAAAAAATTTTAAATAAAAAAAAGTTAATAATGAATAAATAAAAAATTTTAAACATAATAGTTTATAACGAATTTTCTTTTAAAATTGTAAATCCTTGGGAAAACATCTAAGGAAAAAACTTGGGACTATATACTTTATTTGATAAACACAAAACCCCCCAAACCCCCACAACCCCTTTTCACTCTCCCAGTTACTAAAACCCCATTGTTCGCTGGTATGTCCTTGTTCGTAATAGTACACTACTTTTTACTAGCACTTGATGAACTACGTATTTTGACTGTCTGGGTACGGATACGTTGTTAAACTACATGTTAATTTCTATTTTAGTGACTACTCTAATTGTTAAATATTTTCCTACTTTATTTTACCTATATAATTTTATACTACAAACTTTTAAACACAAACTATAACTTTTAACTACTACATACAACACTCACTATCTTCAGTTCACACTGAGTACAATGTTCTCTAGACATACTACTTGTTACACTGAGTAACTCTACTTTTGTTAACATCTACTCGTTAATGGTTCGTTATGGTCTACGTGTTTACTGGTACTGGTTTTGAAGTGACGAGCACAACTTTTGACTCACTCTGACACTTTACTAGCTACCCTACTACATGTTACTACTATATCACTTGTTCTACATACTACTACTAGTTACACTACTACTATTAACTTCTACAAGTACTACAACTGTTATATACTACATATCTTACTCTAAAATACATATCTTGTTACTACTATCTTGTTACTTTATCTAGTTTTACACATGATAGTTTACTGTCTACTTCTGTTACTACTAGCTATTGGTTCTAGCTATACACAGCATTGTTACACGATACTATACTTTTTACCTCACTAGCTATATTGTTACTGATTCAACTACTACTATGTTACTACTAGTCTACTACTTGACTACTAGTGTACACATACTTGTTACTAACTTTACGTAACTACATTGTACACTACTATTGATTACTGCATTTAGTCTACTAGTCTTGCACTACTGACTACAACACTTGTTCTACTTTACTATACTACATGTTACTTACTCTACTACTGTTAACTACTAGTACTACTACTTGTTACTACTACTGACTTGTTACTAGCTACTACTACTTTTACTACTGACTACTTGTTACTACACTACACTACTACTGTTCTCAACTACTAGCTTGTCTACCATGTTACTACTACTTGTTACTACATTACTACTCTTGTTACTCTAGTACTACTACTTGTTACTACAATCCTACTTGTTACTACTAGTAACCTTGTTACTACTACTTACTTGTCTACTAGTACTACTACTTCTTACTTACCTACTATACTACTTGTTACTACATACTTACTACTGTTACTACTACTACATACTTGTACTACTAGTACTACACTGTTACTACTATCTACTTGTTACTACTAGTACCAACTACTCTGTTACTATACTACTACTACTGTTACTACTACTACTAACTTGTTACTACAGTACTACTTACTTGTTACACTATTATCTACTACTGTTACTACTACTACTACTTGTTACTACTATACTACACTTGTTACTACTACTACTTGTTACTACATACTACTACTTGTTACTACTAACTACTTGTTACTACTTACTACACTTGTTACTACTACTACTACTACTTGTACTACTACTACTACTACTTGTTACTACTACTACTACTTGTTACTACTACTACTTGTTACTACTAGTCTACTACTTGTTACTACTACTACTACTACTATGTTACTACTACTTACTATGTTACTACTATACTACTACTTGTACTACTATACTACTTGTTACTACTACTACTGTTATACTCTGTTACTACTTACTACTGTATACTACTACTACTTGTTACTACTACTACTACTACTTGTTACTACTAGTACTACTACTTGTTACTACTAGTACTACTACTTGTTACTACTAGTACTACTACTTGTTACTACTACTACTTGTTACTACTACTACTTGTTACTACTAGTACTACTACTTGTTACTACTACTTGTTACTACTAGTACTACTACTTGTTACTACTACTACTACTTGTTACCTATACTACTACTTGTTACTACTATCTGTTACTACTATATATACTGTTACTACTAGCTACTACTTGTTACTACTACTACTACTTGTTACTACTACTACTTGTTACTACTAGTACTACTACTTGTTACTACTACTACTACTTGTTACTACTAACTATTGATACTATTACTATAGTTACTACTACACTACTTGTTACTACTAGTACTACTACTTGTTACTACTACTACTACTTGTTACTACTAGTACTACTACTTGTTACTACTACTACTTGTTACTACTAGTACTATCTTGTTACTACTACTAACTTTGTTTATATACACTACTTGTTTACTACTACTTGTTACTACTAGTACTACTACTTTTACTACTACTACTTGTTACTACTAGTACTACTTGTTACTACTAGTACTACTTGTTACTACTACTACTACTTGTTACTACTAGTACTACTACTTGTTACTACTAGTACTACTACTTGTTACTACTACTACTACTTGTTACTACTAGTACTACTTGTTACTACTACTACTACTTGTTACTACTAGTACTACTACTTGTTACTACTACTACTACTTGTTACTACTAGTACTACTACTTGTTACTACTACTACTTGTTACTACTAGTACTACTACTTGTTACTACTATTGTATACTACTACTTGTTACTACTACTACTTGTTACTACTATACTTTTACTAATACATTGTTACTTAGCTACTACTTGTTACTACTACTACACTTGGTTTACTACTACTACTACTGTTATCTACTATACTTGTTTACTACTATTGTACTGATACTACTACTTGTTACTACTAGTACTACTTGTTACTACTACTATGTTATCTTGTTACTACTACTTACTACTACTTTGTTACACTACTACTGTTCCTATACTACTTGTTACTACTACTACTACTTGTTATACTACTATGTTACTACTAACTACTTGTTACTACTACTACTTGTTACTACTAACTATACTTGTTACTACTACTACTACTTGTTACTATACTACTTTTACTACTACTATGTTTACTACTACTTACTTGTTACTACTTACTACTACTACTTGTTACTACTACTACTACTACTTGTTACTACTACTACTTGTTACTACTACTACTATGACTATACTTTGTACACTACTACATGTTACTACTACTACTACTTGTTACTACTACTTGTTACTACATGTACTACTACTACTACTCACTTGATACTTACTACTACTACTACTTGTTACTACTACTACTTGTTACTACTACCTACTTGTTTACATACTACTACTACTATGTTACTACTACTACTTGTTACTACTCTACTACTACTTGTTACTACCTACTACTATGTTACTACTACTACTACTTGTTACTAACTACTACTTGTTATACTACTATACTACTATGTTAACACACTGTTACTACTACTACTTGTCCTACTACTTGTTACTACTACTACTTGTTACTACTACTACTACTTGTTACTACTACTACTTGTTACTACTATACTACTACTTGTATTTACTACTACTACTACTTGTTACTACTACTACTGTCTACTTACTTGTTACTACTACTACTTGTATACTACTTACTACTACTTGTTACTACTACTACTTGTTCATACTACTGTTACTACTACTTGTTACTACTAACTACTTGTTACTACTACTACTTGTTACTACTACTACTACTGTTACTTACTAACTTGTTACTACTACATTGTTACTACTACTACTTGTTACTACTACTACTACTTGTTACTACTACTACTTGTTACTACTACTACTTGTTACTACTACTACTTGTTACTACTACTACTTGTTACTACTACTACTTGTTACTACTACTACTTGTTACTACTACTTGTTACTACTACTACTTGTTACTACTACTACTACTTGTTACTACTACTACTTGTTACTACTACTACTTGTTACTACTACTACTTGTTACTACTACTACTTGTTAACTACTTTACTACTACTTGTTACTACACTACTTGTTACTACTACTAATTGTTCTTAGTTACTACTACTACCTTTGTTACTACACTACTTACTTGTTACTACTAACTACTATGTTACTACTACTACTGTTACTACTACTACTACTGTACTAACTACTTGTTACTACTACTACTTGTTACTATACTACTTGTACTACTACTATGTTTACTACTACACTGTTACTACATACTACTTGTACTACTACTACTTGTTACTACTACTACTTGTTACACTACTAACTACTTGTTACTACTCCTACTTGTATACTACAACTACTACATGTACAACTACACTTGTTACTACTACTACGTACTACTCACTACTACTTGTTACTACTACTACTTGTTACTACTACTACTTGTTACACTACTACTACTCACTGCTACTTACTTGTTACTACTACTACTTGACTCCCTTACTACTACTTGTACTACTACACTTGTTACTACTCTACATACTACTACTGGTTACTAAACTACTACTGTTACTACTACTACTACTTGTATACTACATACTTGTTACTACTACTACTACTGCTACTAACTTTACTACTACTACATGTACTACTCTAACTTGTTACTACTACTACTTGTTACTACTACTACTACTGCTACTACTTGTTACTACTACTACTTGTATTACATACTACTTGTTACTACTACACTGTTACTACTACTACTACTACTTATGTTACTACTACTACTTGTACTACACTACTGTTACTACTACTACTTGTTACTACTACTTGTTACTACTTGATACTTACTACTACTTGTACTACTACTATTTACTACTATAGTTACTACCTACTACTTGTTACTACTACTACTTGTTACTACTAACTACTACTTGTTTTACTACTTGACTATACTACGTACATACTACTTGCTACTACTGTTACACTACTACTTTTACTACTAACTACTACTGCTACTACTTGTTACTACTACTACTTGTTATACTACGACTTGTACTACTTTTTACTACTATTTGTTACTACTACTTGTTACTATCTACTTGTTACTACTACTACTACTGCTACTACTTGTTACTACTACTACTTGTTACTACTACTACTTGTTATACTATACTGTTATACACTTTTATTATACTTGTTACTACTACTACTTGTTACTACTACTACTTGTTACTACTACTACTACTGCTACTACTTGTTACTACTACTACTTGTTACTACTACTACTACTGCTACTACTTGTTACTACTACTACTGTTACTACAACTTGTTTACTACTACTACTTGTTACTACTACTACTGTTACTACTACTACTACTGCTACTACTTGTTACTACTACTACTTGTTACTACACTACACTGCTACTACTGTTACTACTACTACTTGTTATACTACTTGTTACTACTACTACTTGTTACTACTACTACTTGTTACTACTACTACTTGTTACTACTACTACTACTGCTACTACTTGTTACTACTACTACTTGTTACTACTACTACTGCTACTACTTGTTACTACTACTACTTGTTACTACTACTACTTGTTACTACTACTACTTGTTACTACTACTACTTGTTACTACTACTACTTGTTACTACTACTACTTGTTACTACTACTACTACTGCTACTACTTGTTACTACTACTACTTGTTACTACTACTACTGCTACTACTTGTTACTACTACTTGTTACTACTACTTGTTACTACTACTACTTGTTACTACTACTACTTGTTACTACTACTACTTGTTACTACTACTACTACTGCTACTACTTGTTACTACTACTACTTGTTACTACTACTACTACTGCTACTACTTGTTACTACTACTACTTGTTACTACTACTACTTGTTACTACTACTACTTGTTACTACTACTACTTGTTACTACTACTACTACTTGTTACTACTACTACTTGTTACTACTACTACTGCTACTACTGTTACTACTACTACTGTACTACTACACTACTGCTACTACTTGTTACTACTACTACTTGTTACTACTACACTGTTACTACTACTACTGCTACTACTTGTTACTACTACTACTTGTTACTACTACTACTTGTTACTACTACTACTACTTGTTACTACTACTACTTGTTACTACTACTACTTGTTACTACTACTACTACTTGTTACTACTACTATGTTACTACCTAGCGCTACTACTTGTTACTACCTTTTACTACTACTACTACTTGTTACTACTACTACTTGTTACTACTACTACTACTGCTACTACTTGTTACTACTACTACTTGTTACTACTACTACTACTGCTACTACTTGTTACTACTACTACTTGTTACTACTACTTGTTACTACTACTACTTGTTACTACTACTACTTGTTACTACTACTACTTGTTACTACTACTACTGCTACTACTTGTTACTACTACTACTTGTTACTACTACTACTACTGCTACTACTTGTTACTACTACTACTTGTTACTACTACTACTTGTTACTACTACTACTTGTTACTACTACTACTACTACTTGTTACTACTACACTTGTTACTACTACTACTGCTACTACTTGTTACTACACTACATTGTTACTACTACTACTACTGCTACTACTTGTTACTACTACTACTTGTTACTACTACTACTACTTGTTACTACTACTACTTGTTACTACTACTACTGCTACTACTTGTTACTACTACTACTTGTTACTACTACTACTACTGCTACTACTTGTTACTACTACTACTTGTTACTACTACTACTACTGCTACTACTTGTTACTACTACTACTTGTTACTACTACTACTGCTACTACTTGTTACTACTACTTGTTACTACTACTACTACTGCTACTACTTGTTACTACTACTACTTGTTACTACTACTACTTGTTACTACTACTACTTGTTACTACTACTACTTTTTCCCCCTCCCTATCTTTTTTTTTCTTGGTCTTCTCTGTTTTAAATCTAGAAAATGTTGGATGGAATGTTAGTAAATCTGGACACACAAATAACTTGGTAGGAGAACAAGAAGGTGGGCAGATAGTGCAGTTAGAGATAACTTGCTAAGTGTAAAGGAGCCAAGACTCTTAAACACCCTCCATTTATACGTAATGTGTATTACCAAGAGATCTTTTGCTGTCTTCATGTTGCTAATCAGCGCACTGCTAGCACCAACAGTCTGGTTTGTGTAGCCATTCACCGGGGGGAAGGGTGACCGTCACGTAAGGGTTGATTGGGGTATCCTAGGATATCCCTCGCCATGAAAACTAATGTCTAGGATAGAGGAAGGTAACTCGTGAAATCCTCTTCACAGACAAGGTTTCACGAGAAGCGGCGCGGTCTATTTTACAAGCTTAAAGGTGATAGTCTGCCAGATGCTTCCCTCAAAATTCTTGCATAGCAATAAGACGGTCTGGTGTTTGTCATTGCACACACACACCAGGCCAGGAGTTGTGACTCGACCCATGCAACCACAACTAGGTGCATACAGGCTGTTCTTGATATGCATAAATGATCTGCCAGTATATATATATATATATATATATATATATATATATATATAATATATATAATATATATATATATATAAATGGGGTCCACCTCTGGTGTAAATTGTGGGACCCATAGCCTCGGAGAAGTGGATAAAAAGGCTTCAAGGAAAAATATTTGGATTTCTTCCTGAAGCCGTTTGAATATTCCACTTCCCCTACCACCCCATCTTTTTATATTTTTTTTTTTACTAATAGGAATATTTTATTACATGATATGGTACAGAAGATTTAAGAGATACATTGTTGATATAAAGGTGGCATATAAGGTACATGTTGTTACGTGTGTATCACCGATTATAAGGCGAAAATCTCATCCAGCTCCTCAGAGCTGGGCGTGTGCCCAAAATACAGCAGGCATTACCCCTTTGAACAGCCGCACTGAGCCGCTGGAACAGAAAACTAGCTGCCCTGGGATCCCTAGTTACCCTGATGAGTCTTTTTCCCAGCTCCTTAAGGAATTTAGATGCACTCTTTCCCCATGAGCCAAGGGTCTCTGAGCCTATGGGAACAAACATATAATGATGGGCAAGTTCTCCATATTTCTAGACTTTTGGACTCCCTGAAGCTGGCAGCTGCCCCTCCTTCCTCCCTGGTGTATTGGAGATAGGTATCAGCCAAGTAGATGCACATGTATAGTCCCACACCACCTGCTTCCCATCTGTCCAGGCTTGAAGGGTGATACCATCTGGACGCTTCTGGCTGCCATCAGATCTGCATAGTTGGGGTGGCTCCCTTACTGCTGGGCATCCAGCTGTTGTGAGGCTCCTCTTGATAATGTTATTAACCTCCTCATGTCTTGCAATCTTTCCCTCGGATTTACGGCACACAAGACCATGGTACCCGAATCGGTCTGCTGCTTCACTGCCACAAATACACCTGTGTTCGGCGAGAATAGGGGCGGCAAGTCGAAGGGCAACACCGATGCGGATGGTCTGTGGGTCGAGACGTGTGCCAAGGCTGGAGTTGGGAACAGCCAACAGAAAGTCCCCAGCATGAGGGGCTCTCACTGCCAGGAGGCGGGCTCTATCAAAATCATTCTGAACCTAACGAAAAAAATATGTTTGATTGTGTTTGTCTAGTATTAAATTATTGTTAACGTATTTAAAATATATTTAGTTGGGTTAGGCTAAAATAAATTGTTCTTGTTATAATAAGGTTAGGTAAGTTTTCTAAGATTCTTTTGGTGCAAAATTAAAATTTTTTACATTAACATTAATGAAAAAATATATCTTTAAACGTATAAGAGAAAATTTCAGAAAGGACTTAATTTTAAATGAGTTCTTGCTAATTGACCAGTTTTATATATTCGGCACGACATATATATATATAAATGAGGAAGAATTTGTTGATACAAGGAACACGAGAGAGATTTCGTATTCAAGTCAACGAGATCTGATGACAGTATGTGGATGGTTGGTTCAAATCAGGCCTAACAGAGGCCTAGACCCTTAGTCCCTCTCTCTTCTTTCTTTAATCCCCTCAGTCCTTCCTATCTCCCTCGGTTTCCCTTAGTTCCCGTCCCCCTCCCCTCTCCTAGTCCTCCAGGATCATCCTAGTTTCCCTTAACTCGCCTTTTACCCTAGCAATGATCTGGGCCTTGCTCGTCAGCTAGATAAATCTAGAATAGACCGCAAACATGTGCAAACTTGTATTCTGAGCGAGAGAGAGAGAGAGAGAGAGAGAGAGAGAGAGAGAGAGAGAGAGAGAGAGAGAGAGAGAGAGAGAGTGAGTGAGTCTACCTACCTGGAGGTTGGATCAACGCTCCCACGACCCGATGCATGACCAGGTCTCCCGGTGGATCAGGGCTTGATCCATCAGGTTGTTACTGCTAGACACGTCTACCTACCTACCTGGAGTCTACCTGGAGTGTATTCCTGGGATCAACGCCCCCGCGGCCCGGTCCATGACCAGGCCTCCAGGTGGATCAGGACCTGATCGCATCTCACATAATCTAGGCCTTTTGAGAAGCTCTGTAATTATTGCTTTCTCCTGTAGGGGAAGCATCTCGTTCTTTCTAGTTTATATCTTCTCTTTCTCCTTAGCTCTGGTGGCCTGGTGGTTAACGCTCTCGCTTCACACGGTGAGGGCCTGGGTTCGATTCCCAGCCAGAGTAGAAACATTGGACGTGTTTCTTTCCACCTGTTGTCTATGTTCCCCATCAGTAAAATGGGTACCTGGGTGTTAGTCGACTGGTGTGGGTCGCATCCTGGGACACTGACCTAAGGAGGCCTGGTCACAGACCGGGCCGCGGGGGCGTTGATCCCCGGAACTCTCTCCAGAAACTCCAGAAGATTAGGGGAAGATGCCTTGAGGTTGTCTCAGCTGCCAGAGAGTTGATCCTCTCAAGACATTGCCTGGTTGGAGCCGTGTTATTTAAGATATTTCCCCGTCATGTTTCGTTAAGGATACGACATACTTGATCCCAGTTGATGTTCTTGTCAACGTTAAATTTGGTGAAGGCACCCCTATAACCATTTGCATTTTCCTGAGAGAGAGAGAGAGAGAACATCACTCCATCTGAGATCATACATACCCAGGATGACTCGAGTATGGAACAAATTCGTACAGCATAATGATGTCAACGAGATAAAGTCAGTTGATCAAATGAAAATGCTGGCCCTCAGATGGCTCCAACTTCATCCTGTTCCCTACTTGTATGTCTCATAACAATAAAAATGCTTTCAAATGAGCTGATGTAGGTAAACAGCTCTTAGCTTGCCAATAAAGCTAGGAATCCTTAACCTGTAAATAGCTTGTCAATAAAGTTAGGATCCTTAAACCTTGTCAAATCCTGTGTAAAAAAAAAAAAAAAAAAAAAAGAGAGAGAGAGAGAGAGAGAGAGAGAGAGAGAGACAGGTGCTTTGAAATACGCTAATGACGGATAACAACTTTTAGCCTGTAAAATGAGCTGAGGTGGGGAAACAGCTCTTGGCCTGTAAAAGGAAGAAGGAAGGAGGGAGAGAGAGAGAGAGAGGGATAACGTGAGGGAGGGAAGGATGAGAGAGAATAAAGCAGGAGGCCTAGTGAGATGTAAGAGAGAGCATTGTAACACTAATTGGTCACGTGGGAGAGGCAATAAAGTATACCCATGTGAGGGAGTGTAGCTGACTGTTTTTATGGCATTACTAAGTTGAGTCTTATTAAGGCCTAAGGCCCTAGACTTAGGTTCTAAACCTGTTTATCTAAGTTCGTGCTTTAATATTTTTTTTAAGGTTTATGTGGTGTAACCTAGCTTAAATTAACTTAGTCTAAGAAAATTGGAAAACGTGGAATGGTTGACGTTGCACAAAACGTCGATTGTTGACGTTTAAAATTGACTCTCTGACGTAGTATGACACGTTTATGATACACGTTAATACAGGCATGCAAACAGACGTACAGAAAAGATATAGGGAACACACAGACTGATTTATTGAAGAGACGGACATATAGAACAGACAGAGAACAGTCATACAGAACAGGCACACATACAGGACATATACACTGAACAGACGGATATACAGAAAAGAACAGAAACATACAGAACAGACATACAGAACAGACATACAGAACAGACATACAGAACAGATAAACAGAGATAGATTCGCCACACACAGACAATACTACACAGAGATTCTGTAATGTATTTAAATTTAAGAGGACATAAAGTGGTGATGGATTTACAGAATGTAGCGATCAAAGGGATTTACAAAATCCTGTTCATTCCTCTCCTTTTATCCTCCAACTTGGCGATTTATTGCCTGAAGGCTAAACAGAAGAATAGTTTAGGCTTATCCTGGAAGGTAGAGCTCTCCATTGGTGCTGGTAGGGGTTGTCGACCTTGTGGCTGGTGTGGAATAGCTCCGTCATGACCCCAAGAATGAACTGTGACTCGGTATTTCTGAGCCTAGACAAAAGTGGGGGATTTTTTTACGCTAATTTCGGGAGTTTAAAAGTTCTGGGGGTGGGGGGGGGGTATCTGCCCAGTGGCTGCCCGGGGCTGTGTCCCCCGTGTTGTTGCTATACTGTTGTGTTTGTTGATTGTTACTATACTGGTTGTGTTTTGTTGTTGTTGCTATACTGGTTGTGTTGTTGCTATAACTGGTTAGTGTTTGTTGTTGCTTTATTACTGGTTGTGTTTGTTGTTGTTACTATACTGGTGTGTTTGTTGTTGTTTTTGCTATACTGGTTTGTGTTTGTTGTTGTTAGTATACTGGTTGTGTTTTGTTGTTGTTTACTTACTGGTTGTGTGTTTGTTTGTGTGCTATACTGGTGTGTTGTTGCTATACTGGTTGTGTTTGTTGTTGTTACTATACTGGTTTGTTTGTTGTTGTCTTTGCTATCTGGTTGTGTTGTTGCTATACTTGTTGTGTTTGTTTGTTGTTACTATACCTGGTTGTGTTGTTGTTGTTTACTATACTGGTTGTGGTCTTGTTGTTGATTGCTATAATGGTTGTGTGTTGTGCTATAATGGTTGTGTTTGTTGTTTGTTACTATACTGGTTGTGTTGTTGTTGTTACTTATGGTGTGTAGTTGTTGTTACTTTACTGGATTGTGTTCTGTTGTTGTTACTATACTTGGGTTGGGTTTGTTGTTGTTACTATACTGGTTGTTGTTTGTTGTTGTTGCATTACTGGTTTTGTGTGTTGTATACTGGTTGTGTTTGTTGTTGATTTACTGTATGGTTGTGTTTGTTGTTGTTACTATATGGTTGTGTTGTTGTTGTTACTATAATGGTTGTGGTTTGTTGTTGTTACTATCTGGTTGTGTTTGTTGTTGTTACTATACTGGTTGTGTTTGTTGTTGTTGCTATATGGTTGTGTTGTATTGCTATACTGGTTGTGTTGTTGGCTATACTGGTTGTTTTGTTGTTGTTGCTATACTGGTTGTGTTTGTTAGATGTTGCTATACTGGTTGTGTTTGTTGTTGTTGCTATACGGTTGTGTTTGTTGTTGTTGCTATACGGGTTGGTGTTGTTGTTGTTGCCCATACTGGTTGTGTTTTGTTGTTGTTTGCTATACTGGTGTGTTGTTGTTGTTGCTATACTGTTTGTGTTGTTCGTTGTTGCTTATACTGGTTGTGTTTGTTGTTGTTACGATACTGGTTGAGTTGTTAGTTGTGCTATATGGGTGTGTTTGTTGTTGTTGCCTTTATGGTTGGATTTGTTGTTGTGCTATAACTGGTTGTGTTTTTGTTGTTGCTATACTGGTTGTGTTGTTGTTGTTGCTATACTGATGGTTGTGTTTGTTGTTGTTGCTATACTGGTTGATGTTTGTTGTTGTTGGTATACTGGTTGTTGTGTTTGTTGTTGTTGCTATACTGGTTGTGTTTGTTGTTGTTGCTATACTGGTTGTGTTTGTTGTTGTGTTTTACTGGTTGTGTCTGCTGTTGTGCTGTTGTGACAGCTGTGGTAAGTCTGCTGTGACAGTTTAACCTTGCAAAAGCTATTTGAAAGAGCATTTTCTCTCTCTCCTCTCTCTCTCTCTCTTCTCCTCTCTCTCTCTCTCTCTCTCTCTCACTCTCTCTCTCTCTCTCTCTCTCTCCCTCCCTCCTCACTCCCTCCCTCTTCTCCCCTCTTTGTTCCTGACTCTATGTTAATCACCCTTCCCTTCCCCTGCCGTTCTTCTCTCCCTCTTGTGCGTGACATAATGAATTTTTTAAAGCCAGGGGGATTAAGACTCCCTAAATACGAAAGAGGAAAATCGAGGCGTATATAATTATTTGAGAGAGGAAAACATTCAGTATGCAATTATCTTGATATGTGCTCAGTGAGCCAAAAAATGTGTGTATATCTCAGTGTATATACACACAGATCAATCTCTCAGTGTATTGCACCCAGAGGTTTGTACTTGTTTGTATATACATTGGAAGTTTGTATAATACAACAGATCATCTCTCAGTGTATTCACCCACGAGGTTTGTACTTGTGTGTATATACACTTAGAAAGTATGTATATTCGGTTATGTATACGGAGCATAAGTTATCTTGGATGGGAAGAAGATAGTATCACCGTTACTACTAATACTACTACTACTGATACTTTCTACTAATACTATAACTATACTAATAATAATAATAATAAGATAATATTATAATAATCGTAAAATACCAATACCAGTGATGGCCTCTGGAGAAAGAGTACTTAATTAACAAGAAGGCATCCTTGAATGGTACACAAACTGCACTGAGCAGGAGATTTTACAGGGTAAACTGCAAGAGAACAATTCCTGGGATTCACACACGCACAAGAAGTGACATCCCTACAGCCAGGGGAGGGAAACAAGCCTTATCGACACCCCGTGAAACGGCCAATTTTGTTTGCTATACTGTTGTGTTGTTGTTGCTATACTGATTGTGTTGTTGTTGTTGCTTATGATTATGTTGTTGCTTGTTGTTGACTATTACTGGTTGGTTATTGTTGTTGCTATACTGGGTGTGTTGTTTGTTGTTGCTATACTGAATTGTGTTGTTGTTTGTTGCATAAACTGTGTTGGTTTGTTGTTGTTGCTATAATGGTTAGTGTTGTTGTTGTTGCTATATATGGTTGTGTTGTTGTTGTTGCTATACTGGTTGTGTTTGTTGTTTGTTATTGCTATACTGATTGTGTTGTTGTTGATTGCTATACTGGTGTGTTTGTTGAGTTGCTATACTGATTGTGTTGTTGTTGTTGCTAGACTGGTGTGTTTGTTGATGTTGCATATATGATTGTGTTGTTGTTGTTGCTATACTGGTTGTTGTTTGTTGATGTTGTTGCTATACTGATTGTGTTGTTGTTGTTGCTATACGGTTGTGTTTGTTGATTGTTGCTATACTGATTCGTGTTGTTGTTGTTGCTATAACTGGGTTGTGTTTGTTGATGTTGCTATATGATTGTGTTGTTGATGGTTGCTATACTGGTTTGTGTTGTTGATGTTGCTATATGGTTGTGTTGTTGCATGTTGCTATATGATTGTGTTGTTGTTGTTTGCTATACTGGTTGTGTTGTTGATGTTGCTATACTGATTGTGTTGTTGTTGTTGCTATACTGTTGTGTGTTGATGGTTGCTTTCTGGTTGTGTTTGTTGATGTTGCTATACTGCGTTGTGTTGGTTGATGTTTGCTTATACTGGTTGTGTTTGCATTGAATGTTGCTATACTGATTGTGTTGTTGTGTTGCTATACTGGTTGTGTTTGTTGATGTTGCTATACTGATTGTGTTGTTAGTTGTTGCTATGACTGGTTAGTTGTGTTGTTGTTGTTGCTATGCCAACTGATTGTGTTGTTGATTGTTGCTATACTGGTTGTGTTTGTTGATGTTGTATATGTTGTGTTGTTGTGTTGCTATTAACTGATTGGTTTGTTGTTGTTGCTTAATATTCTGGTTGTGTTGTTGTTGTTGCTATACTGGTGTTGTTGTTTGTTGTTGTTGCTGTTACTGATTGTGTTGTTGTTGTTGCTATATGGTTGTGTGTTGTTGTTGCTATACTGATTGTGTTGTTGTTGTTGCTACTGATAGTGTTGTTGTTGTTGCTATACTGGTTGTGTTGTTGTTTGTTGCTATACTGTTTGTGTTGTTGTTGTTGCCTTATACTGGTTGTGTGTTGTTGTTGCTATATGGTATGTGTTGTTGTTGTTGCTATATGGTTGTGTTTGTTGTTGTTGTATATGGTTGTGTTTGTTGTTGTTGTATTCTGGTTGTTGTTTGTTGTGTTGCTAATACTGGTTGTGTTGTTGTTGTTGTATACTGGTTGTGTTGTTGTTGTTGCTATACTGAGTTGTGTTTGTTGTTGTAGCTATTACAGGTTGTGTTTGTTGTTGTTGCTATACTGATTGTGTTGTTGTTGTTGACTATACTGGTTGTTGTTGTTGTTGCTATACTGGTGTGTTTGTATTTTGTTGCTATACTGGTTGTGTTGTTGTTGCTATACTGGTTGTGTTTGTTGTTGTTGCTATACTGGTTGTGTTTGTTGTTGTTGCTATACTGGTTGTGTTGTTGTTGTTGCTATACTGGTTGTGTTTGTTGTTGTTGCTATACTGGTTGGTTGTTGATTTTGCTATACTGATTGTGTTGTGGTTGTTGCTATACTGGTTTCGTGTTTGTTGTTGTTGCTATAACTGGTTGTGTTTGTTGTTGTTGCTATACTGGTTGAGTTGTTTGTTGTTGCTATAGTGGTTGTGTTTGTTGTTGTTGCTATATGGTTGTGTTTGTGGTTGTTGTCATACTGGTTGTGTTTGTTGTTGTTGCCTATTATGGTTGTGTTGTTGTTTGTTGCTATATGGTTGTGTTTGTTGTGCTATACTGGTTGTGTTTGTTGTTTGTTGCTCTATACTGGTTGAGTTGTTGTTGTTGCTATTTAAACTGGTTTGTGTTTGTTGTGTTGCTATTACTGGTTGTGTTTTGTTGTTTGTTGGCTATACTGTTTGGTTGTTGTTGCTATAACTGGTTGTGTTGTTGGTTGTTGCTATACTGGTTTGTGTTTGTTGTGATGTGCCTTACTGGTTGTGTTGTTGATGTTGCTATACGGTTGTGTTGTTTTTTGCTATTCCTGTTGTTGTTTGCTATACTGAGTTGTGTTTTTTGTTGTTGTAATACTGGGTTGTGTGTTGTTGTTGCTAATATGGTTGTGTTGTTGTTGTTGCTATACTGGTTGTGTTTGTTGTTGTTGCTATACTGGGTTGTGTTTGTTGTGGTTTGCAATACGATTGTGTTGTTGATGTTGCTATACTGGGTTGTGTTTGTTGTTGCTATACTCGGTGTGTTTTTGATGTTGCTATATGGTTGTGTTGATTGATGTTGCTATACTGGTTGTGTTGTGTTGTTGCTATACTGGTTGTGTTTGTGATGTTGCTATACTGTTGTTTGTGTTGTTGTTGTTGCAATACTGGTTGTGTTGTTGTTGTTGCTATACTGGTTGTGTGTTGATGTTGCTATTACTGGTCTTTGTTGTTGTTGTTGCTTATATGTTGTGTTTGTTGTTGTTGCTATACTGGTTGTGTTGTTGTTGTTGCTATACTGGTTGTGTTTGTTGATGTTGCTATACTGATTGTGTTGTTGTTGTTGCTATACTGGTTGTGTTGTTGTTGTTGCTATACTGGTTGTGTTTGTGTTGTATTGCATTATACTGGTTGTTGTGTTGTTGTTGCTATACATGGTTGTGTTGTTGTTGTTGCTATACTGGTTGTGTTTGTTGTTGTTGCTATACTGGTTGTGTTTGTTGTTGTTGCTATACTGGTTGTGTTGTTGTTGTTGCTATACTGGTTGTGTTGTTGATGTTGTTGCTATATGATTGTGTTGTTGTTGTTGCTATACTGTATTGTGTTGTTGTTGTTGCTATTACTGGTTGTCGTTGTTGTTGTTGCTATACTGGTTGTGTTGTTGTTGTTGCTATACTGATTGTGTTTGTTGTTGTTGGCTATACTGGTTTGTTGTTGTTGTAGATATACTGGTTGTTGTTTGTTGATGTTGCCTATACTGGTTGTGTTGTGTTGTTGCTATAATGGTTGTGTTTGTTGATGTTGCTATTCTGGTTGTGTTTTGTTGATGTTTGCTATATGGTTGTGTTGTTGTTGTAGCTATACTGGTTGTGTTTGTGATGTTGCTATACTGGTTGTGTTGTTGTTGTTGCTATACTGGTTGTGTTGTTGATGTTGCTATACTTGTTGTTGGTTGCTATACAGGTCCCACATCAGAGACTATTGATGGAAAATTAAAGCACTGGAATAGGAGGAGAAAATTTTTCCCTGGTTAGAGGCATGGTGACAAATAGGCAGCAGAGAGTTTGCATTAAAATGGGGAGAAATCAGAGTTGGGGAAGCGTCACGAGCTGTGTTCCCCAGGGGTCAGTGTTGGGCCCCCTGCTGTTCACAATCTACATAAACGACATAGATGAGGGCATATAAGAGCGACATCTGGCAAGTTTGCCGATGACACCAAAATAGGCCGTCTCGAATTCATTCTGACGAGGACATTCGAGCATCAGGAAGATTTGAATAGACTGATGCAGTGGTCGAGAGAAGTGGCAGTGCAGTTTAATATAGACAAATGCAAAGTTCTAAATGTGGACAGGACAATAAACCATGCCACATATAATCCTAAATATTGGTAGATCTTAATATTCCGGATTGCGAAAAAGATTTAGGAGTTCTGGTTAGCAGTAATCTTGAAACAAGACAACCAGTGCATAAGTAGTTCGCAATAAGCTTAATAGATTCCTTGGCTTCATATCAAAGAAGCATAAATAATAGAGTCCTCAGGTGGTTCTTCAACTTATCTCTTGGTTAGCTCTCATTTAGATTATGGCTGCACAGTTTTGGTTCCACCTTATTACAGAATGGATATAAATTCTCTGGAGAAATGTTACAAAGGAGGATGACAAAGATGATCCCAGGTATCAGAAACCTTCCCTATGAGGAGGATAGACTAAAGGGCCCTGACACTTGCACTCTCTAGAAAGACGTAGAATCAGGGGGGATATGATTGAGGTTTATAAGTGGAAGACAGGGAATAATAAAGGGGAATGTAATAGTGTGCTGAAAATATCTAGCCCTAGACAGGACTCGCTACAATGGTTTTAAGTTGGAAAAAATTCAGATTCGGGAGGGATATAGGAATGTACTGGTTAGGTAATAGAGTTGTGGAACGAGTGGAACAAACTCCCAAGTACAGTTATAGAGGCCGAACGTTGTGTTAGCTTTAAAATAGGTTGGAAAATACTGAGTAGATGTGGAGTGGGTGTGAGTTGGACCTGATAGCTTTGTGCTAACAGGTCGGTTGCCGTGTTCCTCCCTTAAGTCAATGTGACTGACCTGGACTAGGGTTGGGGCATTGGCTTAAGCCGGAGGGACTTGGACCTGCCTCGCATGGGCCAGTAGGCCTTCTGCAGTGTTTCCTTCGTTCTTATGTTCTTATGTTTCTTATACTGGTTGTGTTGTGTTGTGCTATACTGGTTGGTGTTGTTGTTGTTGCTATACTGGTTGTGTTGTTGTTGTTGCTATGCTGATTTGTGTTTGTTGTTGTTGCTATAGTGATTGTGTTGTTGTTGTTGCTATACTGGTTGTGTTGTTGTTGTTGCTATATGGTTGTGTTTGTTGTTGTTGCTATACTGATTGTGTTTGTTGTTGTTGCTATACTGGTTGTGTAGTTGTTGCTATACTGGTTGTGTTGTGATGTTGCTTATGGTTTTGTTTGTTGTTGCTATACTGGTTGTGTTTGTTGTGTTGCTATACTGGTTGTGTTCGTTGTTGCTATTATGGTTGTGTTTGTTGTTGTTGCCTATATGGTTGTGTTTGTTGTTTGTTGCTAACTGGTTGTGTTTGTTGTTGTTGCTATACTGGTTGTGTTGTTGTTGCTATACTGGTTGTGTTGTTGTGTTGCTATACTGGTTGTGTTGTTGTAGTTGCTTTACTGGTTGTGTTGTTGTTGCTATACTGGTTGTGTTTGTTGTTGTTACTATACTGGTTGTGTTGTGGTTGTTGCTATATGGTTGTTGTTGTTGTTGCTATATTGGTTGTGTTGTTGTTGTTACTATACTGGTTGTTTTTGTTGTTGTTGCTATACTGGGTTTGTTGTTGTTGTTGTTGCTATACTGGTTGTCGGTTTGTGTTGGTTGCTATACTGGTTGTGTTGTTGTTGTTGCTATTACTGGTTGTGTTTGTTGTTGTTGGCTATATGGTTGTGTTTTGTTGTTGTTGCTTTACTGGTTTGTGTGTTAGTGTTGTAGTATACTGGTTGTTTTTGTTGTTGTTGCTATACTGGTTTGATTGTTGTTGTGGCTTACTGGTTGTGTTTGTTGTTGTTGCTATACTGGTTAGTGGTGTTTATGTTGATGTTGCTGTATGGTTGTGTTTGTTGATGTGCAATACTGGTTGTGTTTGTTGTTGTTGCTATACTGGTGTGGTTGTTGTTGTTGTATACTGGTTGTGTTTGTTGTTGATATACTGGTTGTGTTTGTTGTTTGGTTGTTTTGCTATACTGTTGTGTTTTGTTGATGTTGCTGTACTGGGTTGTGTTTGTTGATGTTGGCTATACTGGTTGTGTTTGTGTTGTTGCTATACTGGTTGTGTTTGTTGTTGTTGCTATACTGGTTGTGTTTGTTGTTGCTATAGTGGTTCGTGTTGTTGTTGTTGCTATACGGTTGTGTTGTTGTGGTTGCTATACTGGTTGTGATTTGTTGTTGCTATACTGGTTGTGTTTGTTGATGGTTTTGCTGTACTGGTGTACGCTTTTCAAGCCTTGTTGTTGCTATACTGGTTTGTGTTTGCTGTGCTATCCTGGTTGTGTTTGTTGTTGTTGCTATACTGGTTGTGTTTGTTGTTGCTCTATACTGGTTGTGTTTGTTGTTGTATACTGGTTGTGTTTTTGTTGTTGTTGCTATACTGCGTTGTGTTGTTGTTGTTTGCTATACTGGTTGTGTTTTGTATGTTGTTGCTGTTACTGGTTGTGTTTGTTGATGTTGCTTGTACTGGTTGTATGTTTGTTGTTGTTGCTATACTGGTTGTGTTGTTGTTGTTGCTATACTGGTTGTGTTTTTGTTGCTGTTGCTTATACTGGTTGTGTTTGATGTTGTTGCTATACTGGTTGTGATTGTTGATTGTTTTGCTTATACTGGTTGTGTTTGTTGATGTTGCTAACTGGATTGTGTTTGTTGTTGTTTGCTATTACTGTTGTGTTTGTGTGTTGCTATACTGATTGTGTTTGTTGATGTTTGCTAACTGATTGTGTTGTTGTTGTTGCTATACTGATTGTGTTTTGTTGTTGTTACTATACTGGTTGGTGTTTTTTGATGTTGCTATATGGTTGTGTTTGTTGATGTTGCTATATGGTTGTGTTTAGTGTTGGTTGCCTATATGGTTGTGTTGTTGTTGTTGCTATACGGTTGTGTTTGTGATGTTGCTATACTGGTTGTGTTTTGGTTGATGTTGCTATACTGGTTGTGTTTGTTGTTGTTGCTTACTGGTTGTGTTTGTTGTTTGTTGCTATACTGGTTGTGTTGTTGATGTTGCTATATGATTTGTGTTGTTGTTGTTGCTATAATGTTGTGTTGTTGTTGTTACTATACTGGTTTCTTGTGTTTGTTGTGGTTGCTATTATGAGTTGTGTTTGTTGATGTTGCTATACTGATTGTTGTTGGTTGTTGCATACTGGGTGTGTTTGTTGATTTCTATACTGGTTGTGTTTGTTGGATGTTGCTATACTGGTTGTGTTTGTTGTTGTTGCTATTCTGATTGTGTTGTTGTTGTTGCTATACTGAATTGTGTTGTTGTTGTTGCTATATGATTATGTTGTTGATTGGTTGTTGCTAACTGGTTTGTGTTATTGTTGTTGCTATACGGTTGTGTTTGTTGTTGTTGCTCAGACTGATTGTGTTGTTGTTGTTGCTATATGGTTGTGGTTTGTTGGTTGTTGCTATACTGAATTGTGTTGTTCGTTGTTGCTATACTGGTTGTGTTTGTTTGAATGTTGCTTATGGTTGTGTTTGTTGATGTTGCTATACTGATTGTGTTGTTGTTGTTTGCCTATACTGGTTGTGTTGTTGTTGTTGCTCTTACTGATTGTGTTGTGTTGATGCTATATGGTTGTGCTTGTTGATGTTGCTATACTGTTGTTGTTGTTGATGTTGCTCTACTGTTGTGTTTGTTGATGTTCTATACTGATTGTGTTGTTGTTGTTGTATTCTGGTTGTGCTTGTTGATGTTGCTATACTGATTGTGTGGTTTGTTGATGTTGCTATATGGTTGCGTTTGTTGATGTTGCTATACTGATTGTGTTGTTGTTGTTGATATATGATGTGTTGTTGTTGTTGCTATACTGGATGTGTTGTTGTTGTTGCTTTACTGATTGTGTTGTTGTGTTTGCTATACTGATTGTGATTGTGGTTGTTGCTATACTGGTTGTGTTGTTGTTGTTGCTATCAACTGGTTGTGGTTGTTGTTGTTGCTCTATACTGGTTGTGTTGTTGTTGTTGCTATACTGGTTGTGTTGTTGTTGTTACTATATGATTGTGTTGTTGTTGTTTGCTATACTGGTTGAGTCTTGTTGTTGTGGCTATACTGGTTGTGTTGTTGTTGTTTGCTATTACATGGTGTGTTGTTGTTGTTGCATACTGGTTGTGTTTGTTGTTGTTTACTATACTGGTTTTGTTGTTGTTGTTGCTATACTGGTGTGTTTGTTGTTGTTTGCTATTTACTGGTTGTGTTGTTGTTGTTGCTATACTGGTTGTGTTTGTTGTTGTTGCTATACTGGTTGTGTTGTTGTTGTTGCTATACTGGTTGTGTTTGTTGTTGTTGCTATACTGATTGTGTTGTTGTTGTTGCTATACTGGTTGTGTTTGTTGTGTTGCCTATACTGGTTGTGTTGTTGTTGTTGCTATACTGGTTGTGTTTGTTGTTGCTATACTGGTTGTGTTTGTTGTTGTTTGCTATACTGGTTGTGTTGTTTGTGTTGCTAGACTGGTTGTGTTGTTGTTGTTGCATACTGGTTGTGTTTGTTGTTGATTGCTATTACTGGGTTGTGTTGGTGTTGTTATACTGGTTGTGTTTGTTGTTGTTGCTATACTGATTGTGTTGTTGTTGTTTGCTTCTATGGTTGTGTTTGTTGTGTGTTGCTATACTGGTTGTGTTGTTGATTTTTTTCTATACTGGTTGTGTATTGTTTGTTGTTGCTATATGAATGTGTTGTTGTTGTTGACTATACTGGTTGTGTTTGTTGTTGTTGATATACTGATTGTGTTGTTGTGATGCTATACTGGTTGTTTGTTGTTGTTGCTAATACTGATTGTGTGTTGTTGTTGTTGCTATACTGGGTGTGTTTTTTGTTGTTGCTATATGGTCTGTGTTGTTGTTGTTGCTATACTGGTATTGTTTGTTGTTGTATGCTATACTGATTGTGTTGTTGTTGTTGCTATACATGGTTGATTGTTTGTTGTTGTTGGCTATACTGGTTTTGTGTTGTTGTTGTTGCTATACTGGTTGTGTTTGTTGTTGTTATAAATAGCTATACTGGTTGTGTTTGTTGTTGTTGCTATACTGGTGTGTTTGTGTTGTTGCTATACTGATTGTGTTTGTTGTATTGTTTGCTATACTGGTTGTGTGGTGTTTGTTTGCTATACTGATTGTGTTGGTTTTGTTGTTGCTATACTGAGTTGTGGTTTGTTGTTGTTGCTATACTGCATTGCTGTTTGTTTGTTGTTGCTATCTTGTGATTGTGTTGTGGTTGTTTGACTATATGGTTGTGTTTGTTGTTGTTGCTATACTGGTTGTGTTTGTTGTTGATTGCTATACTGGTTGTGTTTGTTGTTGTTGCTATACTGGTTGTGTTGTTGTTGCTATACTGGTTGTGTTTGTTGTTGTTGCTATACTGGTTGTGTTGTTGTTGCTATACTGGTTGAGTTGTTGTTGTTGCCTATACTGGTTGTGTTTGTTGTTGTTGACTATACTGGTTGTGTTTGTTGGTTGTTGCTATACTGGTTGTGTTTGTTGTTGTTGCTATACTGGTTTGTGTTTGTTGTGTTGCTCTACTGGTGTGTTGTTGTTGTTGCTATACTGGTTGTGTTGTTGTTGTTGCTATACTGGTTGTGTTTGTTGTTGCTATACTGGTTGTGTTTGTTGTTGTTGCTATACTGGTTGTGTTTGTGTTGTTGCTATACTGGTTGTGTTTGTTGTTGTTGCTATACTGGTTGTGTTGTTGATGATGCTATACTGGTATTGTGTTTGTGTTGTTGTTGCTATACTGGTTGAGTTGTTGTTGTTGCTATACTGGTTGTTTGTTGTTGTTGCTATACTGGTTGTGTTTGTTGTTGTTGCTATACTGATTGAGTTTGTTGTTGCGATCCCTGGTTGATTGTTGTTGTTGCTATACGGTTGTGTTGTTGTTTGTTGCTATACTGGTTGTGTTTTTGTGGATGTTGCTATATTACTGATTGTGTTGTTGTTGTTGCTATACTGGTGTGATGTGTTGTTGGTTGTTGCTATACTGGTTGTGTTTGTTGATGTTGCTATACTGATTGTGTTGTTGTTGTTGCTATACTGGTTGTGTTTGTTGTTGTTGCTATACTGGTTGTGTTGTTTATTGGTTGCTATACTGGTTGTGTTGTTGTTGGTTGCTATATGATTGTGTTTGTTGTTGTTGCTATAATGGATGTGTTGTTGTTGTTGCTATACTGGTTGTGTTTGTTGTTATTGCTATACTGGTTGTGTTGTTGTTGTAGCTATACTGCTTTGTTGTTGTTGTTGCTATACTTGTTTTTTTTTGTGTTTGTTGTTGTTGCTATTTACTGATTGTGTTGTTGTTGTTGCTATACTGGTTGTGTTGTTGTTGTTGCTATACTGGTTGTGTTTGTTTGTGTTGCTTACTGATTTGTGTTTGTTGTTTTGCTAATACTGGTTGTGTTGTTGTTGCTATACTGGTTGAGTTTGTTGATGTTGGCTATATGGTTGTGTTTGTTGTTGCTATACTGGTGTGTGTTTGTTGTTGTTGCTATACTGGTTGTGTTGTTGTTGCTATACTGGTTGTGTTTGTTGTTGTTGCTCTATACTGGTTGTGTTTGTTGTTGTTGCCTTATACTGGTTGTGTTTGTTGTTGTTGCTATACGGTTGTGTTGTTGATGCCCTATACTGGTTGTGTTGTTGTTGTTGCTATACTGGTTGTTGTTTGTTGTTGTGCTATACTGGTTGTGTTTGTTGTTGTTGCTATACTGGTTGTGATTTGTTGTTGTTGCTATACTGGTGGTTTGTTGTTGTTGCTATACTGGTTGTGTTTGTTGTTGTTGCTATCTGGTTGTCGTTTGTTGTTGTTGCTATACTGGTTGATTGTTGTTGTTGCTATAACTGGGTTTTTTTTTTGTGTTTGTTGTTGTTGCTACTTGTTGTGTTTGTTGATGTTGCTGTATGGTTGTGTTTGTTGATGTTGCTATACTGGTTGTGTTTGTTGTTGTTGCTTATCTGTTGTGTTGTTGTTGTTGCTATACTGGTTGGTTTGTTAGTTGCTATTACTGGTTGTGTTTGGTGTTGTTGCTATACTGGTTTTTGTTTGTTGATCGTTGCTGTACTGGTTGTGTTTGTTGATGTTTGCTTATACGGTTGTGTTTGTTGTTGTTGCTATACTGGTTGTGTGTTGTTGTTGCTATATGGTTGTGTTTGTTGTTGTTGCTATACTGGTTGTGTTTGTTGTTGTTGCTATACTTGGTTGTGTTGTTGTTGTTTGCATACTGTTGTGTTGTTGTTGCTATTAACTGGGTTGTGTTTGTTGATGTTGCTGTACTGGTTGGTGTTTGTTGTTGTTGCTATTACTGGTTGTGTTTGTTGTTGCTATACTGGTTGTTGTTTGTTGTTGTTGCTATACTGGTTGTGTTTGTTGTTGCTTATACTGGTTGTGTTTGTGTTGCTAATGTTGTGTTGTTGTTGTTGCATACTGGTTGTGTTGTTGTTGTTTTGCTATACTGGTTGTGTTTGTTGTTGTTTGCTGTACTGGTTGTGTTTTGTTGATGTTGCTTTGTACTTGGTTGTGCTTTGTTGTTGTGCTATCTGGTTGTGTTGTTGTTTTGCTATACTGGTTGTGCTTTGTTGATGTGCTGTATGGTTGTGTTTGTTGTTGTTTTGCTATATGGTTGTGTTGTTGTTGCTATACTGGTTGGGTTTGTTGATGTTGCTATACTGGTTGTGTTTGTGTTTGCTATACTGGTTGTGTTTGTTGTAGCTATCTGGTTGTGTTTGTTGATGTGCTATATGGGTGTTTGTTGTTGCTATACTGGTTGTTGTTTGTTGTTGCTATACTGGTTGTGTTTGTTGTGCTATATGGTTGTGTTGTTTGTTGCTATACTGGTTGGTGGTTTGTTGTTGTTGCTATACTGGTTGTGTTTGTTGCTGCTATACTGGATGTGTTTGTTGTTGCTATACTGGTTGTGTTTTGTTTTGTTGTTGCTATACTGGTTGTGTTGTTGTTGCTATACTGGTTGTGTTGTTGTTGCTATACTGGTTGTGTTTGTTGTTGTTGCTTACTGGTTGTGTTTGTTGTTGCTATACTGTTGTGTTTGTTGTTGTTTTGCTATACTGGGTTGTGTTTGTTGTTGCTATGTGGTTGTGTTTGTTGTTGTTGCTATACTGGTTGTGGTTGTTGTTGCTATATGGATTGTGTTTGTTGTTGCTATACTGGTTGTGTTGTTGTTGCTTACTGGTTGTGTTTGTTGTTGCTTATACTGTTGTGTTTGTTATGTTGTATAATGGTTGTGTTTGTGTTTGTTGCTATTACTGGTTGTGTTGTTGTTGTTGCTATACTGGGTTGCTTTTTTTTGTTGTGCTATACTGGTTGATTGTTGTTGTTGCTATACTGGTGTGTTTGTTGTTGCTATCTGGATTGTGGTTGTTGTTGTTGCTATACTGGGTTTTTTTATGTGTTTGTTGTTGTTGCTATACTGGTTGTGTGTTGTTGCTATCGGATTGTGTTGTTGTTGTTGCTATACTGGTTGTGTTGTTGTTGACTATACTGATTGTGTTGTTGTTGTTGCTATTCATACTGGTTTGTGTTGTTGTTGTGCTATACTGGTTGAGTGTTGTTGCTATACTGATTGTGTTGTTGTTGCTATACTGGTTGTGTTGTTGTTGTTGCTATACTGATTGTGTTGTTGTTGTTGCTATACTGATTGTGTTGTTGTTGCTATACTGGTTGTGTTTGTTGTTGTTGCTATACTGGTTGTGTTGTTGTTGTTGCTATACTGGTTGTGTTGTTGTTGTTGCTATACTGGTTGTGTTTGTTGTTGTTGCTATACTGGTTGTGTTTGTTGTTGTTACTATACTGGTTGTGTTGTTGTTGTTGCTATACTGGTTGTGTTTGTTGTTGTTGCTATACTGGTTGTGTTTGTTGATGTTGCTATACTGTTGTGTTGGTGTTGTTGCTTGACTGGTTGTGTTGTTGTTGTTGTGCTTCTATACTGGTTGTGTAGTTGTTGTTGCTATACTGGTTTGATTGTTGTTGTTGCTATACTGTTGTGTTTGTTGTTGCTATACTGGTTGTGTTTGTTGTATATTGGTTGTGTTGTTGTTGTTTGCTATACTGTTGTGTTTGTTGTTACTATTATGCGTTGTAGTTGTTGTTGTTACCATACTGGTTGTGTTTGTTGTTGTTGCTATACTTGGTTGTGTTTGTTGATGTTGCTATACTGATTGTGTTGTTGTTGTTGTTATGGTTGTGTTGTTGTTGTTGCTATACTGGATGTGTTGTTGTTGTTGCTATACTGGTTGATTGTTGTTGTTGCTTATACTGGTTGTGGTTGTATGCTATACTGGTGTGTTGTATGCTATACTGGTACTGTGTCTTGTTGCTATACTGGTTGTGTTGTTGTTGCTACACTGGTTGATTGTTGTTGTTGCTATACTGGTTGTGTTTGTTGTTGCTATACTGGTTGTGTTGTTGCTATACTGGTTGTGTTTGTTGTTGCTATACTGGTTGTGTTGTTGCTATACTGGTTGTGAGTGGCTATACTGGTTGTGTTGTTGTTGTTGCTTTGTTGCTATATGGTTTGTTTGTTGGGTGTTTACTATACTGGTTGTGTTTGTTGTTGTTACATCTACTGGTTGTGTTTGGTTGTTGTTATATACTGGGTTGTGTTTGTTGTTGTTGCTATACTGGTTGTGTTTGTTGTTGTTACTATACTGGTTGTGTTTGTTGTTGTTACTATACTGGTTGTGTTTGTTGTTGTTGCTATACTGGTTGTGTTTGTTGTTGTTACTATACTGGTTGTGTTTGTTGTTGTTACTATACTGGTTGTGTTTGTTGTTTTATACTTATCTGGTTGTGTTTGTTGTGTTACTATACTGGTTGTGTTTTGTTGCTTGTTGCTATACTGGTTGTGTTTGTTGGTTGTTACTAATACTGGTTGTGTTTGTTGTTGTTACTATATTGGTTGTGTTTGTTGTTGTTGCTTTACTGTGTTGTGTTTGGTGTTGTACTTTCTGGTTGTGTTGTTGTTGTTTACTATACTGGTTGAGTTGTTGTTGTTTACTATATGGTTTTGTTGTTGTTGTTACTATACTGGTTGTGTTTGTTGTTGTTGCTATACTGGTTGTGTTGTTGTTGTTACTATACTGGTTGTGTTTGTTGTTGTTGCTATACTGGTTGTGTTTGTTGTTGTTCGCAAATACGGTTGTGTTGTTGTTGTTGCTAACTGGTTGTGTTTGTTGTTGTTACTTATACTGGTTGTGTTGTTGTTGTTGCTTATACTGTTTGTGTTTGTTGTTTGTTGCTATACTGGTTTGTGGTTGTTGTTGTTACTGTATGGTTGTGTTGTTGTTGTTGCTATACTGGTTTGTGTTGTTGTTGTTACTATACTGGTTAGTGTTTGTTGTTGTTACTATACTGGTTGTGTTTGTTGTTGTTACCTATACTGGTTTGTGTTTGTTGTTGTTGCTATATGGTTTGTGTTGTTGCTATACTGTTGTGTTTGTTGATTGTTACTATACTGGTTGTGTTTTGTTGTTGTTGCTATACTGGTTGTGTTGTTGCTATAACTGGTTAGTGTTTGTTGTTGCTTTATTACTGGTTGTGTTTGTTGTTGTTACTATACTGGTGTGTTTGTTGTTGTTTTTGCTATACTGGTTTGTGTTTGTTGTTGTTAGTATACTGGTTGTGTTTTGTTGTTGTTTACTTACTGGTTGTGTGTTTGTTTGTGTGCTATACTGGTGTGTTGTTGCTATACTGGTTGTGTTTGTTGTTGTTACTATACTGGTTTGTTTGTTGTTGTCTTTGCTATCTGGTTGTGTTGTTGCTATACTTGTTGTGTTTGTTTGTTGTTACTATACCTGGTTGTGTTGTTGTTGTTTACTATACTGGTTGTGGTCTTGTTGTTGATTGCTATAATGGTTGTGTGTTGTGCTATAATGGTTGTGTTTGTTGTTTGTTACTATACTGGTTGTGTTGTTGTTGTTACTTATGGTGTGTAGTTGTTGTTACTTTACTGGATTGTGTTCTGTTGTTGTTACTATACTTGGGTTGGGTTTGTTGTTGTTACTATACTGGTTGTTGTTTGTTGTTGTTGCATTACTGGTTTTGTGTGTTGTATACTGGTTGTGTTTGTTGTTGATTTACTGTATGGTTGTGTTTGTTGTTGTTACTATATGGTTGTGTTGTTGTTGTTACTATAATGGTTGTGGTTTGTTGTTGTTACTATCTGGTTGTGTTTGTTGTTGTTACTATACTGGTTGTGTTTGTTGTTGTTGCTATATGGTTGTGTTGTATTGCTATACTGGTTGTGTTGTTGGCTATACTGGTTGTTTTGTTGTTGTTGCTATACTGGTTGTGTTTGTTAGATGTTGCTATACTGGTTGTGTTTGTTGTTGTTGCTATACGGTTGTGTTTGTTGTTGTTGCTATACGGGTTGGTGTTGTTGTTGTTGCCCATACTGGTTGTGTTTTGTTGTTGTTTGCTATACTGGTGTGTTGTTGTTGTTGCTATACTGTTTGTGTTGTTCGTTGTTGCTTATACTGGTTGTGTTTGTTGTTGTTACGATACTGGTTGAGTTGTTAGTTGTGCTATATGGGTGTGTTTGTTGTTGTTGCCTTTATGGTTGGATTTGTTGTTGTGCTATAACTGGTTGTGTTTTTGTTGTTGCTATACTGGTTGTGTTGTTGTTGTTGCTATACTGATGGTTGTGTTTGTTGTTGTTGCTATACTGGTTGATGTTTGTTGTTGTTGGTATACTGGTTGTTGTGTTTGTTGTTGTTGCTATACTGGTTGTGTTTGTTGTTGTTGCTATACTGGTTGTGTTTGTTGTTGTGTTTTACTGGTTGTGTCTGCTGTTGTGCTGTTGTGACAGCTGTGGTAAGTCTGCTGTGACAGTTTAACCTTGCAAAAGCTATTTGAAAGAGCATTTTCTCTCTCTCCTCTCTCTCTCTCTCTTCTCCTCTCTCTCTCTCTCTCTCTCTCTCACTCTCTCTCTCTCTCTCTCTCTCTCCCTCCCTCCTCACTCCCTCCCTCTTCTCCCCTCTTTGTTCCTGACTCTATGTTAATCACCCTTCCCTTCCCCTGCCGTTCTTCTCCCCTCTTGTGCGTGACATAATAGAATTTTTAAAGCCAGGGGGATTAAGACTCCCTAAATACGAAAGGAAAATCGAGGCAGTATAATTATTTGAGAGAGGAAAACATGTCAGTATGCATTATCTTGTATGTGATACCCAGTGAGCCAAAAAATGTGTGTATATCTCAGTGTATATACACACAGATCATCTCTCAGTGTATTGCACCCAGAGGTTTGTACTTGTTTGTATATACACTTAGAAGTATGTATAATACACACAGATCATCTCTCAGTGTATTCCACCCAGAGGTTTGTACTTGTGTGTATATACACTTAGAAGTATGTATATCTCGGTTTATGTATACGGGATGGAAGAAGATAGTATCACGTTATCTACTCTCTACTACTGATATTACTACTACTACTATACTTTCTACTAATATATAATAATAATATTAATAATAAAATATCGTAAATACATACCAGTGATGCCTTGGTTAAAAGGTATTAATTACAAGAGCATCCTTGAAGGTACACAATGACCTGACAGGAGGATTTACAGGTAACTGCAGAACAATCTGGATTACCCACGCACCAAGAGTGACTTACTCTACAGCAGGAGGAAAACAGCCTTATCGGACACCCCGTAAACTGCCATTACCCAAGATTATGCGGTGAGGAAGCGTAGAAGAAACAGAGTCACTGGGCCATTCACTCTAGTGTAAACATGATGATATAACCCTGAAGATCCGGGAGGATAACTGTGCTGTACTGAGGTATACCTGGATATACTAGGCATATACCTAGATATATGGGATAACTGAGGAATCTGGGTAACTGGAATACGAGGTATACCTGGGAGTACCAGTAACACTCTGAGTGTTATCTATTTCGTACAGTTGAGTCAGCCTAACGTCATGGTCAACCAGGTTGTTATGAATATGACTTTTTTTTGTGTGTGGTGTGTTTGTGTCCTTAGATCTACCCTGGTGTATATTTTCAATATCCTTCAACTTTGACTCAACAAGGGCTATATCTGGGCCTTCCTGTAGTCTTGACTAACCAGGGCTTACTGGGCTTCTCTGGATACTGACTGACCAAGGTTATCTGGGCTTTGTAGTCTTGACTGAACACTGAAGGGCTTTATTTGGCCTCTCTGTAGTCTTGATGACAGGCTTATCTGCGGCCTTCTCTGTAGTCTTGACTGACCAGGGTTTATCTGGAACTCTCTGTAGTCTTGGACTGACCAGTGCTTTATTTGGCTCTCTGTAGTTTACTGTAAAGCTTTAATCTTGGCCTTCGTAGTCTTGACTGAACCAAGGGCTTTATCTGGGCCTCTCTGTAGTCTTGACTGAACCAAGGGCTTTATCTGGGCCTCTCTGTAGTCTTGACTAACCAAGGGCTTTATCTGGGCCTCTCTGTAGTCTTGACTGAACCAAGGGCTTTATCTGGGCCTCTCTGTAGTCTTGACTCAACCAAGGGCTTTATCTGGGCCTCTCTGTAGTCTTGACTCAACCAAGAGCTTTATCTGGGCCTCTCTGTAGTCTTGACTGAACCAAGGGCTTTATCTGGGCCTCTCTGTAGTCTTGACTGAACCAAGGGCTTTATCTTGGCCTCTCTGTAGACTTGACTGAACCAAGGGCTTTATCTTGGCCTCTCTGTAGTCTTGACTGAACCAAGGGCTTTATCTGGGCCTCTCTGTAGTCTTGACTGAACCAAGGGCTTTATCTGGGCCTCTCTGTAGTCTTGACTCAACCATGGGCTTTATCTGGGCCTCTCTGTAGTCTTGACTGAACCAAGGGCTTTATCTGGGCCTCTCTGTAGTCTTGACTGAACCAAGGGCTTTATCTGGGCCTCTCTGTAGTCTTGACTCAACCAAGGGGCTTATCTGGGCCTCTCTGTAGTCTTGACTGAACCAAGGGCTTTATCTGGGCCTCTCTGTAGTCTTGACTGAACCAAGGGCTTTATCTGGGCCTCTCTGTAGTCTTGACTCAACCATGGGCTTTATCTGGGCCTCTCTGTAGTCTTGACTCAACCAAGGGCTTTATCTGGGCCTCTCTGTAGTCTTGACTGAACCAAGGGCTTTATCTGGGCCTCTCTGTAGTCTTGACTGAACCAAGGGCTTTATCTGCGCCTCTCTGTAGTCTTGACTGAACCAAGGGCTTTATCTGGGCCTCTCTGTAGTCTTGACTCAACCATGGGCTTTATCTGGGCCTCTCTGTAGTCTTGACTAACCAAGGGCTTTATCTGGGCCTCTCTGTAGTCTTGACTGAACCAATGGGCTTTATCTGGGCCTCTCTGTAGTCTTGACTGAACCAAGGGCTTTATCTGGGCCCTCTGTAGTCTTGACTAACCAAGGGCTTTATCTTGGCCTCTCTGTAGTCTTGACTGAACCAAGGGCTTTATCTTGGCCTCTCTGTAGTCTTGACTGAACCAAGGGCTTTATCTTGGCCTCTCTGTAGTCTTGACTGAACCAAGGGCTTTATCTGGGCCTCTCTGTAGTCTTGACTGAACCAAGGGCTTTATCTGGGCCTCTCTGTAGTCTTGACTGAACCAAGGGCTTTATCTGGCCTCTCTGTAGTCCTTGACTAACCAAGGGCTTTATCTGGGCCTCTCTGTAGTCTTGACTCAACCAAGGGCTTTATCTTGGCCTCTCTGTAGTCTTGACTGAACCAAGGGCTTTATCTGGGCCTCTCTGTAGTCTTGACTGAACCAAGGGCTTTATCTTGGCCTCTCTGTAGTCTTGACTGAACCAAGGGCTTTATCTTGGCCTCTCTGTAGTCTTGACTGAACCAAGGGCTTTATCTTGGCCTCTCTGTAGTCTTGACTGAACCAAGGGCTTTATCTGGGCCTCTCTGTAGTCTTGACTGAACCAAGGGCTTTATCTGGGCCTCTCTGTAGTCTTGACTAACCAAGGGCTTTATCTGGGCCTCTCTGTAGTCTTGACTGAACCAAGGGCTTTATCTGGGCATCTCTGTAGTCTTGACTGAACCAAGGGCTTTATCTGGGATTCTCTGTAGTCTTGACTCAACCAAGGGCTTTATCTGGGCCTCTCTGTAGTCTTGACTGAACCAAGGGCTTTATCTGGGCCTCTCTGTAGTCTTGACTGAACCAAGGGCTTTATCTGGCCTCTCTGTAGTCTTGACTAACCAGGGCTTTATCTGGGCCTCTCTGTAGTCTTGACTCAACCAAGGGCTTTATCTGGGCCTCTCTGTAGTCTTGACTCAACCAAGGGCTTTATCTGGGCCTCTCTGTAGTCTTGACTCAACCAAGGGCTTTATCTTGGCCTCTGTGTAGTCTTGACTCAACCAAGGGCTTTATCTTGGCCTCTCTGTAGTCTTGACTGAACCAAGGGCTTTATCTTGGCCTCTCTGTAGTCTTGACTGAACCAAGGGCTTTATCTTGGCCTCTCTGTAGTCTTGACTGAACCAAGGGCTTTATCTGGGCCTCTCTGTAGTCTTGACTGAACCAAGGGCTTTATCTGGGCCTCTCTGTAGTCTTGACTGAACCAAGGGCTTTATCTGGCCTCTCTGTAGTCTTGACTGAACCAAGGGCTTTATCTGGGCCTCTCTGTAGTCTTGACTGAACCAAGGGCTTTATCTTGGCCTCTCTGTAGTCTTGACTCAACCAAGGGCTTTATCTGGGCCTCTCTGTAGTCTTGACTCAACCAAGGGCTTTATCTTGGCCTCTTGTAGTCTTGACTCGAACCAAGGGCTTTATCTGGCCTCTCTGTAGTCTTGACTGAACCAAGGGCTTTATCTGGGCCTCTCTGTAGTCTTGACTGCAACCAAGGGCTTTATCTTGGCCTCTCGTGTAGTCTTGACTGAACCAAGGGCTTTATCTTGGCCTCTCTGTAGTCTTGACTGAACCAAGGGCTTTATCTGGGCCTCTCTGTAGTCTTGACTCAACCAAGGGCTTTATCTGGGCCTCTCTGTAGTCTTGACTCAACCAAGGGCTTTATCTGGGCCTCTCTGTAGTCTGATGAACAAGCTTTATCTGGCCTCAGTAGTCTTGACGAACCAGGGCTTTATCTGGGCCTCTCTGTAGTCTTGACTGAACCAAGGGCTTTATCTGGGCCTCTCTGTAGTCTTGACTGAACCAAGGGCTTTATCTTGGCCTCTCTGTAGTCTTGACTGAACCAAGGGCTTTATCTTGGCCTCTCTGTAGTCTTGACTCAACCAAGGGCTTTATCGTGGCTTCTTTACAGTCCTGAGTAGCCCATAGGCCTCGGTCAGTTGAGCAAAAGCTCCAGGTGCGGGTCATCATATGACCAAGACAAGCGTCACGAAATACTTTATTTTACTTCCTGACATACCTTACCTAACCTAACTGTTTTCTGAGAAGTTGGGGTTTATGTCTATTCTTGAAGCTGTGTATCGGCGTCTACTGCCTCGTGCAAGTTATTCCGTGTGTGTGTGTGTGTGTGTGTGTGTGTGTGTGTGTGTGTGTGTGTGTGTGTGTGTGTGTGCGCTCATCTATTTGTGGTTGCAATTGTCGAGTCATAGCTCCTGGCCTCGCCTTTTCCCTGGTCGTTACTAAGTTTACACTCTGCTTCAAAAGTCTTATCGTACCTCTTCTTAAAACTTTGTATGGATCCTGCCTCCACTACTGTGTTTGTGTGTATACTTCTGCTCTCCGCTTTGTTCACACGATTTATTTCAACGCTAATTGTCTGACATTTGTCTGTCGCCTTATTGGCTCCCTTCACTCACACTTCTGATTCTCTCTTTACACAGGTTTTACAAGGTTAGGTTAAGGACTCCTAACTTCACTTACAAGCTAAGAGCTGTCACCACTCTCTCTCTCTCTCACCTAATCGTCTCTTTTCTCGCTCTCTCTCTCTCCTTCCTCCTATCCTCTCCTGTGAAAATAAAAAAGTGACAATAAAAGGCATGGAAACCAAGCTGAGCAATTAGAGAGGAAGACAACTGGGGTGTTGCTTGTTAACACGCGGCTGTAGGGGCAGGCCAGGCCACTCTCCATTGGTCACCTCCACAGCCAATAGCTGACCATAAATGAGAGGAAAAGGTGTAGGCAAGGACACTTCTCATTCGCCATCTTCACAGCCAATAGAAGACTAAACCTGAGAGGGAAAGAGGCAGGAAAGCTAATCATTGGTCACCTCCACAGCCAATAGCTGACCATAACTGAGAGGAAAAGGTGTAGGCAAGGACACTTCTCATTCGCCATCTTCACAGCCAATAGAAGACTAAACCTGAAAGGGAAAGAGGCAGGAAAGCTAATCATTGGTCACCTCCACAGCCAATAGCAAGCTGCTGTTTACATGCTTGTGCTCACCTAGCTGTGTTCGCAGGGGTCGATTCATAACTCCTGGCCCCGCCTCCTACCACCAGACTGGTTATACCTTCTTCTGAAGCTGTGTATAGTGTTTACCTCCACCATCTTTGCTTCTTGTCATGATTCTAGTGCATTTCGCTTAACACCTTAAGACTACTTGTGTGCAGGGAGATCAGACTCTAGCTCCTGGTCTACAGCTCTTCCTTATTGATCAGGTGCTACCTAAAAATGTATTTTATGTATATGCAATAATCGCCAACAAGAAATACAAGATATAAATAACCACTGGGTGGGTTGAATGATGGCTCTAGGCTTTTCGTGTTCCAATCAGGACCTTGCAGTGTTGCAGAAAAGAGGAGGAAGTCCAGACAGATACGTTCCGAGGAAGCGTCTCTGCTCAAGCATTGAACTGAAGACTCACAGGTAAGACCCCAAGGGGTTGAGGGGAGTGGGAAAGACGAGGAATAAAACTCTGGAGAGGAACGTCTTGAGTCGTAGAGCAAGAGCCAGGGCTAAACCCAGTCGTAGCGCATTGTAATGCAGATGTAGAACAGCGTAGAAAAGCAGGAGGACACTTGCTGACCTTGCTTGGTAATGTAGAGGAGGGTGGCAGGCAGGCAGGCAGGCAGGCAGGCAGGCAGGCTGGTCAGAGGCTGGCAGGCAGGAGAGGTACACTGGCAATAAACGCAGCATCAAGATGAACAATGTTACGATTTACGGCAGTTTGTCAGCAGAGGAGCCGTTGCTGATTTTCTTGAATCTTGATTTCGGGACGTGAACGAGTTTAACCTTGATATTGAAGTTTCTTTAAGTCCCCCAATGGAATCAAGTAGGTCTTGAGTTATACATATTTCATTCAGAATGCAGGTCCAATATTAACAGTTCCTTTTGAAGTGCAGTTCTTTGCAATACCTTGCATCGCTGTATGGTTCAGTTGTGTAGACAGTTATATCTTGCCAGGTAGGAAATTCTCCCTTTTCTCCTCCTCCTTCCATGTCGTCTTCTCCCTCGGGTAGTTATGTATCAAGTACGTTGGCAGACTTGAGACGAAGGTTGTGATTGGTCAGGAACCGTGTTGGAAGTCGTTGGTAGCATATCATTGGTGAGATTTGTAGGAGTCTTGTCATTGGTTGGAGATGGTTATGGAGAAGTGCAGTTGTCAGGTGAAAGTGAAGGAATCATCTTCAGGTGCTGCGAAAGTGATGATTTTTGGAGTAATCTTGAGTATACCAGTTAAAGGTGGAAAATCAGGGAAGATAAAATTTGGCAAATTGTTGAATCTGAAGAGTTTATTGAGAGTTGCGTTGAAAGATCCAGAGTTTATTGAGAGTTGTATTAAAAGATCCAGAGTTCATTGAGAGTTGCCTTGAAAGATCCAGAGTTTATTGAGAGTTGTGTTGAAAGATCCAGAGTTTACGGAGAGTTGTGTTGAAAGATCCAGAGTTTACGGAGAGTTGTGTTGAAAGATCCAGAGTTTACGGAGAGTTGTGTTGAAAGATCCAGAGTTTACGGAGAGTTGTGTTGAAAGATCCAGGTTGTGCTACATTTTTCACATCAGTAAACACCATACAACAATAATTTTTTTGTAGAAGCTCCGTCATGTAGTGTAGAGAGTAAGTTGCTGGTGGAGGGCGTCGCTCGAGTGCCTTTGAGAATTTTGTTGGGGTCAACTTGCAGTGTTGTGATACCATGGAGATTTGGTTGATGTTTTCTTTTGTTCTTCTTGGCTTTTATTGATAATTTGTTTCCTTATAGGGCACTTAGCAGCAAGAGTGCGATGTTCACTCTTACCTGACTAGGTTGGGGCATTGGCTTAAGCCGTAGGAGACTTGGTCCTGCCTTGCATGGACCAGTAGGCCTGCTGCAGTGTTCCTTTTTTCTTATGTTCTAGAGGTGGTGGTGTGAGCTTTGAAATCATGACCTTCACAACCATAAGTCGAGCAGAATTTCTTACCCTTGATAGGGCAGTCTTTGGAGAGATACAGGGAGAAGGAGCTCTAACATGGCGTGATATGTTGAATTCGCTCAGCTTCAATAGTAGTAGTGAAAGATGCCATTCCGCCATAATAACATCAATGAAGGTAATCTTTAGCATTGAAGGGGCATTTGGAATCTTGGTGATGTAGTCCACAGTGGCCCAAGAATTCTGAATTTCTATTGATGTCTTGAGTTAGTTGATAGTTTGGGTTGTTATAAGTTTGTCCATTTATTTAATTAAAACGAATCTCTTTGCCGTCATTGCTGGAGAAGACAGAACGTGGAAGCACGTTCGTTGAGAGTAGTTATAATGGTAGAAGTCATCAATTTTTCAGCTACAAAACCGTCATTACAGACGATAATGAATGCATCGTTGACCGAAAGAATCGCATTAAATTTGACCTGCAAGCTACCTCTCACTGCTAGGCTTAATTTTCACACGATTTAAAAAATACATCGTGGAAGAGCACAGATGACGAGTGCAGAAGGTAAAAGTCCCCCTCCCCAATGGGGATCGTAGGTACAATGCAGATTGAAAGTTAAGACACATGTGCAACATCTGGATATCTTTATTGTAGACGTTTCGCCATCCAGTGGCTTTATCAATACAGATTCTAGGACATAATTGGAAGGCTGTAGAACTATATACAAAAGATGAGGTAATCAGTGCCTCAGTCTTGGAGTTAGTGTTCACAGCGTCGTGGTGGTGGAGAATCTGGAGCAAAGGCAAGAAGACTGGCGCTTATATGGGCGTCATAATATAAGCTTATATAGGTGTCAGTGGATAAGGACGTGTAGCAGACGAGGACATAGTCACTGGTAGGCGGGATTCCCCAGTGGAAGTAGGTCCTTCCCAAAGCGATGGGTTAGTTGCAGCAGCCGTGAAGGTCTTGTAGATGTCCTCTGAACCAAGATTCCATGATGTTGCAGTGTCTGACAAGTTGTGCAAGAAAGGTATAAAATACGGACAATATGAAAGTATGTTGCACATGTGTCTTAACTTTCATATTGTCGGTATTTTATACCTTTCTTGCACACTGCAGAGTGCTGGAGTGCAGATTGAAGAGTTCCTGAGAGTGAAAAGAAGTCAGCACGGCAGCCTGGTCCAGAATGATTTGATCTGCTCGAACACAGACGCTTCCACAGAACATACTTGCTTGGACTTCTCCTCTTTTCTTGCGACCTCCTGATGTGTTGATTGCAAACGAAAGGCCTGGAGCTATCATTCAGTTCCCCCCGCTGTTATTAGGTGCATATATATATATATATATATATATTATATATATATATATATATATATATATATATATATATATTATATATATATATATATATATATATACTTATATATATATATATATTTATTATAATATAATGTATACAAAAACGAGACTGTCTATTAATTAGTGAAATTTCCAAGCGCTTCGTGGCTTCTCACATTATCTCACAAGAAACTGTAGTTCCTTGATAATGGTTGATAGTGATTGTTTTGCATATTTTGAAATCACTTGTTTACTGTGAAATTATTGCATATATTTTATTTTTTATTTATTTCCTGATCAATGAAGGTGTTGGTCCTAGCATCATGCCATTTAACATGAGCACCAAAGGCAGGTTGATTATATACTGAACTTATCGTGTTTCTTCCTCTTGAAGACATCCAGGGGTGTGTTGGAAGTTCCCTTTGTGTATGAATAGTGTTGAAGAGTCTTGGTCCCTTTACACTTACTGAGTCATTTCTTAGTGTACTTATATCACCATTACTTTTTTTAGTGAAGGTATTTCCCATGTCTGCCACGTCTCTTTTTCTCGTAGGGAGTGATTTAGTGTGCAGATTTAGGATCAATCACTACACAAGTTTCCAGGTACAAATTAGGGTAAGATTAAGAAAATCTGTGAGTGTGGTAGGAGGTGATGGAAGGAGGGACGTGAGGAGAGAGGAGTAGAAGGGTGAGATGAGGGTAATAAAGGATGGGAAAGGGAGAGGCATGGCTGCTGTTGACAGGCAGTGACAGTAGTTGGGATCATTTGAGGGGTCGGCCAAGACGTCCCCTCATCTCCCTTTTTTTTTTCCTGGGTTTGGTACTCCCTTTCTCCCTTCATTCTGCTTGGCTCTCCCTCCTCCACACCATGGTTGACACTCCCTCCCTTCCTTCCCTTCAACATTCTTTGCCCTCCCTCCTTGCAACATTCTTTGCCCTCCCTCCTTGCAACATGCTTTGCACTCCCCTTAAACATGCTTTACCCTTCTTGCAACATGCTTTCTCCTCCGTCCTTGCAACATGTATTGCACTCCCTTCCCTTCAGCCTGCTATTCCCTCCTCGTGCTAGACCCTTCACACCTTCTCTTGTTCAGTAGTTCTCGGCTATTGGTACCAGCAGCAGGCACTACAACGTGAACATCAGCCTGGTTGATCAGGAACTGAAAATTTCCACTTGTGTTGTCCTCCATGGATGTCACTTACAGTAGTGAGCAAATTAATTGGGACAGGAGTAAACATGTCTTAATCTCCGGCTTAATGTAGTTTAGTTTTTTTTTTCCATTAGAGTTTGCTACCGACTTCTGGCATCCATCCAGCTGTGGTGTTACCCTGCGACTCTCGCCAGTGCTACTACAGCTGTTGTTCTGTAAGGCTGTTCCTGCAAGCGTGCTCAGAGAGTCACTGTGGTTTCACCATGAAATTCATGACAGATGTTACACCTAGGAAGCATGCAAGTATTGTAGCTCTCAAAAAACATGCTGATTTGAGTATCAGACAGATCGCCGAAATTTTGAGCCTAGCAGATAACTGTTGGTGGGACTCTGGAGAGAGCTGACGACACTAGTGATTGTGATCCACTGCGTCGAGGAAGATGTGAAAGAAAACTCAAGACAACACCTCAGGATGACAAGGTCATCATAGTGTGAAGGCTCCAAAGAAAACCAGCAAAGATCTACAGAGGGATTTGGCTTCAGCTGACGTAAACGTTGACACTTCAACTGTTCAACGAAGGTTCCTTGAAGTTGGCAGGACTTCCAGAAAGCCGGTAAAGAAACAATTATTAACTGCTTTTATGTTGGAAAAACGGCTGCAGTGGGCACTCAGTCAGATGTGGCGCATTTCGAAGTACATGGGTACAGATCAGTAGTAGTGAGACGGAGCAAAGGCGAATCTCTTCGGAATGAACACATTCAACAAACGCCAAAAAACCCAACTAAGAAGATGTTTTGGAGTAGTTTGGTGCTAAAGGCCCTGGACGGCTTGGTAATGTTGAGGGAACGATGAATAGTGACAAATACAACGTAGTCCTGGCAACTCATTGTGGATAGAGACTTTCCTGATGGAGAAGGCATTTTCCAGCAAGATCTTGCTCCATGCCACACTTCCAGAAAAATGCTGACATTCTTCGAAGAGAGTCGGCTAAGCGTTCTAAATTGGCCTGGAAACTCTGCTGATCTCAACCCATTTGAGAATCTGTGGGCAATAACCAAACGCAGGATCGCGAAACAGGACTGTTTAACTGTGGAGAAGCTAATTGCTGCCGTTATTAGGACCTGGTACCACGACAACCAAGTTGCTAATGCTGGCAGCACGCTGTCCAACGTGCCAACTATAGCCCCGCTGGTCAGAAACTTGTCAAGGTCCCTTTTAAATACAGCCAGAGGTTTGTTGGTAATTCTTATGAAGGGATGGCGTCGAAAAGTCGGGAACCTCTGACACTCATTGAGTTCTCTCTTACTGTACTCTACCTCACATTCCACCTTCCTTCAATTCATCCACTTTCTTCCCTCCAACCTTCTTGTCCCTTTTCTCCCCTCCCTCTCTTCCTCCCTCCCTCACATTTTCCTGCTCAGCTACTAAAGTAGGCCAGTGACCCTCCAACTCGCTGCCATCACACGTTTAATTTTGGAATCCCTTTGTGACCTCTGCTCTCTGCTCTCCCTCTCTCTCTCTCTCTCTCTCTCTCTCTCTCTCTCTCTCTCTCTCTCTCTCTCTCTCTCTCTCTCCTCTCTTCTCTCTCTCTCTCTCTCTCTCTTCTTTCTCTCTCTCTCTGCTCTTTTTTTTTTACACAGGGTTTGACAAAGTTAGGGTAAGGGTTCCTAACTTTATTTACAAGATAAGACCTATTACCTACATAAGCTCATTTGAAAGCCATTTTAGTGTTGTTATTTTCTCTAATCTTTCTGTCTTCCGTTTTTTCATTCCTCTTTCTCTCCCGTCCGTCCATCCTCTCTCTCTCTCTTTGTCTCTGTCTCTGTGTCTCTCTCTCTCCTGTCCCTCCATCCTCTGTTTCTCTCTCCCTGTCTTTCTATCCTTCCCTGCTCCTCTTCCAATTTCATCTCTCCTCCGCCACTCTGAGTTTCCTGGCCTCCACTCCAACCTTAGCTCCCTCTTATTCCCTGCCCCTGTCGTCTCAGCGAGTGATCTTGACTGAGTCGTGCGAGCCTGAGAGAAATGGTCTCTGCTTCTTTGACAGAGCATCGTCAAGTGGACTGAGTTTGCCAGGGGTTTCAGGGCAATTATTGGCCCCGTGTTGGAGTCCTCCTCTTTCATATCGACGATATTTGTACTTGACAAAGCTTGATTGATGCCAGCAAAACTCTGAAGGTGACTTTGATCATTAAGAGTTTCTCAGGTCTCTTACACACACACACACACACACACACACTCACTCTCCTAAGACACGCATCAACCAAATAACTGCTGCAGCAGATGGACGCCTGGCAAACCAGGCGTTTCGACACCTGAGTAAGAAGTCATTCAAGACTCTGTACACCGTGTACGTCAAGTCCATATGGGAGTATGCAGCACCAGTATGGAACCCACACCTGGTCAAGCACGGTGAACATGGTAGGTGAACACGGACAACAGTTGCCTATAGGTAACACGGACTTCAGTGGGTGAGCTGAGTATGCTACCAATCGAGCTACGGCTTGGTCAACATTGCACATGTTTTCAACATGTTTTTTTTTTTCGTACAGGTGAACGGGCGTGATGTGAGTGGACTGAGCCACGCTGAGGCTGTGACTGTATTTCAAGAAGCTGAAGAACCTATTATGGTGCAGGTTCTCCGTCGCCCACACCACCCTGCCACCACTACCGCCACCAGTACCACCTCCACCAGTACCACTCACCACCAGTCCACGCCCTCCACGCCCACGCATCCTCCAACCTCCACCACGCCCACGCCTGCCACCTCGGCTAGTGGGTCGTCCACACAGCTGGAGGAGGAAGTGGAGAGGAAGGAGGTGGAGGTGGGGCAGGTGGGAGGAGGTATCAGTGTTACAACTGGTACACAGACGGAGGTTAGTTATTCCTCTTCCATGAACTGTTTGTCTGTCTCTCCCATACTGTCTTCCTGTCACATACACAGGCTTTCCCCATACACTGTCTCATACACAGTCTGTTTCCCCGTACTTAGTGGAGTGGAGTGACTTTCATTAGTTTCTTTTTTCTTGAAATACCAGACGTATACTGTGAATTTCATATAACCTGTAGTTACCAGCGGTCGCAATATACACAACGAGAAGCAATTATTACTACAGAAAAAACGTCCTTCCTCCAAAATTTGCACCAGTCAACTATAGTGATAATATAGCATTTATTGTGGTGGAGACGGAAAAAAAATAGAAAAGCTAGATACAGCGATTGATAAACAAGGGTTGAGGTCGACCGTTCGTCATTGTAGGAGCTGCCAGCAGTCACCGGCTCTTCAACACGCAAGTTATACTTTTGTATCAATCAAATCACAGATTACTCGGGTAGATAATTTCCAGTAGATCCTTCATGTGTTAGCTCAAATCACCGACCAGTATGGTTTAAATAAGTGACCCACTGATCAGATCAGACTGGCTCCGAACCCTCGACTGGTCCGAACCCTTGACTGGTCCGAACCCTCGACTGGTCCGAACCCTCGACTGGTCTGAACCCTTGACTGGTCCGAACCCTTGACTGGTCCGAACCCTTGACTGGTTTCAAACGGTTTCGTTAGACAATAAAGCAGACTGTAAACGGATGGGGTTGTAGGCGCCCTTATAAACACAAACATTAAATATATATCAGGAACGTGCACGGTAAGCTGTCCAATATACAAAAACAGTTAGAAACAGAAATACAAATAGCTAGAGCTTCATTTAAGGAGGTTATTAATAGAATATTCAAGAGGGTGCTATTAGAATTGCAGTAAATCAACCATTCAAATCACTGTGAAGCTGTGTGTAGTCTGTGGTCAGTCAAACAAACGGGCTTCCACATGCATAAATTGTCATTTTTGTGGAAATTGGTGTCACGCCCCTTGTGCAGATATCCAAGAACTAGCTACAAGCAGTATTAAAACAGGGAAGTGTTTTTGGGTATGCCCAAATGAGATAAATCTGTGGACTAAAATCACAAGGGTATTAAAAGAGGTCAACATCAAAGCTGCTTTCATAGAAAACCTGAAGCTTTCTACAACAGATGGGACATAAAAGTCTGGGCTGAATGGTACTGCCCTTGTACTGGCCATGTAGTCAGAAACTGTAAGGTGGAGAATGTCCTGGTGTCAGTAAATGTGGGGCTGATAGTGCTGTCCTGAGAGACAGTAATGGTGAAGGGAGGTGCTGTCCTGGGAGACGAAAGTGAGTGGGGGTGCTGTCCTGGGAGACAGTAATGGTGAGCTGGAGGTGCTGTCCTGGGAGACAGTAATGGTGAAGCTGGAGGTGCTGTCCTGGGAGACAGTAATGGTGAAGCTGGAGATGCTGCCCTGGGAGACAGTAATGGTGAAGCTGGAGATGCTGTCCTGGGAGACAGTAATGGTGAAGCTGGAGATGCTGTCCTGGGAGACAGTAATGGTGAAGCTGGAGATTTTGTCCAGGTAGTCGGGAATTATACGCAGGAAGGAATACATATAAATGACCTCAGAGGGGACAGGAGCCATAGTAGGGGAACAAGTGTAGTCAAAGATAAGATAAAGCCAATATTGCAAACTAGAAATACCGCAGGAAATAGCAAACAAGAGGACTCCACTAGCAATAGGGAGGATATATTACCAAAAACAACTGGTGGGAGCTCCATTGTTGGTGCTAGGGAGGTAAGACAGGGAAACATGCACCAACAGGGAATACAGTCACAGAAACCCAAGGCAAACGGAAACCAAGCCTGTGCACATACTATGCACTCGGTATCTGCTGGCATGGGAAATCTGGAAAAACAGATGGGACGTTTCAACTATGACCACCCTAGAAAATGCCATGCCCATATGACAACAGGAAAATGCAAACTCCCTTCCTGTAAGCTTTTTCACCCTGAACTGTGTACCTCTTCAGTACAGGAAAGACTGTGCTATAACTTAAATTGCCAGGCATACCATCTAAAGGGGACAAAAAGATACAAAACATCCAGGCCATGGGAAAACCTGGGTAGCCACAGCCACTCAAGAGGAAGAGGTTTTTTAGTGCCAGGAAGGAAAAAAAACTGGCAGGAAATGGCAGAAATCGTACACCAAATCCAGTCATTCCTGGAGGGGAAACCCACAGTCGATGGCCTCCACTCCAAACCAACAGATACAGATACTAATGCCGGAAAAAAAAATCCCCCCCAGTACCAACAATACCACTAGTCCGATAACATTCTTCTTTGCAAATATACAGCGTCTAAAGCCAGCAACAAACAACAAAATACCTTTCATCCGGTGGACTGCTTGCAGAGGCAAAGGCAGTGTTCGCGGCTTTCACTGAGACCCACATAAAGGATCACTTGGACAAAGAAATATGGATCCCCAGGTTACAACCTATACAGATGTGACAGAGTGAACAGGCAAAAGGGGGGGGTTGGCCTGTACATTGCAGAGTCACTTGTTTGCACAGAACTGCTAAATGCCTCAAATGATGTAGTGGAAGTTTTAGCAGTAAAGGTCGAGAACCAAAACCTAGTCATTGTGGTAGTCTAAAAAGCCTCCAGATGCAACATCCCAGCAATTCCAGGAACAGCTGTTAAAAATTGACCACTGTCTGGAAAATCTTCCAGCTCCTGCACCCAACATCTTGCTCCTGGGGGATTTCAACTTAAGGCACCTAAAATGGAGGAATATAGCAAATAATATTGTTGCAGTAATAACACCAGGAGGCAGCTCTGATGAAAACTCACACTCACGCGAGCTTTTAAATCTCTGCACAAAATTCAATTTAAACCAGCAAATAATAGAGCCTACTAGACTGGAGAATACGCTAGACCTCATCTTCACTAACAATGATGATCTGATAAGAAATGTCACCATATCAAAAACAATATACTCAGATCACAACATAATTGAGGTTCAGTCATGTATGCGCGGAGCCCCAGACCGACATAATGAGATTAGTCATGAGGGAGCATTCACCAAATTCAACTTCAATAACAAAAACATAAAGTGGGACCAAGTAAACCAAGTCCTAACCGATATAAGCTGGGAAGATATACTAAGCAACACAGACCCCAACTTATGCCTAGAACAGATTAACTCGGTGGCACTCGATGTATGCACAAGGCTTATTCCTCTAAGAAAAAGGAGGAGTAGATGTAAAACAGAAAGAGACAGGCGCTCCCTTTACAGGCGACGGAAAAGAATAACAGAGCGGCTAAAAGAGGTCAATATATCTGAAATGCGTAGGGAGACACTGGTCAGAGAAATAGCAAGCATCGAACTTAAGCTAAAAGAATCCTTTAGGAGTCAGGAATCGCGGGAAGAACTAAAAGCCATAAATGAAATCGAAAGAAACCCAAAGTATTTCTTCTCCTATGCCAAATCAAAATCGAGAACAACGTCCAGTATTGGGCCCCTACTTAAACAAGATGGGTCCTACACAGATGACAGCAAGGAAATGAGTGAGCTACTCAAGTCCCAATATGACTCAGTTTTTAGCAAGCCGCTAACCAGACTGAGAGTCGAAGATCAAAATGAATTTTTTATGAGAGAGCCACAAAATTTGATTAACACAAGCCTATCCGATGTTATCCTGACGCCAAATGACTTCGAACAGGCGATAAATGACATGCCCATGCACTCTGCCCCAGGTCCAGACTCATGGAACTCCGTGTTCATCAAGAACTGCAAGAAGCCCCTATCACGAGCCTTTTCCATCCTATGGAGAGGGAGCATGGACACGGGGATCGTCCCACAGTTACTAAAAACAACAGACATAGCCCCACTCCACAAAGGGGGCAGTAAAGCAACAGCAAAGAACTACAGACCAATAGCACTAACATCCCATATCATAAAAATCTTTGAAAGGGTCCTAAGAAGCAAGATCGCCACCCATCTAGAAACCCATCAGTTACACAACCCAGGGCAACATGGGTTTAGAACAGGTCGCTCCTGTCTGTCTCAACTATTGGATCACTACGACAAGGTCCTAAATGCACTAGAAGACAAACAGAATGCAGATGTAATATATACAGACTTTGCAAAAGCCTTCGACAAGTGTGACCATGGCGTAATAGCGCACAAAATGCGTGCTAAAGGAATAACAGGAAAAGTCGGTCGATGGATCTATAATTTCCTCACTAACAGAACACAGAGAGTAGTCGTCAACAGAGTAAAGTCCGAGGCAGCTACGGTGAAAAGCTCTGTTCCACAAGGCACAGTACTCGCTCCCATCTTGTTCCTCATCCTCGTATCCGACATAGACAAGGATGTCAGCCACAGCACCGTGTCTTCCTTTGCAGATGACACCCGAATCTGCATGACAGTGTCTTCCATTGCAGACACTGCAAAGCTCCAGGCGGACATCAACCAAATCTTTCAGTGGGCTGCAGAAAACAATATGAAGTTCAACGATGAGAAATTTCAATTACTCAGATATGGTAAACATGAGGAAATTAAATCTTCATCAGAGTACAAAACAAATTCTGGCCACAAAATAGAGCGAAACACCAACGTCAAAGACCTGGGAGTGATCATGTCGGAGGATCTCACCTTCAAGGACCATAACATTGTATCAATCGCATATGCTAGAAAAATGACACGATGGATAATGAGAACCTTCAAAACTAGGGAGGCCAAGCTCATGATGACACTCTTCAGGTCACTTGTTCTATCTAGGCTGGAATATTGCTGCACACTAACAGCACCTTTCAAGGCAGGTGAAATTGCCGACCTAGAAAATGTACAGAGAGCTTTCACGGCGCGCATAACGGAGATAAAACACCTCAATTATTGGGAGCGCTTGAGGTTCCTAAACCTGTATTCCCTGGAACGCAGGAGGGAGAGATACATGATTATATACACCTGGAAAATCCTAGAGGGACTAGTACCGAACTTGCACACGAAAATCACTCACTACGAAAGCAAAAGACTTAGCAGACGATGCACCATCCCCCCAATGAAAAGCAGGGGTGTCACTAGCACGTTAAGAGACCATACAATAAGTGTCAGGGGCCCGAGACTGTTCAACTGTCTCCCAGCACACATAAGGGGGATTACCAACAGACCCCTGGCAGTCTTCAAGCTGGCACTGGACAAGCACCTAAAGTCAGTTCCTGATCAGCCGGGCTGTGGCTCGTACGTTGTTTTGCGTGCAGCCAGCAGCAACAGCCTGGTTGATCAGGCTCTGATCCACCAGGAGGCCTGGTCACAGACCGGGCCGCGGGGACGTTGACCCCCGGAACTCTCTCCAGGTAAACTCCAGGTAAACTGTCCTACACACAGTCTGTTTCCCCATACACCATCTGTCTATCCCAAATACAATCTGCCCCAAACACTGTCTGTCCCATACACTGACTGTCTACATCTGTCTACTTAGTTCAACGCTTTCTGTTGTCCTGTTTTTCCTATAATTTCCCTTTGTTTCACTCCTGATTTGTGCCTCGCTGCACGTCTTTGTAAATCATGGGGACACACTTTTGTAAATCATGGGAGACACGGTTTGTAAATCATAAGGAACACATTTTTTATATCATGGGGAACGAATTTTGTGAATCATGGGGGACGCTATATTGTATTTTCCTTACCAGAACAGATTTACCTACAACATTCTGTCGTATCTGGAGTAATATTTCTCATTTCTGCTCCTGTATTTTATTCAGTAATTTATCGTTCCTTTGTAATAAATGTGTGTGTGTGTACGTACCTATATGTGGTTGCAAGGGTCGATTCACAGCTCCTGGTGTGTGTGTGTGTGCTCACCTATTTGTGGTTGCAGGGGTCGAGTCATAGCTCCAGGCCCCGCCTCTTCACTGACTGCTACTAGGTCCCCTCCCCCCCTGCTCCATGAGATTTATCATACTTCATCTTAAAACTATGTATGGTTCCTGCCTCCACTACGTCACTTTCTATGTTATTCTCTATTTTGTTGTTAAATAAAGAGTTGAATGGCATGTTGGTCGCAGTGTTCACCTGATTTAACACAAGATCTTTGCTTTTTCTACAGATTTCGTTAATGGGCGTGAGTGAGTGGGCGGCGGTGGCGGCGGCGTCAGAGTGGGTGGGCGGCGTGGGTGAGGGAAGTGACTCTGACTCACCTGACGGTGACTATATCTTCCCAGGTGTACTTCCACAGTCACTCTCACAGTTCCTTGAGCAGGAGATTGATATTGAGGTGAGTGTATGTTGTCTCCTACCACAGTCATTGGCACAGTCACTGCCACAGTCACTAGCAGTCACTGCCACAGTCACTACCACAGTCACTACCACAGTCACTACCACAGTCATTAGCACAGTCACTGCCACAGTCACTAGCACAGTCACTGCCACAGTCACTACCACAGTCACTACCACAGTCATTAGCACAGTCACTAGCAGTCACTGCCACAGTCACTACCACAGTCACTACCACAGTCATTAGCACAGTCACTGCCACAGTCACTAGCAGTCACGGCCACAGTCACTACCACAGTCACTACCACAGTCACTACCACAGTCATTAGCGCAGTCACTGCCACAGTCACTAGCAGTCACTGCCACAGTCACTACCACAGTCACTACCACAGTCATTGGCACAGTCACTGCCACAGTCACTAGCAGTCACTGCCACAGTCACTACCACAGTCACTACCACAGTCATTAGCACAGTCACTAGCAGTCACTGCCACAGTCACTACCACAGTCACTACCACAGTCATTAGCACAGTCACTAGCAGTCACTGCCACAGTCACTACCACAGTCACTACCACAGTCATTAGCACAGTCACTGCCACAGTCACTAGCAGTCACGGCCACAGTCACTACCACAGTCACTACCACAGTCATTAGCGCAGTCACTGCCACAGTCACTAGCAGTCACTGCCACAGTCACTACCACAGTCATTAGCACAGTCACTGCCACAGTCACTAGCAGTCACTGCCACAGTCACTACCACAGTCACTACCACAGTCATTAGCACAGTCACTAGCAGTCACTGCCACAGTCACTACCACAGTCACTACCACAGTTATTAGCACAGTCACTAGCAGTCACTGCCACAGTCACTGCCACAGTCACTACCACAGTCACTACCACAGTCATTAGCACAGTCACTGATACAGTCACTAGCAGTCACTGCCACAGTCACTACCACAGTCACTACCACAGTCATTAGCACAGTCACTGCCACAGTCACTAGCAGTCACTGCCACAGTCACTACAACAGTCATTAGCACAGTCACTGCCACAGTCACTGCCACAGTCACTGCCACAGTCACTACCACAGTCACTACCACAGTTATTAGCACAGTCACTGCCACAGTCACTAGCAGTCACTACCACAGTCACTACCACAGTCATTAGCACAGTCACTGCCACAGTCACTAGCAATCACTGCCACAGTCACTGCCACAGTCACTACCACAGTCACTACCACAGTCATTAGCACAGTCACTGCCACAGTCACTAGCAATCACTGCCACAGTCACTGCCACAGTCATTAGCACAGTCACTGCCACAGTCACTAGCAGTCACTGCCACAGTCACTAGCAGTCACTGCCACAGTCACTACCACAGTCACTACCACAGTCATTAGCACAGTCACTGCCACAGTCACTAGCAGTCACTGCCACAGTCACTACCACAGTCACTACCACAGTCACTACCACAGTCATTAGCACAGTCACTGCCACAGTCATTAGCAGTCACTGCCACAGTCACTACCACAGTCACTACCACAGTCATTAGCACAGTCACTGCCACAGTCACTAGCAGTCACTGCCACAGTCACTACCACAGTCATTAGCACAGTCACTGCCACAGTCACTAGCAGTCACTGCCACAGTCACTACCACAGTCACTACCACAGTCATTAGCACAGTCACTGCCACAGTCACTAGCAGTCACTGCCACAGTCACTACCACAGTCACTACCACAGTCATTAGCACAGTCACTGCCACAGTCACTAGCAGTCACTGCCACAGTCACTACCACAGTCATTAGCACAGTCACTGCCACAGTCACTAGCAGTCACTGCCACAGTCACTACCACAGTCATTAGCACAGTCACTGCCACAGTCACTAGCAGTCACTGCCACAGTCACTACCACAGTCATTAGCACAGTCACTGCCACAGTTACTAGCAGTCACTGCCACAGTCACTACCACAGTCATTAGCACAGTCACTGCCACAGTCACTAGCAGTCACTGCCACAGTCACTACCACAGTCATTAGCACAGTCACTGCCACAGTCACTAGCAGTCACTGCCACAGTCACTACCACAGTCATTAGCACAGTCACTGCCACAGTCACTAGCAGTCACTGCCACAGTCACTACCACAGTACTAATGCAAGTCCAGTTGACAGTTTGGTAGACACACAGACTGATGTTGTAGAAGCCAGATTTAGGCTTAGTTACAAGTACTTCTGACAGACACACATGGTCAGATTAAAGGCATAGTATGTGATCAATCTTCGATCACTTCTTGAACACACTAAGGTGTTCACTTAAGCCTTAAGTGGTTCCCAAACTGGGGGTAAATTACCCCCTGGGGGTAATTTAACCATTTTTGGGGGGTAATGGAGGGGTGACAGAAAAAAAGTTATTAATTCTGAAAATCAAGAAAACAATGTGGTACCCGGTATGAGGATTATTGTTAACTTTGTCTTAGTATATAAAGTTGTAAAGTAAACCTATTATAAGTAAGTAATAAAGTTAAACCAAATAACAATAAACATCAAAAACTAATATACAGTATTAGAAAAGAAGAAATATATAGCTAAGTGTGTGGAAACCCAAAAGTATTTTGACAAGTATGCTTCAGGACAAAAGTCACTCAGTAGCCCAGATCGACCTGTCCAGTACGCGTCACTCACTTCCTGAGGCTGCCTCTATTTCACACTGTCAGTTTATCTGTGAGCATCAGCCGAGGTAGACATAAGCTGGTATGTATGTGTACTGCCCTGTGCAGTATATAGTTAGTATTTACCCACTGTTACTCTGAATTTGTAGCTATTATTAATTTTATATATAATGTATGTGTGGTTCTTACGTTTTCAATGGTTTTGCTAGGATTAGCAGAGTATGCGAGGCTGTATACGTTCACGTTTAGCCAGATATATCAATAATAACAACATTTTGTGAAAGGGGTAACATGCTTTATGTGGCATGTTAAATTGGGTAACAAGCTGAAAAAGTTTGGGAACCACTGAGTCTTAAGGTAATTTTCTTCAATAGTAACCTTGACACTTGTTTAGAAATATACACTACATGACTTAGGTACAATACTAAGGTATCTTTTTAGTGAAAATAAGATGCCAGAAATTCTGAGAAATATTCTTTCATTTCGTATTAATATCTTGATTATTGTTTACAAGTGGAAATACTGGAAATGTATTAAATGTTTTAAATGGCAGCCGTTTGTCTGTATAGGCTAGGCTTCAAGATTTTTGCTTATCCATATTCTATGTTGTTACCATACACAGCATGGATATATGGTGCTACCATGCACAGCATGGATATATGGTGCTACCATGCACAGCATGGATATATGGTGCTACCATGCACAGCATGGATATATGGTGCTACCATGCACAGCATGGATATGGTGCTACCATGCACAGCATGGATATATGGTGCTACCATGCACAGCATGGATATGGTGCTACCATACACAGCATGGATATATGGTGCTACCATGCACAGCATGGATATATGGTGCTACCATGCACAGCATGGATATATGGTGCTACCATGCACAGCATGGATATATGGTGCTACCATGCACTGCATGGATATATGGTGCTACCATGCACAGCATGGATATATGGTGCTACCATACACAGCATGGATATATGGTGCTACCATGCACAGCATGGATATATGGTGCTACCATGCACAGCATGGATATATGGTGCTACCATACACAGCATGGATATATGGTGCTACCATACACAGCATGGATATATGGTGCTACCATACACAGCATGGATATATGGTGCTACCATACACAGCATGGATATGGTGCTACCATGCACAGCATGGATATATGGTGCTACCATACACAACATGGATATATGGTGCTACCATACACAGCATGGATATGGTGCTACCATGCACAGCATGGATATATGGTGCTACCATACACAGCATGGATATATGGTGCTACCATGCACAGCATGGATATATGGTGCTACCATGCACAGCATGGATATATGGTGCTACCATACACAGCATGGATATGGTGCTACCATGCACAGCATGGATATATGGTGCTACCATACACAGCATGGATATGGTGCTACCATACACAACATGGATATATGGTGCTACCATACACAGCATGGATATGGTGCTACCATGCACAGCATGGATATATGGTGCTACCATACACAGCATGGATATATGGTGCTACCATACACAGCATGGATATGGTGCTACCATACACAGCATGGATATATGGTGCTACCATACACAGCATGGATATGGTGCTACCATACACAGCATGGATATGGTGCTACCATACACAGCATGGATATATGGTGCTACCATACACAGCATCAAGGCAGCTTTTCTGAGAGGAGACAGTGAATAACTCGGTAAATAATGGAGGGTAGTTGGGAATAAGGGTGATGAAGGGGGGAAATGAGGAAGGAGAGTAAACGTGAGAGAGTAAATAAGGGTAGAAATGAACATAGATAAACTAGGGGTAAAGACGAGAGAGAGAGAGAGAGAGAGAGGGTAAGCAAGGGACTTGATATATGAGAGAGGGGAAGAAGCAGGAAGTGATAACTGACAAGAGTGGGGAATTTCATGAAATAAGGAGGTGGAGAAACACAGGAAGACGTGAGGTAAGGGAGGAAGAGACGCAGAGAAAGATAATAATTGAGAAAAGGATGTAGACAATAAAAGAAAAGAGAGAATAAGGTGAAGATTATATATATATATATATATATATATATATATATATATATATATATATATATATATATATAGAGAGAGAGAGAGAGAGAGAGAGAGAGGAGAAGAGAGAGAGAGAGAGAGAGAGAGAGAGAAAGAAAAAACTTTTCTCTAAACTAATTTGCTTGGACTTCCTATTCATTTCTGCAACATTGCAGGCTTCTGATGTGTCAATTACAATATGTAAGGCCTAGAGCCATCATTCAACTCCACCTGTGGTTGTTTTGCATATATGATGTGTGTGTGTGTGTGTGTGTGTGTGTGTGTGTGTGTGTGATGTGTATGTGTGTGTGTGAGGATGATAGACAACTGATGAGGAGAAAGGTCAGTAGGACAAAAACTGCAGGAGGCTAAAGTAAGACTTAAACATGCTATATGAAGGGCCCAGGAAGTGGCTACTGGAGTTCAACCCTTGTAAAAAGGCGAGGTTATGATGTGGTTAGGACGATGAGGTGTTAGATCAAAGGCAGATTACCACGCTAGAGGAACGTTCCTGGTAGAATGCCAGGGAGAAAATGACGTGACAACAATTATCAACCCATCACAGTCACAACCAGTTTTCAACTATCAAAACATCTATTACCTATCTAACTACCACACCACAACCACTGTTACCACTACAATCCCTGCTCCAGTAACCACACCACAACCACTGCTACCACTACACCAACCCCTGCTTCAGTCACCACTACGATCACAGCTACCACCACTATAACCCCTGCATCAATCACCACTACAACCCCTGCATCAGTCACCACCACTACAACCTCTGCATCAATCACCACTACAACCCCTGCATCAGTCACCACCCCTGCTACCACCACCAAACGTCATGCATTGTACTGTGTTGACTCCCACGCCCGGATACTCGATTTCTTTTCCGGAGACCACGGTTATTAGGGAATCACCATCAGTGAAACCAAATTAGCACCAATGTTCAATTGTTTTGTGTGTGTGTGTGTGTGTGTGTGTGTGTGTGTGTGTGTGTGTGTGTGTGTGTGTGTGTGTGTGTGTGTGTGTGTGTAGTGTGTGTAGTGTGTGTGTGTGTGTGTGTGTGTGTAGTGTAGTGTAGTGTGTGTGTGTGTAGTGCATGTACTCACCTATTTGTACTCACCTATTTGTGGTTGCAGGGGTCGATTCATAGCTCCTGGCCCCGCCTCTTCACTGATTGCTACTAGG
>NC_069496.1:11124018-11420162 GCF_026875155.1 Cherax quadricarinatus
CAACCATCCAGGAAGGTACCATCCTCCTATCATATGTGAAACACAGGTAGTAGGTTGGTAGATAGCAACCATCCAGGAAGGTACCATCCTCCTATCATATGTGAAACACAGGTAGTAGGTTGGTAGATAGCAACCATCCAGGAAGGTACCATCCTTCTATCATAAGTGTGAAACACAGGTAGTAGGTTGGTAGACAGCAACCATCCAGGAAGGTAACATCCTTCTATCATAAGTGTGAAACACTGGTAGTAGGTTGGTAGATAGCAACCATCCAGGAAGGTACCATCCTTCTATCATGAGTGTGATAGGAGGAGTGTTGGTAGACAGCAACCATCCAGGAAGGTACCATCCTCCTATCATGAGTGTGATAGGAGGAGTGTTGGTAGACAGCAACCATCCAGGAAGGTACCATCCTCCTATCATGAGTGTGATAGGAGGAGTGTTGGTAGACAGCAACCATCCAGGAAGGTTCCATCCTCCTATCATGAGTGTGATAGGAGGAGTGTTGGTAGACAGCAACCATCCAGGAAGGTACCATCCTCCTATCATGAGTGTGATAGGAGGAGTGTTGGTAGACAGCAACCATCCAGGAAGGTACTGCTCTTCTATTTATGTATGTGTTTGAAACGGAAGCCTGTTAAATATTTTACACTCGCAGGATGGCTTGTCTCTTCTTTCTGTTCTCTAACGTGTAAGATGACACTTAACTCTCACGACTTTCTAACTTGCATTCACTACACACTTCATCCATAATAGTTAGTGTTCTTATATTTCCTTTCCACTATAGGAGGCTTGGCATGAGACCGGGTCGCGGAGGCGATGGTTCCTGGAACGATTAAGATACATAGCAAATGTGGCTTCCTTGCGTCTCGTGAGCTATTACACTAGCAGATGTTGTTGATACTGTGAGGAGTTTGTAAGGTGATAGTGCCCTGGAGGCCTAGACAAAACTAGGCCTGCGCAGCCTCCCAACCGTTTCATTCCTCCGGGATTAGCAGAAGTGTCAGCGGTAACGCTAAAATTTGCAGACTACCACCCACGGCAGGTGTGGTGCTAGCCTAGGCTTCCCCAGTGCTGTTACGGTCATCAGTTTTTCGCTCCTCTGTTTCACACCCCTCAAGGAAGGTTCCTTGATGTTGGTGAGGGGCTCTTGATTTAGGGAATTGGATCTGTGCTCCAGTTCCCCGAATTAAGCCTGAATGCCTTCCACATCCCCCCCCCAGGCGCTGTATAATCCTCCGGGTTTAGCGCTTCCCCCTTGATTATAATAATAATCCTCTGTTTCACAAACCTGCGATTTACATATGGATATGCCAGCTCTTCGTCTACTGTTTTCTAGTAGTGATGATTTCCTTAGATGCTTGCTCGCATCAAAAATGTTTTTTTTATCGTTTATCCATTCAGGATTGTCATTTCCTCTTGCTACGCTTAATCAATGACTTCTGACAACATGAGCATAGAGCAGCCGAATATAGGCCAGTAGGCTTTCTGCAGTGTTCTTCCATTCTTGATGATCGTATATTATGTGCATTGCAGTAGCTACAGTGCTTAAGCCATAGTGGCTCATGCAAAAAACATCACGAATTTATATCTAGGAGGGTTCTTAAACAGTGATAACCCTTGAAAGCCATGCAGTGTGGCTTTTTTTCCGTTGAGTGGGTTTCTCAAGAATGCAGCCCACGACGGTCAACTGACTGCCAGAAATATGTTTACGGGAACAGCAGGTGCAAGGAAACGTTTTAATATATTTTATCTCGCCTGTGGATCAAACCCAGGTACTTTGGGTTGTGAGCCACCCACTGGAAACTGGTACAGAACATATTGCTCACATCGTCGCTAGAGATGTTCACTAGTAACTCTAGCCAGGGTTTACTAGGCACATAAACTTGGGTTTTATGAGGGGAGTAATCCATAGACATGGTTGAAGGGGCTAGAGGTGAGTTAGTGAGGGTGTGTTATGGTTCAGGCAGGGAGAGGAGGAGTTTTGAGAAGCTGTGTCAGATCTGACTCGTGTAGACCAGAGGATGCTGCTTAACCAGGCACGGGTCATTATTTAGCCAGGACCAGTGTCAGGAGACGCTAATACTGTTTCCTGACGAACACAGCACCACCACCAAGACCAGTGTCAGGAGACACTAATACTGTTTCCTGACGAACACACGACCACCACCAAGACCAGTGTCAGGAGACACTAATACTGTTTCCTGACGAACACAGCATCACCACCAAGACCAGTGTCAGGAGACGCTAATACTGTTTCCTGACGAACACACCACCACCACCAAGACCAGTGTCAGGAGACACTAATACTGTTTCCTGACGAAACACACCACCACCACCAAGACCAGTGTCAGGAGACACTAATACTGTTTCCTGACGAACACAGCACCACCACCAAGACCAGTGTCAGGAGACACTAATACTGTTTCCTGACGAACACAGCACCACCACCAAGACCAGTGTCAGGAGACACTAATACTGTTTCCTGACGAACACAGCACCACCACCAAGACCAGTGTCAGGAGACACTAATACTGTTTCCTGACGAACACACGACCACCACCAAGACCAGTGTCAGGAGACACTAATACTGTTTCCTGACGAACACACCACCACCACCAAGACCAGTGTCAGGAGACGCTAATACTGTTTCCTGACGAACACACCACCACCACCAAGACCAGTGTCAGGAGACACTAATACTGTTTCCTGACGAACACACCACCACCACCAAGACCAGTGTCAGGAGACACTAATACTGTTTCCTGACGAACACACCACCACCACCAAGACCAGTGTCAGGAGACACTAATACTGTTTCCTGACGAACACACCACCACCACCAAGACCAGTGTCAGGAGACACTAATACTGTTTCCTGACGAACACACCACCACCACCAAGACCAGCGTCAGGAGAGATTACTCCTGTTTCCTGACGAACAAAACACTACGCATATCAATCAAGTTATTTTCCAGGAAACAGTTGAAAATTAAAATTGCGAAAAAATATAGAAATAAACTTGAAAAAGAGAAAATTTTGTCAACATAGAGCTCTTCAACATTCCAGTCAGCTCTTTTAGACAGCTCCTCCATACAGCTCCACCATACAACTCCACCATACAGCTCCACCATACAGCTTCACCATACAGCTCCTCCATACAGCTCCACCATACAGCTCCACCATACAGCTCCTCCATACAGCTCCTCCATACAGCTCCTCCATACAGCTCCTCCATACAGCTCCTCCATACAGCTCCTCCATACAGCTCCACCATACAGCTCCACCATACAGCCTCCTACAGCTCCTCCTCCATACAGCTCCCTCCATACAGCTCCTCCATACAGCTCCTCCATACAGCTCCTCCATACAGCTCCTCCATACAGCTCCACCATACAGCTCCACCATACAGCTCCTCCATACAGCTCCTCCATACAGCTCCTCCATACAGCTCCTCCATACAGCTCCTCCATACAGCTCCTCCATACAGCTCCACCATAGCTCCTCCATACAGCTCCACCATACAGCTCCTCCACACAGCTCCTCCATACAGCTCCTCCATACAGCTCCTCCATACAGCTCCACCATACAGCTCCTCCATACAGCTCCACCATACAGCTCCTCCATACAGCTCCTCCATACAGCTCCACCATACAGCTCCTCCATACAGCTCCTCCATACAGCTCCACCATACAGCTCCTCCATACAGCTCCTCCATACAGCTCCTCCATACAGCTCCACACTACAGCTCCTCCATACAGCTCCACCATACAGCTCCTCCATACAGCTCCTCCATACAGCTCCACCATACAGCTCCTCCATACAGCTCCTCCATACAGCTCCTCCATACAGCTCCACCATACAGCTCCTCCATACAGCTCCACCATACAGCTCCTCCACACAGCTCCTCCATACAGCTCCTCCATACAGCTCCTCCATACAGCTCCTCCATACAGCTCCACCATACAGCTCCTCCATACAGCTCCACCATACAGCTCCTCCATACAGCTCCTCCATACAGCTCCACCATACAGCTCCTCCATACAGCTCCTCCATACAGCTCCACCATACAGCTCCTCCATACAGCTCCTCCATACAGCTCCTCCATACAGCTCCTCCATACAGCTCCTCCATACAGCTCCACCATACAGCTCCACCATACAGCTCCACCATACAGCTCCACCATACAGCTCCTCCATACAGCTCCTCCATACAGCTCCTCCATACAAAGTGACTGTAAATACGATTGAATATCGCTTTTGGAAACTCCTTCACAGTACTTGTTATTAAATTTTATTTGCATCTTTTCATCTCATTTATAAAAAAGTCACATTGTCAGTAGTGTTACTGTGTACTTGTGTAGTATACTGAGATAAACCCAGCAACTGTGTAGATAGATAAACCCAACTACAACATTTAAAGGACCCAATGGAAATAAATGTGACTTGTTTGGGTTATCCCAGGTTCTCTACACATATACTGCAATGTATGATAATCTGTGTAACTGTATTTGTGTATACCTGAGTAAACCTACTGTATACCATGTATATGTACTTGTAGTAAATATATTATTATTATGGATAGGCTCCCTTACTAGTTATAACGTCACAAGATCCTCACATGTAAGGTGTAGGCCAGAACTCCCGCTCTGTCAATCCCAGTCCACTCAGTAGGCAGGTTTTTTTTTTTTTTTTTTTTTTTTTTTTTTTTTTTTTTTTTTTTTTTTTTTTTTTTTTTTTTTTTTTTTTTTTTTGAAAGTTAAGACACATGTGCAACATCTGGATATCTTCATTGTAGACGTTTCGCCATCCAGTGGCTTTATCGATACAAATTCTAGGACATAATAGAAGACAGTAGAACTATATACAAAAGATGAGGTAATCAGTGCCTCAGTCTTGGAGTTAGTGTTCACAGCATCGTGGTGGAGGAGAAGACTGGCGCTTATATAGGCGTCATAATATAGGCTTATATAGGCGTCAGTGGATAGGGACGTGTAGCAGACGAGGGCATAGTCACTGGTAGGCGGGATTCCCCAGAGAAGTAGGTCCTACCCAAAGCGATGGGTTAGTTGTAGCAGCCGTGAAGAAGGTCTTGTAGATGTCCTCTGAACCAAGATTCCATGATGTTGGTTTTACTTTTTTTAATTATAAGCCTCCAAGACATCCAACATGTGTATTTCTTATCCCAATGTTTCCTCGCGAACCCCCCTCGACATTATGTGGATGATTATTATAGGTAAAAGAACACAAGTGCAACTAATGTGATATTTTATTGTGGCAACGTTTCGCTCTCCAGGAGCTTTATCAAGCCGTTACAAACAACACAGACGATATATATAGGTATTAATTCACTCTTCACTTGGGCCATATGCATAAAATCTGTTCTTTCCTTCTCCCGATGTTATAATGTTTATCATCAGAGGTTTAAAAGCTCTCTGGGGCATTCTCTTTGATCACGGTAATGGTATCTGCATGTATCTCCTGGCTTATAGAGGTCAAAGTTGCTTTCAAGACGACACTGTTTGTTGATTTTCTGCTTGGGCAAGTTTGTCCTCAGGTTCCTTATTTTATGGTAATTGTTGAAGCATTTTTTTGTTCAACTCGGCATTTTCCACCTGGGTAGAAATTCCTGTGTGCAACACTGGTACTGTTAGGTAAAATGAGTCACGTGCAACTGATGTGACATTGTGGCAACGTTCGCTCCCCAGGAACGGCTTGACAAAGCCCAGTGGCTTTGAGACTCTGACCGCGGGTTCAAATCCCACCCGTGGTATATTTTGACAAAGCTCCTGGAGAGCGACGCGTTGCCCCAATAAAATGTCATAGTTGCATGTGTGTCCTTTTAGCTAACTTGTCGATAATTCAGTACTAGTATTCCTGGAGATTGAGACACTTATGCAACATATGAGAATCTTTATTAATGAAACGTTTCGCCACACACTGGCTTCATCAGTCCAATACAAAGCAGGGAGGGGTGAGAAGAGGAAGAGTTTGAGGTAATCAGTCCCTCAGCCTGGAACTGGGTTTAGCGCTCCCCCTTCATAATAATAATAATAATAATAATAATAATAATAATAATAATAATAATAATAATAATAATCAGCTTGGAACTTACTCCCACATACGTGCTACTCACTCTCACGCCTCTACAACTTACCTTTTTTTTTTAATCAATGCATTTTAATGCATCTTTGAGCCTACTTCCGCATCTAACTCCCGCGCCCTATTTATTTATTTATTTATTTATGTCTTTGCAAATAGTACATTGAGATTATGTATTTACAATAATGGGTTGCAATGCAATGAGAGCCTCTATTATGCCTAGGCATTATGAACCTGCCTAGTATGGGCCAGTAGGCCTGCAGTAGTGCTCCTTCCTTTTTAATTGGGTGGAACTTGGGCCTTCCAAGTTTAGGCTCCTCAAGGGAGGGGTGCACAAGGAAGAGTGTCAGGGGAGGTTCCTTTATACTGATGAACGGCTCTTGTTCTAGGGATTTAGATCTGTGCTCCATTTCCCCCAATGCATTCCACCCCCCCCCCTCCTCCACAGGCGCTGTATAATCCCTACGCTTTTAGCGCCCCCCATAATAATCTTCCTTGTGCAGGAGATCATCTTGGAACGTGCGTCATCTGAGGAGAAGCTGGGCTTGACACTCTACTACAGTAATGCTCCTGCACCGCCGCCCACACACATGCCAGAGCAGGACGAGGGCGTGGGCGTGGCAGAAGACGAGGGACTCAGCGGAGACGACTACAAGGGCGTTGTCACGGAAGTCCTGATATCTCAGATTGAACATGGCACCGTGGCCGCTAAAGATGGTAGACTGAGGATTGGAGACCAGATCTTACAGGTGAGTGAGAGGAATTTGTAACTGGAGTGGTGAGTAAAACACCCACAGAGTGGAGTAAACGATACTTATTACAGCGTCTTAAATAAAGTTTCCAAAAGCTGCTTTGTGTTATCAAAATTAATGAATTCAGAGACAACTCACTCAGAAATGTTCAAGAAATGGCGAAGGATTTTGTCCACAGTGGTATATTACCATTCTGGAAAAAATACCCTGACTTTACCCAATGTCAACAATGCATTTCCACTTAAACTTGTGTGTGTGTGAGAGAGAGAGAGAGAGAGAGAGTGAGAGAGAGTGAGAGAGAGTGAGAGAGAGAGTGTGTGAGTGAGTGAGTGAGACTCCGTTAATGTCTGCATAAATAACTCACTGCGATTGTAACTAGATACTATATAAACATATAAATAGTTCATTACCACTGTAACCTGTTCACCTATCAAAACTTTGTGGCCCAGTCCCTGGACCCATTATGTACCTCTGTAATGTTGAGGTATAGTCCCTGGACCCATTACGTACCTCTGTAATGTTGAGGTATAGTCCCTGGACCCATTATGTACCTCTGTAATGTTGAGGTATAGTCCCTGGACCCATTATGTACCTCTGTAATGTTGAGGTATAGTCCCTGGACCATTATGTACCTCTGTAATGTTGAGGTATAGTCCCTGGACCCATTATGTACCTCTGTAATGTTGAGGTACAGTCCCTGGACTGTTGTGTAATAAAGATATTAAATTATCAAAACTTTGTGGATTATCCTAGGTAATCTACACAGCATAATTTATGTATTTGTGTACCTGTACCTGAATAAACTTAATAATTTGTCATCCACTAACCATCCTGTTAGTACAAAACTAAAGGTTTTTTTTTTTATTGGCAAGATTGCTGACCATTTCTTACTGTCTCATGAGCATGTAAGATGATAGTTGAATCTTAGACTCTACTTACATTTACTTAGCACATACTGTACCCATAATTTTTAATATTTCATAATCCTGTAAGTGAATAAATTTATTTAGGTACAGGTCCACATAACTACAATTATTATACAGAGTAATGTGTAAATTACCTAGATTAACCCGAAAAAGTCAAAGTGACTTACACTGGTACCTCGAGTTTCAAACAGCTCGCAACTCTAACAGTTATGTAAGTGTATTTTTGAGGGTCTGAAATAGACCAATCTAATTTACATAATTCCTTACGGGAACAAATTCGTTCAGTAACGGCACTCGAATGGCCTTCTGGAATGAATTAAGTTCGTAACTTGAGGTACCACTGTATTTTCATTGGGGTCCTCTAATATTTCCTTTCTAATCTAGGAGATCTGGTCTGAGACTTGGCCTTAGGGAAGATAATTTACAAAACCACTAGCTGTATAGTCCTTGTGGCTTAGCGCTTCTTTTTGATTATAATAATAATAATACAAAACCACTAACAAAAAACCTTTATAAACAACAGTGTTTGCCTATTCTACAGTGGTTTTGTCAAGTGGGTGAAACATCGGTAATAAAAATATCAAAATATTGTCAGGTTTGATTAGTTTTTAAGGCACTGGGCAGGGTCAGTATTAATTTGGACTGTGTTGTGCTAGCACCAACAGCCTTCCTGAACAAGCCTTGGTGATCAGTTCCTTAGCCAAAGGGGCTGGCCACTTTCTGTCATGGCTGAGGGACTGATCACCTTAAAACTACCTCTTCTGTTTTATAATAACTTGTATTCAACTGAAAAAGCCTGCTGTACAGGCAGAACATTTCAACAATAAAGACACCCAAGTGTTGCACACGCATCTTAGCAACTTGTAGGTGTTGCATACCATTTATAACATGCAAGTTTTTGGTGTCATAGTTATTACAAGGTCCTGAGTAATGAATGGGAGGATGGCAAGGTGAAGACTTGCTGTATCAAAGAAGTTCTGTAGCAGATTGCTGCCTCATAGTGATATTTCAAGTTACTGTTTTATCCTTGAGAAGCAGTGGGCCCTACAGATGAGCAACAAGATGGAGACAGAAGGGAGGTTTGGCCCTCCTTCCACAAGAATCAGCACTGTTTTCTTCTTCAGACTGAACTTTATTATCTCCCATTCCCCAGGCACTGTATAAGTACTTCAGTATGATCTACTGTATCTAATATATTAAACTGTTGCAGATCAATGGTGTCGAACTGACCACTCGGGCACAAACAGAAGAGCTCTTTGCCAGCTGTGGGACCAGAGTTATCCTGCTTGTATCAAGAACTCAGTACTATGTGAGTTATATTACATTCATTTTATTCTTTCTTTCAACACACCGGCAGTATCCCACCGAGGCGGGGTGGCCCACCGAGGCAGGGTGGCCCACCAAGGCAGGGTGGCCCACCGAGGCGGGGTGGCCCACCGAGGCAGGGTGGCCCACCGAGGCAGGGTGGCCCACCGAGGCGGGGTGGCCCACTGAGGCAGGGTGGCCCACCGAGGCAGGGTGGCCCACCGAGGCAGGGTGGCCCACCGAGGCAGGGTGGCCCACTGAGGCAGGGTGGCCCAAAAGGAAAAACAAAAGTTTATCCTTTTACATTTAGTGATATATACAGGAGAAGGGGTTACTAGCCCCTTGCTCCCAGCATTTTAGTCGCCTCTTACAACACGCATGGCTTACGGAGGAAGAATTCTGTTCCACTTCCCCATGAAGACAAGAGGAAATAAACAAGAACAAGAACTAGAAAGAAAATAGCAGAATTCCCAGAGGGGTGTGTATATATATGCTTGTACATGTATGTACTCACCTATTTGTACTCACCTATTTGTGGTTGCAGGGGTCGAGTCCTAGCTCCTGGCCCCGCCTCTTCACCGGTTGCTACTAGACCCTCTCTCTCCCCGCTCCATGAGCTTTATCAAACCTCGTCTTAAAACTGTGTATGGTTCCTGCCTCCACTACGTCATTTTCTAGGCTATTCCACTGCCTTACAACTCTATGACTGAAGAAATACTTCCTACTATCTCTCTGACTCATTTGTGTCTTCAACTTCCAATTGTGGCCTCTTGGTTCTGTGTCCCCTCCCTGGAACATCCTGTCCTTGTCCACCTTGTCTATTCCACGCAGTAATTTTATATGTCGTTATCATGTCTCCCCTGACCCTCTGTCTCTCAGTGTCGTCAGGCCGATTTCCCTTAATCTTTCTTCATAGGACATTCCCCTTAGCTCTGGAACTAACCTTGTTGCAAACCTTTGTACTTTCTCTAGTTTCTTGACGTGCTTTATCAAGTGCGGGTTCCAAACAGGTGCTGCATACTCCAGTATGGGCCTGACATACACGGTGTACAGTGTCTTGAATGATTCCTTACTAAGGTGTCGGAATGCTGTTCTCAGGTTTGCCAGGCGCCCATATGCTGCAGCAGTTATCTGATTGATGTGTGCTTCCGGAGACATGCTCGGTGTTATACTCACCCCAAGATCTTTCTCCTTGAGTGAGGTTTGCAGTCTTTGGCCACCTAGCCTATACTCTGTCTGTGGTCTTCTGTGCCCTTCCCCTATCTTCATGACTTTGCATTTGGCAGGATTAAATTCGAGAAGCCATTTGCTGGACCAGGTGTCCAGTCTGTCCAGGTCTCTTTGAAGTCCTGCCTGGTCCTCATCAGATTTAATTCTCCTCATTAACTTCACATCATCTGCAAACAGGGACACTCTGAGTCTAACCCTTCCGTCATGTCGTTCACATATACCAAAAATAGCACTGGTCCTAGGACCAACCCCTGTGGGACCCCGCTCGTCACAGGTGCCCACTGTGATACATCATTACGTACCATGACTCGTTGTTGCCTCCCTGTCAGGTATTCTCTGATCCATTGCAGTGCCCTTCCTGTTATATGCGCCTGATGCTCTAGCTTCTGCACTAATCTCTTGTGAGGAACTGTGTCAAAAGCCTTGTGTGACCTAAGAGTAAGTAGAAGTAGCAAGACGTACCTGAAATCTTGCATGTTCGTGAGACAGAAAAAAGGACACCAGCAATCCTACCATCATGTAAAACAATTACAGGCTTTCATTTTACACTCACTTGGCAGGACGGTAGTACCTCCCAGGGCAGTTGCTGTCTACCAACCTACTACCCATATACATTCAATTTATTAGGGAGAAAGCGTTGTACAATTTGTAAGTGATTTTTTATCTAGCAGTTAATTAATACCCTATAGTAATTAGTATGAGTGCTTAAAATAAAAAAAATGAATTAAGGCTGTAATCTCTCAACCAGCACAAAAAAGAAAAATGAAGCTTTCCTGGCATATCTAAGTGGTATTAATTTCTTTTATATATTTTTTCGTGCCTTGATATTGTCTACTTTTACAGCCTCTCATTAAAGACTTTTACAAATGTAATATAATTTTTTCCTGCAGTAAATGAGGTACATAAATGTGATTTTTTAAAAAGTGTTATAATTCAGTTAGGTCAGTATAATTCAAAGTACATAGAATATACAGCATTTCAGACTAAATTCCCATTTTATATTGAGAGAAAACTCACATATTGACAATGAAACACATAAAAAGGCTTTTTTCAACACATAGGTCATCACCCACCGAGGCACGGTAACCCAAAAAGAAAATACTTTCATCAACATTCAACACTTTCTCCTCACTCATACATAATTACTCCCTTTGCAGAGGCACTCAGATACGACAGTTTAGAAGTCTCTCCAAACTGTCAATATTCCAGGCCCCACTTCTAAAGTGCAGGCATTGTACTTCTCATTTCCAGGACTCAAGTCTGGCTAGATCTGTAGTAATCGGTTTCCCTGAATCCCTTCACTAAATATTACCCTGCTCACACTCCAACAGCTCGTCAAGTCCCAAAAACCATTCGTCTCCATTTACTCCTGTCTAACACACACACACACGCTTGCTGGAAGGCCAAGCCCCTCACCCACAAAACCTCCTTTACCTCCTCCCTCCAACCTTTTCGAGGATGACCCCTATCTCTTCTTCCTTCAACTACAGATTTATGCGCTCTCCAAGTCATTCTACTGTGACCCATTCTCTCTAAATAACTAAACCACCTCAACAGCCCCTCTTCAGCCCTCTGACTAATACTTTTAGTAACTCCACACCTCCTCCTAATCTCCACACTCCGAATTCTCTGCTTAATATTTACACCACACATTGCCCTTAGACAGGACATCTCCACTGCCTCCAGCTGCCTCCTCACTGCAGCATTTACAACCCAAGCTTCACACCCATAAAAGAGCGTTGGTACCAGTATACTTTCATACATTCCTGTCTTTGCCTCCATAGATAACGTCTTTTGTCTCCACATATACTTCAATACACCACTCACTTTTTTTCCTTCATCAATTCTATGGTTAACCTCATCCTTCATAAACCCATCTGCTGACAAGTCAACTCCCAAATATCTGAAGACATTCATTTCTTCCATACTCCCTCTCGCCAATGTGGTATCCAATTTTTCTTTATATAAATCATTTGATGAAAGTTAAGACACTTGTGCAACATCTGATGTTGCACAAGTGTCTTAACTTTCATCTTGTCGGTATTGTATACGTGTCTTGCACAAATCATTTGATACCCTCATCACCTTACTCTCATCTATGTTCACTTTCAACTTTCTACCTTTACACACATTCCCAAACTCGTCCACTAACCTTTGAAACTTTTCTTTAGAATATGCCTAATATATATGTATATATAAGGGCTTGGATATCCAACAGGCATGTGTGAGGGAGTGAGTGAAGACATATGGTTTTTGGAACTTGATGAGCTGTTAGAGTGTGAGCAAGATAACATTTTGTGAAGGGATTCAGGGAAACTGGTTAGCCAGACTTGAGTCCTGGAGGTGGAAAGTACAGTGCCCACACCCTGAAGAAGGGGTAGAGATATCTGCAGTTTTGAGGGGCATCTGAGCTGTAGTAATGGCATACCACTGGTATGACAGTGATAGAGTGAATGACAGTGAAAGTCTCTTCATTTGGGTCACACTACCTCAGTAAGAGAAGGGTGGTGTGTTACAAAAAATATATACATATATAGTCTCATGATGGTAGGATTGCTGGTGTCTTTTTCTGTCTCATAAACATGCAAGATTTCAGGTACATCTTGCTACTTCTACTTACACTTAGGTCACACTACACATACATGTACAAGCATATATATACACACACCCCTCTGGGTTTTCTAATATTTTCTTTATAGTTCTTGTTTTTGTTTATTTCCTCTTATCTCCATGGGGAAGTGGAACAGAATTCTTCCTCCGTAATCCATGCATGTTGTAAGAGACAACTAAAATGCTGGGAGCAAGGGGCTAGTAACCCCTTCTCATGTATAAATTACTAAATTTAAAAAGAGAAACTTTCGTTTTTCCTTTTGGGCCACCCCGCCTCGGTGGGATACGGCCAATTTGTTAAAAAAAAAAAGGATATAGTCTCATGATTTTGGATTGACCTATGCATTTCCAACCTGTAAAGTGCCTAGATAATTGTAAGGTTTGTTTAATTACACTATACAGTAAAGACACCTTAATGACTAAGAGACATGGAACTCCTAGGTATCTTCATTATGAAGTTGTTTCACTAACTAGTAGACTAAACACCTCCCAAGGCAGGGAGACTGATTACCTCATCTTCTGCAAGACTAAGGGATTCATTACCTTATCTTCTACTGTCTCCAGTGTATAAGTTTTGCATTGAACTGAAAAAGTCACTGGTTGGCAGAACGTTTTCATGATGAAGATTCCTATGTGTTGCACATGTTTCTTATTCATCTATGTATAACACTGATTGTTAACCAATGCATGATATGTTTCAGGACGAGGATGACCTAGTCGAGGGGGAGGTGCTGGAGGATGTAGTGGAAGAGGATGAAGAGGTAGAACTTCTTGATGCAAATTCAGAGTTCCATACAAGCAGGTTGGTGCAAGAACCTAATATCAGGATTAATCTTGATCAGCATATACCATGGCAGTAGATTATTGATATATCCATAGGGAAGTGCATAACCCATATGGATCATACAACACACAAAGTATGGGAGGTAATTAGGGTTGATCTAAGAAACTAGTGAATGAACTATTTACAATGTTGATGAACTGAGGAGTTAAAAATGCAGTTTACCAAGTGTATTTTGTCAATTATTTAAAAGTGCTATATTGAGATAAATTACAGTGGACCCCCGGTTAACGATATTTTTTCACTCCAGAAGTATGTTCAGGTGCCAGTACTGACCGAATTTGTTCCCATAAGAAATATTGTGAAGTAGATTAGTCCATTTCAGACCCCCAAACATACACGTACAAACGCACTTACATAAATACACTTACATAATTGGTCGCATTCGGAGGTAATCGTTATGCTGGGGTCCACTGTATATTAAAAGTTTACTGTTTTATGATACAGAAATATATAACTACATAATTTTATATTTGAGTATATTTAACTTAATGAATAAATTTTAATATGTCAAGGTTAATGAATGTTTTATACAGCATATGAAGTGATAGTACAGTACTATTAATAATTTTTTACTGCAGTATTTTGTGTTACACATAAAGTACATTTTAATGTAGTTGAATACCAAAATATGTAAATTTAGGCTCGTAGAGGTCCTTGCAAATGCAGAATTCCTGAATGTTGCACAGTACCACTAGATTTTGTGACTTCAGTCTACATAATAATTTTTATCTTCAGCTCTGGGGCTCATTTTGTATTTTTGAGGCTGTATCTTGTAGATACAGTAAGGCCCCAACTTATACGGCAGGTTAGGGTCCAGGCTACCGCTTATCAACCTGGGTGAGGACCAACAAACTTACTCTAAACATTGACAAAACCTACTACATTCAGTTTGGTAACAGAGCTACAGATGTGTCTCTTAACATAATGATAAATGGATCACCTATCACAAAACGCACAGAGGGAAAATTCTTAGGAATCCACCTTGATAATAGACTCAAATTTCAAACACATATACAACAAATTTCCCAAAAAATTTCCAAGACCGTAGGCATACTATCGAAGATACGGTACTATGTTCCACAGTCAGCCCTCCTGGCCCTCTATCACTCACTTATTTACCCCTATCTCACCTATGGAATTTGTGCATGGGGCTCAACAACAATAAACCATCTCAGACCACTAATCACCCAACAAAAGGCTGCAGTCAGAATGATAACAAATTCCCACTACAGACAGCACACTCCACCAGTATTCAAAACTCTAAACCTACTCACAATACACAACATCCATACTTATTACTGCACCTACTACATACATAGAACACTTAACTCTGACATAAACCCTCCCCTCAAACATCTCCTTACCAACCTCAACAGAACACATGACCATAACACAAGGCACAGATCACTCTTTGATGTTCCTCGTGTCCATCTCACGCTGTGCAAAAACTCAATGCACATAAAAGGCCCTAAAATCTGGAATTCATTACCTGTGAATATAAAAGAAACACTGTCTGTTTATAAATTCAAGTCTCTTCTCAAAAATCACTTACTCACCCACAACTAAATAAATACTGAATAATTGTATCTCATAAATTTTATCTCATACATGTATCTCATTATTGTGTCTCATAAATGTCAACCTGTGACCCAATCAAACTTTGTTACTATTTAACTTCATTACCTAACAGAATACTCCATTCTACTGATTACACAGCAACACAGTAAATGACCATATGACCTGTCTTTGTAATACAGTGGTCCCCCGCTTTTCGTAGTTCCCGGCAATCGTAAATTTCGCCAATCATAGGGGTATTTTCGTATAAACATGGACTCGCTTTTCATAGGTTGACTTGCGAGTCGTAGTTCGTCCGGGACGCGTACCCACGGCGTGAGCCGGGGGGGCAGCCAGTCTGGCATTGTTTACCAGTGAGCGAAGGTCCCCTCACGTGCTCCAGCGAAATATTTAATAATACGTATTCCATTTATTTTAGTGCTTGCAAGTACTAAATAAGCTACCATGGCTCCAAAGAAAGCTCCTAGTGCCAAGCCTGTGGTAAAGAAGGTGAGAAATACGATTGAATTTAAGAATACCATCATTGAACAATATGAAAGTGGTACAAGTGTGGCCGAACTGTCCAGGATGTATAAGAAACCCTACACAACCTTATGTTCCATAGTGGCCAAGAAAAAGGAAATCAAGGATGCTGTTGTTGCAAAGGGGGTAACTATGCTGACAAAAATGAGATCACCAGTACTCGAAGAGGTTGAGAAGTTATTATTGGTGTGGATAAATGAGAAACAATTAGCAGGAGATACTCTTATGACTTAGATTATTTGTGAAAAGGCTAGGCAGTTGCATGAAGATTTGGTAAAGAAATTGCCTGCAAATAGTGGTGATGTGGGTGAATTTAAGGCCAGCAAAGGCTGGTTTGAGAGATTTAAGAACCGTACTGGCATACACAGTGTGGTAAGGCATAGTGAGGCTGCCAGTTCGGCGGCTGAAAAATATGTGCATGAATTCCAGGAGTACATAGAGGCTGAAGGACTGAAACCTGAACAAGTGTTCAATTGTGATGAAACAGGCCTCTTTTGGAAGAAAATGCCAAAGAGGACCTTCATTACACAAGAGGAAAAGGCAGTGCCAGGACACAAGCCTATGAAAGACAGGCTGACGCTAATGTTCTGTGCTAATGCTAGTGGGGATTTCAAAGTGAAGCCATTACTAGTGTACCATTCTGAAAATCCCAGAGTGTTCAGGAAAAACAATGTTATGAAGAGTAAATTGTGTGTGTTTTGGAAATCTAATAATAAGGCATGGGTCACGAGGGAAATTTCGTCGAGTGGTTCAATGAAGTGTTTGGCCCTAGTGTGAAGGAGTATCTCCTGGAAAAGAAATTGGATCTCAAGTGGCTGTTAGTAATGGACAATGCACCTGCTCATCCTCCAAACTTGGATGACCTAATTTTCGAGGAGTTTTGGGTTCATCACAGTAAAGTTCTTGCCCCCGAATACCACTCCTCTCCTCCAGCCCATGGACCAGCAGGTCATTGCAAACTTTAAAAAACTCTACACAAAAGCAATGTTTCACAGGTGCTTGACTGTGACCACAGACACTCACTTGACCCTAAGGGAATTTTTGGAGAGAACACTTCAGCATCCTCCATTGCATAACCCTTATAGGTAATGGCTTGGGAGGGAGTGACTACCAGACTTTGAACTCTGCCTGGAGAAAATTGTGGCCAGATTGTGGCGACAAGAGGGATTTTGAAGGGTTTGGGACTGACCCTAATGAGCCTATGTCTGTTGTAAAATCAATTGTGGCACTGGGGAGTTCCATGGGGTTGGATGTGAGTTTGGAGGATGTGGAAGAATTGGTGGAAGACCACAACGAAGAGCTCACCACTGAGGAGCTGCAGAGCTTCAGCAGGAAGAGCAACACATCGCAGCTCAGAATCTTGCTGCAGAGGAGGAGGAAGAGAGATGGAAGAAGGTGCCTTCTTCAGAAATTAAAGATATTTTTACTATGTGGGGTAAGATGGAAAGCTTTATGGAGAAACATCACCCTAACAAGGTTGTTGCAAGCCAGGTTGGCAACATGTACAGTGACAAAGTCTTGGGCCATTTTAGGGAAGTGTTAAAGAGACGCCAGAAACAGAGCTCTCTCCACAGTTATTTTGCGAGACAGGACTCCAGTGACTCTCAAGGTGGTCCTAGTGGCATTAAGAAATAGAGAAGACAAGCAACCCCAGAAAAGCAATTGGTACCTGAGGTGTTGCTGGAAGGGGATTCCCCTTCCAAACTATAAACAATCCACTCTCTCTCCTCCTCCAGTCTCCCATACACTAAGAAGAATCTCCAATAAAGGTAAGTGTTATGCTGTTAATGTTTCATTCATCATTTCCAATTTTATTGTTTATGTAATACATGTATATTTCATGTAAAAATTTTTTTTGTTTTAATGCTTCTGGGTGTCAGGAACGGATTAATTGTATTTACATTATTTCTTATGGGGAAAATTGATTCGTAAATCGTAAATTTCGTTTATAGTAACGGCTCCAGGAATGGATTAATTACGAAAAATGAGGGACCACTGTACTCATTTGTACTAAATTGTTATCTGTTTTACAAAAATTTTTGTACCACTGATTATGTTATTGCTTAGTTAATCTTAAGTTAATTTTAAGCCTGCCCATAATGCTCTGCATACAAGGGGCTTTGGCATGCTGCACTTTAAAAATTGTATTCCTTGTACTTCTCTGTATCATGTTCAAATTAATAAATAAATAAATAAAAGTGCTGGAAAACAGAACACCATTTTTTCCACTTATAATGATATAAATGCCAGATAACAAGTTTTCACTAACATATATTAAGTTAGCAATAGAACTAGGCATTAAAAAGCAATAAAAAGTAAAATACATACATTGTACACTCATTACTTTACTTAAAATACAGTGGACCCCCGACTTACAATATTAATTCGTTCCAGAAGGCTGTTCGGGTGCCGTTACCGAATGAATTTGCTCCCATAAGGACCATGGGAAAACCTGGGTAGCCACAGCCACTCAAGAGGGAGAGGTTTTTTAGTTCCAGGAAGGAAAAAAAACTGGCAGGAAATGGCAGAAATCGTACACCAAATCCAGTCATTCCTGGAGTGGAACCACAGTCGATGGCCTCCACTCCAAACCAACAGATGCAGATACTAATGCCGGAAAAAAAATCCCCCCCCCCCCCAGTACCAACAATACCACCAGTCTGATGACTTTCTTCTTTGCAAATATACAGGGTCTAAAGCCAGCAACAAACAACAAAATACCTTTCATCCGTGGACTGCTTGCAGAGACAAATGCAATGTTCGTGGCTTTCACAGAGACCCACATAAAGGATCACTTGGACAACGAAATATGTATCCCAGGTTACAACCTATACAGATGCGACAGAGTGAACAGGCAAAAGGGGGATGGGGGGTTGGCCTGTATATTGCAGAGTCACTTGTTTGCACAGAGCTGCTTAATGCCTCAAATGATGTAGTGGAAGTTTTAGCAGTAAAGATCTAGAACCTAAACCTAGTCATTGTGGTAGTCTACAAGCCTCTGGATGCAACATCCCAGCAATTCCAGGAACAGCTGTTAAAAATTGAAAACTGTCTGGAGAATCTGCCAGCTCCTGCCCCCAACATCTTGCTCCTGGGGGATTTCAACTTAGGACACCTAAAATGGAGAAATATAGCAAATAATGTTGTTGCAGTGATAACACCAGGAGGCAGCTCTGACGAAAACACACACACACACGAGCTTTTAAATCTCTGCACAAAATTCAACTTAAACCAGCAAATAATAGAGTCTACTAGACTGGAGAATACACTAGACCTCATCTTCACTAACAATGATGATCTGATACGAAATGTCACCATATCAAAAACAATATACTCAGATCACAACATAATCGAGGTTGAGACATGCGCGGAGCCCCAGACCGACATAATGAGATTAGTCACGAGGGAGCATTCACCAAATTCAACTTCAATAACAAGAACATAAAGTGGGACCAAGTAAACCAAGTCCTAACCGATATAAGCTGGGAAGATAGACTAAGCAACACAGATCCCAACTTATGCCTAGAACAGATTAACTCGGTGGCACTCGATGTATGCTCAAGGCTTATTCCTTTAAGAGCTGTATAGTCCTTGTGGCTTAGCGCTTCTTTTTTGATTATAATAATAATAATTCCTTTAAGAAAAAGGAGGAGTAGATGTAAAATAGAAAGAGACAGGTGCTCCCTCTCTCTTACAGGCAATGAAAAAGAATAACAGAGTGGCTAAAAGAGGCCAATTTAACTGAAATGCGTAGGGAGTCACTGGTCAGAGAAATAGCAAACATCGAACTTAAGCTAAAGGAATCTTATAGGAGTCAGGAATCGTGGGAAGAACTAAAAGCCATAAATGAAATCGAAAGAAACCCAAAGTATTTCTTTTCCTATGCCAAATCAAAGTCGAGAACAACGTCCATATTGGGCCCCTACTTAAACAAGATGGGTCCTACACAGATCGCAGCAAGGAAATGAGTGAGCTACTCAAGTCCCAATATGACTCAGTTTTCAGCAAGCCGCTAACCAGACAGAGTCGAAGATCAAAATGAATTTTTTATGAGAGAGCCACAGAATTTGGTTAACACAAGCCTATCTGATGTTATCCTGATGCCAAATGACTTCGAACAGGCGATAAATGACATGCCCATGCACTCTGCCCCAGGGCCAGACTCATGGAACTCCATGTTCATCAAGAACTGCAAGAAACCCCTATCATGAGCTTTTACCATCCTATGGAGAGGGAGCATGGACACCGGGGTCGTCCCACAGTTACTAAAAACAACAGACATAGGCCCACTCCACAAAGGGGGCAGTAAAGCAACAGCAAAGAACTACAGACCGATAGCACTAACATCCCATATCATAAAAATCTTTGAAAGGGTCCTAAGAAGCAAGATCACCACCCATCTAGAAACCCATCAGTTACACAACCCAGGGCAACATGGGTTTAGAGCAGATCGCTCCTGTCTGTCTCATCTATTGGATCACTACGACAAGGTCCTAAATGCACTAGAAGACAAAAAGAATGCAGATGCAATATATACAGACTTTGCAAAAGCCTTCGACAAGTGTGACCATGGTGTAATAGCGCACAAAATGCGTGCTAAAGGAATAACAGGAAAAGTTGGTAGATGGGTCTATAATGTCCTCACACAGAACACAAAGAATAGTAGTCAACAGAGTAAAGTCCGAGGTGGCTACGGTGAAAAGCTCTGTTCCACAAGGCACAGTACTCGCTCCCATCTTGTTTCTCATCCTCATATCTGACATAGACAAGGATGTCAGCCACAGCACCGTGTCTTCCTTTGCAGATATCACCCAAATCTGAATGACAGTGTCTTCCATTGCATACACTGAAAGGCTCCAGGCGGACATCAACCAAATCTTTCAACGGGCTGCAGAAAACAATATGAAGTTCAACGATGAGAAATTTCAATTAGTACTCCGATATGGTAAACACGAGGAATTTTAAATCTTCACAAGTAAAAAACAAATTTTTTTCTTTTTTTTCAAAAAAACCGGCCGATCCCCCCGGGCGGGGTGCCAAAAAGGGAAAAAAACGAAAGTTTCTCCTTTTACACTTAGTAATTATACGGGAAAGATTACTAGCCCTTGCTCCCGGCATTTTTAGTCGCCTTTTACAACACGCATGGCTTACGGGGAAAAATTCTGTTCCATTTCCCCCAGGGAGATAAGGGGGAAATAAACAAGAAAAGAACAGAAAAAAATAGAAAAAAAAACCCAGGGGGGTATGTATTTTAACGCTTAAAATGTATGTGTAGTGTGACCAAAGTTAAGTGAAGTAGCAAGATGTCCCGAAATCTTGCATGTTCAGAACAAAAAAAGGGACCCCAAGAAATCCTACCTCATGAAAAAACAATCACGGGCTTTCGTTTTACACTCACTTGGCGGAGGGTAGTACCCCCGGGGGCGGTGCTGCTCCCAAACCTACACTAGGAAAAACCCAATTCCGGCCAAAAAAATAGAGCGAAAAAAACTAAAAACCCTGGGAGTGATCATGAAAGGGGTCCCCCTTTTAGGACCATAACTTTGTATCAATCGCAGCTGCTAAAAAAAATGACGGGATGGAACCGGGTTTACCGGGAGAGATTTGGGGGGTCAACGCCCCCGGGGCCCCGGTTCTTACCAGGCCTCCGGGGGGCCAGCCCCCTGAAAAACCGGGCTGTTGCTGCTGGCGCACGCAAACCACTACGAGCACACCCAGCTGTCAAACGACTTTAGGGTTTGTCCGGGCCACTTGAAGCCTGCCAGGGTCTGTTGGTAACCCCTTTGTGTGTGGGAGGCAGTTGAACATCTCGGCCCCTGACACTTATTGTATGGTCCTTAACTGCAGTGACACCCCTGCTTTTTCTTTGGGGGGGATGGTGCATCGTTTTCCCAAAGTTTTTTGTTTCGAGTGGGGTGATTTTCGTGTGAAGTTCGGTACTTCCCTCAGGATTTTCCAGGTATATAATCATGTTCTCCCCTCCTGCGTTCCCGGGAAAACAGGTTTAGAACCTCAAGCGTCCGTAAATTTTAGGGTTTTTCTCCGTTATGCGCCCGTGAAAAATTTTCTGTACATTTTTGGTCGGGAATTTCACCTGCCTTAAAAGGGGCTGTTTAAGTGCGCAATATTTCCCGCCTAAAAAACAATGACCCGAAGAGTGTCATCATGGGCTTGCCTCCCCTTTTTTAAGGTTTCATTATCCATCCGTCATTTTTTTTAGCAGATGCGATTGATCAAGTTTTGTCCTTAAGTTGAGATCCTCCGACATAACACTCCCCAGGCTTTGACGTTGGTTTTCGCTCTATTTTGTGGGCCCAAAATTTTTTTGTACCTGATGAAGATTTAATTTCCTCTGTTACCATTCGAGTAATGAAATTTCTCATCGGAAATTCATATTGTTTTCGCGCCCCCTGAAAGATTTGGTTATTCCCCTGGAGCCTTGCAGTGTCTGCAAGGAAACACTGTCAGCAGATTCGGGTGTCATCTGCAAAGGAAGCACGGTGCTGTGGCTGACATCCCTTTTCTAGTTCGGATGAGGAAGAGGAACAAGATGGGAGCTAGTCTGTGCCCTTTTGGAACGAGCTTTTTACCATAGCTGCCTCGGACTTTACCTTGTTTACGACTATCTCTGTGTTCTGTTAGTGAGGGAAAAAATTTGATCCATCGACCACTTTTCCTGTTATTCCTTTAGCCGATTTTGTGGCTATCGCCCTGGTACACTTGTCGAAGCTTTTTCAAAGTCTGTATATATTAACTGCATTTTTTTTGTCTTCTAGTCATTTAGGACCTTGTCGTAGTGATCCAGTAGTTGAACAGACAGGGGCGACCGTTTTAAACCCTGTTTTCCCCGGGGTTTTGTAACTGTGGGTTTCTGATGGGTGGTGACTTGCTTCTTAGGACCCTTTTCAAAAATTTTTTTGATATGGGGTTATGTATTGCCGTAGTTCTTTGCTGTTGCTTTACGCCCCTTTGTGGAGTGGGGGGTAGTCCCGTTTTTTTTTTAGAACTGAAAGGGGCGACCCCCGTGTCCATCTCCCTCTCCATAGGGGGAAAAGGCTCGTGAAGGGGCTTCTTGCAGTTCTTGAGAACACAGAGTTCCTGAGTCTGGCCTGGGGGGAGAGGCAGGGGATGAATTCCAAACTAGGGGTTCCAACCTATATGACCTCTTTAGGTCGCTTTTTCGGCTAGGGTGGAATATTGCGCACACTAACAGCACCTTTCAAGGCAGGTGAAATTACTGACCTAGAAAATGTACAGAGAACCTTCACGGCGCGCATAACGGAGATAAAACACCTCAATTACTGGAAGGCTTGAAGTTCCTGAACCTGTATTCCCTGGAACGCAGGCAGGAGAGATACATGATTTTATACATCTGGAAAATCCTAGAGGGACTAGTACCGAATTTTCACACGAAAATCACTCACAACGAAAGCATAAGACTTGGCAGACGATGCAGCATCCCCCCCAATGAAAAGTAGGGGTGTCACTAGCACGTTAAGAGACAAAGAGACAATACAATAAGTGTCAGGGGCCCGAGACTGTTCAACTGCCTCCCAGCATACATAAGGGGGATTACCAATAGACCCCTGGCAGTCTTCAAGCAGGCACTGGACAGGCACCTAAAGTCGGTACCTGACCAGCCGGGCTGTGGCTCGTACGTTGGTTTGTGTGCAGCCAACAGTAACAGCCTGGTTGATCAGGCTCTGATCCACCAGGAGGCCTGGTCACAGACCGGGCCGTGGGGGCGTTGACCCCCGGAACTCTCTCCAGGTAAACTCCAAGTAATCAGTAAAATGGGTACCTGGGAGTTAGTCAACTGGTGTGGGTTGCATCCTGGGACAAAACTGACCTAATTTGCCTGAAATGCTCTACATAACAAGCAGCTTTCTATATAGTAGTATGTCATTGATGTCACCTATGACTGTATACCATGTACATATGTACTTGTAGTAAATACTCCCACATCATAACCTCAACAATTGCTTTGAACCTTATATCCATTGTTGACAAGAATATAATTGAACCATTGTTTTCACAAAAAGCATTTTAGACTATATGAATACAGTGGACCCCCGGTTAACGATATTTTTTCACTCCAGAAGTATGTTTAGGTGCCAGTACTTACCGAATTTTTTCCCATAAGAAATATTGTGAAGTAGATTAGTCCATTTCAGACCCCCAAACATACACGTGCAAACGCACTTACATAAATACACTTACATAATTGGTCGCATTCGGGGTAATGTTATGCGGGGGTCCACGTATACCCTTTGTTTACAAAAATTTTAAAATTCACTTATAATTTAATAATTACTGTTAAACTATAAAATAATTATTTCCCTACGTCATTTATGATGAAATCCTTGTGTTAAGTAGTCTGTAACCAATAATGTTAAGTTGGCCCTAATGCCTAGGCATAATAGAGGCTCTCTTTGCATTGCAACCCACTTTGCAAAATAAAATCTAATGTACTGTTTGCAAAGACATAAAATAAATAAAAAATTAAATAAAAAAGATAATGAAAGATAAGAAAAAAGATAAATTTCGTTCAGATTTTTTAACCCAGGGGTTAGCCACCAGGATAACCAAGAAAGCAGTCATCATCAGGATATTAATTTTTTCCTTGGGGCCCTTAATTTTGTCCCCCGGGTGTGCCACCCAGTCGACTAACACCCAGGTACCATTTGCTTGGTGAACGGGGACAACAAGTGTAAGGAAACACGTCGAAATTTTCCACCCCCGGAATTGAACCGGGGCCCTCCGTGTTGAAGCGGGAGCTTTTAGCCCCAGGCCACCATTGGCCGTAAAAAAAAATAAATAGAAATACCCATTCTCATGTATTCCATTTTTAGATGGTTGATGCTCTGGTGAAGGCATACAAAAGGAATAATTTTCTATATTTCCCCCCAGTAATATATTGTGTACACTTTTTTTGGTGTCAAATAGGAAAAACTTATGATTTTAACGTGTCCCTGCTACAGCACGTGTGTAAGTTTTTTTAGGTACAGGTATACTAAAAATAATTTTTAGAGTTATATAAAACACCCGGGACCCGGAGAAAAAAAAATGAAATTATTTAAAACACTTGATTTTTTTTAAAAATTTCCAGACATAAAATTAAAAGCAAAATAAAAATATCTTTATTTTGACAAATACAGTACAAAATAACAGACCCCTAGCTGACATAGTGACATACTACTATTAGAAAACCGCTATATGCGAGCATTTTGGGGAAAAAAAGTCACTTTTTTTCAGGAGTGCTCACCCAGTGACAAAAACCCAGGGACCCATTTTTTCTGATGGTGAACATGGGCAAATGGGGTAAAGAAACCCCTCCCAAAAGTTTCCCCCCTTTACCGGGAATCAAACCCAGACCCTCCTGTGTGAAACGAGAGCTTTTGCCCCCGGCCCGGGTCATGTGGAGAGATGCGGTCCGGAAATGTAAACAAAACTGGGTGGGGTGTGGGGACCATCAGAGGCGTGCTAGGGTTGGGGTCACCGGGGGGGGCTCGGTGTCACCCCCATGAAATCCAAGGGGGGGGGGGGGGGGGAAAAAAACTCCAGTTATGTCACTACTGCATGACCAGTGACAAATGTTTAACAATGAGATCGTTTAAGGGCCATAAACTGAACAGGAGAATAAAATAAATAATCGTAGTAATATTGAGGAAACATAAACTCAAATATCACTTTGAGTACAGCTAACACATCCTACATTTATTGTTCTTCAACAATGCCCCCCAAAAAAAAACTTGAAAAATAAAGAAAAAAATTGCAATATCAGAGAAACACTAGTTCCGATTTGACCTTGAGTACAGGTAACATGTCAGTGAAACAGAACATATATTTCCATGCCTTCAATCCTGCAAAATCATCCATCACCTCATCAAACTCAATGTTGTCAACTGACCCATTTTCTATGGATAACATTGCTATGTCAGAGATTCTGGATCGACTCATTGTGGACCGTAAATAGTTTTTAATCAGCTTCAACTTGGAGAAACTCCTTTCACAAGAAGCAACAGAAACACATATAGTAAGGAACAACCTCAGGCAGAGTATCAGAGTTGGAAGAGATTCAATGAAATCCCATTCAACTATGAATGTTAGTGCAACCACTGCAGTCCAGTGCTTAACTTTGTTAAGATCAACAGCAGCAGCTTGCAGGTGCCTCCTTAGTCTTAGTATTTCAAGCATGAGCTCATTCTTGCATATTTCATTATAGAAGACTGTGAGTCTTGAAGCCATCACCTCCAATTCTTCTTCAGTAGCTTGTATAAGATTGTTTGAATGACCACAAACATGGCTGCCACATCCTTGATTGCTTTTGATCGTATCTCGAGTTCATTATGAAAGTGATCAATGCACTCCAACATCACCCTCTTGTTTTCTTCCTGTAGAGTGAGTCCAGAATCTCTCGCCTGCTCCCCTGCCATCCTTTTCTTTAACCTGATTCTTCTCTCTGTTGGAAATCCATACTTCTCACATTTCAAAAGTGCCTGTTGTATTGAATTTTCCACTGTGCAATCTCGCCCTTCATTCAAAAATAATCGCAGTGCCTCTAGCTTCACTACCACTTTGTCAAGAGTTAAATCCTTAGTCTGCAAGTACTGCTGTGCAAGCTGAACCTCCCGAAGTATGTCACACCAGAAATACAGATAACACAGAAATGTGAAATTGCACACAGCAGGGAGAAGACCTTGTGCTGCTCCTCTTGTATCCAAATTTTTCCATGGATCGCAAAGAGCTTCAATTGTTGCCACAAATTTCTCCAAAGATTCCGCTACTGGTTTCACTGCATTGTAATGAGAACTCCATCTTGTTGTTGATAATCTTTTGAAAGAGACTGCAGTATGATCCATTAATACATCCCATCGACGGGTAGAGGAGGCAAAGAATGTATATGCTGACTGCCAAAAAATTTTTACATATGATGAATTCTCGGCAAAAGAATGCTGACCACTGTCAAACATAACGCTGTAGTATACAGCTCTCTTGATATCAGTAACAAGTTTCTCCTTGACTCGGTTTGCCAGAACACTTAAAAACTCATTTTGAGTTGATGGTGAAAGATATGAAACTGATGACCTGTGTTCACTTGAGCTGCACTTCAGTCTCATTAGGTGCTCTTTTAGCACAGGATCATACTTAACTATTAATTCAACCATCTTACTAAAATTTCCTCTGTTTGATGAGAATTCGTCGTCCCTGTAGCCGCGAAATGCTAAGTTCTGTTTAGCCAGAAACAGCGTAATGTCGAGCAACCTGTACAATATTTCCTTCTGGATTTCCATTGAAACAATTATTTCCGCATCTATGGTTTTGTTCACCCTTAAACCGGCTGCCATGGTTTTCAAATTCTCGAGGCAACGTAGGTGTTCATCAGAAGTTTCATGATTGTGTACTTTTGGATTCAGCTTCCACCATATTTGAAACCCAGTCACAAACTTTGATGTTATACTTGTAACACTAGAGGTAAACAGTCTACAGCAGTAACAGTATAATTTCCCACTGACTGGCGAGTACACCATCCATGATCACAAAATTTTCTCACCATTCAGCATCTGTTTGTAGAACCATTCTTTAGAAAGCTGACGCTCATCGCCTTTTGCATTTTTTTCTCTTTGTAACACGAAAAAGGCCATCCTTATTCTGATAAACATAACTACCTCTTTTGATGATTTCAATCCTGGAATGGTCTGGAACTGGAATTTTCCAAGAAGAAACGCCACACATCGATGCTAACTCTCGCAGACTCTCATTCCCTTCATTCCTCTCGCTTATATTACCATTGTTGGAGTTAGAATCAACATCAGTGTTATCAGTAAGATAACACTGAGATACTGAACCACAGACTCGGCCATTTTTCGCATTAGCTGAACTTTTTCATTTTTTGCCTTCCTTTGTTGACATCCACGAGGCCTCTTCAATTAATGCATTCCATGAGGCATAATATTATATCAGTGATCTGAAAAAAGAATGCCAGGTTCACCGATTTAGTTCTACTGAATATTCGGTAACTTTTAATGGTGACAAAGAAATAAATGGTGCCAATTCTATTATCCTGAGGATGAAATGAAGTTAGGAAAGGAAATAAGTGGGTTAAGGTCAGATGAAATTAAGACTAACCATTAATAACTGTTGTTTCATGATTGCATTAATTTTTTCAATAGAACCTAATTTGGATATTTAACTCAGACTCTAACCAGAATGAGAGCAAAGCAGAAAAAATTAAGCCTACTTTCCAATGAATTGGAAAAAATAATCATAATGGTCATTATGGATGTAATACTAATGTGTACCATATTATTTAGTAAGCCTCCTGGCCTTATAGGCTTTATTCCACAAGGATTGGTAACAACTATGAATGGTTAAAATGGATATTAATAAATAACAAAAAGGCACAATACCATGACTGGAGCAATACACAAATAACCCGCACATCAGAGTACAAAACAAATTCGGGCCACAAAATAGAGCGAAACACCAACGTCAAAGACCTGGGAGTGATCATGTCGGAGGATCTCACCTTCAAGGACCATAACATTGTATCAATCGCATCTGCTAGAAAAATGACAGGATGGATAATGAGAACCTTCAAAACTAGGGAGGCCAAGCCCATGATGACACTCTTCAGGTCACTTGTTCTATCTAGGCTGGAATATTGCTGCACACTAACAGCACCTTTCAAGGCAGGTGAAATTGCCGACCTAGAAAATGTACAGAGAACTTTCACGGCGCCATAACGGAGATAAAACACCTCAATTATTGGGAGCGCTTGAGGTTCCTAAACCTGTATTCCCTGGAACGCAGGAGGGAGAGATACATGATTATATACACCTGGAAAATCCTAGAGGGACTAGTACCAAACTTGCACACGAAAATCACTCACTACGAAAGCAAAAGACTTGGCAGACGATGCACCATCCCCCAATGAAAAGCAGGGGTGTCACTAGCACGTTAAGAGACCATACAATAAGTGTCAGGGGCCCGAGACTGTTCAACTGCCTCCCAGCACACATAAGGGGGATTACCAACAGACCCCTGGCAGTCTTCAAGCTGGCACTGGACAAGCAACTAAAGTCAGTTCCTGATCAGCCGGGCTGTGGCTCGTACGTTGGTTTGCGTGCAGCCAGCAGCAACAGCCTGGTTGATCAGGCGCTGATCCACCAGGAGGCCTGGTCACAGACCGGGCCGCGGGGGCGTTGACCCCCGAAACTCTCTCCAGGTAAACTCCAGGTAAGACACATAGGCAACATATAGTTCCAGACTATGCAACGGAACATCTCCAGGCTGAGGGACTGACAACCTCAAATCTACGACTTCAAGGGTGATGGACTGATTACATCGTCTTCTCATCTCTACTTCTCCTGCCTACTTTCTGTACTCAACTGAAGAACTGAAGAAGCCTACTGTGTAGGCAAAATGTTTCGGAATAAAGTTGCCTAACTGTTGCCTATGTGTCTTACCTACAAACCTGTCGGTATTGTACACCATTTTGATATTGACTCATACTAGGAAAGTTATGTATGTAGATGACATCTTTGCTCTTTGTCCTGATGACTCTAGCCACTGTGTAGCTTCATCAGTACAATACAAAGTGGGCCAACAGGCCTGCTGCAGTGTTCCTCCTTTCTTATGTTCTTATCTTGTTTAAGTGTCTCAATCTTCAATGGGAATCTAATTCCTTGCTTCCTTTCCTTGATGTTAATATCCACCTCTCGGATACAGGTTTTGTTTTTTCCGTGTAGCACAAGCCTATGCACAGTGGCATATACATTCACTACTGTGATAAATGGTTTGAAAACTGACAAGTTGAAGATTGAGACACTTATGGGAATCATTATTAAGGAAATGTTTCACCACACAATGGCTTCTTCAGTCCAATACAAAGTAGAGAGGGGCAACGTTTCACTTTCCAGGAGCTTTGTCAAGCTAATACAAACAATACATGGACACAGAGGGTATATATAGGCTTTGAGTGAGGTGTAGTACAAGTAGAGAAAAACTTTGGGTAGGGGTAGTTTTGTTAAGGACCTGCCTTGTGTGGTCAGGTAGGCCTTCTGCAGTGTTCCTCCATTCTTTTGTTCTTACGTACCACGGTTATTTCAACATTTCATGAATGTCAGTTCTCACCCGTTCATATATCTTGGTTCATGAACATGACTGATATCACCAATAAGCAAAAGTAAAGCTCAAAATATGATAATTACCTGACCCTTTGTCTGTTTAACCCAGCCACATATACACCACCTGGACCAAACTCACTGGTGGGCGGTGCAGCAGACACAGTATGTAACGTCACTGATGACTGATCATAGTGATGTCAGGGCGATTAAGGATTTTTCCAAAACATCATAAATAAAATTATTGATTTATCGTACTTTATCATATAGCGTCATTGATTTTCCCTATATAGGCCTATTTGTACTCTGTAATCATATAATAGGCTATATAGAGACAAAGGATTTTTCTCTTATGTTGCTGCAGCACTGCCTAGTATGGGCCAACAGGTCTGCTGCAGTGTTCCTCCTTTCTTATGTTCTTAGTGTCACCTTCTTTAGAGGCTCTTTGGTGTCACCCCCTAAATGGTGTCACCCGGGGTGCCCTCCCCCCGTCCCCCTCTAACGACGCCTCTGGTTACCATATTAGAGAGTCGGGGAGCCATATAGCGAGTTTTGGTCATTATTTGAAATGTCCATATTAGCAGAACTCTGTAAGGTGAAATGCTGTAAAGCGGGGCCCTACTGTACATATGTGGTACAGTATATTGGAGAAAGACACAAAATACAAACACTAGAACATTTTATTGGAGATACTTTGATCTTAGGACCTTCACTCCAAATGTACCTTTGGAGTGACCAAGGTCCCATGTCAAAACTGTCAATATCACATAAAATTTTTACCGTTGTGAGTAATATTGGCATTCATAAATAGCTTCTAAAGGGAAAAATGGATTTGCAAGTGGAGAAGACTATTGAATGAAATCTTATGGCTAACTTTCAATTTATGGATTCTTCTCCAATCCCCGAAAAAAGTGTGCTTTAACCCTTAAATGGTCCAAACGTATATATACGTTTTTTCAACATCTGAAAGTATTTAAATAAAAGTAGATCTTTTTTTTTTGTTTTACATTTGAAAACGTGTAAAAAAACTTTTATCTACATTTTTTTGTTATACAGTGGACCCCCGCATAACGATTACCTCCGAATGCGACCAATTATGTAAGTGTATTTATGTAAGCCTAGAAAGGGTTGGAGGGAGGGGGTAAAGGAGGTTTTGTGTGCGAGGGGCTTGGACTTCCAGCAGGCATGCGTGAGCGTGTTTGATAGGAGTGAATGGAGACAAATGGTTTTTAATACTTGACGTGCTGTTGGAGTGTGAGCAAAGTAACATTTATGAAGGGATTCAGGGAAACCGGCAGGCCGGACTTGAGTCCTGGAGATGGGAAGTACAGTGCCTGCACTCTGAAGGAGGGGTGTTAATGTTGCAGTTTAAAAACTGTAGTGTAAAGCACCCTTCTGGCAAGACAGTGATGGAGTGAATGATGGTGAAAGTTTTTCTTTTTCGGGCCACCCTGCCTTGGTGGGAATCGGCCAGTGTGATAATAATAATAATAATATTTATGTAAGTGCATTTGTACGTGTATGTTTGGGGGTCTGAAATGGACTAATCTATTTCACAATATTTCTTATGGGAACAAATTCGGTCAGTACTGGCACCTGAACATACTTCTGGAGTGAAAAAATATCGTTAACCGGGGGTCCACTGTATTTGAAAATATGTAAAAAAAAGTAGATCTACTTTTGTAGCACTACGAATTTGAACGTCGATCTGTTTGAACCGTTTAAGGGTTAATAAAACCATTGTATAATCGAAGCTTTCATATTTGGGGGTTAAACTGACATTAATTCTGTTGGGCAGGTTTTACAGTTCATTATATTTTTCAGGTCGCCTGCATTATCAACAAAGAGCAACACTAGTATAGAGAAGAAAGTCCCATATGAAGACGTGGGTCATGTAAACACCTTATGTTCCTCCTCTTCATCTTCCTCATCATCATCATGTGAGAGGAAACCATGCAAAAAAGCCTCTTCAGCCTCATCCACTTCATCCCGGGGTTCACAGATGAGAGACGACAACAAGGCTTCCACGGTGGATCAGGAGATGGTCGCTCTTGATGAAAAGATGGCTAATCTTGCCCAGCAGTGTGAGCAACTTGAAGCAACACATAAGTCGAACCAAAGAGAACTTGAACCTCAGTATAAGGTTCCACATGAAAAACAGCAGAAAAAAGATACCAAGAGCATATCATGTAGACCGCCAGCTAAAACACCTCTACCAACTGGCTCAGAATCTGAGCATATTTATGAGTCGATTCCTGATGTAAGTGAGTCAGATGAGCCTATTTACTGTGTGCCATATGAACCAGGTCGAACTCGCCGACGTCATCAACAAACAACAGTCACATCTAGTACTAAACAACCAGTGCAGCAAAAGCCGACTCCTGTATCCTTACAGCAGCAGCAACACCAAAGCAGTGGGCGAGGTACCAGAGGTAGTGGCACTAGCAGCAGCAGTGGGGGGCAGTGGACGTGAGAGACGTGCAGTCGAGAAACAACAGTCAGTTGAGAGATGGGTCCGAGAAAATCCTCATCCACGATCCCCTACTAATATCAAGTCCACTGCCCCTGTCACTAACTCAGTAAAGCGAACTGATGCTCCACAAGAAGAGAGAGACTCATCTTCTGCCTACAACACTGGTGACTCCACAGGAAGCACACACCGCCCACCTCCAACGTTAGAGTTAAGCTTGGGACAAGACCCGTCTCTGAGGCAATCTACACTAACCTTGTGTCCCCCGACACATGACCAGTCATTACAGGTTAATATAAAAATCTTTTTGTGCTTGGTCAAGTGGTTATAATCATAATCAGAATTTTTAAAAGGGTGGAGGGGTAAGCCAGTGGATGGCCTTGGTCAGATGACCAAAAACTCCAGTGGCGGGTCATCACATGACGAGACCCACATCAGGAAACATTTGTCCTGTTTCCTGACATATCTTACCGAGCCTAGCCTGTGTTTGGTCAACTGTTAACTTAACATTGTAAAGCAAAATGTATCTATAATATGTTAGTATTTCAGTACCTTACCATTTGTTAATGTAAAAATTTTGGGTTTTAGTTATGTCAGACTTTAAAAAAACCTTTGCTTGAATTGAAAGGTACTAAATTTAAGAAATTTTTTATTGGGCCATTTACTCAAAAAGTAAAATTTTATATGTAGTGTAAATTACTTAGATAAACCATTTAGCCAGGCTTGGGTCCTGGATATGGGAATACAATGCCTCATTTAAAAGGAAATTTTGGATATTGGCGTTTGGAGGAAATTTTTTAAACTGTCTTTTTTGGGGCCTCGCAAAGACAGAAAATTATTATTAATGACGGGGGGGAAAAATGTTTGAATGATGATGAAATTTTTTTTTCTTTCTTTTGGGGTCACCTTGCTTGGGGGGAAAACTCCCAATTTTTTTAAAAAAAAAAAAGTCAAAGTGATTAATTTCCATTGTGGTCCTTGTTTTTTTTTCTAGGCCCCTTGTTAGTCTTCTGGTGTCATGTTTTCTTACTGGTGTCCTTTTTTTCTTTTTGGTGTCCTTGTTATTCTTATTGGTTTTTTTGTTTTTCTTACTGGTGTCCTTGACTCCAAAAGTAATGAAGTTGCAAAAAAACCATCCCCCGGGGGGATTGCCCCCGGGTCATAGAGTCTCAAACCCCAGCCGTGCGTTACCGCAGACCACTACCACAATAAGATTCGCCAAAGGTTTTTCTACCCCCTGGGAAAGGTTTAGACAGGCACCACTGTGACCAAAAGCAAGTTTTTACAGTGAATCCCCGCAAACGTGGCCGTGACAAACCAAAAATCAAGTCCCTTCACTCCCGTCAACATGACTCACAAATAAAATGATACGATTGCAAACAAACCATACCCCGGCCGGGGATGGTTTGACTGGGTCCTTTTTTATTCTTATTGGTCCTTGTTATTCTTATTTTGTTCTTTTTATTCTTTTTATTGTTCTTTTTTATTCTTATTAGTGTTTTTTTTGTTTTTTTATTAGTGTTCTTGTTTTCTTTTGGTGCCCCTTGTTATTCTTTTTGGGTGTCCTTGTTATTCTTACGGGGTTTTTGTTATTCTTATTGGGTCCTTGTTTTCTTTTTGGGTGTCCTTGTTATTCTTTTTGGTGTCCTTGTTTTCTTACTGGGTCCTTGTTATTTTTACTGGTTTCCTTTTTATTCTTTTTTGGTGCCCCTTGTTATTCTTACTGGTGTCCGTTTTCTTATTGGTGCCCCTTGTTTTCTTATTTTGTTCTTGTTATTCTTTGGTGTCCTTGTTATTCTTACTGGTGCCTTGTTATTCTTACTGGTGTCCTTTGTTATTCTTATTATTTTTCTTGTTATTCTTATTGGTGCCCTTGTTTTTCTTATTATTGTTCTTGTTATTCTTATTGGTGCCCTTTGTTTTCTTATTATTGTTTTGTTATTCTTTTTGGGTCCCCTTGTTATTCTTATTATTTTTCTTTTATTTTTATTAGTGTTCTTGTTATTTTTTATTGGTGGCCTTGTTATTTTATTGGTGTCCTTATTATTCTTATTGGTGTCCTTGTTTTCTTATTCTTATTATTTTTTTTTTATCACACTGGCCGTTTCCCCCAAGGCAGGGTGGCCCAAAAAAAGAAAAACTTTCACCTTTCTTTCACTCCATCACGTTGGCCGAGGTGCTTTACACTACAGTTTTAAACTGCAACATTAACACCCCTCCTTCAGAGTGCAGCACTGTATTCATCTCCAGGGACTCAGTGGGGGCCGGTCCTGAATGCCCAAAATGTCCAGTTGCTCACACATAAACAGACCCAAGATCAGAAACCCATTTGTCCTGTTCCTGACCCTATCTTACCGTATGCCTGCCTGCTGGGTCCAACTGTTAACTTAACCTTGTAGGGCCGACCAGCTTCCCTTATAAGATGATACAGTCTTAAGCATTTGTTTGCTACAATTTGTTACATGTCCAACCATTTCAAACAAACTTTGCTCAGCCTTGTGGACAAATTTAAGTAATTTAGCACCTTTACTCCATAAGAAACAATTCTCATGCATTAAAATATTAGACACACACATTGCAGCCAGGCTTGATCCCTATGTAAGTTCTACTCCTGCACTTTAAATGAACCCATATAAGATGCAGTTTGGAAAACTATACTTAAACTGTCCCTTCTTGTGCCCCCAAAAGGGACAAAGTTCTTTGTCTGCACAGACTCTGAATGACATGAAATTTTTTCTTCTCTTTTTGAGTCACCTCCTTGTTAACCGCCGACGTAACTCAAAAAATATCAATACTATTTCCATTGTTCCCCTTGTTTTCTTTACATCCCTTCTTTTTGTTATTCGTCATAACCTTATCTCTTTCCTTTTTATTCATCGTTCCTTGTTATTCTTATTGTGCCCTTATTCATACAATTCCTTGACTCCGAAATCTAAATGACACGGATCAGAAAAGACACAAACCTCCCCGGCCCGGATTTTATTTTTAACCCGCGGTTCCAAGACCCCCATAATTTCCTCAACCCCATCTTAGCACTATAAACTAGCCACAATAAGTTTCCCGTCAAGCAAAGGTAAAAAATTTCCTTTTACCCCATATAAGGTTAGCCTCCCCTATCTGTGACACAAATCTCACTGCTTTCAGAAATCCTCCACAGCGTTCACGAACTCTGCCCATTGTCCCCCTTCCCACTCCGTCAACAGCCTCCAAATCCATAACATTGCCAACAAACCACCTCTGTAGCCTTGTTTACGGGTTCCTTGTTATTGGTTCCTTGTATACACCTGGGGCCCCCCCTTGTTTCTTACAGGCTCCTTGTTTTTCTTATTATGTCCGTTATTTTACTTCCCTTCTTTATTTTAAATTTGGTCCTCAGTTATTCCCTTAATTTTTGATATTCTTACTTTTCCTTTTTTTACTAACTGGCTGTCCTGTCCTATTCTTACTCGTCCTTTTATTCTTAAATTGGTCCTTACTCCAAAATTTATTGGCCCTTTGCTTTTTACTTTCCCTATCTTTTTCCATATTGGTGTTCCCCTTTTCATTTTACCTGGTGCCTTCGTTATTCCCCTGGGACCCCCTGGTTTCTCATTAAAGGTTATCCTCCTTGCCCTATCAGTGCTTCCTTGTTTTTCCTTTAATCATTCCTCATATTCCTTCCTGGTTCCCAATGTTAAATCTCCATTTATCCTTTTTATTCTTATTGGGTGTTGTTGTTATTCTTACGGTGTCCTTGTTATTCTTATTGGTGCCCTTGTTATTCTTATTGGTGTCCTTGTTATTCTTACTGGTGTCCTTGTTATTCTTATTGGTGTCCTTGTTATTCTTATTATTGTTCTTGTTATTCTTATTGGTGTCCTTGTTATTCTTATTGGTGTCCTTGTTATTCTTATTATTGTCTTGTTATTCTTTTTTGGTGTCTTGTTATTCTTATTGGTGTCCTTGTTATTCTTATTGGTGTCCTTGTTATTCTTATTGGTGTCCTTGTTATTCTTATTGGTGTCCTTGTTATTCTTATTAGTGTTCTTGTTATTCTTATTAGTGTTCTTGTTATTCTTATTGGTGTCCTTGTTATTCTTATTGGTGTCATTGTTAGCTTATGTGCCTGTGTATTCAGGTGCCTGATACTTCTTATTGGTGTCTGTTATTCTTAATGGTTTTTTTTCTTATTTTTTTGTTTATTCTTATATACTTCTTGTTAAAATTTATTGGGTCCTTTTTTTTATTCTTGCCCTTTTCTTCTGTTATGGCCTTGTTTCCTATTGGGCCTTTTTAAAACTTTCTTATTTGTCTATGTTATTCTTTTTGGTGTCCTTTTCTTTCATTGGGCCAAATTTAACTTCTAATGTTTCTTTTTCTATAACTTTCTTTTACCCCTATGGTCCAGTTATTCACGTTTACGTGGGGTAGGCGCTACAAAAGTAGTGTTTTTCACTTTTTTTTTCCCATTTTTTGGGGACCCCCTTAAAACATATTTTTTTTCACTTTCAGAAAGTATTTGTTCCATTATTTGAACTCTTTGTTTCCCTGTTTGTGAGTGTTTTTCCCCTTTCGCCCAAATGGCAACAAAGAATCTTATAAATAACTTACTTTTAATATGGTATTTCATGTCTCTTTTCGTTCATTAACAAAAAAAAAAGTTAATCTTTCAGTTTTTTTAACTTTCTTTACAAAATGTAAGAGACAAACAAAAAGATAGATCTACTTTTTTTACATTTTCATATTTTGAAATAAACGGTACCCCTTACGATATTTTTGACACTTCAGGGTTAAGGTCCTAGGACCAATTTGTGGAATATTTTTGAAGTGATTACCCACTTTCACTTTAAGATGACCTACCACCACTTACAAATTCCTTACATTGGCCTTCGAGTTGTCGTTTGGGGGGCTACTGTTACAAAAAAAAAGTCAAAGTACAATTTTGTAAAGTAAAAGGACACTTTCAATTTTAATGTGACATTTATTTGGCACACGGTTACGCTCTCCAAAGGAGCTTTATAAACCTTAACGTGTGCCACATACAATGCATATTAGTTGCATTGTGTTTTTTACTTGATATTGTCTAATTCTACATTTATTACAAGGCACAAGTTGAGAGGCAGGGTGCATCTTACATTGCTTCTTGACTGACTTCTACTGAATTCTGACCTCCAGACTCTGTTATGTTGTATCTACTCTTGAAGCTGTGAATGGAGTTTTCCTTCATTTCCTTAAGTAGTTCATTGCACTCTTATTACCATCCTGAGACTATGGAAGTGCTGTCTAACATACCTGTGATTCCTCTTTGTTTTGGCTCTTATGAGTAACCCTCTGAAGGAGAGGTGGAGATAAGTTGCAGTTTTTGAACTGTAGTATTGATGCACCTCTGGCAAGACAGTGATAGAGTGAGTGGTGATGTCTTTATTGTCTTCAATTTGTCAGTTTTGTAAATCATTTACATCACATCCTCAGGTTAGTCTAGAATCAGACACCTATTAAGGTCTCTCTTGCAATAGCAGAACTTGCTTTCCTTTCTTCTATGAGCAATAAATGCCAGTTACTCTTGTGTGTTTCATAGTGTTTTTCTTTATTTTAACATGTCACTCATTTCCCACCAAGGTATTTCCTGATAATTATGTAACACTTTATTGCCTTCCTCAGGTTAGTCTAGAATCAGACACCTATTCAGCTATCTCTTGCGATAGCTGCAGACGGTGTATGCGTCTGCCACCTCTTCACGCCTCTTTACCGCAGAAGACCAGTGGTCGAGGTCAAGAGTCGGAGCACATTATAAACCCCACCACCACCCACCAAGCTCATTCAACCAGTCACAAGCCAGCACACCCTGACACCGAGAGCAACCGAAACTACGTCACATTTCTCCCAGCACAAACGATGTACACGAACGCTGCTAACCTACAACAAACTATCTGGCTTCAACAGCAGCTGTTTAGACAGGCACTGAACCGGGAGAGCACTGCACCCTCCACACCCACCACTTCAGCTCGAGGACTGCCACCCAGGGCACCTCCTCGCACACCCCATGATCAACCAGTCAAAATGGAGTGGAAAGTAAGGCATTTCATTTCTTTTATTATTATTATTCTTACAATTATTTAACTCCTAGGTAGTAGGTTGGTAGACAACAACCTGCCCAGGGAGGTACTACCGTCCTGCCAAGTGAGTGTAAAAACGAAAGCCTGTAATTGTTTTACATGATGGTAGGATTGCTAGTGTCCCTTTTTTCTGTCTCATGAACATGCAAAATTTTTCAGGTACGTCTTGCTACTTCTAACTTACACTCAGGTCACACTACACATACGTGTACAAGCGTATATATACATACCCCTCTGGGTTTTCTTCTAATTTTCTTCTAGTTCTTGTTCTTGTTTATTTCCTCTTATCTCCATGGGGAAGTGGAACAGAATTCTTCCTCCGTATGCCATGCGTGTTGTAAGAGGCGACTAAAATGCCGGGAGCAAGGGGCGGCTAGTAACCCCTTCTCCTGTATATATTACTAAATTTGAAAGGAGAAACTTTGGTTTTTTCTTTTGGGCCACCCCGCCTCGGTGGGATACGGCCGGTATGTTGAAAGAAGAAAGAAGAATTATTTAACTTGCTGGCCATCAACCACCAAACTAGGGTGACCTGAAAAAGAAGAAACATCTTTTCCATTTTCCCATGGCAATGAAAGAAAATAGATAAGAATGAGAACTATAGAGAAAATAGAAGAAAATTCAGATGGGTGTACTCACCTATGTGGTTGCAGGGGTCGAGACATAGCTCCTGGCCCTGTCTCTTCATTGATCGCTACTAGGTCCTCTCTCTCCCTGCTCCATGAGCTTTATCATAAATTGTCTTAAAACTATGAATGGTTCCTGCCTCCACTACATCCCTTGCCAGACTATTCCACTTCCCAACAACTCTCTGACTAAAGAATACTTCCTAACATCTCTTTGACACTCGTCTGAGTCTTCAATTTCCCAAATTGTGACTCCTTGTTTCTGTGTCCCATCTTTGGAACATCCTGTCTCTGTCCACCTTGTCAATTCCTCGCAGTATTTTGTATGTTGTTATCATGTCTTCCCTAGCCCTCCTGTCCTCCAGTGTCATCAGGTCGATTTCCCTTAACCTTTCTTCGTAGGACATTACCCTTAGCTCTGGAACTAGCTTTGTTACAAACCTTTGCACTTTCTCTAATTTCTTGACATGCTTGACTAGGTGTGGGGTTCCAAACTGGTGCTGCATACTCCAGTATGGGCCTGACATACATGGTGTACAGTGTCTTTGAACGATTCCTTACTGAGGTATCGAAACGCTGTTCTCAGGTTTGCCAGGCGCCCATGTGCTGCAGCAGTTATCTGGTTGATGTGCTCGGTATTATACCCACCCCAAGATCCTTTTTCCTGAGTGACGTTTGCAGTTTTTGGCCACCTAGCCTATACTCTGTCTGTGGTATTCTTTGCCCTTTCCTGATCTTCATGACTTTGCATTTGGCAGGGTTAAATTCGAGGAGCCGGTTGCTGGACCCAGCTTCTAGCCTGTCCAGGTCTCTGTAGTCCTGCCTACCTAGTCCTAGTCCTAGTCCTTATCTGATTTAATTCTCCTCATTAACTTCACATCATCTACAAACAGGGATACTTCTGAGTCTATCCCTTCCATTATGTCATTCACATATACCAAACATAGCACTGGTCCTAGGACTGACCCCTGTGGGACCCCGCTCATTACAGGCACCCACTGTGATACCTCATCACGTACTTGTTATACATGCCTGATCCTCTAGCTTTTGCACTAATCTCTTGTGAGGAATTGTCAAAGGCCTTCTTGCAGTCCAAGAAAATGTAATCTACCCACCCCTCTCTCTCTTCTTACTTCCATTAACTTGACATAATACGTACATGTCATACATAAGTATGGTGGAACCCCGAGTTTTGTCCTTAATCCGTTCAAGGAGCTAGGACTAAAGTCGAAACATTTTGAAGTCAAAGCAATATTTCCTATAAGAAATAATGCAAATCCAATTAATCCATTCCAGACACCCAAAAATATTAAAAAAAAAAATACATTTTTTTAAAGAATAACCATAGTTTTACATGCAGGAAACAGTTAGAAATACTTTTTTTTTATTTTTATTATCACACCGGCCGATTCCCACCAAGGCAGGGTGGCCCGAAAAAGAAAAACTTTCACCATCATTCACTCCATCACTGTCTTGCCAGAAGGGTGCTTTACACTACAGTTTTTAAACTGCAACATTAACACCCCTCCTTCAGAGTGCAGGCACTGTACTTCCCATCTCCAGGACTCAAGTCCGGCCTGCCGGTTTCCCTGAATCCCTTCATAAATGTTACTTTGCTCACACTCCAACAGCACGTCAAGTATTAAAAACCATTTGTCTCCATTCACTCCTATCAAACACGCTCACGCATGCCTGCTGGAAGTCCAAGCCCCTCGCACACAAAACCTCCTTTACCCCCTCCCTCCAACCCTTCCTAGGCCGACCCCTACCCCGCCTTCCTTCCACTACAGACTGATACACTCTTGAAGTCATTCTGTTTCGCTCCATTCTCTCTACATGTCCGAACCACCTCAACAACCCTTCCTCAGCCCTCTGGACAACAGTTTTGGTAATCCCGCACCTCCTCCTAACTTCCAAACTACGAATTCTCTGCATTATATTCACACCACACATTGCCCTCAGACATGACATCTCCACTGCCTCCAGCCTTCTCCTCGCTGCAACATTCATCACCCACGCTTCACACCCATATAAGAGCGTTGGTAAAACTATACTCTCATACATTCCCCTCTTGCCTCCAAGGACAAAGTTCTTTGTCTCCACAGACTCCTAAGTGCATCACTCACTCTTTTTCCCTCATCAATTCTATGATTCACCTCATCTTTCATAGACCCATCCGCTGACACGTCCACTCCCAAATATCTGAATACGTTCACCTCCTCCATACTCTCTCCCTCCAATCTGATATTCAATCTTTCATCACCTAATCTTTTGTTATCCTCATAACCTTACTCTTTCCTGTATTCACCTTTAATTTTCTTCTTTTGCACACCCTACCAAATTCATCCACCAATCTCTGCAACTTCTCTTCAGAATCTCCCAAGAGCACAGTGTCATCGCAAAGAGCAGCTGTGACAACTCCCACTTTGTGTGTGATTCTTTATCTTTTAACTCCACGCCTCTTGCCAAGACCCTCGCATTTACTTCTCTTACAACCCCATCTATAAATATATTAAACAACCACGGTGACATCACACATCCTTGTCTAAGGCCTACTTTTACTGGGAAAAAATTTCCCTCTTTCCTACATACTCTAACTTGAGCCTCACTATCCTCGTAAAAACTCTTCACTGCTTTCAGTAACCTACCTCCTACACCATACACTTGCAACATCTGCCACATTGCCCCCCTATCCACCCTGTCATACGCCTTTTCCAAATCCATAAATGCCACAAAGACCTCTTTAGCCTTATCTAAATACTGTTCACTTATATGTTTCACTGTAAACACCTGGTCCACACACCCCCTACCTTTCCTAAAGCCTCCTTGTTCATCTGCTATCCTATTCTCCGTCTTACTCTTAATTCTTCAATTATAACTCTACCATACACTTTACCAGGTACACTCAACAGACTTATCCCCCTATAATTTTTGCACTCTCTTTTATCCCCTTTGCCTTTATACAAAGGAACTATGCATGCTCTCTGCCAATCCCTAGGTACCTTACCCTCTTCCATACATTTATTAAATAATTGCACCAACCACTCCAAAACTATATCCCCAACCTGCTTTTAACATTTCTATCTTTATCCCATCAATCCCGGCTGCCTTACCCCCTTTCATTTTACCTACTGCCTCACGAACTTCCCCCACACTCACAACTGGCTCTTCCTCACTCCTACAAGATGTTATTCCTCCTTGCCCTATACACGAAATGGATAAATGAACATTTAACATCACTTTTACCTTTATTGAAGACTTGTTGACTTTGCACACATGTCCTTAATCACTGAAGAAATCACTTTTTTCAGTATTTCTAGGCATGCTAGAGACCTTCCTTGTAAACCTATGTAAACCACACATTGTAAGCCTTTTCAAGGAAATAAACATTAATTATTATTATTATTATCTAGTGCAGTTAGCCTCACACTCCATTTTCTCTTTATCCCAGCATAAGAGAAAACAGGGAGACATGTTCAGAGGGGTAATTATTTTATGTCAGACTGTCCTTCAACACTTTTCATATAATGACATATTTTATTCATTCTAGAGTATATTTCATGTTTCTATTTTGTTTATATTCTTTATTATGTCATATTAGATCAATTTTGATAGATAAATAAGCCATAGTGTTGATATTAGCATAATACTGAAGGATTCTTTGGCAACATGGTGACTTACTTCACAGTTGCACTCAATAAACAAGCACCAAACACAATGAATTAATTGTGAAATGTTTGGATGAGTGCACAGGGTAATGTTCACTCAAAGATAAATAAGCAGTCAGACTGACTCACGATGCCTGTGTGGGGAGGCGCGCAGGCATGGACAGGCCTGGTTCACAGGACGAAACACGGGGCACAGTGCGAAACTTGGGACAAAATTTAGCTGAAAAAGCAGTTCTAAACTCGAAGCATACAATACTCAGGGCGGACGAAACTCGGGGTTCCGCTGTACATGCATGTGTAGTGTGACATAAGTGTAAGTAGAAGTAGCAAGATGTACCTCTTATATGCAATTATGGGTTTCCATTTCACACATTTGGCAGGACAGCAGCACCTCTCTGGGTGGTTCCTGTCTACAAATACATGAGTGAATGTGAGCTGGACCTGCCTATCATGGACTAGCAGGCTTGCTAGTCCATGGACTAGAAGGCCTGCTTTCTTATGTTTTTATGTGTGATATGTGAGCACACAAAATACCTTTCATCCGTGGACTGCTTGCAGAGGCAAAGGCAATGTTCGCAGCTTTCACTGAGACCCACATAAAGGATCACTTGGACAACGAAATATGGATCCCAGGTTACAACCTATACAGATGTGACAGAGTGAACAGGCAAAAGGGGGGGGGGGGGGTTGGCCTGTACATTGCAGAGTCACTTGTTTGCACAGAACTGCTTAATGCCTCAAATGATGTAGTGGAAGTTTTAGCAGTAAAGGTCGAGAACCAAAACCTAGTCATTGTGGTAGTCTACAAGCCTCCAGATGCAACATCCCAGCAATTCCAGGAACAGCTGTTAAAAATTGACCACTGTCTGGAAAATCTTCCAGCTCCTGCACCCAACATCTTGCTCCTGGGGGATTTCAACTTAAGGCACCTAAAATGGAGGAATATAGCAAATAATATTGTTGCAGTAATAACACCAGGAGGTAGCTCTGATGAAAACTCACACTCACACGAGCTTTCAAATCTCTGCACAAAATTCAATTTAAACCAGCAAATAATAAAGCCTACTAGACTGGAGAATACACTAGACCTCATCTCACTAACAATGATGATCTGATAAGAAATGTCACCATATCAAAAACAATATACTCAGATCACAACATAATTGAGGTTCAGACATGTATGCGCGGAGCTCCAGACCGACATAATGAGACTAGTCACGAGGGAGCATTCACCAAATTCAACTTCAATAACAAAAACATAAAGTGGGACCAAGTAAACCAAGTCCTAACCGATATAAGCTGGGAAGATATACTAAGCAACACAGACCCCAACTTATGCCTAGAACAGATTAACTTGGTGGCACTCGATGTATGCACAAGGCTTATTCCTCTAAGAAAAATGAGGAGTAGATGTAAAATAGAAAGAGACAGGAGCTCCCTTTACAGGCAACGGAAAACAATAACAGAGCGGCTAAAAGAGGTCAATATATCTGAAATGCGTAGGGAGACACTGGTCAGAGAAATAGCAAGCATCGAACTTAAGCTAAAGGAATCTTATAGGAGTCAGGAATCGCGGGAAGAACTAAAAGCCATAAATGAAATCGAAAGAAACCCAAAGTATTTCTTCTCCTATGCCAAATCAAAGTCGAGAACAAGGTCCAGTATTGGGCCCCTACTTAAACAAGATGGGTCCTACACAGATGACAGCAAGGAAATGAGTGAGCTACTCAAGTCCCAATATGACAAGTTTTTAGCAAGCCGCTAACCAGACTGAGAGTCGAAGATCAAAATTAATTTTTTATGAGAGAGCCACAGAATTTGGTTAACACAAGCCTATCCGATATTATCCTGACGCCAAATGACTTCGAACAGGCAATAAATGACATGCCCATGCACTCTGCCCCAGGGCCAGACTCATGGAACTCCGTGTTCATCAAGAACTGCAAGAACCCCCTATCACGACCCTTTTCCATCCTATGGAGAGGGAGCGGACCGGGGTCTCCCACAGTTACAAAAAACAAAGCATAGCCCCACCCCCCACAAAGGGGGGCATAAAGCAAAAGCGAAAACACAAACCGATAGCACAACATCCCATATCATAAAATCTTTAAAAGGGCCCTAAAAGGAAGATCACCCCCCACTAGAAACCCATCAGTTACACAACCCAGGGAAAACAGGGTGTTTAGAACAGGTGCTCCTGTCTGTCTAACATTGGATCACTACGACAAGGTCAAGATGCCTAGAAGAAAAAAAGAATGCAGTGAATAATACAGATTTTGCAAAACCCCTTCGACAAGTGGACCATGGGTAAAGCGCACAAATGCGGCAAAGGAATAACAGGAAAATCGGTCGATGGATCTAAAATTTTTCCTCACTCCAAAGACCGGATAGTCGTAAAAAGTAAATCTGAGGCAGCTAGGGGAAAAAGCCTGTTCCACAAGGCACACACTCGTCCAATTTTGCCCCATCCTCAATCCGACTAGAAAAGGATGTCAGCCCAGCACCGTGTCTTCCTTTGCAGATGACACCCAATCTGCTACAGTGTCCCCCATTGCAGACATGCAGGCTCCAGGCGGACTCAACCAATCTTTCAGTGGGGCGAAAACAATATGAAATTTCAACGATGAGAAATTTCAATTACTCAGAATGGTAAACACAAGGAAATTAAATCTTTATCGAGTAAAAACAAATTTTGGGCCCCCAAAAAGAGGAAACACCAACGCAAAACCCGGGGGTGTATGTTGGGGGATCCACCTTCAAGGACCATAACAGTTAATCGCATTTCTGAAAAATGACAGGGTGGATAATGGAACCTTCAAAAATAGGGGGCAAGCCCATATGACATCTTTAGGTCACTTTTCTATCTAGGCTGGGAATATTGCTTCACACAACAGCACCTTCAAGGGAGGTGAAATTCTGACCTAGAAAAGTACAAGAACCCTTTCCCCGGCGTGCATAACGGGGATAAAACACCTCAATTTCTGGGAGCGCTTTTTTGAAAAGGGTTTCCCAAACCTGTATTCGCTGGGAATGCAGGGGGGAGATCTATTTATACACCTGGAAAAAACCTAGAGGGGCTTTACCGAAATTGCACAAAATCACTCGCTACGAAAACAAAAAACTTTGGGAGACGATGCAACATCCCCCCCCTGAAAAGCAGGGGGGCCTACACGTTAAGAGACCATACAAAAAGTGCAGGGGGGCCCAGATGTTTAACTGCCTCCCCCTAATAAGGGGGGTTAAACCAACGACCCTTGGGAGTCCCCTTCAAGCTGGCACTGGACAAGTACCTAAAGTCGGTTCCTGACCAGCCGAGCTGTGGCTCGTTCGTTGGTTTGCGTGCAGCCAGCAGTAACAGCCTGGTTGATCAGGCTCTGATCCACCAGGAGGCCTGGTCACAGACCAGGCTGCGGGGGCATTGACCCCCGGAACTCTCTCCAGGTAAACTCCAGGTAAACACCTCTAACAAGACAGTTTCAAGCATACCTTGCTAATACGGAGGGTAAGGTTCCAGATTGCCTTTGTAAAGTGAATTACAGCCTCTTTTTTCACTTTCCATTGCATAAAAAAGCCTAGAAACATGTTTACACTCTTGTTTATTAAGTGCACCATAGTGCTAGGCCTAAAAAAATAATGCAAAAGTAAAAATAGTCAATAAAAATATGCACGATTCAGCTTGGAGTCAGCTGATATGTGTGTCACCTCCGAAAATAATAAACATGAATATAATTGAAAAGCACTGTATTAGTAAAGCACTTAAAGCGTGCTCCATATTATGAAGATGTGCCTGTACTGAATGATGATGAACGTGTTTCCTTCTTTTGCTCATTCTGCTTTGGAAGGAAACAGTCTCTGAGGTAAAAATAGAGTTTCAGGTTAAAAGTGTTTCAATGTTATTTGAAGCATTTTTTAATATGTGTGAAATTTTGGCTAAAAAATGCATCTACACTGAGTAATGTTATATATATGGAAAACTATATAAATTATAAGGTAATATTTTGTGAAGGGATGCAGGGAAACCATTTAGTTGGACTCAAGTCCTGGAGGTGGGAAGTACAGTACCTGCACTCTAAATTAGGGGTTGAAGATATTTGGAAGGACATCTGAGCTGTTGTATTTATGCACCTTTGACAACACAGTGATCAAATCAATCAAATCAAATCTAAGTTTATTCTCTATAAGGATTACAATGCAGGGTTTACAGATTTTGGTTATTGTGTAGTTTACATGTAGTAAAATAATAATTACAGAGGGGGCCACTAGAACACCTAGCATGGCTAGGCATTTCGGGCAAACTTAGATTAATTCTTAACCCTAAATTATAACAAATTGTGGAGTAAGTTGACTAAATACTTAGTGACTAAATTACTATTGTGACAATACTAAGTGACAATACTAATTGTGAGTTAAAGCAATGTAATTGCTTTTTTTTGGCATAAAAAAAAAAACAATACATATTTCTAAATGGAGTAGCACAGGCCAAACATTAGAACTATTTTGGAATCATTATTTAAAGATTAGATACGAAATTCTGTGCTTATAGTCAAATGGGTGAGTGAGTGTAAATGTGGACCCATCAGAGGTTTTTTATGTATTTATTTTAATGGGAATATCAGTTATTCTGTTCAAGGCATAAGTTGGGTTCTGTGTTGCTTAGTCTAAACCTGCGGCAGCTTATATCATTAAGACTTGGTTTACTTGGTTACCCACTTAAGATCTTGGTTATTTGAAGTTGAATTGGTGAAGCTCCCATCGTGACTAATCTCATTTGTTGGTCTGGGGCTCTGCGCATACATGTCAAAACCTTGATTAGTTGTGATCTGAGGATACTGTTTTTGATATGGTGACATTCGTATTCAGATTCATCATTGTTAGTGAAATTATGACTTAGTGTATTCTCCAGTCTAGTAGGCTCGTAATATTTGCTGGTTTAAGTTGAATTTTGTGGCAAATTTAAAAGTTGTTGTGTGGAGAGGTGACATCTCATCAGAGCTGCCTGTCTGGTTTATCACTGCTACAACATTATTTGCTATATTCCTCCATTTTAGGTGCCTCAATTAGGCTGCAAAGTTTTGATAGATGAACAGATTACAGTGGTAATGAACTATTTACATTTTATACATATCCTGGTAATACTGTAATGAGTTTTTTATGCAACATGATCTTTACAGCCCTTTCTGTCCCTTTCCCTTTTATATAAAGGGACTATAACATGCTCTCTGCCAATCCCTAGGTCCTTCCTTCCCCTCTTTCATACATTATAAACAAAATAAGTACCAAACCACTCCAACACTATATCCCCCCTGCTTATTAACATTTCTGTCCATGATCCCATCAGTTCCAGCTGCTTTACCCCCTTTCCAATTTTTACGTAATGGGCCTCACTAACCTCCCCCACACTTACATTCTGCTCTTCTTCAACTCCTAAAAGATTGTATACCTCCCTGACCAGTGCATGAAATTACTGCCTCTGTATCTCTTCCTTAACATTTAAAAGTTCCTCAAAATATTCTCGCCACTACCCAATACCTCAATCTCCCCATCTACTAAACTCCCCTACTCTGTTTTAAAACTGACAAATCCATTATTTTTCACCTAGGCTTTCTTAACTTGTTTAACCTCACTCCAAATTTTTTCTTATTTTCATTAAAATTTCTTGACAGTGTCCTCTCCACTCTTGTCATCTGCTCTCCTTATTGCACTCCTCACCACTCTCTTTACCTTCTTTCTTTTACTCTCCATATACTCTGACTTCTGACTCTGCTCTCTCTATATACACTTCTGCTTTGTAAAAAACCTCTCATATAGTCTAACCTTTTTCCTTATCACACCCTTTACTTCATCATCCACCAATCCACTCCTCTTTCCTCCTGCCCCACCCTCCTATAACCACAAACTTCCTGCCCCACATTCGAATACTGCATTTTTAAAACAATTCCAACCCTCTTCAACCCCCCCACTACTCATCTTAGGCCTAGCCCACCTTTTCCTGCCAATAGTCGCTTTATATCTCACCCGAACTTCCTTCCTCCCTTATTTATACACTTTTTCACTTCCCTCATACTTGTTGTTTGCCACCTTCCTCTTTTTCCCCATCTACCACTTACTCTAACTGTAGCAACAATAAATAATGGATCCGATATATCAGTTTCCCCTCTATAAAACATGTACATCCCTGGAGTCCTACCCCACAACCTTTTATCCACCAATCATAATCTCATAAACTAACTTACATTACGTGCTACATCATACATTGTTAATATTTATTTATCCTCTTTTTCATAAAAAATGTATTACGTTATTACCAAATTTCTTTCTACACATAGCTCAATTAAAGGCACCCCCATTTACTTTACCCGCAGGCACCCCCAAATTTACCTACTACTCCCTCCATAACATTTTTTACCCACTTAGCATTAAATTCCCCAACCACCAATTACTTCTCAACACTTGATTCAATAACCCCCACGCATTCACGTCAACATTTCCCAAAAACTCTCTCCTCTGCTCTCCTCTACACTTCTCATCTTCTCCCAGGTGCATACAACGCTTATTATAACCCACTTTTCACATCCAATCGGATTATTTACTCCACATAATCCTTGAATTAATACATTATAGTCCCTTCTTTTCCTGCCATAGCTATATCTCTTCAACATTATAGCTACTCCTTCTTAGCTCTAACTCTATTTGAAACCCCTGACCAAATCCCGATTTATCCTCTCCACTGAAACATCTCCCACCCCCTTCAGCTTGTTTCACTTAAAAGCCAGACATCCAGCTTCTTCTCATTCATAACATCCCAATCATCTCTTTCTATCATTTGCACAACATCCACGCACATTCACTCCCACTTTGACAATTTTTCTTCTTCCTTATTCTTTTTAGTAATCTTTTACAGTAAAAGTGGGTTACAGCCCAGTTGTTCCCGCATTTTAGTGACTTTTACAACACGCAGGGCTTACGGGGGAAAGATTCTTTCCACTTCCCCATGGAAAAAAAAGGAAAATTTAATAAGACCAAGAACTTTAAGAAAAACAAAGAAAACTCGATGATGTGTTAAATAAATTTACATTTTTGTGTATTTTGACCTAAGGTAAGTAGAATAGCAAGACACCTGTAATCTTGCATATTTTATGAGACAGACAAAAACATCACAATCCAAACCCCAGTAAAACAATCACGCTTTTGTTTTAAAAACTCATTGGGAGGGCGGTAGACCTCCCTGGGTGGTTGCTGTCTACCAACCTACTACCTTACTGAGTATACCAGGAAAAGTGTACGGTAGGGTTATAATTGAAAGAATTAAAAGGTTAAACAGAATGTAGGATTGCGGATGAGCAAGGGGGTTTTAGAGTGGGTGGGTGTGTAGATCAGGTTTTTACATTGAAGCAATAATTGAACAGTATTTAGATAAAGATAGGGAAGTTTTTATTGCATTTATGGATTTAGAAAAGGCATATGATAGAGTGGATAGAGGAGCAATGTGGCAGATGTTGCAAGTATATGGAATAGGTGGTAAGTTATTAAATGCTGTAAAGAGTTTTTATGAGGATAGTGGGGCTCAGGTTAGGGTGTGTAGAAGAAGGGGACAAACTTCCCGGTAAAAGTAGGTCTTAGAACGGGGATGTGTAATGCACCTGGTTGTTTAATATATTTATAGTTTGGGTTGTAAAGGAAGAAATGCTAGGGTGTTTGGAGAGGGGGGGGGGGATTAATATGGGACAATTCAAAATGGGAATTGACACAGTTACTTTGCTGATGATATGTCTTATGGGAGATTCTAAAGAAAAATTGCAAAGGTTAGTGGATGATTTTGGGGAATGTGTGTAAAGGTAGAAAGTTGAAAGTGAACATAAAAAAGAGTAAGGTGATGAGGGTGTCAAATGATTTAGATAAAAAAAAATTTGGGATATCAAATTGGAGGAGGAGTATGGAAGAAGTGAATGTTTTCAGATACTTGGAGTTGACGTGTCGGCGGATGGATTTATGAAGGATGAGGTTAATCATAGAATTGATGAGGGAAAAAAGGTGATTGGGGTGCGTTGAGGTATATTTTGGAGTCAAAAAAACGTTATCTATGGAGGCAAAGAAGGGAATGTATGAAAGATAGTAGTACCAACACTCTTATAGGGGTTTGTAAAAGCTTGGGGGGTAAATGCAGCAGCGAGGAGACGGTTGGAGGCAGCGGAGATGTCCTGTTTTTAAAGGGGAATGTGTGGTGTAAAAAATTATGCAGAAAATTTCGGAGTGTGGAAATTAGGAGAAGGTGTGGAGTTAATAAAAGTATTAGTCAGAGGCAAAAAGAGGGGTTGTTGAGGTGGTTTGGTCATTTAGAGAGAATGGATCCCCAGTAGAATGACATGGAAAGCATATAAATCTAAAGGGAAGGAAGGCGGGTAGGGGTCGTCCTCGAAAGGGTTGGGAGAGGAGGGGGTAAAGGAGGTTTTGGGGGTAAGGGTTTTGGACTTCCAGCAAGCGTGCGTGAGCGGTTAGATGGAGTGAAGGGAACGAATGGTACTTGGGCCCACGACTGTTGGGGGGTTGACGGGGGAATATTTTAGTGAAGGGTTTGGGGAAACCTTTTTTTTTCATATAGTGGGATTTGATCCGGAAAGGGAATACAATGCCTGCATTTTAAAGGGGGGTTTGGGATTTTGGCAGTTTGGGAGGGAAAAGTTGTGTATTTTTATATGTTTATGCTTCTAATGTTTTTTTTCTGAGACCTCGAAAAAACATGATAATTGCGAGTGTGGTGAAAGTTTTGAATAGATGAAATATTTTCGGGGGTTTTTTTTTTTTTTTTGGGTCCCCTGCCTCGGGGGAGACGGCCGACTTTTTAAAAAAAAAAAAAAAAAAAAAAAAAATAAACTTTAAAGTACAACCATTGTGGGTCACCCCAAGGGAAATAGTCACTTTGTCAACTTTTTGGGTTATATACCTTTTGATGAGTTTCAAGAGTCTTTCACCCCCCGGGGGCCCGCCAGGGGGCCAGGCAAGAAATTTACACTATTATAAAAATTGTATTTACGTGTACCTACACCAATAAACATACTTTTTCTCGGGAGGGAAGGATGTAAGGACCCAGTAGAAACACGCTTACTTTTTTTGTGTTTTTGGGGGTTTAAGCTGCTGTGGTTAATAATTTGAATAAAGTCTTCTTCATTATATGCTCAGGACTGCATTGCTCCTCTTGGCTTCTTGTGTCCAGGTTCATTTAGTTCTTTTACAACACATACATTGTTTAAAAGTAAACCTTTGATTTAATGAAGTAAAAGAGGGGGAGGGGTATATCAATTTAAGCTAGTTATTTATTAAATTCAAATTATAATTATGATAATATTTTTGCATGATTCTAACAGTAATAGACAACTCTGGATTTAATGCAGTTAGTTTTTAAATCAGATCTGTATGTAGTCGAACTACAGAACTTGTTTTAGATTCAAAAATTTGTTAAATTGAAGTTTGTTAAATCAATACCTTACTATATTATAGGCCTTATGAGGCTAGGAGGAAGTGAACTTGCTAGTAACCAGTTAAGAAACAGGGCCAAGAGCTTTGACTTAAACCCTCCAACTACAAATATTGAGCACAAATAGGAAAGTGCACATACGCACGTGCATACATGCATATGCTTGTTCACAGATAAATACCTCTTTATAAACTGCAAATATGTAGAAATCTCCGGACTTTCTTGAAGGATTCCAGTACTGTGGTACCTCGGGATATGAACTGCCCAAAACTCAAACAATTATGTAAGTGTATTTTTGGGTATCTGAAACGGATTAATCTAATTTACATTATTCCTTATGGGAAAAAATTCGTTTGGTATCGGCACTCTAACAGCTTTCTGGAACGAATTAAGTTTGTATCCCGAGGTACCACTGTATTAGTAAACTGTATGTGCAACATTACCATCCATTATCTGCAATGCTGATGTAAAATATCACAAAAACATTTACGAAGGGATTCAGGGAAACTGGTTAGCCATACTCGAGTCCTGGAGGTTGGAAGCACTTGCAGTCCAAAAGAGGGATGAGGATGTTGCATTTAAGAGGTTCATCTGAAATGAGATATCAACACATTTTTGGAATGGCAGTTATTGAGTGGAAGACAGCTGCTGTCTCAAAAAATAATCTTGAAAAAAATATTAGTATCTAAAATCAACTTCATTTGTGCTTAGGACACATTTTAATTGCTGAAGAATAAAGGCAACAGCCTCTCCTCACTTAGTGACGTACTTGTTTACTGACAACTTGGAATTACAATGGGCTCTCTGACCAGTATGAATAAATAAATAGTGTATATTAGAGCTTATTTCCTCTATTCTGTTTATTGCAATACACAGTGCACTACTGTATAAACATTTTAATATGTACTGAAAATGTTATAAATGATGGAAAGGTGACATTAAAACAATATCAAGGATGGTTGACACAAACCCACTACCATTATAGTATGCTCCTTGCTTAGCGACAAATTCGTTTACCAATGTAGTCTTAGGAACGGAACTCAGTCATTAAGTGAGGAGAGGCTGTAATACCACTACCATTATAGTATGCTCCTTGCTTAGCGACAAATTCGTTTCCAAATGTAGTTTAGGAACGGAAATCAGTCATTAAGTGAGGGGGAGGCTGTAATTACCACTACCTTATAGTATGTTCCTTGCTTAGCGACAAATTCGTTTACCAATGTAGTCTTAGGAACGGAACTCAGTCATTAAGTGAGGAGAGGCTGTAATACCACTACCATTATAGTATGTTCCTTGCTTAGCGACAAATTCGTTTACCAATGTAGTCTTAGGAACGGAACTCAGTCATTAAGTGAGGAGAGGCTGTAATACCTTGCCTAAAGCAATCCCATGGCTCAGTTGGCAATGCACTTGCCTCACACACTGAGTGGCCATGGTTCAATCCCTGGTATAGGTGGAAACGTTGGGCATGTTTCCTTACACCTGCTGTCACTGTTCACCTAGCAGTAAGTAGGTACCTGGGTGTTAGTGGACTGGTGTGGGTCACATCTTGGGGGACAAGATTGAAAGACCACAATGGAAATAAGACAGATAATCCTTGATGATGCACTGACTTTCTTTGGTTATCCTGGGTGGCTGACCCTCCCTACCCTGGGTTATCCTGGGTGGCTGACCCTCCCTAACCCCGGGTTATCCTGGGTGGCTGACCCTCCCTAACCCCGGGTTATCCTGGGTGGCTGACCCTCCCTACCCCGGGTTATCCTGGGTGGCTGACCCTCCCTAACCCCGGGTTATCCTGGGTGGCTGACCCTCCCTACCCCGGGTTATCCTGGGTGGCTGACCCTCCCTACCCCGGGTTATCCTGGGTGGCTGACCCTCCCTACCCCGGGTTATCCTGGGTGGCTGACCCTCCCTACCCCGGGTTATCCTGGGTGGCTGACCCTCCCTACCCCGGGTTATCCTGGGTGGCTGACCCTCCCTACCGGGTTATCCTGGGTGGGCTGACCTCCCTACCCCGGGTTATCCTGGGTGGCTGACCCTCCCTACCCCGGGTTATCCTGGGTGGCTGACCCTCCCTACCCCGGGTTATCCTGGGTGGCTGACCCTCCCCTACCCGGGTTATCCTGGGTGGCTGACCCTCCCTACCCCGGGTTATCTGGGTGGCTGACCCTCCCTACCCCGGGTTATCTGGGTGGCTGACCCTCCCTACCCCGGGTTATCCTGGGTGGCTGACCCTCCCTACCCCGGGTTATTTATTTATTTATTTATTTATTTATTTATTTATAATAATTTGAGCACACTTACAGAGGTACAAAAAAATACAGATAAGAGCAGCATGCCAAAGCCACTTATACTATGCATAGCATTACGGGCTGGCTTAAAATTAACTTAAGATTAACTAAGCAATGATGAATCAGTGAAAAACATTAATGTAAACTGATTACTATAAAGCACAAGTGAGTATTACAAAGACAGGTCATATGGTTGCATGCATTGTTGTAAATTCAGTAGAATGGAGTATTCTGTTAGGTAGTGTATTTAAAAAATAATAAAGTTAGATGGGATTTAGGTTTAACATTTATGTGATATAATTGTGAGAAACATTTAAGATATACAATTTATAAGGTTCAGTTATTCAGTATTTATTTGGTTTTGGGTGAGTAAGTGATCTTTGAGAAGATACTTGAATTTATAAACAGGTAGTGTTTCTTTTATATTACAGGTAATGAATTCCAGATTTTAGGGCCTTTTATGTGCATTGAGTTTTTGCATAGCGTGAGATGGACACGAGGAATATCAAAGAGTGATCTGTGCCTTGTGTTATGGTCATGTGTTCTGTTGAGGTTGGCAAGGAGATGTTTGAGGGGAGGGTTAATATCAGAGTTGAGTGTTCTATGTATGTAATAGGTGCAGTAATAAGTATGGATGTTTTGTATGGTGAGTAGGTTGAGTGTATTGAATATTGGTGGAGTGTGCTGCCTGTAGTGAGAATTTGTTATCATTCTAACTGCAGCCTTTTGTTGGGTAATTAGTGGTCTGAGATGGTTACTTGTTGTTGAGCCCATGCACAAATTCATAGGTGAGATAGGGGTAAATAAGAGAGTGATATAGGGCCAGGAGGGCTGACTGTGGAGCATAGTACCGTATCTTCGATAGTATGCCTACAGTCTTGGAAATTTTTTAGAAATTTGTTGTATATTTGTATGAAATTTGAGTCTATTATCAAGGTGGATTCCTAAGAATTTTCCCTCTGTTAGCTTTGTGATAGGTGATCCGTTTATCGTTATGTTAAGAGGGACATCTGTAGCTCTGTTACCAAACTGAATGAAGTAGGTTTTGTCAATGTTTAGTGTAGTTTGTTAGTACTCATCCAGGTAGATATTTTCTGTAATTCGGTATGTACAGTATTGGCTAGCGTGACTGGGCTCGGATGGGAGAAGACGTATGTTGTGTCATCAGCAAATAGTGTGGGTTTGAGTAATTGAGAAGCATTTGGTGGTCATTTTATGTATAGGAGAAAGAGAAGAGGGCCAAGGACACTTCCCTGTGGGACACCAACTGTAATTGGTTGTGCAGAAGAGTTTGCCCCATTTGCGTACACATATTGGCTTCTGTTGCTGAGGTATGACTTGAGGTAGTTGAGGGAGTGCCCTCTTATACCATAGTGTGACAATTTTACGTGGAGCAGTCATGGTCAACTGTATCAAAAGCTTTACGTAAGTCAATGAAGATCCCCAGTGGGACTTCTTTTTTCTCTATTGCAGTGTATATATGTTCTAGCATGTGTTATAATAGCATCATTAGTATTTTTATTAGGCCTGAAACCAAATTGGCAGGGGTTGAGTATGTTTTGGGAGATAAGGTAGGAGTAGATTCGTTTATGAATTAATTTTTCGAAGATTTTTGAGAGAGGGTGTAAGTTGGATATTGGCCTATAGTTATTCAACTCTGTTTGGTCTCCTCCTTTATGGATCGGGGTGACCCTTGCTATTTTGAGTACTGTAGGGAAGGTGGAGGATTCAATGGATTTGTTAAAGAGTGTTGCAATGATTGGTGATAGCACTTGTGACACTTTTTTGTTATAAAGGGTGGTAAGGTATTTAAATCTCCTGCCTTGTTTTTTTAGTGCGTTGATAATAAGGGAGACTTCGTTATGGGTTAGTCGGAGCTAGGAACAGTGTGTTCGGGTAGTTGCCGGTGAGGTAGTCATTTGGTGGGGTATTGAGCTTGGGATTTTATTGGCAAGGTTTTGTCCTATAGTGGAGAAAAAATTCATTGAGTCTGTTTGCTGTTTCTGTTGGTGGGAGTTGGGGTTCATCTGATTTTGCTAATTTTATTTCGCTATTTCGTGATATCTTTTTTGTTCCCAGAATTTCTGATAGGGTTTTCCAGGTCTTTTTTATATCACCTCGTAAGTTGGATAATCTGTTCTCATAATACAATTTTTTTGCCCTTCTTATCAGGCTGGTTAGGATTGACGAGTAACGTTTTGTTTGGTCTTGGTTATGTGACCCATTCTGTACTGTTTTTCATATTGGTGTTTTGTATTAATGGATTGAGAATGCTGGGTGTTAGCCAGGGACTGTTCAGTCTCTTAGCTGTCATCTGCTTAGTTTTTTTAGGGCAGTGCTTGTTATAGAGGTATTGAGTCTTTTTTAGAAAATTATTAATACATTCGTCAATATCTGTATTGATTTCTAGCTCAGTGTGCCAGTCAATGTTTGCTACTGCTGTTGTGAAGTTATTAATGGGTGGCTGACCCTCCCTACCCCGGGTTATCCTGGGTGGCTGACCCTCCCTACCCCAGGTTATCCTGGGTGGCTGACCCTCCCTACCCGGGTTATCCTGGGTGGCTGACCCTCCCTACCCGGGTTATCTGGGTGGCTGACCCTCCCTACCCCGGGTTATCCTGGGTGGCTGACCCTCCCTACCCCGGGTTATCCTGGGTGGCTGACCTCCTACCCGGGTTATCCTGGGTGGCTGACCCTCCCTACCCCGGGTTATCCTGGGTGGCTGACCCTCCTACCCGGGTTATCCTGGGTGGCTGACCCTCCCTACCCCGGGTTATCCTGGGTGGCTGACCCTCCCTACCCCGGGTTATCCTGGGTGACTGACCCTCCCTACCCCGGGTTATCCTGGGTGGCTGACCCTCCCTACCCCGGGTTATCCTGGATGGCTGACCCTCCTACCCGGGTTATCCTGGGTGGCTGACCCTCCTACCCCGGGTTATCCTGGGTGGCTGACCCTCCCTACCCCGGGTTATCCTGGGTGGCTGACCCTCCCTACCCCGGGTTATCCTGGGTGGCTGACCCTCCCTACCCCGGGTTATCCTGGGTGGCTGACCCTCCTACCCCGGGTTATCCTGGGTGGCTGACCCTCCCTACCCTGGGTTACCCTGGGTGGCTGACCTTCCCTACCCTGGGTTATCCTGGGTGGCTGACCCTCCCTACCCTGGGTTACCCTGGATGGCTGACCCTCCCTACCCTGGGTTATCCTGGGTGGCTGACCCTCCCTACCCTGGGTTATCCTGGGTGGCTGACCCTCCCTACCCTGGGTTATCCTGGGTGGCTGACCCTCCCTACCCTGGGTTATCCTGGGTGGCTGACCCTCCCTACCCTGGGTTATCCTGGGTGGCTGACCCTCCCTTACCCCAGGTTATCCTGGGTGGCTGGACCCTCCCTACCTGGGTTATCCTGGGTGGCTGACCCTCCCTACCCCGGGTTATCCTGGGTGGCTGACCCTCCCTACCCAGGTTATCCTGGGTGGCTGACCCTCCCTACCCGGGTTATCCTGGGTGGCTGACCTCCCTACCCCGGGTTATCCTGGGTGGCTGGACCCTCCCTACCCGGGTTATCCTGGGTGGCTGACCCTCCTACCCCGGGTTATCCTGGGTGACTGACCTCCCTACCCGGGTTATCCTGGGTGGCTGACCCTCCCTACCCAGGGTTATCCTGGGTGGCTGACCCTCCCTACCCGGGTTATCCTGGGTGACTGACCCTCCTACCCCGGGTTATCCTGGGTGGCATGACCCTCCCTACCCGGGTTATCCTGGGTGGCTGACCCTCCCTACCCCGGGTTATCCTGGGTGACTGACCCTCCCTACCCCGGGTTATCCTGGGTGGCTGACCCTCCCTACCCCGGGTTATCCTGGGTGGCTGACCCTCCCTACCCCGGGTTATCCTGGGTGACTGACCCTCCCTACCCTGGGTTATCCTGGGTGGCTGACCCTCCCTACCCTGGGTTATCATGGGTGGCTAACCCTCCCTACCCTGGGTTATCCTGGGTGGCTGACCCTCCCTACCCCGGGTTATCCTGGGTGGCTGACCCTCCCTTCCCTGGGTTATCCTGGGTGGCTGACCCCCTACCCGGGTTATCCTGGGTGTGACTGACCCTCTCTACCCGGGTTATCCTGGGTGGCTGACCCTCCCTACCCTGGGTTATCCTGGGTGGCTGACCCTCCCTACCCTGGGTTATCCTGGGTGGCTGACCCTCCCTACCCTGGGTTATCCTGGGTGGCTGACCCTCCCTACCCTGGGTTATCCTGGGTGGCTGACCCTCCCTACCCGGGTTATCCTGGGTGGCTGACCCTCCCTACCCCGGGTTATCCTGGGTGGCTGACCCTCCCTACCCTGGGTTATCCTGGGTGGCTGACCCTCCCTACCCTGGGTTATCCTGGGTGACTGACCCTCCCTACCCTGGGTTATCCTGGGTGGCTGACCCTCCCTACCCCGGGTTATCTGGATGGGCTGACCTCCCTACCCGGGTTATCCTGGGTGGCTGACCCTCCCTACCCCGGGTTATCCTGGGTGGCTGACCCTCCCTACCCTGGGTTATCCTGGGTGGCTGACCCTCCCTACCCTGGGTTATCCTGGGTGGCTGACCTCCCTACCCCGGGTTATCTGGGTGGCTGACCCTCCTACCCGGGTTATCCTGGGTGCTGACCCTCCCTACCCGGGTTATCCTGGGTGGCTGACCTCCCTACCCCGGGTTATCCTGGGTGGCTGACCCTCCTACCCGGGTTATCCTGGGTGGCTGACCTCCCTACCCGGGTTATCCTGGGTGGCTGACCCTCCCTACCCCGGGTTATCCTGGGTGGCTGACCCTCCCTACCCCGGGTTATCCTGGGTGGCTGACCCTCCCTACCCTGGGTTATCCTGGGTGGCTGACCCTCCCTACCCCGGGTTATCCTGGGTGGCTGACCTCCCTACCCCGGGTTATCCTGGGTGGCTGACCCTCCCTACCCCGGGTTATCCTGGGTGGCTGACCCTCCCTACCCCGGGTTATCCTGGGTGGCTGACCCTCCCTACCCCGGTTATCCTGGGTGATGACCCTCCCTACCCCGGGTTATCCTGGGTGGCTGACCCTCCTACCCCGGGTTATCCTGGATGGCTGACCCTCCCTACCCCGGGTTATCCTGGGTGGCTGACCCTCCCTACCCCGGGTTATCCTGGGTGGCTGACCCTCCCTACCCCGGGTTATCCTGGGTGGCTGACCCTCCCTACCCGGGTTATCTGGGTGGCTGACCCTCCCTACCCGGGTTATCTGGGTGGCTGACCCTCCCTACCCCGGGTTATCCTGGGTGGCTGACCCTCCCTACCCCGGGTTATCCTGGGTGGCTGACCCTCCCTACCCTGGGTTATCCTGGGTGGCTGACCCTCCCTACCCGGGTTATCCTGGGTGGCTGACCCTCCCTACCCCGGGTTATCTGGGTGGCTGACCCTCCCTACCCCGGGTTATCCTGGGTGGCTGACCACTTCCTACCCGGGTTATCCTGGGTGGCTGACCCTCCCTACCCCGGTTATCCTGGGTGGCTGACCCTCCCTACCCGGGTTATCCTGGGTGACTGACCCTCCCTACCCGGGTTATCCTGGGTACTGACCCTCCCTACCCGGGTTATCCTCGGTGGCTGACCCTCCCTACCCTGGGTTATCCTGGGTGGCTGACCCTCCCTACCCTGGGTTATCCTGGGTGGCTGACCCTCCCTACCCTGGGTTATCCTGGGTGGCTGACCCTCCCTTACCCTGGGTTATCCTGGGTGGCTGACCTCCCTACCCCGGGTTATCCTGGGTGACTGACCTCCCTACCCTGGGTTATCCTGGGTGACTGACCCTCCCTACCCTGGGTTATCCTGGGTGGCTGACCCTCCCTACCCTGGGTTATCCTGGGTGGCTGACCCTCCCTACCCTGGGTTATCCTGGGTGGCTGACTCTCCCTACCCTGGGTTATCCTGGGTGGCTGACCCTCCCTACCCTGGGTTATCCTGGGTGGCTGACCCTCCCTACCCGGGTTATCCTGGGTGGCTGACCTCCCTACCCGGGTTATCCTGGGTGGCTGACCCTCCCTACCCCAGGTTATCCTGGGTGGCTGACCCTCCCTACCCCGGGTTATCCTGGGTGGCTGACCCTCCCTACCCCGGGTTATCCTGGGTGGCTGACCCTCCCTACCCCGGGTTATCCTGGGTGGCTGACCCTCCCTACCCCGGGTTATCCTGGGTGGCTGACCCTCCCTACCCGGGTTATCCTGGGTGGCTGACCCTCCCTACCCCGGGTTATCCTGGGTGGCTGACCCTCCCTACCCCGGGTTATCCTGGGTGGCTGACCCTCCCTACCCTGGGTTATCCTGGGTGGCTGACCCTCCCTACCCGGGTTATCTGGGTGACTGACCTCCCTACCCGGGTTTCCTGGGTGGCTGACCCTCCCTACCCCGGGTTATCCTGGGTGGCTGACCCTCCTACCCCAGGTTATCCTGGGTGGCTGACCCTCCCTACCCTGGGTTATCCTGGGTGGCTGACCCTCCCTACCCCGGGTTATCCTGGGTGGCTGACCCTCCCTACCCCGGGTTATCCTGGGTGGCTGACCCTCCCTACCCCGGGTTATCCTGGGTGGCTGACCTCCCTACCCCGGGTTATCCTGGGTGGCTGACCCTCCCTACCCCGGGTTATCCTGGGTGGCTGACCCTCCCTAACCCCGGGTTATCCTGGATGGCTGACCCTCCCTACCCCAGGTTATCCTGGGTGGCTGACCCTCCCTACCCCGGGTTATCCTGGGTGGCTGACCCTCCCTACCCCGGGTTATCCTGGGTGGCTGACCCTCCCTAACCCCGGGTTATCCTGGATGGCTGACCCTCTGAATGAAAGTCATAACAAGTCTTATTTATTTTTTAATATATTAACACTTCGAAATTTACACTACATTTCATCCTGAACCATTATAAATTGTAAGTTTACCTGGAGTTTACCTGGAGAGAGTTCTGGGAGTCAACGCCCCCGCGGCCCAGTCTGTGACCAGGCCTCCTGGTGGATCAGAGCCTGATCAACCAGGCTGTTACTGCTGGCTGCATGCAAACCAACATATGAGCCACAGCAAGCTTGATAATGATTAAGGATGGAACGAAAGGTCACTGAAAACTTTTTCTTTGCAAATTGTAAGTTAATTGTGAATTTGAATTACTATTGCAAAATTATTTTCTCATTTATTTAAGAAAGGATTTAATCATTTGTTTCAGTATTTGAAATTTTACAGTACTTAGAAATTACTTATTACACAGGTGAAGAGGCGACCTGATGGAACAAGGTACATTACACAGCGACCTGTCAGGAACAAGATGCTGAAGGAGAGAGCACTCAAGATAAATGAAGAAAGAGCGGGACTTACAACAGATGATGATGCTGTGTCAGAGATGAAGGTAATCTTATTTTATTATTACAGTGGACCCCTGGTTATCGGCCGTAATCCGTTCCTGAAGGTCGGCCATTAACAAAATGGCCAATAACCGAATTAATATTTCCCATGAGAATTAATGGAAATGAAAAATTAATTCGTTCCGAACAAAAATATTCACAAAAAAAATATTTTTTTTTACAATTATGTAAGTACGATCTGTTGGAGTGTGAGCAGGGTAATATTTAGTGAAGGGATTCAGGGAAACCGATTATTTTCATATAGTTGGACTTGAGTCCTGGAAATGGGAAGTACGTGTACAATGCCTGCACTTTAAAGGAGGGGTTTGGGATATTGGCAGTTTGGAGGGATATATTGTGTATCTTTATATGTGTATGCTTCTAAACTGTTGTTTTCTGAGCACCTCTGCAAAAGCAGTGATAATGTGCGAGTGTGGTGAAAGTGTTGAATGATGATGAAAGTATTTTCTTTTTGGGGATTTTCTTTCTTTTTTTGCGTCACCCTGCCTCGGTGGGAGACGGCTGACTTGTTGAAAAAAAAAAAAAAAAAAAACGTATTACATACCTTTATTGAAGGCTAATGCTGGCTTCTGGAAGATAGGGAGGAGGAAGGAGGGAGGAGTTAGTGTTTGGAAGGGAAATCCCCCTCCATGAAGACTTTAAGTAGCAATGCCTTCTCTGGGGTTACTTCCCTTCTCTATCTTTTAATGCCACTAGAACCAGCTTGAGAGTCACTGGACCCCTGTCTCACAAAATAACTGTCCAGAGTGCTCTGTTTCTGGCGTCTCTTTAAGATTTCTCTGAAGTGGGACAGGGTTTCGTCACTAAACATGTTGCAGATATGGTTTGTTTCAGCTTTGTCAGGGTGGTGTTTCTCTGCAAAAGCTTGCACCCTGGTCCACATTGCACACACCTCTTTAATCTCTGAAGAAAGCACCTCCTTCACCCCCTCTTTCTCCTCCTCTGAAGCAAGTTCCTCAGCTGCAGTCTGTTGCTGTTCAAGTTGGAGCTCTTGCAGCTCTTCAGTGGTAAGCTCTTCCCTGTGGTCCTCCACCAACTCTTCCACATCCTCACCACTCACCTCCAACCCCAGGGACTTCCCCAAAGACACAATAGAGTCCACAGGGTCGGCATGGTCAGGGTCACGGTGAGTCTCAAACCCTTCAAAATCCCTCTCTTGGACACAATCTGGCCATAGTTTTCTCCAAGCAGAGTTCAAAGTCCTGGAAGTCACTCCCTCCCAAGCCTTATCTATAAGGGTTATGCAATGGAGGATAGTGAAGTGATTCCTCCAGAACTCTCAGGGTCAACTGAGTGTCTGAGGTCACTTCAAAGCACTTTTGAAACACTGCTTTTGTGTAGAGTTTCTTGAAGTTAGAAATGACCTGCTGGTCCATGGGCTGGAGGAGAGGAGTGGTGGTAAGAGGTAAGAGCTTCACTTTTATAAAACTGAAGTCCCTTAACACTTGGTCTTCCAAGTCTGGAGGATGTGCAGGAGCACTGTCCGGTAACAGGAGGCACTTGAGTCGCAATTTCTTTTCTAGGAGGTATTTTTTCACACTTGGGCCAAACACATCATTAACCCACTCTTTGAAAATTTGCCTTGTGACCCATGCCTTATGATTAGCTTTCCACATCACACACAATCTATTCTTCATGACATTGTTTTTGTTAAACACTCTGGGATTTTCTGAGTGATACACAAGTAAAGGCTTCACTTTGAAATCCCCACTAGCATTACCACACAACAGAAGAGTAAGCCTGTCTTTCATAGGCTTGTGTCCTGGCAGTGCCTTTTCCTCCTGGGTAATGTTTACCTGGAGTTTACCTGGAGAGAGTTCCGGGGGTCAACGCCCCCGTGGCCCGGTCTGAGACCAGGCCTCCTGGTGGATCAGAGCCTGATCAACCAGGCTGTTGCTGCTGGCTGCACGCAAACCAACATACGAGCCACAGCCCGGCTGATCCGGAACTGACTTTAGGTGCTTGTCCAGTGCCAGCTTGAAGACTGCCAGGGGTCTGTTGGTAATCCCCCTTATGTGTAGGTCCTGTTTGGCATTTTCTTCCAAAACAAGCCTGTTTCGTCACAGTTGAAAACTTGTTGGGGTTCGATTCCTTCAGCCTTTACATAGTCCTGGAATTTGTGAACATAGTTTTCAGCCACACATTTGTCAGAACTTGTAGCCTCACCATGCCTTACAACACTGTGTATGCCACTATGCTTCTTAAATCTATCAAACCATCCTTTGCTGGCCCTAAATTCACAAACTGCAGCACTTGTTCCAGGCATTTTCTTTGCAAGATCCTCATGCAACTGCTTTGCCTTCTCACAAATAGTAGACTCCACAACACTGTCTCCCACTAATTCTTTTTCCTTAATCCACGATAATAATAACTTTTCCACCTCTCCATTATCGGTGGCCTTTGTTTAGTTAGAAAAGCTACTCCTTTCGCAACATTAGCGTCTTTGATTTGTTCTTTCTTTGCCAGGATGGATGTAATTGTTGATTTATTCTTGCTGTACATCCTGGCAAGTTCCACCACCTTCATACCACTCTTGAATTTTTCTATCACTTCATGCTTAAATTCCATGGTGTTTTTCACTCTCTTTACCACAGGAACTTTCTTTGGAGCCATGGTTACTTACTTCACAGTTGCACTGCAAGAAAAACCACTAAAAACAATGGTAAACAAGCAAAATGTTTGGATGTATGAGCAGAAGCTTCCTCAGCCACCGAGAGACAAAGCCAAACTGAAGTGCAAGCTGCCCCAGCCAGTGGATGGATGTGTCCAAAACGGCCGATAACCAAGCGCCGAAAACCCCGCTGATAACGGAGTTGGCCGATAACCAAACCAGCCGATAACCGGGGGTCCAATGTATTATTATTATTTTAAGATATGGGCTATCTCCCAGCAAGGCATGGTGACCTGAAAAAAAAACAAAAGTTTTTCTTTATAAATTTACTAACTTATACAGGAGCGGTTACTAGCCTCTTGCTCCCAGAATTTTAATTGCCTCTTACGACACACATGACTTACGGAGGAAGGATTCTTTTCCACTTTCCCATGGAGATTAAAAAAATAAACAAGAACTACTAAGAAAACAGAACAAAACTCAGATATATTTGTACAGTGGTACCTAGAGTTTCAAACCGCTCTCAACTTGAACAATTATGTAAGTCTATTTTTGTAAGTGCTTTTGTAAGTGTATTTTTGGGGGTCTGAAATGGACTAATCTAATTTACATTATTCCTTGTGGGAACAAATTATTCGGTAACGGCACTCGAACAACCTTCTGGAACGAATTATGGCTGAAATTCGAGGTACCACTGTACATGTATATATTTTTTCTTTGAATGGTCATCATGTGTTAATATGGTGTAGACACAAACACATGCAGGTGTCTATCCAGGAATGTAATATTTTTTAACCTTATCCATCATGATGGACAGTATACTTACTTAACACTCAATGATACAGTTTTGTAATTGAATCCCCTCAAGGAAGGTTCCTTGATGTTGGTGAGGGGCTCTTGATCTAGGGAATTGGATCTATGCTCCAGTTCCCGAATTAAAAACTGAATGCCATTCACATCTCTTCCCGCCCAGGCCTGTATACATCCTCAGTGGTTTAGCGCTTACTCACTTGATTATATAATAATAATGTATTGATATATGTAACTTGTAATATTTTTCAATACAGCCATTTGCTCCTGAGGTAGTACCCAAAAAATAGAGGAACTACATTCACCATCTCTTATTCAATCACTGTCTTGCCAGAAGCCTGCTAACATCACAGTTCAGTTGGTCCTCTGAACTGCAACATCTTCACCCCTTCATAGTGCAGGCACTGTGTCTCCCACCTCCAGGACTCAAGTCTGGCTAACTGGTTTCCCTGAATCCCTTCATAAATGTTACCTTGCTCACGCTCCATAATAGATAAATATCTTTACAGATTGATAGAGCATTTATGTGCTATTTCTAAGCTCTCAAAATGCATGTGTCATATAAATGAATCCTGCAACTACTGTACATAGATGTGATATTAGAGAACAAAGCTGAAAAAACATTCCAGCCCTCCACCTTATTATGTTTGTACCAGCTTTATGCCAACTCCTTGGAAAAATGTCTGCACAGGAACACTTCTTGTTTGCTTCATATTCACTACTTTGTATCATGAACACAAGAAGTTTATGACATCATCACCATCCAGGTATTCACTAGTGTTACTGTGCAATAGTAATGTAAAATATGCACACACACTAATTATACCATAGAGTCCAGTGGTCTTCAGCCTTCCTACACAAGTGGGCCACATATGATGGTCAAATGTGTGATGAGGGTCACATGGTTTTGATGATACTGTCCAGTGTGGAATCTACTTAAAAGTGAATTCACAATTTCACATAGGGGCTGCATCCATTTCCTAGGACAACTTGTGGCCTGCGATCTACATGTTGGGGACCCCTGCCATAGACTGTAATATCTGTGAAACTTTTCCATAACTTTATGCACATTTCATTTTATATTTTCAGTTGGGGAGATACTGGAGTCGAGAGGAGCGCAAACGTCATCTGGAGAAAGAGCGAGAACGTAGACGCCGTCACGAACTCTTTCGGCGACAGCAGCAACAACAAGGTCACCATAATCCTGATGAACCCCCTTCAGCACTGAGAACCTGCACACTTGAAAATGGAGTCCATCAGGCACTCTGGCGTGATCATTCTATAAGAAGAAAGACTTCAGCAACACTAGAAGCCAGTCATAAGAAATCTTCTGTATCTAGGAAGAGAGATGTAGAGGATGCAGCACATGGCCCTAGAACTCCCGTCCTTCCTCCCAACCCTCCACCACAGCAACAACCAATGAAGGGGCTTCTCTCAGTTACAACAGTCTGAAACTAACCAAGATAGAAAATAACATGAGCATCTTTTGTAATGAAGATATTTCAAGTTGCATTTATGAACTGTTCTAGACAAGTGACCTGTGGAATGGTTACTGTTGAAATGTTTTGACTAGAGATGTGATGCAACTGTTTCTTACAGTTGTCAGTGTTATCTTTCTATGCTGGGAAATGAATTTTGCATACAAAACAGAAATGAAGAACATTGATTCTAATGAACCAATACTTACATTTTGGTAAGACAAAATGAAAATAAGAATGCTGTTCATGTCAGTTTTTTGTACTTCTTCACCTTCTTTGAAAACAGGAAGTTAAAATACCCATTATTCCATCACAACTTGAAAAATATAATAGCATTGTTTTAAATGTCAGAGGACCATAAGATGTCTGAATATGCCAAGAAAATGAGAAAATGTAGCAGAATCTTCACTTCAAAGTGAGTGATAACACTAACATTTCAAATTTCTGACAGTAAAAAAAAAAAAATTCTATTCCCTTCCAAATTAAATTATTTTTTTTTCAAGTGGAGGTCCCTCCCTTTCAAAAAAAAAAATATGAAAGTGTTTGGCAAAAGATGCTCGATGAATAAGCGATGCCAAGTTAATCCAGATTGTGACATGAACGTTAGAAGCTCCTCCCAGCTTCTTGTACCCAGATGTTACTCCTACACTGGAGATATAATTTCTGTACATAGCTGATGGAAGCTGCTCATTGAACTCGTCCAGTTATTTTATACTCATTGTGAATGTACCACATACTGTGTGCTTGTGTGTAAAATTTGATTATATATACAGTATTTATACGTGTGTTGCATATACACATGTGTGTATGTACATGTGTGCATGCAGGAGAGCCAGGAGATGAGACTTGACCCCTGTAGTACTTTCTCCCCCAGACACATTTTCATGCACACACTTTCACATATACACATTTTTTACACATACACCCTTTTTCTCACATTTTCACACACATTTCTATCTATCTCTCTATCTCTGTCTCTCTCTATCTCTCTCTATCTCTCTCTCTATCTATCTCTCTATCTATCTCTCTATCTATCTCTCTATCTATCTCTCTATCTATCTCTCTATCTATCTCTCTATCTATCTCTCTATCTATCTCTCTATCTATCTCTCTATCTATCTCTCTATCTATCTATCTCTCTATCTATCTCTCTATCTATCTCTCTATCTATCTCTCTATCTATCTCTCTATCTATCTATCTCTCTATCTATCTATCTCTCTATCTATCTATCTCTCTATCTATCTATCTCTCTATCTATCTATCTCTCTATCTATCTATCTCTCTATCTATCTATCTATCTCTCTATCTATCTCTCTATCTATCTATCTATCTATCTATCTATCTATCTATCTATCTATCTCTATCTCTATCTCTATCTCTATCTCTATCTCTCTCTCTCTCTCTCTCTCTCTCTCTCTCTCTCTCTCTCTCTCTCTCTCTCACACACACACACACACACACACACACACACACACACACACACACACACACACACTGAGTCTCGACCCCTGCAACCACAATTAGGTGAGTGAGTATACACACACACACACACAGATAAAGCAGACAGAGACAGGATGTTCCAGAGATGGGACACAGAAACAAAGGGATGTTAGGAAGTATTTCTTCAGTCACAGAGTTGTCAGGAAGTGGAATAGTCTGGCAATTGAGGTAGTGGAGGCAGGAACCATACATAGCTTTAAGACGAAGTATGATAAAGCTCATGGAGCAGGGAGAGAGAGGACCTAGTAACGGTCAGTGAAGAGGCGGGGCCAGAAGCTGAGTCTCGACCCCTGCAACCACAAATAGGTGAGTACATACACACACACACAAAACACACTCACAAACCACACATACAGGAGCTATGCCTCGACCCCTGCAACCACAGTTAGGTGAGTACACACATACAGTTTTGACAAGGACAAACGGCCACCAAGAATGAACTCAGTCTCGTTTACACAAATAGTCGTAAGCACTACAAATTCTGTTTCTCCTCTTATTATCAGTGTATACCTTGCTTTTAGTCAGTATTAAAGAATCATTAACACATATTTCCCAGTAGGCAGCCATGGGGTTTCACTGGCTAGGTTCACACTTCAGTTCAACCCCTCCCCTCCCCATTACATGATTTAAATATGGTAAGTCCTTGAATTACAGACACACTTGGGACCTCCTGAATTGTGTATAATATTCATAATACAGGAAGTCTTCAACTTAGACACATTGGGGACCTGTATTGTGTATAATAATGATTTTTTTTTTTTTTTTTAACAAGTCGGCCGTCTCCCACCGAGGCAGGGTGACCCAAAAAAGAAAGAAAATCCCCAAAAAGAAAATACTTTCATCATCATTCAACACTTTCACCACACTCACACATAATCACTGCTTTTGCGGAGGTGCTCAGGACACAACAGCTTAGAAGCATATACATATAAAGATATACAACATATCCCTCCAAACTGCTAATATCCCGAACCCCACCTTTAGAGTGCAGGCATTGTACTTCCCATTTCCAGGACTCAAGTCCGGCTATATAAAATTAACCGGTTTCCCTGAATCCCTTCACTAAATATTACCCTGCTCACACTCAACAGATCGTCAGGTCCCAAATACCATTCATCTCCATTCACTCCTATCTAACACGCTCACACACGCTTGCTGGAAGTCCAAGTCCCTCACTCACAAAACCTCCTTTACCCCCTCCCTCCAACCTTTTCGAGGACGACCCCTACCCCGCCTTCCTTCCCCTACAGATTTATACGCTCTCCATGTCATTCTACTTTGATCCATTTTCTCTAAATGACCAAACCACCTCAACAACCCTCTTCAGCCCTCTGACTAATACTTTTATTAACTCCACTCCTTCTCCTAATTACCACACTCCGAATTTTCTGCATAATATTTACACCACACATTGCCCTTAGACAGGTCATCTCCACTGCCTCCAACCGCCTCCTCGCTGCTGCATTCACAACCCAAGCTTCTACTATACTTTCATACATTCCCTTCTTTGCCTCCATAGATAACGTTTTTTGTCTCCACATATACCTCAACGCACCACTAACCTTTTTTCCCTCATCAATTCTATGATTAACCTCATCCTTCATAAATCCATCCGCCGACAGTCAACTCCCAAGTATCTGAAAACATTCACTTCTTCCTTACTCCTCCTCCCCAATTTGATATCCAATTTTTCTTATCTAAATCGTTTGATACTCTCATCACCTTACTCTTTTCTATGTTCACTTTCAACTTTCTACCTTTACACACACTCCCAAACTCATCCACTAACCTTTGCAATTTTTCTTAGAATCTCCCATGAGCACAGTATCATCAGCAAAAAGCAACTGTGTCAATTCCCATTTTGTATTTGATTCCCATAATTTAATCCCACCCCTCTCCCGAACACCCTAGCATTTACTTCTTTTACAACCCCATCCATAAATATATTAAACAACCATGGTGACATTACACATCCCTGTCTAAGACCTACTTTTACTGGGAAGTATTCTCCTTCTCTTCTACACACCCTAACCTGAGCCTCACTATCCTCATAAGAACTCTTTACAGCATTTAGTAACTTAAAAATGTATGTTAGAGTGCTCAGCAGAAGTTTTGGTTACAGAAAGTGGTGTGCAAGGAGGGAAGAAGGAGCATGGTGGAATGATGATGTAAGAGAGTAGTAAGGAGAGGAAAAGTTAGCATATGAGAAGTTTTTACAAAGTAGAAGTGATGCAAGGAGGGAAGAGTATATGGAGAAAAAGAGAGAAGTTAAGAGAGTGGTGAAGCAATGTAAAAAGAGAGCAAATGAGAGAGTGGGTGAGATGTTATCAACAAATTTGTTGAAAATAAGAAATGAGTTTTGGAGTGAGATTTAACAAGTTAAGAAAGCTACGAGAACAAATGGATTTTGTAGTTAAAAATAGGATGAGAAGTATTATTAAATGGAGAGTTAGAGGAATTGCCGATGAAGGAATCTTTTGAGAAATTGTTAACTGTTGATGAAGATGGGAAGCTGTGATTTCGTGTTAGGGCAAGGAGTGGAATAACATCTTGTAGGACGTGAGGAAGAGCCAGTTGTGAGTGGGGGAAGTTCGTGAGGCAGTAGTAAATGAAAGGGGTAAGCAAGCCGCCGATGATGGATAAAGATAGAAATGTTTAAAAGCAGGTGGGGAATAGTTTTGGAGTGGTTGGTGCAATTATTTAATCAAAATGTATGGAGAGGTCAAGGTACCTAGGGATTGGCAGAGAGCATGCATAGTTCCTTTGTATAAAGCAAAAGGGATAAAGGAGAAGTGCAAAAAATTATAGGGGATAAGTCTGTTGAGTGTACCTGGTAAAGGGCTATGGTAGAGTTATAATTGAAAGAATTAAGAGTAAGACGGAAAATGGGATAGCGATGAAAAAGGGGCTTTAGGAAAGTAGGGGGTGGTGGACCAGGTTTTACAGTGAAACATATAAGGAACAGTATTTGGAAAAGGGTAAAGAGGTTTTTGTGCATTTATGGTTTTGGGAAAGGGTTTTATGAAGGGTGGGGGGGGGCAATGTGGCAGATGTTGCAAGTGAAAAATGGTGTAGGAGGTGGTTACTGAAAGCAGTGAAAGTTTTTACGAGGATAGTGAGGCTCAGTTAGAGTAGTAGAAAGAGGGAATTTTTTCCCAGTAAAAGTAGGCCTTAGACAAGGATGTGTGATGTCACCGTGGTTGTTTAATATATTTATAGATGGGTTGTAAGAGAAGTAAATGCAGGTCTTGGAAGAGGCGTGGATTAAAAGATAAAGAATCACACACAAAGTGGGAGTTGTCACAGTTTTTGCTGATGACACTGTGTTTTTGGGAGATTCTAAGAGAAGTTGCAGAGATTGGGGGATGAATTTGGTAAAGGGTGCAAAAGAAGGAAATTAAAGTGAATACAGGAAAGGTAAGGTTATGGGGATAACAAAAAGATTAGGTGATGAAGTTGAATATCAGATTGGAGGGAGAGAGTATGGAGGAGGAAAAAACTTTCAGATATTGGAGTGGCGTGCCCGCGGATGGTTATGAAGATGAGGTGAATCTTTAGAATTGATGAGGGAAAAAGAGTGATGGTGCACTTAGGTCTGTGGAGACAAAGAACTTTGCCTTAAAAGGCAAAGGGGAAGTTGAGAGTTTTAGTTTTACCAACGCTCTTATAGGTGTGAAGCGTGGGTGAAAATGTTGCAGCGAGGAGAAGGCTGGAGGAAAGTGGAGATGTCCATGTCTGGGCCAATGTTGGGTGTAAATTTATAATGCAGAGAATTCGTAGTTTGGAAGTTGGAGGAGGTGCGGGATTACCAAAACTTTGTCCCAGAGGGCTGAGGAAGGGTTTTGAGGTGGTTCGGACATGTAGAGGAATGGAGCGAAACAGAATGACTTCAAGAGGTATCATCTGTAGTGGAAGGAAGCGGGTAGGGGTCGGCCTAGGAAGGTTGAGGGAGGGGGTAATTGAGAGGTTTTGTGTGCGAGGGCTTGGATACTTCCAGCAGGCTATGACGTGAGCGCTGTTTGATAGGAGTGAATGGAGACAAAATGCGTTTTTAATCTACAATTGACGTGCTGTTGTGAGTGTGAGCAATAGTACTTTATGAAGGGATTCAGGAAACGGCAGGCCGATATGAGTCCCTGGAGCTGGGAAGTACTAGTCCTGGCACTCATGAAAGAGGGTGTTAATGTTGCAGTTTTAAAAACTGTTAGTGTAAAGCACCCTTCTGGCAAGACATTGATGGAGAATGATGGTGAAGTATTTTCTTTTTCGGGCCACCCTGCCCCCCCCTTGTTGGGAATCGCCCTTTGATAATATATATAATAATATTATACACAATACAGAAAATTCTCAACATGTTTGTAAGTCAAGAACTTACTGTACTGACTTTAGCTTAATGCAACTGGAAGGAGGGTATTAGCAGGTCATTAAATGTTAGAAAAATAGAATACCATCCTTGAAGGAAAGAGGAGGTACCTTGATGCTAGTAAAAGGCTCTTAATCCAAGGAGTTGTAGCTAGTCTCCAGTTCCATAGATTAAACTTAATATTCTCCCTTTCCCCAGACACTCTTCAACATTTACAGGGTTAGTGCTTCCTCATGAATATAGTAACGAGAATTCTGGATAACTCGACCACTGTCTTGAGCCCAAACTTCTTTGGCTTATTCAGTAGTGTATTATACAGTGAATAAATAACAAATACAGCACAGTAGTCCAGTGTTGTATTTTGGTGTGAGTTCCTAGAAGATTGAAATACATGTGACTTTTCTTATTGTGGAGATGTTTTGCCCAACACAACCCTCACAAGGACCTCAGTGGACTAAGTCACTTTGTCTGTACGTTAAAGCACCTAAATTACTGGGAATGGTTGAAGTCCCTTGATTGTATTCCCTGGAATGCAGGTGAGAGAGATGCATGATAATATACACTTGGAAAATCCTAGAGGGATTAGTACCAAACTTGCACATGAAAATCTCTCCCTATGAAAGCAAAAGACTCAGCAGGAGATGCAACATTTCCCCATGAAAGCAGGAGATGCAGCATTCCCCCAATGAAATGCAGGGGTGCCATGAGTACACTGAGAGACACCATGGTAAGTGTCAGGGGCCCAAGACTGTTCAGCTGCCTATAGGGGACTACCAATAGACCCCTGGCTATCTTTAAGAGGGCACTGGACAAACACCTGAAGTCAGTACCTGACTAGCTGGCTGTGATTCGTACGTCAGTTTGCGTGCAGCCAGCAGTAACAGCCTGATTGATCAGGCCCTGATCCACCACGAGGCCTGGTCTCAGACCAGGCCATGGGGACATTGACCCCCAAAACCCTTTCCAGGTATACTCCAGGTATAGGTAATTTACACTGTGTATGATAATTGTACTTAGGTGTACCTGTGTCCTAATAAACTTAAACCAGTGGCTTATCAGTCAAATACAGAGAATAATACTGGAGACTATGCAAGACATGAAGTAATAGTTTGAGGTAATCAATCCCCCATCCTTGAAAGGTGTAGTTCAAGGCTGAGGGACTGATCACTTTAAATAATTACTTCATGCCCTTTACTGTCACCAGTATTATTCTTTTTAGTGAACTGATAAAGCCACTGGTTGGTAAAATGTCTCCACAATAAAATACCCAAGGGTTGCACACATCTTTTTCATGTACGTGTAGGTTTTGTATATTATTCATATATAATTTCCAGGAGCTGCATGGAATGACATAATGCTATCAGATATAAGAATGGAGGAACACTACAGTAAGCTTATTATCCTATACATGGTAGGTCCTTCAGACGTGACAAAAACCACACAAGTTATAGAAACAACATTTCACTATGTAGAGCTTAATAAAGTTTCTTTGAAGAACAAAAAGGCACAATACTGTGGCTGGAACAATACACAAATAACCTGCACATAGGATAGAGAAGCTATGACAAAATTTCACTCCAAATTTGACCATTTACAATACACATTTACAAGTCAGTGCAACTTGGAAATCGTAATAAAGTTGGTAGAATTACCGACAATATGTAAAGTAAAAGGACACAAGTGCAACTAATGTGACATTTATTGTGGCAACGTTTCGGCTTGATAAAGCTCCTGGAGAGCGAAACGTTGCCACAATAAATGTCACATTAGTTGCACTTGTGTCCTTTTACTTTACAACTTGGAAATCATCTAAGTAGGATTGAAACTTCATCACAGCTTCTCTCTCTCCTATGTGCAGGTTATTTTATGTGAAGTTTCTTTGAGAAGGTTGTCAAAGGAATAATAGCAGTTTTTGCTGGGAGATTGAGCATGGTTGATGAGGTTCAGGGTATGTATTGCAGGAATTATGTCATAATACTTGTTTAACACTGATTTTGGGTCCAGTATACACTGGTAATTATAGTGGATAATAGGACTTGCAGCAGTGAAAGCTACATTTGTGCAAGTAAGAGAGGCCAAGTGCATATAATATGCGAGTGTGTATATGCATGTGTGTATGTGTGCATAAATGCATGTGTGTAAGTGTGGATAAATGCATGGATGTATGTGTGTGCATTTGGAAAAATGATATCTTTGTGAGCTTGATCATGAGGTGCGGACCAGGGTAAATCGGAACACCTCTGGTGTTTGTGATCCAGCCCATTTAGAATTCATTGAAAATAATGACTCCAGCACTATACTATGGCTTTTGTAAAAATTAGTCAAATTCCAGGCAAAATCCAGTTGTATAATTGGTGAAATGAATCTAGAGAGATACACCTAGTTGCTTGTAATTTGTAAAAGATTCACAAGTACAGCCGTACATATCCCAAATAATGACCCTAGTCTCCTTTGCCCCCCTTTTTTTTTTTTTGCCTCCTCCCTTAATAAAGGGCAGTGCCATGATGCTGGTAAAGGGGTCTTGATCCAAGAAACTGGAGCTACCTCTTCCTTGAATCAAGTTTGATTATGTCCTATTACCCTGGCGCTATATTACCCTTGTGGGTTTAGCGCATCCCAGTGATTATAATAATCTCTCCCCAAATGGTTTTGACGTTTGTATACTCTGTATTGATGTAAATTTGTGTATAGTAAAAAAAAGCTTTATATTGCCTATGGCCATTCAAGAATATGTTATGCTTTAAAATAAAATTATTAATATTAAATAAGAACTGATTTTTTTTTTTTTTTTTTCTGGTATTAAAATTATTAATATTAAATATGAACTAATTTTTTTATTATTTTTTCTGGTATGTTTTCAGAGGTACAGTGTAAAGATGTGGTGTCTCCAGTGGTACAGTGTAGTTATATGGTGTCTTGGTCTACCAACCAGTGGTGAAGTGTAGGAATGTGGCATCCCAGTGTTACAGTGTAGGAATATGATTATTCCTTGGTCAACTTACATGATAGTGTAGGAATGTGATGACCCCAGCCACACCCAGTGGTTCAGTGTAGGTATGTAGTAAGTCTATGGTCCACCCAGTAGTACAGTGTAGGGATGTGGTGACGAATCACTGACTAGTAATACAGTGTAATAAGTTTGTGGTTCACTACCTGGTGGTACAGTGCAATAAGCTCATGGTTCGCCACACAGTGGTAAGATAAGATAAGATAAGATTTCGTTCGGAGGGTTAGCCACCCAGGATAACCCAAGAAAGTCAGTGCGTCATCGAGGACTGTCTTAACTTATTTCCATTGGGGTCCTTTATCTTGTCCCCCAGGATGCGACCCACACCAGTCGACTAACACCCAGGTACCTATTTGCTGCTAGGTGAACAGGACAACAGGTGTAAAGAAACGTGTCGAAATGTTTCTACCCACCGGGAATCGAACCCGGGCCCTCCGTGTGTGAAGCGGGAGCTTTAGCCACCAGGCCACCGGGGCACCTTGTACAGTGTAGGGATGTGGTGACATGATCCACTGACCAGTAAGTACAGGTGGATAGGTGACATGGTTCACCATCCAGTGGTACAGTGCAATAAGCTCATGGTTCACCACCCAGTGGTACAGTGTAGGGATGTGGTGACATGATTCACTGACTAGTAATACAGTGTAATAAGCTCATGGTTCACCACCTGGTGGTACAGTGTAGGGATGTGATAAAATGATCCACCAGCCAGTGGTACAGTAAATTTTTATTGGTGAGGCTTTAGAGGGCAGGCTGGTTGAGAGAGAACGTATTTTCTTGAAGCAGTGTTTTTATTTTTATATTGTAGTAGTAGTAGTACTACATGGAAAGTGGAACAGAGTTCTTCCTCCATAGGCCAGAGTTTTGTAAGAGGCAACTAAAATGCCAGGAGCAAGGGGCTAGTAACCCCTTCTGTATATACAGTGGACCCCCGGTTAACGATATTTTTTCACTCCAGAAGTATGTTCAGGTGCCAGTACTGACCGAATTTGTTCCCATAAGGAATATTGTGAAGTAGATTAGTCCATTTCAGACCCAAAATACACTACAAATAACATATACATATATATACATTACATAATATGGTCTTCATTCTAGTAGCGTGATCGCTATGCAGGGGTCCCACTGTAATTTACTAAATTGTAAAAGGAGAACTTCTGCCTTTTCTTTTGGGCCCCCTTCGCCTCGCTGGATACAGTGGAAGTTGTGTTATTAGAAGAATAAATATATATATATATATATATAATTTTTTTTTTTAATAATAATTTTAGGTACCACCTCGAGAACTTTACTGGGGACCCTCATCCTCAGAAAAGACAATAAACGTACCTCAGGGAAAACTCAAGGTTCTCCCCGAGCTGTTTGAATATTTTCTTCTCCTACCACCCCCTATATTTTTATGTTACATGTTAACTTTATTAATAAGACAGAATACATTGATAGAAAACACAAGCATGAATGTATGTGCGTTGAGGTATATGTAGAGACAAAAAACATTATCTATGGAGGCAAAGAAGGTAATGTATGAAAGTATAGTAGTACCAACACTTATATGGGTGTGAAGCTTGGGTTGTAAATGCTGCAGCGAGGAGATGGAGGCAGTGGAGATGTCCTGTCTAAGGGCAATGTGTGGTGTAAATATTATGCAGAAAATCTGGAGTGTTAAATTAGAAGAAGGTGTGGAGTTAATAAAAGTATTAGTCAGAGGGCTGAAGAGGGGTTGTTCAGGTGGTTTGGTCATTTAGAGAAAATGGATCAAAGAAGAAAGACATGGAGAACGTATAAATCTGTAGGAGAAGGAAGGCGGGGTAGGGGTCATCTTCGAAAAGCTTGGAGGGAGGGGGTAAAGGAGGTTTTGTGGGCAAGGGGCTTGGAGTTCAAGCAAGCATGCTTGAGCATGTTAGATAGGAGTGAATGGAAATGAATGGTATTTGGGACCTGAAGATCTGTTGGAGTGTGAGCAGGGTAATATTTAGTGAAGGGATTCAGGGAAACCGGTTATTTTATATTGGCGGACTTGAGTCCTGGAAATGGGAAGTACAATGCCTGCACTTTAAAGGAGGGGTTTGGGATATTAGCAGTTTGGAGGGATATGTTGTGTATCTTTATACGTATATGCTTCTAAACTGTTGTATTCTGAGCACCTCTGCAAAAGCAGTGATAATGTGTGAGTGTGGTGAAAGTGTTGAATGATGATGAAAGTACGTATTTTCTTTTGGGGGATTTTCTTTCTTTTTTGGGTCACCCTGCCTCGGTGGGAGACGGCTGACTTGTTGAAAAAAAAAAAAATCTAAGTGACTTACTTCCATTGGGGTACTTGTAATGTCTTATTATTCAGGCCTTAAAATAGGTAACTGTGTGAAGGTCATTTACAATAACAGGAGATACAATAGGAATTAAGTTCTCTGAGCTATTTACATTAATATTAAAGAGAGGAATAAGTCCTTTGTCTGACTTTGGGTTATCTTAGGTAATCTACACAATGCTCCTATATATGATAATTAAAGTACGTAATTGTATTTGTGTACCTATACCTGAATAAACTTAAAATAATAGTTACACGAATGATAACCATATTAGATATGTTGTTTATTTCAATCCATTTACCTGACCACCTAGTTTTTAAAGAGAGAAAGCTGTTTGTTTTATGACACTCATTAAGGTAATAAAAGACGGCATCTTTCCATTGAATAGTGTTAGTCTGTGACCTTGACAAGTCCTGCAGCTGAGTACAACTGAGAGTTGCGTCACGTGTAGCGTGGTCACGTGACCGATCAGCTGTGAAGAGCTGCCAGCTTCCCTCCAGAGAACTTATCATGTTCACGTGCTGACGGGATGATTACACAAACCAGGAGAGTTAATAACCTTTTAGCAAGATATATGAATCAACTCCTGATATATATAGGTACCAGGTAATGACTAACACTGTGAGTTATAAAGCCGCCTTTGAGGAGGAATTGCAGACAGCATTAAAATATCTTGGCCAAAAATACAGTGGAACCTCGGTTTTCGTTTTTAATCCATTCCAGAGAGTCAAACAAAAACCAAATTTGATGATGATGTTTCCCATAAGAAATAAAGTGGACCCTAACATCATCCTTCCAACACCAAAAGTTATTGAAATTAATTAATTTTGAACTATGTTTGGGTACATACAGGAGCAATAACTTAAATATTCAATGGGAAAAAATTCGGTACATAGCTGAACATACACTACAATTAATAAAGTTCTTATCGGGTAGGTCATGGAATGTAAAACGATTAATGTTTGGAAGGAACCCATAAGGATTAACAATAAATACATTTTAACTAGTTTTACCGAACTTAATTATTTAATGACTTAATAAAAACCTTAGATCAATGACCCTGTCCACTTTAAACTTGTCGAGAGAGGTTGTTTAGCGTCTGTGCGATGCAAAGGAAGCAGTCATTAAATGGTTAGCTCCCTTTAACAGATCCCTTCTATAATTTCGCACTTTAGCACCTCATCCCATTTGGGACAACGTCCCTTAATTGCTTAACTGGCTTGTACTAACCACCTTCATCCACTGAACCCACTTCCAGCATCTGTAAATCTTCGAGAGAGGTCTGTTTCTAGCGTCTGTGTCGGATTTGCCTAAAATGGGATAAGGCACTGTCATTGAACATGTTGCAGACACGGCCTGCAACAGCTTTGTTAGGGTGATATTTCTCCACAAAACTTCGCACCTCACTCCACTTTGCACAAATGTCTTTAATTGCTGAACAAGGCACATTCTTCCCTCTCTCTCCCTCCTCCCCTGAAGCAATTTCCTCAGCTGTGATCTGTTGCTGTTCCAGTTGAAAGTCTTGCAGCTCTTCAGTGGTCGGATCTTTCCTGTTAGATCTTCTCAGCGGTTAGATCTCCACCAACTCTTCCACATCCTGGCCACTCACATCCAACCCCATGGACTTCCCCAATGCCGCAGTAGATTCCACAGAGTAAGGAGGAAGAGGGCGAGTGTGAGTTGGTAAGGAGAGAGGAAGAGGGCGAGTGCGAGTTGGTAAGGAGAGAGGAAGAGATCAGAGGGAAAATATATAGAGTGACTGGATGGGTGTGCAGGTAGGATTACAGGTTGATCAAAGGTAAGGTATATGGAGTGACTTAGGATGGTTAAGAGGACAGGATTACAGGCCATTAGTGGTCTTGTTGTCCAATAAGATCCGGCAGTCTTACATGCTGTGAGGATCGCTGTGCTGCTGCTTGTCTGCTAACATAACGTGGGTCATCCCCAAGCATTATGAAGAGAGTGTTAGTCAGGCTTATCAGGTGAGGACTCGTCCCCCCCACTATCCTCTTACTAGACCCTCAGGGTAGGTGAGAGGTCTACCCCCCTTTGAGAAACCCCCGAGAGTAACCCATAAGAGGCATGCAGCGCTGGGGGACATTCAAGGGAAATTATTATAACATTCAGGGAAGCTGTAAAATCGTAAGGAGGATAGTTATTAGTATAATTACCATAATTGCAATTATCTTTATGGATGGTGCCACAGAGATGATAGGAATAGGGAGACTAATGATCACCATAATTACCTCAGTCCCCATAAATTAGTTGGTAGCCCACTTAACTCCCACACCGAGGTCAGTGGTTCGATCCCTGGTATGGGTGGAAACATTAGGGCGTGTTTCCTTGAGAAACCTGCTGTCCATGTTCACCTAGCAGTAATCAGGTACCGCATGTTAGTCACCTTACACCTGCTGTCACGGTTCATCAAATAGGTAAAATTGGTCATTTAGCAAGAACTCTTTTAAAATTAAGTCTTTTCTAAATTTTTCTCTTATACTTACTTTTAAAGATATATTTTTTTCATTTAGGTTAATGTAAAAATTAATAATTTTGTACCAAAAGAACCTTAAAAAACTTACCTGACCTTATTATAACAAGCGCAATTTAATTTAGCCTTATCCAACTAAATATATTTTAGATAAGTTTACAGTAATTAAATAAACAATGTAATATATTTTTTCGTTAGGTTCAGAATGATTTTTGCGAAATTATTGTATACACACCCCTCAAGGGAGGTTCCTTGACGCTGGTGAGCGGCTCTTGATCTGGGGAATTGGATCTGTGCTCCAGTTTCCTAAATTAAGCCTGAATGCCTTCCATTCCCCCCTCCCCCCCCACAGGCGCTGTATAATCCATTATAATGTACGTACATTATAATGTCCATTATAATCCCCATTATAATGTACGTATACACAAATTTTTGTTTGACTTATATATAAAGTGGGAAGCACTAAACCAACAAGGGGAAGACAGATCAGAAAGGCGGTTAGTTTCGATACGAGGAAAGGGATGACAGATCCATTTCCTGGGATCAAGAGCCCTTCACTAGCAACTGTTCGACCCTGAGGGGAATCACCTCAAGAGAGCTCTAAACCAGCAAAGGAATTAACACAATTGAACAAGAAAGCGCTAAACCAGCATGGGTCGCTAAGTTCAGCCGGTCCTCTGAAGAAATGTAAATTCCTACATTTTGATACAAAGAACTGGAATACAATTTTCCTCTAATAAAACCTTATTTATCTCCAATTATCACCTGGACGCTGTTTTACCCCCTCGGGTTTACCTTTCACCAGCAATAATCTCTCAATCAAGGGAGGTTCCTTGACGCTGGTGAGCGGCTCTTGATCTTAGGAATTGGATCTGTGATCCAGTTCCCCGAATTGAGCCTAAATGCCTTTCTTCCCCCCCAGAGGCGCTGTATAATCCCTGCGGGTTTAGCGCTACCCCATGATTATTTTTTTATAATAAACCATCCCAACCCTCAGGTATTGTATAATCCTTACGGATTTACCGCTCTCTATCATAATGGTGCAATACAGTTATCAATTATTTTTATAAAATTAAAATTAGAGATTGCTAAGGTGACAAAAGTTTTTTTTATTTTTCCAAGTTTTGTGGACACAAAATATTCAGCGCCATCTTGAGCATTTAAAACATACAAGTTATCAACAGCAAGTCATAAGAGAAGGTTACTGTGTTTTCCCGCGCTTGTGACGTCACTACTCACCTGGTATTTGATTGGTAGAAACTACAGAGGCGTGAATACCTGAAGGATTTATAACGCCGCTGCTGATTAGCTGCTTTTGGGAATGTAAATAATAGCATTTCATCTTGCATTTGTTACTTGCTGTTGAATTAGTTTTCATTTTAAACATAAAACAACACGAACAGAAGACGTAAGAGTTAATTCATATACTCTCTTATTCCTTAATATTTGCTTTAAAGACAAAAATTTAGTAAACTTACTTAGTAAACTTACTTAGTAACAAGTAAAATCATTATACAGCAATTATGTAAAACATGAGTTGCTATTGGTTACATTCCGAAAAGCAACCAATCAGTAGCAGCGTTACAAACCTTCAGGTATTCATGCTTCTGTAGTTTCTACCAATCAAATACCAGGTGAGTAGTGACGTCACAAGTGTGGGAGAAAACAGTAACCTTCTCTTATGACTTGCTGTTGATAACTTGTATGTTTTAAATGCTCAACAGATGGCGCTGAATATTTTATGCCCACAAAAACATGCAAAATAAGCTTTTTAAATATTTGTCACCTTAGCATCCTCTCTTATGACTTGTTGAGAACTTAATTTACTTAAGCTGCCCAGAAACGTCGTGAATGAATACACACACACACACACACACACACACACACATATAATACATAAAATATATATAATACTATATATAATATATATATATATATATATATATATATATATTATATATATATATATATATATATATATATATATATATGCAAAGTGCTAAACTAACAAAGGCAAGACAGATCATAGACAATGAAAGTCAGGTTCGATCTGAGGAAAGGGATGACAAATCCAGGGTTCCTTGATGCTGGTGAAGGGCTATTGTTCTAAAGAATTGGATCCCTGATCCATTTCCCTGATTTGAGCCTTCCGTCCCTTCCCCCCCCCCAGGATTTGTATAATCCCTACGGATTTAGCACTCCCATATGATTATAATAATCCATCCTGCCCCTCAGGGGTTGTACAATCCCTCAGGATTTAGCGCTCCCCATCATAATGGTTAAATGCAATATAATTTATCAGTTATTTTTATAAAATTTTGTCAACAAGTCATACGAGAGGATGCTAAGGTGACAAATATTTAAAAAAGTTTATTTTTCCATGTTTTATGGACACAAAATATTCAGCGCCATCTGTTGAGCATTTAAAACATACAAGTTATCAACAGCAAGTCATAAGAGAAGGTTACTGTGTTTTCCCACGCTTGTGACGTCACTACTCACATGGTATTTGATTGGTAGAAACTACAGAAGTGTGCCTACCTGAAGGGTTATAACTCGTTGTTGATTTGGGTTTTTTTTTGGAATGTAACCAGTAGTATTTCATTTTCTTTTTGTTACTAGTTGTGGAATTAGTTTTCATTTTAAACATAACATAACATGGACAGAAGACGTATTAGTTATATTCCAAAAAGCAACCATTCAGCAGGAACCTTATAAATCCTTCAGGTATTCACGCCTCTGTAGTTTCTACCAATCAAATACCAGGTGAGTAGTGACATCACAAGCGCGGGAAAAACACAGTAACCTTCTCTTATGACTTGCTGTTGATAACTTGTATGTTTTAAATGCTCAACAGATGGCGCTCAATGTTTTTGGTCCACAAAACTTGGAAAAATAAACTTTTTAAATATTTGTCACCTGAGGGGCGGGATGGATTATTATAATCATATGGGAGCGCTAAATCCGTAGTAGGGACTATACATGGCCTGTGGGGAGGACGGCTGGAAGGTATTTTAGGCTCAATTCAGAGAACTGGATCACAGATCCAATTCTTTAGATCAAGAGCCTCTCACCAACATCAAGGAACCCTGGATTTGTCATCACTTTCTTCAGATCGAACTTGACTGCCTTTCATTCTCAACAAATCATATAAGAGAGGTTGCTAAGATGACAAATATTTAAAAGAGTTTTTTTTTATTTTTCCATGTTTTGTGGACACAAAATATTCAACGCCATCTTGTTGAGCATTTAAAACATACAAGTTATCAACAGCAAGTCATAAGGGAAAGTTACTGTATTTTCCCACGCTTGTGACATCACTACTTATTTGGTACATGATTGGTAGAAACTTCAGAAGCGTGAATACCTGAAGGATTTATAACGCCGCTGCTCATTGGTTGCTTTTGGCAATGTAACCAAATAGCATTTCATCTTCCTTTTATTTCTTGCTGTTGAATTAGTTTACATTTTAAACATAAAATAACGTGGATAGAAGACGTAAGAGTTAATTCATATACTCTTTGATTGCTTAATATTTGCTTTAAAGACAAAAATTTAGTAAACTTACTTAGTAACAAGTAAAATTATTATACAGCAATTATGTAAAACATAAGTTGCTATTGGTTACATTCCGAAAAGCAACCAATCAGCAGCAGCGTTACAAATCCTTCAGGTAGGCATACCTCTGTAGTTTCTACCAATGAAATACCAGGTGAGTAGTGACGTCACAAGTGCAAGAATCACAGTAACCTTCTCTTATGACTTGCTGTTGATAACTTGTATGTTTTAAATGTTCAACAGATGGCGCTGAATATTTTATGTCCACAAAAACATAGAAAATAAACTTTTTGAATATTTGTCACCTTAGCATCCTCTCTTATGACTTGTTGAGAACTTAATTTACTTAAGCTGCCCAGAAACGTCATGAATGAATATACACACACACACACACACACACACACACACACACACACACACACACACACACACACACACACACATATATATACATATATATATATATATATATATATATATATATATATATATATATATATATATATATAATATATATACTATATATATATATATATATATATATATATATATATATATATATATATATATATATATATATATATATATATATATATATATATATATATACATATATATATATTATATATATATGCAAAGTGCTAAACTAACAAAGGCAAGAAAGATCATAGAGAATGAAAGTCAGGTTCGATCTGAGGAAAGGGATGACAAATCCAGGGTTCCTTGATGCTGGTGAAGGGCTATTTATTGTTCTAAAGAATTGGATCCCTGATCCATTTCCCTGATTTGAGCCTTCCGTCCCTTCCCCCCCCCCAGGCTCTGTATAATCCCTACGGATTTAGCACTCCCATATGATTATAATAATAAATGCTGCCCCTCAGGCGTTGTACAATCCCTCAGGATTTAGCGCTCCCCATCATAATGGTTAAATCCAATATAATTTATCAGTTATTTTTATAAAATTTTGTCAACAAGGCATTCGAGAGCTTGCTAAGGTGACAAATATTTAAAAAAGTTTATTTTTCCATGTTTTATGGACACAAAATATTCAGCGCCATCTGTTGAGCATTTAAAACATACAAGTTATCAACAGCAAGTCATAAGAGAAGGTTACTGTGTTTTCCCGCTCTTGTGACGTCACTACTCACCTGATATTTGATTGGTAGAAACTACAGAGGCGTGAATACCTGAAGGATTTATAACGCCGCTGCTGATTGGTTGCTTTTGGGAATGTAACCAATAGCATTTCATCTTGTTTTTGTTACTTTCTGTTGAATTAGTTTTCATTTTGAACAAAATAACACGAACAGAAGACGTAAGAGTTAATTCATATACTCTCTTATTATTTAATATTTGCTTTAAAGACAAAAGTTTAGTAATCTTACTTAGTAAACTTACTTAGTAACAAGTAAAATCAGTATACAGCAATTATGTAAAACACGAGTTGCTATTGGTTACATTCCAAAAATCAACAAATTAGCAGCAGAGTTACAAATCCTTCAGGTATTCATGCTTCTGTAGTTTCTACCAATTAAATACCAGGTGAGTAGTGACGTCACAAGTGCGGGAAAACTCAGTAACCTTCTCTTATGACTTGCTGTTGATAACTTGTATGTTTTAAATGCTCAACAGATGGCGCTGAATATTTTATGCCCACAAAAACATGCAAAATAAGCTTTTTAAATATTTGTCACCTTAGCATCCTCTCTTGTTGAGAATGAAAGGCAGTCAAGTTCGATCTGAAGAAAGTGATGACAAATCCAGGGTTCCTTGATGCTGGTGAGGCTCTTGATCTAAAGAATTGGATCTGTGATCCAGTTCCCTGAATTGAGCCTAAATACCTTCCAGCCCTCCTCCCCACAGGCCATGTATAATCCCTACGGATTTAGCACTCCCATATGATTATAATAATCCATCCTGCCCCTCAGGCGTTGTACAATCCCTCAGGATTTAGCGCTCCCCATCATAATGGTTAAATGCAATATAATTTATTAGTTATTTTTATAAAATTTTGTCAACAAGTCATAAGAGAGGTTGCTAAGGTGACAAATATTTAAAAAAGTTTATTTTTCCATGTTTTGTGGACACAAAATATTCAGCGCCATCTGTTGAGCATTTAAAACATACAAGTTATCAACAGCAAGTCATAAGAGAAGGTTACTGTGTTTTCCCACGCTTGTGACGTCACTACTCACCTGGTATTTGATTGGTAGAAACTACAGAAGTGTGCCTACCTGAAGGGTTTATAACCTCGTTGTTGATTGGTTGTTTTTTGGAATGTAACCAGTAGTATTTCATTTTCTTTTTGTTACTAGTTGTGGAATTAGTTTTCATTTTAAACATAACATAACATGGACAGAAGACGTATTAGTTATATTCCAAAAAGCAACCATTCAGCAGGAACCTTATAAATCCTTCAGGTATTCACGCCTCTGTAGTTTCTACCAATCAAATACCAGGTGAGTAGTGACATCACAAGCGCGGGAAAACACAGTAACCTTCTCTTATGACTTGCTGTTGATAACTTGTATGTTTTAAATGCTCAACAGATGGCGCTCAATGTTTTGTGTCCACAAAACTTGGAAAAATAAACTTTTTAAATATTTGTCACCTGAGGGGCGGGATGGATTATTATAATCATATGGGAGCGCTAAATCCGTAGTAGGGACTATACATGGCCTGTGGGGAGGACGGCTGGAAGGTATTTTAGGCTCAATTCAGAGAACTGGATCACAGATCCAATTCTTTAGATCAAGAGCCTCTCACCAGCATCAAGGAACCCTGGATTTGTCATCACTTTCTTCAGATCGAACTTGACTGCCTTTCATTCTCAACAAATCATATAAGAGAGGTTGCTAAGATGACAAATATTTAAAAGAGTTTTTTAATTTTCCATGTTTTGTGGACACAAAATATTCAACGCCATCTTGTTGAGCATTTAAAACATACAAGTTATCAACAGCAAGTCATAAGGGAAAGTTACTGTATTTTTCCCACGCTTGTGACATCACTACTTATTTGGTACATGATTGGTAGAAACTTCAGAAGCGTGAATACCTGAAGGATTTATAACGCCGCTGCTCATTGGTTGCTTTTGGCAATGTAACCAAATAGCATTTCATCTTCCTTTTATTTCTTGCTGTTGAATTAGTTTACATTTTAAACATAAAATAACGTGGATAGAAGACGTAAGAGTTAATTCATATACTCTTTGATTGCTTAATATTTGCTTTAAAGACAAAAATTTAGTAAACTTACTTAGTAACAAGTAAAATTATTATACAGCAATTATGTAAAACATAAGTTGCTATTGGTTACATTCCGAAAAGCAACCAATCAGCAGCAGCGTTACAAATCCTTCAGGTAGGCACACCTCTGTAGTTTCTACCAATGAAATACCAGGTGAGTAGTGACGTCACAAGTGCGAGAATCACAGTAACCTTCTCTTATGACTTGCTGTTGATAACTTGTATGTTTTAAATGTTCAACAGATGGCGCTGAATATTTTATGTCCACAAAAACATAGAAAATAAACTTTTTGAATATTTGTCACCTTAGCATCCTCTCTTATGACTTGTTGAGAACTTAATTTACTTAAGCTGCCCAGAAACGTCATGAATGAATATACATACACACACACACACACACACACACACACACACACACACACACACACACACACACACACACACACACATATATAATACATATATATATATATATATATATATATATTATTATATATATATATTTATATATATATATATTATATATATATATATATATATATTATATATATATATATATATATATATATATATATATATATTATATATATATATTATATATACATATATATATATATTATATATATGCAAAGTGCTAAACTAACAAAGGCAAGACAGATCATAGAGAATGAAAGTCAGGTTCGATCTGAGGAAAGGGATGACAAATCCAGGGTTCCTTGATGCTGGTGAAGGGCTATTGTTCTAAAGAATTGGATCCCTGATCCATTTCCCTGATTTGAGCCTTCCGTCCCTTCCCCCCCCCCCCCCCAGGCTCTGTATAATCCCTACGGAATTAGCACTCCCATATGATTATAATAATAAATCCTGCCCCTCAGGCGTTGTACAATCCCTCAGGTTTTAGCGCTCCCCATCATAATGGTTAAATCCAATATAATTTATCAGTTATTTTTATAAAATTTTGTCAAGTCATACGAGAGGTTGCTAAGGTGACAAATATTTAAAAAAGTTTATTTTTCCATGTTTTATGGACACAAAATATTCAGCGCCATCTGTTGAGCATTTAAAACATACAAGTTATCAACAGCAAGTCATAAGAGAAGGTTACTGTGTTTTCACGCGCTTGTGACGTCACTACTCACCTGGTATTTGATTGGTAGAAACTACAGAGGCGTGAATACCTGAAGGATTTATAACGCCGCTGCTGATTGGTTGTTTTTGGGAATGTAACCAATAGCATTTCATCTTGTTTTTGTTACTTTCTGTTGAATTAGTTTTCATTTTGAACAAAATAACACGAACAGAAGACGTAAGAGTTAATTCATATACTCTCTTATTATTTAATATTTGCTTTAAAGACAAAAATTTAGTAAACTTACTTAGTAAACTTACTTAGTAACAAGTAAAATCATTACACATCAATTATGTAAAACATGAGTTGCTATTGGTTACATTCCAAAAATCAACCAATTAGCAGCAGAGTTACAAATCCTTCAGGTATTCATGCTTCTGTAGTTTCTACCAATCAAATACCAGGTGAGTAGTGACGTCACAAGTGCGGGAAAACTCAGTAACCTTCTCTTATGACTTGCTGTTGATAACTTGTATGTTTTAAATGCTCAACAGATGGCGCTGAATATTTTGTGTCCACAAAACTTGCAAAAATAAACTTTTTAAATATTTGTCACCTGAGGGGCGGGATGGATTACTATAATCATATGGGAGCGCTAAATCCGTAGTAGGGACTATACATACCCTGTGGGGAGGAGGGATGGAAGGTATTTTAGGCTCAATTCAGAGAACTGGATCACAGATCCAATTCTTTAGATCAAGAGCCTCTCACCAACATCAAGGAACCCTGGATTTGTCATCACTTTCCTCAGATCGAACTTGACTGCCTTTCATTCTCAACAAGTCATATAAGAGAGGTTGCTAAGATGACAAATATTTAAAAGAGTTTTTTATTTTTCCATGTTTTGTGGACACAAAATATTCAACGCCATCTTGTTGAGCATTTAAAACATGCAAGTTATCAACAGGAAGTCATAAGGGAAAGTTACTGTGTTTTCCCACGCTTGTGACATCACTACTTATTTGGTACATGATTGGTAGAAACTTCAGAAGCATGAATACCTGAAGGATTTATAACGCCGCTGCTCATTGGTTGCTTTTGGCAATGTAACCAAATAGCATTTCATCTTCCTTTTATTTCTTGATGTTGAATTAGTTTACATTTTAAACATAAAATAACGTGGATAGAAGACGTAAGAGTTAATTCATATACTCTTTGATTGCTTAATATTTGCTTTAAAGACAAAAATTTAGTAAACTTACTGAGTAACAAGTAAAATTATTATACAGCAATTATGTAAAAAATAAGTTGCTATTGGTTACATTCCGAAAAGCAACCAATCAGCAGCAGCGTTACAAATCCTTCAGGTAGGCACACCTCTGTAGTTTCTACCAATCAAATACAAGGTGAGTAGTGACGTCACAAGTGCGGGAATCACAGTAACCTTCTCTTATGACTTGCTGTTGATAACTTGTATGTTTTAAATGCTCAATAGATGGCGCTGAATATTTTTATTTTATGTCCACAAAAACATAGAAAATAAACTTTTTGAATATTTGTCACCTTAGCATCCTCTCTTATGACTTGCTGAGAACTTAATTTTACTTAATGCCAGAAACGTCGTGATTGAATATACACACACACACACACACAACACACACACACACAACAACAACACCAACAAACTAACACTAATATTAATAATATATATAATATATATATATATAATATATATAATATTATATATATATATATATATATATATATATATTATGTATATATATATATATCATATATATATATATGCAAAGTGCTAAACTAACAAAGGCAAGACAGATCATAGAGAATGAAAGTCAGGTTCGATCTGAGGAAAGGGATGACAAATCCAGGGTTCCTTGATGCTGGTGAAGGGCTATTGTTCTAAAGAATTGGATCCCTGATCCATTTTCCTGATTTGAGCCTTCCGTCCCTTCCCCCCCCCCCCCAGGATTTGTATAATCCCTACGGATTTAGCACACCCATATGATTATAATAATAAATCCTGCCCCTCAGGCGTTGTACAATCCCTCAGGTTTTAGCGCTCCCCATCATAATGGTTAAATCCAATATAATTTATCAGTTATTTTTATAAAATTTTGTCAACAAGTCATACGAGAGGTTGCTAAGGTGACAAATATTTAAAAAAGTTTATTTTTCCATGTTTTATGGACACAAAATATTCAGCGCCATCTGTTGAGCATTTAAAACATACAAGTTATCAACAGCAAGTCATAAGAGAAGGTTACTGTGTTTTCCCGCGCTTGTGACGTCACTACTCACCTGATATTTGATTGGTAGAAACTACAGAGGCGTGAATACCTGAAGGATTTATAACGCCGCTGCTGATTGGTTGCTTTTGGGAATGTAATCAAAAGCATTTCATCTTGTTTTTGTTACTTTCTGTTGAATTAGTTTTCATTTTGAACAAAATAACACGAACAGAAGACGTAAGAGTTAATTCATATACTCTCTTATTATTTAATATTTGCTTTAAAGACAAAAATTTAGTAATCTTACTTAGTAAACTTACTTAGTAACAAGTAAAATCATTATACAGCAATTATGTAAAACACAAGTTGCTATTGGTTACATTCCAAAAATCAACCAATTAGCAGCAGAGTTACAAATCCTTCAGGTATTCATGCTTCTGTAGTTTCTACCAATTAAATACCAGGTGAGTAGTGACGTCACAAGTGCGGGAAAACTCAGTAACCTTCTCTTATGACTTGCTCTTGATAACTTGTATGTTTTAAATGCTCAACAGATGGCGCTGAATAATTTATGCCCACAAAAACATGCAAAATAAGCTTTTTAAATATTTGTCACCTTAGCATCCTCTCTTGTTGAGAATGAAAGGCAGTCAAGTTCGATCTGAAGAAAGTGATGACAAATCCAGGGTTCCTTGATACTGGTGAGGCTCTTGATCTAAAGAATTGGATCTGTGATCCAGTTCCCTGAATTGAGCCTAAATACCTCCCAGCCCTCCTCCCCACAGGCCATGTATAATCCGTATGGATTTAGCGCTCCCATATGATTATAATAATCCATCCTGCCCCTCAGGCGTTGTACAATCCCTCAGGATTTAGCGCCCCCCATCAAAAAATGGTTAAATGCAATATAATTTATTATTTTTTTTATAAAATTTTGTAAAAAAGTCATAAGAGGGGTTTTGCTAAGGTGACAAATTTTAAAAAAAAAGTTTATTTTTTCCATTTTTTTTAGGGGACAAAAAATATTCAGCCCCTTTCTGTTGAGCTTTTAAAAAAATAAAATTTTATCAACAGCAAGTCTTTAAGGGAGAAGGTTACTTTTTTCCCCCCCCATGCTTGTAAACGTCATTTACTCCCCTGGTTTTGTTTGGGTAGAAACTACAGGGGTGTGAATACCTGGGGGGTTTCCCTTTGGGGGAGAGTTTCGGGGGTAAAACGCCCCCGGGCCCGGGTTTCGGGTGACCAGGCCTCCTGGTGGATCAGCGCCTGATAAAACCGGTGTTGCTGGGGGCTCCCACGAAAAACCAAACTTTCGGCCACCCCCGGTGATCGGGAACTCCCCTTTGGTTTGCTTGCCCAGGGGCCACCCTTGAAAAACTGCGGGGGTTTTTGGGTTTTAATCCCCCTTATGGGTGCTGGGGGGGGCGTTGAAACATTTCCTGGGGTCCCCTAAACACTTTTTGGAAATTGTCTTTAAACGTGTAGTGACCCCCCTGCTTTTTTTTGGGGGGTTTGGTGCATCTTTCTGCCAAGCCCTTTTGCTTTTTTGTGAGTGTTTTCTTTTTGAAAAGTTGGGGTTATAGTCCTCTAGGTTTTTCCAGGTGTATAAAATAATGTATCTTTTCCCCCGCTTTCCCAGGAATAAGGTTTGGGAAACCCTTCAAGCGCCCCCAGTATTTGAGGTGTTTTATCTCCGTTTTTGCGCCCCTTTGAAAGTTTTTTCTGTACATTTTCTAGGGTGGGAAAATTTCCCCTGTTTTTTGAAAGGTGCTTTTTTAAAAGTGAAAGAAAATTTTCCAGCCTAGATAGAACAAGTGCCTAAAAGAGTGGTTCTAAAGGGGCTTGGCCCCCCTATTTTTGAAGGTTCTCTTTTCCATCCTGTCTTTTTTCTAGCAGATCGTTTGTTTCAATGTTATGGCCCTTAAAGGGTTTGAGATCCCCGACTTAACCCCCCAGGTTTTTGGGGCCCTTTGGGTGTTTCGCTCTTTTTTGTGGCCAGAATTTTTTTTTGAAATTGATAAAGATTTTTTTTCCTTGTTTCCATTTTGGGGTTAAAATTAAAAATTTTCATCTTTTGAACTTCATATTTTTTTCTGGCCCCCCTAAAAGTTTTGGGGTTGTTTTTCCCCCTGGAGCCTTGCATTTGTTTTTAAAAGGATGTCTCTGGGGGCATTTTATTCGGGGGTCATCTGAAAAGGAAGAAACGGGTGCTGTGGCTGACTTCCTTGTCTATGTCGGATATGGGATGAGGAACAGGGGAGCTATTTACTTTTCCTTGGGGAAAACGGCTTTTCCCTTTGTGCCTGGGGATTTTTCTCTGTTGACGACTACTCTTTGTTCTGTTAGTGGGGGAAATTTTAAAACCCATCGCCCAAACCTTTTCCTTTTTACCCTTTTGGGCGCGCATTTTGTGCGCTATTACCCCCATGGTCAACTTGTCGAAGGTTTTTTTGCAAAGTTGTATATTTACATCTGCTTTTCTTTTTGTCTTCTAGTGCATTGGGCCTTGTCGTATTTGATCCGTAGTTGGGGACGGGACGGGAGCGCCCTGTTCAAAACCCATGTTGCCCCTGGGTTGTGTAACTGAGGGGTTTTTTGATGGGTTTTGATCTTGCTTTTTTGGAACCCCTTTTCCCCAAAAGTTTTTTTATGTTTGGGATGTTAGTGTTTTGGGTTTCTGTATTTTCCCTTTGTTTTTTGTTTTAAATCCCCCCTTTGTTGGGAGTGGGGCTATGTCTGTTTTTTTTAAAAAAAATGGGGACGACCCCCCGTGTCCATGCCCCCTCTCCAAGGAGGGAAAAAGGTTTGTGTTAGGGGGTTTCCCTTCAGTTCTTGATGAACACAGAGTTCCATGGTCGGGCCCTGGGGCGAGTGCAGGGAAATGTCTTTTTATCGCCTGTTCAAAGGTCTTTTGGGTCAGGATAACAGGGGGATGGCTTGTGTTAATCAAATTTTGTGGTCTCTCAAAAAAAAATTTCCCATTTTGATTTGGGGCTTCGTCGGGGTTAGCGGCTTGCAAAAAAACTGAGTTTATTGGGACTTGAGTAGCTCACTCATTTCCTTGCTGTCATCTTTTGTAGGACCCATCTTTTTTTAAAGTAGGGGCCCTTTAGGGGAGTTGTTCTCGTTTTTGGGATTTGGCAAGGAGAAGTTTTACTTTGGGTTTTTTTCGATTTCATTTTTGGCTTTTGGGTTTTTCCCCGCGTTTTCCGGGACTCCTAAAGGATTCTTTTAGTTTTTAAGTTCAAATGTTTTCTTTTTCCCTCTGACCGTGTTTCCCTGCCCCTTTTTGGGATATATTGACCTCTTTTTGCCCCCTCTGTTATTCTTTTCCGTCCCCTTTGAAAAGGGAGGCGCCTTTTCTCTTTCTATTTTACTTCACTCCCCCTTTTTTTGAGGAATAAGCCTTGTGCATACATCGAGTGCCACCGATTTTAATTTGGGTTCAGGCAAAAGGGTTTGGGTCTGTTTTTTTGTTAGTATATTTCCCAGTTTTTTATAGGGTTAGGACTTGGTTTACTTTGGTTTCCCAAACTTTATGTTTTTTTTTATTAAAGTTAAAAATTTTTGGTAAAATGCCCCCCTCGGGGAACTGTTCTTTTTGTCGGTCTGGGGGGCTCCACGCAACATGTTGAAACTCAATTATGTTGTATCTGAGTTTATTTTTTTTGTATGGTTCATTTCTTTCGGGATCATCATTGTTAGTGAAGATGAGGTCTAGTGTTTTCTCAGTCTAGTAGGCTCTTTTTTTTGCGGGTTTTAAAAATTGATTTTGTGCGGTTTTAAAAAGCTCTTGTGAGTGTGGTTTTCATCAGAGTTTCCCCTCCTGGTGTTATTACGCAACAAATTATTTGTATTTTTCCTCCATTTTAGGGGCCTTAAGTTGAAATCCCCCAGGGGCAAGATGTTGGGTGCAGGACCCCTGGAAGTTTTTCCGCGGGGTAAATTTTTTAAACAGCTTTTCCCGGGGAATTGCGGGGGAGGTTGCATCCGGAGGCTTGTAGACTACCCCCAAATGCTGGGGTTTTGGGTTTCTCGCCTTTTATGTTTTAAAACTTCCATACGTTTTTTGAGGCTTTTAAGCGTTCTTTTTGCAAACAAGTAAACTTGAAAGGGTACAGGCCAACCCCCCCTTTTGCCTTTTTCACTTTTTGTACATCTGTATAGGTTTTTAACTGGGCCCTTTTTTCGTTGTCCAAGGGGTTTTTTATGGGGGTTCAGTGAAACCCGGCGAAAAATTGCCTTTGCCTCGGGCAACGCCCACGGTTTGAAAGGTTTTTTGTTGTTTTTTGGGCTGGTTTTTGGCCCCTGTATTTTTCCCCCAAAGAAAAATGTTATCGGACTGGTGGTATTGTTGGAAAGGGGGGGGGTTTTTTTTTCCGGAAATTAGTATCTGAAATTGTTGGTTTGGGGGTGGAGGCCATCGACTGTGGTTCCCCTCCAGGAATGACTGGATTTTTGGTTTTTACGTTTTTTGCCATTTTCCCGCCGTTTTTTTTCTTCCCGGCACTAAAAAACCTCTCCCCCTTGAGTGGGTGTGGGTACCCGGTTTTCCCATGGGGCCCGGATGTTTTTTTTACTTTTTGTCCCCTTTTGGGGGTGTTTTATGCCCGGCCCAAAAAAAGTTAAGCCAGTCTTTTTCCCGTACTAAGAGGTACACTTTTTAGGGTGAAAAAGTTACGGAAGGGAGGTTTTCCCTTTTCCTGGGTTTTCAATTTGGGCAAGACATTTTTAGGGGGGTCATGTTGCATGTCCCTTGTTTTTTTCCGATTTCCCATGCCAGCCCGATTCCAAGTGCTTTGTATTGCACAGGAGGGGTTTTCCCTTTGCCTTGGGTTTTTTGTACTGTAAAAACCCCGTTGGTGAAAGTTTTCCCCGTCTTATTTCCCATTTTTCCTTACACCCAAAAATTTGGGCTCCCCACCAGTTTTTTTTTGGTAATTTATCTCACAAATTGGGGATTGGGTCCTTTGTTGGGTATTTTTTGCGGGATTTTGGTTTGAAATATTGGTTTTAAACTTATTTTGACTTTCATTGTTTCCCCCACTAGGCTTTCCCTTTCCCCTATGGGTCAATTTTTTTATGTATTCCTTCCTCGTATAATTCCCCATTTCCGGGGGCAAAAAACTCCCGCTTTTACCATTTTGTTAAACCCGGACAGTATCTCCAGCTTCACCCTTTCTGTCTCCCAAAGGGAAAACCCCCTCCCGCTTCACCCTTACTGTTTCCCCGGGGCCCGTTTCTCCAGCTTCACCATTACTGTTCCTGGACAGCCCCCTCCAGCTTCAAACCCTTTTAAAGGCTCCCAGGAAAAGCACTATCAGCCCTACATTTACGACTAACCCGGACATCACCCCCAGCCTTACAGTTTTTGACTTCAGGCCCGTTTTCAAGGGCGATTACCCTTCAGCCCGGACTTTTTATGTTCCCTTTTTGTTGGGGAAAACTTCCAGGTTTTTATGAAAGGGGCCCTTTTATGTTATCCTCTTTTAATACCCCTTTTTTTTTTAGTCCCCAGATTTTTTCCCCTTTTGGGGATACCCAAAAAACCTTTTTCTGTTTTTTAATACGGGTTGTAAATAGTTCTGGGGTTTCTGCACAAGGAGGCGTGGGAAAACCTTTTTTCCCCAAAAAAGACAAAATTTTTCCATGTTTGGGAGCCCGTTTTTTTTGACTGACCACAGGGGCTACACAGCTTATTTAAAGATTTTTAATGGTTGTTTTTCTGCAAGTCTACTAGCAACCTCTTGAATTTTTATATTTAAAAACCTTAAATGAAAACTCTAGCTATTTGTATTTCTGTTTCTAATCTTTTTGTATATTGGAAAGCTTTTCCGTACGTTCCTGATTTTTTTAAAGTTTGTGTTTATAAGGGCGCCCCACCCCGAAGCATTTATGACGCCCCCTGCTGGTTGGTGCTTTTGGGGAAAAGTTTCCCGTTGCATTTCATCTTTTTTTTGTTCTTTCTGTTGAATTGTTTTCAAATTTTTAACCCAAAATAAAGAAAGAAGGGCCCTAAGAGGTTTAATTTATTTTACTCTCTTATTATTTTAAAATTTGCGTTAAAGAAAAAAAAATTTAGTAAACTTATTAGTTAAAAGTAAAAATAAAAACATTTTTTTTAAACAAATTTTGTTTAAAAAATGAAGGGTTTCTATTGGTTTCATTTTCCAAAAAAACAAAACCCTTTAGGGAGCGGGGGTTAAAAAATTTCCTTTTAAAGGGATTCATGCTTCGTAGTTTCACCAATCAAATAACCCCGGTGAGTTGTGGCGTCAAAAAGCGCGGGGAAAAAATCCGTTAAAAACCCTTTTCTTATGACTGCTGTTGATTTAATTTTTATGTTTTAAATTTTAACGATGGCGCTGATTTTTGGTTTTCCAAATGAAAATGGGAAATAATTTTTTTAAAAAAATTTTTCCCTTTGCAAACTTCTTAGGGCTTTTTTGAGAAGAAAGGCAGTCAAGTTGGATTTGAATTTAAAAAGATGAATTTCCCGGGGGTTCCCTTTATGCTGGTTGGGGGCTCTTGACTATAAAGAAATGGTTCTGTGATCCGTTCCCTGAATTGAGCCTTAATACCTTCCAGCTCTCCTCCCCCAGGTTGTATAATCCCTACGGATTTTTGCGCTCCCTTTGATTATTATGAAATCCATCCTGCCCCCCAGGCCCTTGGACAAACCCTCAGGATTTAGCGCTCCCCTTTCCCTTTAAAGGTTAAATAAAATACAATTTATCAGTTATTTTTTTTAAAATTTTTCAAAAGTCTTTAAAAGAGGTTGTAAAAATGCAAATTTAAATTTAAAAAAAATTTATTTTTCCCTGTTTTATGGACACAAATTTTCAGCGCCATCTTTGGGATTTAAAACACACAAAATTACCAAAAAAGAAGTCATTTAAAAGGAAGGTTACTGTGTTTTCCCCCTTTTCATTGTGACGTCACTTTCTCACCTTTTATTTTAATTTGGGAGAAAAATTACAAAAGGGGGTGATACCCGGGGATTTTTTAACGCCCCTGCTGATTGCCGGGTTTTGGGAATGTAAATAATTGATTTACTTTTCATTTGTTACTTGCTTTGAATTAGTTTTTTTTAAAACAAAAAACAAACACGAACAAAGGGGGCCCTTAAAAAGGGTTTAAATTTTATACTTTCTTATTCCCTTTAAAATTTGCTTTTTAAAAAAAAAAATTTAGTTAAAAATTTTCTTAGTTAAAAAAGGGAAAAATTATACAGCAATTGTGAAAACATGAGTTGCTATTGGTTACTTTTGGAAAAGCAACCCAAAGGTAAACAGGGTTTCAAAACCTTTTGGTATTCTTTTCTTCATTGTTTCTACCAATCAAAAACCAGGTGAGTTTGTGACGTCACAAGCCTTTGGGGGAAAAAACATAACCCTTTCTTATGAAATTGCGTTTATAGCTTTTTATGTTTTTTAAAAGCTCAACAGATGGCGCTGAAAAATTTTTTTTGCCCAAAAACATTTCCAAAATAAACTTTTTAAATATTTGTACCCCTTTGCATCCTCTCTTGTTTGGGAAAGAAAAGGGAGTCCAAAATTCCCATCTGAAGAAAGTGTTTACAATCCAGGGTTCCCTTTATGCCCGGTGAGGCTCTTGATCTAAAGGGAAATTGGGTCAGTGAAAACCGTTTTCCCCGAATTGGGGCCCAAAAAACCTTCCGCCCCCTCCCCCCAGGCCATGTATAAATTTCCCTTTGGGTCAGGCCCCCCATATGATTATAATAATCCCTCCCGCCCCCCGGCGTTGTACAACCCTCAGGATTTTTGGCTCCCCCTCTAATGGTTAAAAACAATTAATTTATCAATTTTTTTAAAAAAAATTTTTTCAACAAGTCTAAGAGGGTTGCTTTTGGTGACCCAAAAATTATTTTAAAAAAGTTTATTTTTCCATGTTTTGTGGACATAAAATATTCAGCGCCATCTGTTGAGCATTTAAAACATACAAGTTATCAACAGCAAGTCATAAGAGAAGGTTACTGTGTTTTCCCGTGCTTGTGACGTCACTACTCACCTGGTATTTGATTGGTAGAAACTACAGAGGTGTGCTTACCTGAAGGGCTTATAACCTAGTTGTTGATTGGTTGTTTTTTGGAATGTAACCAATAGCATTTCATTTTCTTTTTGTTACATTGTCGAATTAGTTTTCATTTTAAACATAACATAACATGGACAGAAGACGTATTAGTTATATTCCGAAAAGCAACCATTCAGCAGGAACCTTATAAATCCTTCAGGTATTCACGCCTCTGTAGTTTCTGCCAATCAAATACCAGGTGAGTAGTGACGTCACAAGTGCGGGAAAACACAGTAACCTTCTCTTATGACTTGCTGTTGATAACTTGTACGTTTTAAATGCTCAACAGATGGCGCTGAATATTTTGTGTCCACAAAACTTGGAAAAATAAACTTTTTTAAATATTTGTCGCCTGAGGGGCGGGATGGATTATTATAATCATATGGGAGCGCTAAATCCGTAGTAGGGATTATACATGGCCTGTGGGGAGGACGGCTGGAAGGTATTTTAGGCTGAATTCAGAGAACTGGATCACAGACCCAATTCTTTAGAACAAGAGCCTCTCACCAGAATCAAGTAACCCTGGATTTGTCATCACTTTCCTCAGATCGAACTTGACTGCCTTTCATTCTCAACAAGTCATATAAGAGAGGTTGCTAAGGTGACAAATATTTAAAAGAGTTTTTTTATTTTTTCCATGTTTTGTGGACACAAAATATTCAACGCCATCTGATGAGCATTTAAAACATGCAAGTTATCAACAGGAAGTCATAAGGGAAAGTTACTGTGTTTTCCCAAGCTTGTGACATCCCTACTTATTTGGTACATGATTGGTAGAAACTACAGAAGCGTGAATACCTGAAGGATTTATAACGCCGCTGCTCATTGGCTGCTTTTGGCAATGTAACCAAATAGCATTTCATCTTCCTTTTATTTCTTGCTGTTGAATTAGTTTACATTTTAAACATGAAATAACGTGGACGGAAGACGTAAGAGTTAATTCATATACTCTTTTATTGCTTAATATTTGCTTTAAAGACAAAAATTTAGTAAACTTACTTAGTAACAAGTAAAATTTTTATACAGCAATTATGTAAAACATAAGTTGCTATTGGTTACATTCCGAAAAGCAACCAATCAGCAGCAGCGTTACAAATCCTTCAGGTAGGCACACCTCTGTAGTTTCTACCAATCAAATACCAGGTGAGTAGTGACGTCACAAGCGCGGGAAAACACAGTAACCTTCTCTTATGACTTGCTGTTGATAACTTGTGTTTTAAATGCTCAACAGATGGCGCTGAATATTTTATTTTATGTCCACAAAAACATAGAAAATAAACTTTTTGAATATTTGTTACCTTAGTATCCTCTCTTATGACTTGTTGACAACTTAATTTACTTAAGCTGCCCAGAAACGTCATGAATGAATACACACACACACACACACACACACACACACACACACACACACACACACACACACACACACACACACACACAATATATTATATATATATATATATATATATATATATATATATATATATATAATATATATATATATATATATATATATATATATATATATATATATATTAAATATGCAAAGTGCTAAACTAACAAAGGCAAGACAGATCATAGAAAATGAAAGTCAGGTTCGATCTGAGGAAAGGGATGACAAATCCAGGGTTCCTTGATGCTGGTGAAGGGCTATTGTTCTAAAGAATTGGATCCCTGATCCATTTCCCTGATTTGAGCCTTCCGTCCCTTCCCCCCCCCAGGCTCTGTATAATCCCTACGGATTTAGCACTCCCATATGATTATAATAATAAATCCTGCCCCTCAGGCGTTGTACAATCCCTCAGGATTTAGCGCTCCCCATCATAATGGTTAAATGCAATATAATTTCAGTTATTTTTATAAAATTTTGTCAACAAGTCATAAGAGAGGTTGCTAAGGTGACAAATATTTAAAAAAGTTTATTTTTCCATGTTTTATAGACACAATATTCTGCGCCATCTGTTGAGCATTTAAAACATACAAGTTATCAACAGCAAGTCATAAGAGAAGGTTACTGTGTTTTCCCGCGCTTGTGACGTCACTACTCACCTGATATTTGATTGGTAGAAACTACAGAGGTGTGCCTACCTTAAGGGTTTATAACGCCGCTGCTGATTGGTTTTTTGGAATGTAACCAATAGCTTTTCATCTTCCTTTTGCTATTTTCTGTTGAATTAGTTTTCATTTTACACATAAAATAACATGAACAGAAGACGTAAGAGTTAATTCATATACTCTTTTATTCCTTAATATTTGCTTTAAAGACAAAAATTCAGTAAACTTACTTAGTAACAAGTAAAATCATTATACAGCAATTATGTAAAACATGAGTTGCTATTGGTTACATTCCGAAAAGCAACCAATCGGCAGCAGCGTTATAAACCCTTCAGGTATTCCCCCCTTCGCAATTTCTACCAATCAAATACAAGACTAGTAGTGACGTCACAAGCGCGGGTGAACGTAGTAACCTCTTATGACTTTCTGTCTTAAATGAAAGGTAAACCCGAGGGTATACAGCGTCCCGGTGATAATTGGAGGTAAACCCGAGGGGGTTACACAGCGTCCAGGTGATAACTGGACGTTAGGTAAACCCGAGGGGGTTACACAGCGTCCAGGTGATAACTTTACACAGCGTCCAGGTGATAACTGGACGTTAGGTAAACCCGAGGGGGTTACACAGCGTCCAGGTGATAACTGGACGTAAGGTAAACCCGAGGGGGTTACACAGCGTCCAGGTGATAACTGGACGTTAGGTAAACCCGAGGGGGTTACACTGCGTCCAGGTGATAAGTGGACGTTAGGTAAACCCGAGGGGGTTACACAGCGTCCAGGTGATAACTGGACGTAAGGTAAACCCGAGGGGGTTACACAGCGTCCAGGTGATAACTGGACGTAAGGTTTTTATTAGTGAAAATGTATTCTAGTTCCTCAGATCAAAACGTAGGAATTTAAATTTCTTCAGGGGACCGGCTGGATTTAGCAACTCATGCGGGTTTAGCGCTTTGTTGAGTTGTCTTCATTCGCTTGCGAGTTTAGAGCTCTCCCAGGGTGATCCCCTCGGGGTACAAGAGTAGCTGGTGAAGGGCTCTTGATACAAGGAAATGGATGTCATGGAGTAACTGATACATAAATGAATTCAGAAACAAACTCGTTCAGAAATGTTCAATTATTATTATAATCACAGGGAAGCGCTAAACCCGTAGGGTTATACAGCGCATGTGGGGGGGGGGAAGATGGAAGGTATTCAGGTTCAATTCAGGAGCACAGATCCAATTCCCTAGATCAAGAGCCCCTCACCAACATCAAGGAACCTTCCCAGTGTACATACATGATGCTTCTTCCACTTAAACTTGTGTGTGACTTAATGTCTGCATAAATAATGGTTCGGAACATGTAGAGAGAATGGAGCGAAAACAGATGACCTTCAAGAGTGTATCAGTCTGTATGGAAGTAAGGCGGGTAGGGGTTAGGCCTAGAAGGGTTGGAGGAGGGGAAAGTAGGTTTTTGTGTGCGAGGGGCTTTGGACTTCCATTCAGGCATGCGTGAGCGTGTTTGATAGGAGTGAATGGAGAACAATGGTTTTTAATACTTGCCGTGCTGTTGGAGATGTGAGCAAAGTAACATTTTATGAAGGATTCAGGGAAAACCGGGCAGGCCGGACTTGAGTCCTGAGATGGGAAGTACAGGTGCCTGCACTCTGAAGGAAGGGTGTTAATTGTTGCAGTTAAAAACTGTATGTGTAAAGCACCCTCTGGCAAACAGTGATGAGTGAATGATGGTGAAAGTTGTCTTTTTTCGGCCACCCTGCTTGGTGGGAATCGGCCGTGTGATAATAATAAAAAATAGTATATAATAAAAATATATATATATATATATAATACAGTGGGACCCCCGCATACCGGAGCCTGCATAATGCAATCCGCATACCGGACGCTTTGATCGCTAAAATTTTGCCTCGCATACCGCCCAAAAACCCGCTCAGCGCCGTCGTGCCGAGACAGCGTCCAATGTGCCGGCCTGAGCCAAGCCTCATATGTTACCGCCGGTGGCATTGTTTACCACCCAGCCTCCGCGGTAACATTCAAGCACAATCGAAATATTTCGTATTATTACAGTGTTTTCGGTGCTGTTTTCTGAAAATAAGTGACCATGGCCCCAAGAAAGCTTCTTATTCCAACCCTACACAATAAGTTGAATTCCAATAGAGATGAAGAAAGAGATCATTGATAAGTAGAAAGTGGAGTGCGTATCCCGACCAGGTCAGGTTGTACAAGAAAGCCCAAATCAACATCTCTACTAATTTGGCAACAGAAAGGCAATCAAGGAAGAGCTGTGTCTTGCAAAGTTTAACTTGGTTTTCGAACAGAGATCGCAAGTGATGTGGAAATGGTTGAGAGACTCTTATTTGTGTGGATAAAATGAAAACACTAGCAGGAGATAGGCGTTTCTCAAGCGATCATAAGCGAAAAGGCTAGAAGTTGCATGAGGCTTTAATTAAAAAAAAGGCCTGCAACTATTGATGATGTGAGTGAATTTAAGGCCATCAAAGGTTGTTTGAGAGATTAAGAAGCGTAGTGCAAACATAGTGTGATAAGGAGGTGAGAGGCTGCCAGTTCGGACCAAAAGCGGCCTGAAAATAATGTGTGCAGGGAATTCCAAAGAGTACCTAGAAACTGGAAGGACTGAAACTAACAAGTGTATTATTGTGTAAACATGCCTGTTTTGGAAGGAAAATGCCAAGCAGGACCTACATTACTCAGGAAGAAAAGGCACTCCCCAGGACATAAGCCAAGAAAACAGCTTACTTTGTCGATGCGAGTCCCAATGCTAGAGGTGATTGCAAAGTAAAGCCTTTATTAGTGTATCACTCGGAAACTCCCAGAGCGTTCAGGCACAAAGAATGTCCTCAAGGATAATTTGGTGTGTGCTGTGGAGGGCAAACAGTAAGCATGGTTCACTATGGGACTTTTTTCTATAACTGGTTTACAAACCATGCATATGCCCCCAATGAGTGAAAGGAATCCCTAACTGAAAAGAAATTAGAACTTAATTGCCACCTGGTTGATAGACAATGCCCCTGTCATCTACAGACTGGCAGAGCGACTTTATGGGACATGAGCTTCATTAAGGTGAAGTTTTTGTCCTCCTAATAACCACTCCTCACCTGCAGCCCATGGACCAGCAGGTTATGTCAAACTCAAAAAACTGTACACAAAGCTCTGGTTTGGAAAGATGCTTTGTAAGTGACCTCAGAAACTCAACTGACTCAAGAGAGTTTTGGTAGAGATCCTTTAATATCCACAATTGTATAAACCTTTATAGGTAAGGCTTGGGAGGGAGTGACTAAGAAGACCTTGAACACTGCTTGGAAGAAACTGTGGCAGAATGTGTAGACAAAAGGATTTTGAAGGAGTTGAGCTTAACCCTGAGAGAGTATACTAGTTGAGGAATCAATTGTGCATTGGGGAAGTCCTTGGTTGGAGGTTTAGTGGGGAGGATGTGGAAGAGTTTGGTGGAGGACGACAATGAATAAACTAACCACTGATGAGCGATAGATCAACTTCAAGAGCAAGAGGCCAGACCTGAGGAAACTGGTTCAAAGGAGGGGGAAGAGAGAAATTGAAAGAATAGCCTACTTACAAGATAAGGAAATGTGTGCAAAATGTGCTTGAAGTGCAAACCTTTTTGATGAAAATCACCCTCACACTTAGCTATTGCAAGCCGTGTAGGCAACCTGTACACTGACAATGTTGTGAAACACTTTAGGGAAGTCATAAAGGAACGAGAGGTTACAGGCACTATGGACAGATATGTTGTGCGAAAGAAAGTCCAGATGACTCTGAACTGGTCCATAGTGCATTAAAAGAAGAAGGGAATAACCCCAGAAAAGACTCGACACCTCCAAGTCTAATGGAAGGGGATTCCCCTTCTAACCACTAACACACTCTCACTCCCCCTTCCTCCATCCATCAATCATCACCAGATCTTCAATAAAAGTAAGTGTCATGTAATTGTGCATGCCTTTCAGTTTGTGTGTATTAAAATTAACATTTCATGTGGGTAAAAAATTTTTTTTTCATACTTTTGGGTGTCTTGTACGGATTAATTTGATTTCCATTATTTCTTATGGGGAAAATTCATTCGCATACCGAACATTTCGCATAACAGCCAGCCCTCTTGCACGGATTAAGGTCGCTATGCGGGGGTCCACTGTACATAGAATGTACAGCATTTCAGACTAAATTCCCATTTTATATTGAGAGAAAACTCACATATTGACAATAAAAGACATAAAAAGATACTGTATATCATTAACTGCCAACGAAGGTTCTCGACTAGAAGTTGAAAAATACGGCGGTCATTTTCTGTGTATATGTATTATTATTATAATCAAAAAGTAGCGCTAAACCACAAGGGCTATACAGTGTGTGTATGTACTGTATTTCATTTTAGTACAGTCTCTCTTCACTTAATGATGGAGTTCCGTTCCTAAGACCATGTCATTAAATGAATTTGTTGCTAAGTGAGGAGCATATTATTATGGTAGTGGGTTTGTGTCAACCATCTTTGATATTGTTTTAATGTCACCTTTGCACCATTTATAACATTTCTGGTATATTTTTAAATGTTTATAAAATAGTGTACTGTATATTGAAATAAACATAATAGATGAAATCAGCTCGAATGTACATTATTTAGGTATAAATACTGGTCAGAGTGCGTCGTAAGTCAGAGGCATCGGATAAACCAAATACATATCCGCTAATAGGAGAGGCTTTATATATTTCTTCTCAGTAACTGACGAAAAAGTGTTTTCATGTCTTTGCAATAATTTAGACAATATTATTTAATATGTGCAATGTAGTGAAAGGGCCATTTCTAAATATATATTATTTATATAAAGTTAAATTAATATATATTATTTAAACATTGAAAATGTAATCAGTTAAAATGAGTAGACAATGCAGTACAGAATACCAGACCTTCCAACAAAGGCATTTTTTATATATAATACATACTATATGTATATATAAGGGCTTGGACATCCAACAGGCACGTGTGAGGGAGCGAGTGACGGCATATGGTTTTTGGAACTTAGCCGTTACTGGGAGCAGATAAAATTGTGTGAAGAGGATTTACAGGGAAACCGTTAGCCAGACTCGAGTCCTGGAGGTGGGAAGTATGGTGCCCACACCCTGAAGAAGGGATGGAGATATCTGCAGTTTGAAGGGGCATACAAGGGGCTTTTGGCATGTACACTCAACCACTGTATTTCTTTTGTACAACTATATATCATGTCCAAATAATAATAATAAATAAATAGAAGATACTAAAGTAACCTGGTCTGAAAATAAATTTAAGACTTCTCAAAAGTCACTTAATCACCCTAGACTAAATGCTCAATACTCAATATTCCTATACTCAATACATATTCCCATAACATAATTTCAATAATTACTTTTTAACCTATTACCCATTGTCGACAAGAATATAAACTAACAGTCACCTTTCAGGCAGTGAAATTGCCGACCTAGAAAAGTCCAGAGAACTTTCACGGTGGGGGCGCGCATAACGGAGATAAAACACCTCAATTATTGGAGCGCTTGAGTTCCTAAACCTGTAATTCCCTGGAACGCAGGAGGAGAGATTACAGGATTATATACACCTGGAAAATCCTAGAGGGACTAGTACCTGAACTTGCACACGAAAATCACCCACTACGAAGCAAAAGACTTGGCAGACGATGCACAGCACACCATACCCCCCAATGAAAAGCAGGGGTGTCTCTAGCCACTAAGAGACCATACAATAAGTGTCAGGGGCCCGAACTGTTCAACTGCCTCCCAGCACACATAAGGGGGATTACCAACAGACCCCTGGCAGTCTTCAAGCTGGCACTGGACAAGCACCTAAAGTCAGTTCCTTCCGGATCAGCCGGGCTGTGCTCGTATGTTGGTTTGCGTGCAGCCAGCAGCAACAGCCTGGTTGATCAGGCTCTGATCCACCAGGAGGCCTGGTCTCAGACCGGGCCGCGGGGGCGTTGACCCCCGGAACTCTCTCCAGGTAAACTCCAGGTAACATAAAACCTTCATTAACAACGTTTGCCTATTCTACAGTGGTTTTATCAAGTGGGTGAAACATCGGTAATAAAGATATCAAACTCAAAAGTTTGTTTTTAAGGCCCTGGGCAGGGTCAGTATTAATTTGTGCTGTTGTGCTAGCACCAACAGCCTCACTGAACAAGCCTTGGTGATCAGTTCCTTAGCCTAAGGGGCTGACCACTTTCCTGAAGTATACCTGGAGAGGGTTTCGGGGGTCAACGCCCCTGCGGCGCGGTCTGTGACCAGGCCTCATGGTGGATCAGGGCTTGATGAACCAGGCTGTTACTGATGGCCGCACGCAAACCGACGTACGAGCCACAGCCCAGCTGGTCAGGTACTGACTAAAGGTGCCTGTCCAGTGCCTGCTTGAAGACAGCCAGGGGTCTGTTGGAAATCCCCCTTTGTATACTGGGAGGTAGTTGAACAGTCTTGAGACTGATCATCTTAAAACTACCTCTTCTGTTTTATAATATCTTGTATTCAACTGAAAAAGCCTGCTGTACAGGCAGAACATTTCAACAATAAAGACACCCAAGTGTTGCACACGCATCTTAGCAACTTGTAGGTGTTGCATACCATTTATAACATGCAAGTTTTTGGTGTCATAGTTATTACAAGGTCCTGAGTAATGAATGGGAGGATGGCAAGGTGAAGACTTGATGTATCAAAGAAGTTCTGTAGCAGACTGCTGCCTCATAGTGATATTTCAATTACTGTTTATCCTTGGAGCAAGCAGTGGCCCTACAGATGAGCAACCAGATGGAGACAGAAGGGAGGTTTGGCCCCTCCTCCACAAGAATCAGCACGTAAGTTTCTTCTTCAAGACTGAACTTTATATCTCCCATTCCCCCAGGCACTGTACAAGTACTAGTCAGTATGATCTACTGTATCTAATATATTAAACTGTTGCAGATCAATGGTGTCGAACTGACCACTCGGGCACAAACAGAAGAGCTCTTTGCCAGCTGTGGGACCAGAGTTATCCTGCTTGTATCAAGAACTCAGTACTACCTGGAGATTACCTGGATAGAGTTTTGGGGTCAACGCCCCGCGCCCGTCTGGTGGACCAGGCCTCCTGGTGGATCAGCGCCTGATCAACCAGGCTTTTGCTGCTGGCTGCACGCAAACCAACGTACGAGCCACAGCCCGGCTGATCAGGAACTGACTTTAGGTGCTTGTCAGTGCCAGCTTGAAGACTGCCAGGGGTCTGTTGTAATCCCCCTATGTGTGTCTGGAGGCAGTGAATCAGTCTCCGGGCCCCTGACACTGATTGTATGGTCTCTTAACGTGCTATGACACCCGCTTTTCAATGAGGATGGTGCAATCGTCTGCGAAGTCTTTTGCTTTCGTAGTGAGTGATTTTCGTGTGCAATTTCGGTACTTAGTCCCTCTAGGATTTCCATGTATATAATCATGTATCTCCTCCCTCCTGCGTTCCAGGGAATACAGTTTAGAAAACCTCAAGCGCTCCCAGTAATTGAGGTGTTTTATCTCCGTATGAGCGCCGTGAAAGATCTCTGTACATTTTTCTAGGTCGGCAATTTCACCTGCCTTGAAAGGTGCTGTTAGAGTGCAGCAATATTCCAGCCTAGATAGAACAAGGACCCTGAGAGTGTCATCATGGCTTGGCCTCCCTAGTTTTGAAGTTCTCATTATCCATCCTGTCATTTTCTAGCAGATCGATTTGATACAATGTTATGGTCCTTGAAGGTGAGATCTCCGACATAATCACTCCCAGGTCTTGACGTTTGGTGTTTCGCTTATTTTGTGGCAAGTAATTTGTTTTGTACTCTGATGAAGATTTAATTTCCTCATGTTTACCATATCTGAGTTAATTGAAATTTCTCATCGTTGAAACTTCATATTGTTTTTCTGGCAGCCCACTGAAAGATTTGTTGATGTCCGCCTGGAGCCGTTGCAGTGTCGCAATGGAAGACACTGTCATGCAATTCGGGGTCATCTGCAAAGGAAAACACTGTGGCTGTGGCTGACATCCTTGTCTATTCGGATAAGAGGATTGAGAACAAGATGGGACTAGTAATGTGCCTTGTGGAAACAGAGCTTTTCACCGTAGCTGCCTCGGACTTTACTCTTTGACGACTACTCTCTGTTATCTGTTAGTGACGAAATATAATTCCATCGCCGACTTTTCCTGTTATTCCTTTTAGCAACGACATTTGTGCGCTATTACGCCATGGTCCACACTTTTCGAAGGCTTTTTGCAAAGTCTGTATATATTACATCTGCATTCTTTTGTCTTCTAGTGCACTTTAGGACCGTGTCGTAGTGATCCAATAGTTAGACAGACAGTACGACCTGTTCTAAACACATGTTGCCCTGGGTTGTGTAACTGAGGGTTTCTAGATGGTGGTGATCTTCTTGTTCTTAGGACACTTTCAAAGAGGATTTTTATGATATGGGGATGTTAGTGCTATTGGTCGTAGTTCTTTGCTGTTTGTTTTTTTTCTGCCCCCTTTGTGAGTGGGGCTATGTCTGTTGTTTTTAGTAACTGAGGGATGACCCCGCGTGTCCATGCTCCCTCTCCATAGGATGGAAAAGGCTCGTGATAGGGGCTTCTTGCAGTTCTTGATGAACACAGAGTTCCATGAGGTACAGGGCCCGGTGCAGAGTGCATGGGCAATGTCATTTATTCGCCTGTTCGAAGTCATTTGGCGTAAGGATAACAATCGGATAGCTTGTGTTAATCAAATTTTGTGGCTCTCCTCATAAAAAATTCATTTTGATCTTCGACTCTCAGACTGGTTAGGCGGCTGCTAAAAACTGAGTCCGTATAATGGGGACTTGAGTAGCTCACTCATTTTCCTTGCTGTCACTGTGTAGGACCCATCTTTTTAAGTAAGGGGCCCAATACTGACGTTTGTTCTCGATTTTTGATTTGGCATAGGAGAAGAAATACTTTGGGTTTCTTTCGATTTCATTTATGGCTTTTAGTTCTTCCCGCGATTCCTGACTCCTAAAGGATTCGTTTTAGCTAAGTTCATGCTTGCTATTTCTCTGACCAGTGTCTCCCTACGCATTATCAGATATATTGACCTCTTTTAGCCGCTCTGTTGTTATTCTTTTCTGTCCCGGAATTTGGCCCGTCCTCTTTCTATTTACATCTAATCCCTCTTTTTCTTAGAGGAATAATTATTATTATTATAATCAAGGGGGAAGCGCTAAACCCGGAGGATTATACAGCGCCTGGGGGGGGGGATGTGGAAGGCATTCAGGCTAATTCGGGGAACTCTGAGCACAGATCCAATTCCTAAATCAAGAGCCCCTCACCATACATCAAGGAACCTTCCTTGAGGGGCTTAGAGGAATAAGCCTTGTGCATACATCGAGTGCCACCGAGTTAATCTGTTCTAGGCATAAGTTGGGGTCTGTGTTGCTTAGTATATCTTCCCAGCTTATATCGGTTAGGACTTGGTTTACTTGGTCCCACTTTATGTTTTTGTTACTATGTGAGTTATATTACATTCATTTTATTAGGGAGAAAGCGCTGTACAATTTGCCAGTTATTTTTTATCTAGCAGGTAATTAATACCCTACAGTAATTAGTATGAGTACCTAAAATTAAAAGAAAATGAATTAAGGCTGTAATCTCTCAACCAGCACAAAAAAAAAAACGAGGTTTTCATGGCATATGTGGTATAAATTTTCTTGTGTATATTATATAAATATATATATATATATAATATATATTATATATATATATAATATATATAAAATATATAATATATATATATTATATATATATATATATGCAAAACAACCACTCTGAAAAGAATAGAGAAATTCCAAGCGCTTTCGTGACTACTCTTAGAGAGAGCGCCGGTGTGACTACGTAATGGAGTAGTCACGAAAGGGTTGGTTGGGAATTTCTCTATTCTTCGGGAGTGGTTGTTTTTGCATATTTCTAAAATCACCTGGTTTACTGTGATCTTATTGCATATATATATTATATATATATATAATATATATATATATGCCAATATATATATGCAAGATATATATATATTACGGAGGAAGAATTCTGTTCCACTTCCACCTGGAGATAAGAGAAATAAAACAAATAAGAACTAGAAAGAAAATAGAAGAAAACCCAGAGGGGTGTGTATATATGTGCTTGTACATGATTGTAGTGTGCCTAAGGTAAGTAGAAGTAGCAAGACTACCTGAAATCTTGCCTGTCATGAGACGAAAAAGGACACCAGCATCCTACCATCATGTAAACAATTACAGGCTTTTTCTTTTACGACTCACTTGGCAGGACGTAGTACCTCCCGGGCGGTTGCTGTCTACCAACCTACTACTTTATTTATATATATATATATATAATATATATAAATATATAGGTAGTTAGGTAGGTAGACAGCAACCGCCAGGAGGTACTACCTCCCTGCCAAGTGAGTGTAAAACGAAAGCCTGTACTTGTTTAGCATGATGTTAGGATGCTGGTGTCCGTTTTTTCTGTCTCATGAACTGCAGATTCAGGTATCGTCTTGCTACTTCTCTTACACTTAGGTCACACTCCACATACATGTACATGCACATATATACACCCCCCTCTGGTTTCTTCTATTTTCTTTTTCTAGTTTCTTATTCTTATTTATTTCCTCTATCTCCATGGGGAAGTGGAACAGAAGTCTTCCTCCGTAAGCCCATGCGTGTTGTAAGAGGCGACTACAATGCCGGAGCAAGGGTAGTAACCTCTTCTCCTGTATATATTAATAAATGTAAAAGGAGAAACTTTTGTTTTTCCTTTTGGGCCACCCACCCACAGTGGGATACGGCCGGTGTGTTGAAAGAATATATATATATATATATATATATATATATCAATATATATATATATATAATATATAATATAATTATATATATAAATATATATATATACACACACCACACATATATATATATATAAATATATATCATCGATATATATATATATATATAAATATATATATATATATATATATATATATATATGAACATCTTGAGGGACAAGATTGGAGTCCAGGACCAAAATATAATTTGACGGAGCAATGATCTTGGGATAATCTAACGGCTCTGAAACCAGACCTGCTCTGGAGTTGACAAACAATCGCACTGGGATGGTCCCAATAGTGGAAAAATATAGCAATCAACAATGCTTCAAGTGTGTCCAGGAAGGACAGAGCCTGCCTCTTCCTGGCCAGTGAGAGCCCTTCATGCTGGGGACATTCTGTTGGCTGGTCCCACTCCAGCCTTGCACACGCCTCGACCCACAGACCTCCGCATCGGTGTTGCCCTTCACTTGCCGCCCCTATTCCTCGCCGAACACAGGTGTATTTGTGGCAGTGAAGCAGCAGACCGATTCAAGTACCATGGTATTGTGTGCCGTAAATCCGAGGAAAGATTGCAAGAACATGAGGAGGTTAATAACATTATCAAGAGGAGCACTCACACAGCTGGATGCCCACAGTAAGTGAGCACCCCAACTTATGACACGCACTTGATGGCAGCCAGAAGCGTCCAATGGCAATCACCCTCAAGCCTGGCCAGATGGGAAGCGTGTGTGGGACTATATAGTGGTGCATCTACCCTTGCTGAACCTATCTCCAATACACCAGGAGAAGGAGGGCGCAGCTCCCAGCTTCAGGAGTCCCCAAAAGTCTAGAAATATGGAGAACTTGGCCCATCATTATATGTGTTGTTCCCCATAGCTCAGAGACCTTGGCTCATGGGGAAAGAGTCATCTAAATCCTTAAGGAGCTGGGGAAAAAGACTCATCAGGGTAACTAGGATCCCAGGGCAGCAGTTTTCTGTTCCAGCAGCTCAGTGCGGCCTGTTCAAAGGGGTAATGCCTGCTGTATTTTGGGCACACACGCCTCGCTGTGAGGAGCTGGATGAGATTTTTCGCCTTTTAACGGTGGATACAACACGTAACAACATGTACCTTATATCCACCTTTAATCAAACAAATGTATCTCATAAATTATTCTATACCAGATTATTTAATAAAATATTCTATTGGTAAAAAAAAATATATATTAAAGATGGGTGGTAGGGGAAGTGGAATATTCAAATCTACTTCAGGAAGAAATCCAAATATTCTTCCTTGAAGGCCTTTTCATTCCATTTAATATATATTATAATAATATATATATATATATATATATATATAATATATATAATATATATATAGTATATATATATATATATATATATATATAATATATATATATATATGCAAAACAACCACTCTGAAAGAAATAGAGAAATTCCAAGTGCTTTTCGTGACTACTCACATTAGCAAGGAACTATGAAGTAAAAGCATCCAAGGAAGCTATATAAGGGGTCTTGGGGGCCAGCACCTCACTATCACATCCCACAAAAAACAGTTAAACACCTGACGCGGCGCCGACCCAAACTTGGATAGGTCCTTTGCACAACTCACCCCCAAACTGTTCTAACCCAAGAAAATTTAAAAATTATTAATTGCAGTCCAGTGGTATTTTAAATTCTTCTCCCAAATTCTATTATTTATAAATGGATCTAATTTATATATAACCAAAGGAAATATTCATATTATTGTCAAAACTGCTTTTTATGAAACAGATTTCAATATATTCCTGTCGACCAGGGGACTTGCTTGATACTACTTTCCTCAACTTTTTGAAAATCAATTGATGGTTAAAATCTCTTACATGAATAATAGAGCATTTGGAATCGTGTCCCAGTTCTAATGCTATATTTATGTTGCTTAATCTTAGTTCGAGATTTTTACAGTTTGACCAATTAAACTTTATCGCAAATTTTAACAAGGAATCTTATAGACACATCCATCAGCATATGGGGGGAATTCTTTATCAAAAGTTTTTTTACTGTATCAAGATTTTTGAATACACTGTAATATTAAAAGTCTTAAGAAGGAGAAGGGGACCATATCAACAAGTTTACATGGTAAGGAGAACCAACATATTTTTTAGTTGAATAAGGCTGGTTGGTCCCATGGGGTGGGGGGGGTGGGGGGGGGGGGGGGGGGGGGGGGGAAAAAGTATTCTAGCAACTTTTAAAAGATTTATCACTTACATTTCCTTGGGTATTTAAATCATTTACCTATTTCATTAAATTTTGGATATTTCCTCATCTATGAACTCAGGAACTACAAATTCACGTAAAGCTCTCAAAAACATGATGAGAAAACAGAACAGTTTTGACTCTATCTGATGTGAGAATAATAGTGGACATAGGAACAGTTTATTTGTAGGATTTTTTGTAAATTTTAAATTTGAATTCAATTAGTACCCTTAATAATTAAAAACATCTAGAAAAGGCAATGAGTTATTTTCTTCAAAAAACTCAATGAGTAAAGTTTATAGAATGGGCTAAGCTATTAATTTTCCAAGGAAAGGTGTATATCTACATTTTGGCATAAGACACAAAAATATCATCACATATCTGAACCATTAGCTCTATAGGGAGGATTGTGTTAAGCACCTGTTTCAAAAAAATCCATGTAATAGGTTACTAAGAACAGGTGAAAGAGGATTTTCGCATTGCCATACCAAACTTCTGAGTGTAAAACTTATTCATTAAATACAAATTTTGCATCAACAATGCAAGTTTAGTAAGTTTAATGATAGTAGGAACTGGCAATGGTAAATCATAGTTAACGAGTTCTTCAGATAAGAAACTTAATAAATCATACAACTAACTTTTTTTTCCAAAACAAGGAAGTAACATCAAAACTAACCATGTTTAAAAAAATTCATCAACGAAAGTTCCTGTTGATGATTTATCAGTTTCTTATAAGAAGAATCTCTTAACTATGATTTTACCATTGCCAGTTCGCTACTATCATTAAACTATTAAACTTTGCATTGTTGATGCAAAAGTTGTATTTATGAAAGTTTTACACTCAGAATTTTGGTATGGCAATGGGAAATCCTCTTTCACCTGTTCTTAGATAACCTATACATGATAATTTTTGAAACAAGGTTGCTTTAACACAATCCTCCCTAATAGAGCTAAATGGTTCAGATATGTTGATGATATTGTGTCTTATGCCCCAAAAATAGATATACCCCATTTCCTTGGAAAACTAAAATAGCTTTAGGGCCCATTCTATAAACTTTACTCTTGAGTTTGAAGAAAATAACTCATTACCTTTTCATAGATCATTTAATTATTAAGGGTAATAATGAAGTCAAATTTAAAAATTTACAGAAAAACCTACAAATAACTGTTCCTATGTCCACTATTATTCCTCGCGTCAAGATAGAGTCAACTGTCTGTTTTCTCATCAATGTTTTGAGAGCTTTACGAATTTGTAGTGTCCTGAGTTCATAGATGAGGAAATATCCAAAATTTATGAAATAGTAATGATTTAAAATACCCCGGGGTGGAAGAAATGTAATTGATAAATCTTTTTAAAGTGCTAGAAATAACTTTTTACAATCCAAAAGGGACAACCAGCCTATTCAACTAAAATATGTTGGTTCTCCCTTACCATGAAAACTGGTTGATATGCCTCTCTCATTTTTAAGACTTTTAATATTAAAGTAGTATTCACAAAATCTTGATACAGTAAAAAAACTTTTTGATAAAGAATCCCCCCAAAATGCTGATGATGTGTCTATAAGATTCCTTGTAAAATTGCGATAAAGTTTTATACCAGGTGAGTAGTGCAAAGGACCTATCCAAATTGGGTCGGGCCACGCAGCAGTGTTTAAAATAACACCGTTGTGGATCTGATAGTGAGGTGCTGGCCAGACCCCGTATATCGCTTCCTTGGATGCTTTAACTTTCATAGTTCCTCTGATAATGTGAAGTATCACGAAGCGCTTGGAATTTCTCTATTCTTTCAGAGTGGTTGTTTTTGCATATTCTGGAAATCACCTGTTTTACTGTGATCTTAATGCATATAAATAATATAATATATAAAATATATATATATATTTATATATAAATAATATATAATATATAATAAATGTTTGCTGATGTTATGAATGAAAAGAAGGTTGGATGTCCCTGGCCCTAAGCGAAACAAAGGCTGAAGGGGTAGGAGAGTTTCAGTGGGGGGAAAATAAATGGATTTAAATCTGGAGTATCTGAGAGAGTTAGAGCAAAGAAGGGGTACAGTAATGTTAAATGATCATTTAAATGGAAGGAGAAAAGGAATATGAATGTGTAAATTCAAGAATTATATGTGGATTAAAGTAAAGGTTGGATGCGAGAAGTGGGTCATAATAAGCGAGTATGCACCCTGGAAAGAGAGAATGCAGAGGAGAGAGAGAGTTTTGGGAGATGTTAAGTGAATGTATTAGGAGCCTTTGAACCAAGTGAGAAGTAATTGTGGTAGGGGACTTGAAATGCTAAAGTAGGAGAAACTTTTAGAGAGGGAGTGGTAGGTAAGTTTGGGGTGCCAGGTGTAAATGATAATGGAGCCCTTTGATTGAACTTTGTTAGAAAGGGGTTTTAGTTATAGGTTAATACATATTTAAGAAAAAGAGTTAAATTAAGTATACACGATATGATGTAGGGCGACAATGACAGTAGTTTGTTGGATTATGTATTGTAGATAAAAGACTGTTGAGTAGTACTTCCAGGATGTACATGTTTATAGAGGGGCCACGATATATCAGATCACTTATCTAGTATGTAGCTACACGAGAGTAAAAGAGAGTAGGGATGGTATACAAGGAGATAGAAGCATCAGGGAAGAGAGGAGGTGAAGGTTTATCAACGTAAAAATAATAGGGGGGGGGCGGAGTGGTTAAGGGATAAGATCTATAAACAGGGGCTGGGGGGGATTGGGAATTAGATGGGCTAAAATGAGAGCATAGGCAATGGGGTCGAAGAGGTATGGGGTAGGTTTAAAAATGTAGTGTTAGAGTGTCAGCAGAAGTTTGTGGTACAGGAAATGGAGCAGGAGGAAGAGTACAGTTTGTGGAATGATGATGGTAAAGAGGAGTAGTTAAGGGAGAAAAAGTTAGCATATGAGAAGTTTTTTTACAAAGTAGGAAGTGATTGCAAGGAGGGAAGAGTATATGGAGATAAAAGAGAGAAGTTAGAGAGTGGTGAAGCAATGTAAAAGAAGAGACAAAAGGTAAGAAGTGGGTGGAGATGTTATCAAAGATCAAATTTTGTTGAAAATAAGAAAAATTTTGGAGTGAATTACAAGGTTAATAAAGCCGAAGAACAAATGGATTTGTCAGTTAAAAATAGGAGGGAAGAGAGTTTATTAAATGGGAGATTTAGAATATGGGAAGGAGAGGTGCTGCAAGAATATTTTTGAGGAATTGTTAAATGTTGAGAAGAATGGAAGAGGTGGCTGTTAGGGCAAGGAGGAATAACATCTTGTAGGAGGTGAGGAAGAGCCAAGTTGTGAGTTAGGAAGTTCGTGGTGAGGGGGGGTGCAGTAGTAAAATGAAAAGGGGGTAAGGCAGCCGGGATTGATGGGATAAAGATAGAAAATGTTAAAAGAAGGTGGGATATAGTTTTTGGAGTGTTTTGGGGCAATTATTTAATAAAGTAATGGAAGAGGGTAAGGTACCTAGGGATTGGCAGAAGCATGCATAGTTCCTTTGTAAAAAGCAAAGGGATAAAAGAGAGTGCAAAAATTTAAGGGGATAAATCTGTTGAGTGTGACCTGGTAAAGTGTATGGTAGAGTTATAATTGAAAGAATTAAGAGTAAGACGGAGAATAGGATAGCAGATGAACAAGGAGGCATTAGGAAAGGTAGGGGTGTGTGGACAGGTGTTTACAAGTGAAACATATAAGTGAACAGTATTTTAGTAAGCTAAAGATGTCTTTGTGGCATTTTATGGATTTGAAAAGGCGTATGACAAGGGTAATAGGGGTGCAATGGTGGCAGATGTTGCAAGTGTATGGTGTAGAGGTAGGTTAATGAAAGCAGTGAAGGTTTTTAACGAAATAGTGAGGCTCAAGTTAGAGTATGTTAGGAAAGAGGGAAAATTTTTCCCAGTAAAAGTAGGCCCTTAGACAAGGATGTGTGATGTCAACCCGTGGTTGTTTAATATATTTATAGATGGGGTTGTAAGAGAAGTAAATGCGAGGGTCTTGGCAAGAGGCGTGGAGTTAAAAGATAAAGAATCACAACACAAAGTTGGGAGTTGTCACAGCTGCTCTTTGCGATGACACTGTGCTCTTGGGAGATTCTGAAGAGAAGTTGCAGAGATTGGTGGATGAATTTGGTAGGTGTGCAAAGAAGAAAATTAAAGGTAATACAGAAAGAGTAAGTTACGAGGATAACAAAAAGATTAGGTGATTGAAAGATTGAATATCAGATTGGAGGGAGAGAGTATGGAGGATGTGAACGTATTCCAGATATTTGGGAGTGGACGTGTCAGCGGATGGGTCTATGAAAGATGAGTGAAATCATAAAGAATTGATGAGGGAAAAGAGTGAGTGGTGCACCTTAGGAGTCTGTGGAGAACAAAGACTCTTTGTCCTTGAGGCAAGAGGGGAATGTATGAGAGTATAGTTTTACCAACGCTCTCATAAGGTGTGAAGCGTGGGTGATGAATGTTTGCAGCGAGGAAAGGCTGAGGCAGTGGAGATGTCATGTCTGAGGGCAATGTTTGTGTGAATATAATGCAGAGAATTCGTAGTTTGGAATAGGAGGAGGTGCGGGATTACCAAAACTGTTGTCCAGAGGTGGCAGAGGAAGGAGTTTTTGAGGTGGTTCGGAACATGTAGAGAGAATGGAGCGAAAACAGATGACCTTCAAGAGTGTATCAGTCTGTATGGAAGTAAGGCGGGTAGGGGTTAGGCCTAGAAGGGTTGGAGGAGGGGAAAGTAGGTTTTTGTGTGCGAGGGGCTTTGGACTTCCATTCAGGCATGCGTGAGCGTGTTTGATAGGAGTGAATGGAGAACAATGGTTTTTAATACTTGCCGTGCTGTTGGAGATGTGAGCAAAGTAACATTTTATGAAGGATTCAGGGAAAACCGGGCAGGCCGGACTTGAGTCCTGAGATGGGAAGTACAGGTGCCTGCACTCTGAAGGAAGGGTGTTAATTGTTGCAGTTAAAAACTGTATGTGTAAAGCACCCTCTGGCAAACAGTGATGAGTGAATGATGGTGAAAGTTGTCTTTTTTCGGCCACCCTGCTTGGTGGGAATCGGCCGTGTGATAATAATAAAAAATAGTATATAATAAAAATATATATATATATATATAATACAGTGGGACCCCCGCATACCGGAGCCTGCATAATGCAATCCGCATACCGGACGCTTTGATCGCTAAAATTTTGCCTCGCATACCGCCCAAAAACCCGCTCAGCGCCGTCGTGCCGAGACAGCGTCCAATGTGCCGGCCTGAGCCAAGCCTCATATGTTACCGCCGGTGGCATTGTTTACCACCCAGCCTCCGCGGTAACATTCAAGCACAATCGAAATATTTCGTATTATTACAGTGTTTTCGGTGCTGTTTTCTGAAAATAAGTGACCATGGCCCCAAGAAAGCTTCTTATTCCAACCCTACACAATAAGTTGAATTCCAATAGAGATGAAGAAAGAGATCATTGATAAGTAGAAAGTGGAGTGCGTATCCCGACCAGGTCAGGTTGTACAAGAAAGCCCAAATCAACATCTCTACTAATTTGGCAACAGAAAGGCAATCAAGGAAGAGCTGTGTCTTGCAAAGTTTAACTTGGTTTTCGAACAGAGATCGCAAGTGATGTGGAAATGGTTGAGAGACTCTTATTTGTGTGGATAAAATGAAAACACTAGCAGGAGATAGGCGTTTCTCAAGCGATCATAAGCGAAAAGGCTAGAAGTTGCATGAGGCTTTAATTAAAAAAAAGGCCTGCAACTATTGATGATGTGAGTGAATTTAAGGCCATCAAAGGTTGTTTGAGAGATTAAGAAGCGTAGTGCAAACATAGTGTGATAAGGAGGTGAGAGGCTGCCAGTTCGGACCAAAAGCGGCCTGAAAATAATGTGTGCAGGGAATTCCAAAGAGTACCTAGAAACTGGAAGGACTGAAACTAACAAGTGTATTATTGTGTAAACATGCCTGTTTTGGAAGGAAAATGCCAAGCAGGACCTACATTACTCAGGAAGAAAAGGCACTCCCCAGGACATAAGCCAAGAAAACAGCTTACTTTGTCGATGCGAGTCCCAATGCTAGAGGTGATTGCAAAGTAAAGCCTTTATTAGTGTATCACTCGGAAACTCCCAGAGCGTTCAGGCACAAAGAATGTCCTCAAGGATAATTTGGTGTGTGCTGTGGAGGGCAAACAGTAAGCATGGTTCACTATGGGACTTTTTTCTATAACTGGTTTACAAACCATGCATATGCCCCCAATGAGTGAAAGGAATCCCTAACTGAAAAGAAATTAGAACTTAATTGCCACCTGGTTGATAGACAATGCCCCTGTCATCTACAGACTGGCAGAGCGACTTTATGGGACATGAGCTTCATTAAGGTGAAGTTTTTGTCCTCCTAATAACCACTCCTCACCTGCAGCCCATGGACCAGCAGGTTATGTCAAACTCAAAAAACTGTACACAAAGCTCTGGTTTGGAAAGATGCTTTGTAAGTGACCTCAGAAACTCAACTGACTCAAGAGAGTTTTGGTAGAGATCCTTTAATATCCACAATTGTATAAACCTTTATAGGTAAGGCTTGGGAGGGAGTGACTAAGAAGACCTTGAACACTGCTTGGAAGAAACTGTGGCAGAATGTGTAGACAAAAGGATTTTGAAGGAGTTGAGCTTAACCCTGAGAGAGTATACTAGTTGAGGAATCAATTGTGCATTGGGGAAGTCCTTGGTTGGAGGTTTAGTGGGGAGGATGTGGAAGAGTTTGGTGGAGGACGACAATGAATAAACTAACCACTGATGAGCGATAGATCAACTTCAAGAGCAAGAGGCCAGACCTGAGGAAACTGGTTCAAAGGAGGGGGAAAAGAGAAATTGAAGGGAAAGCCTACTAAAGATTTAAAGGGAAAAGGGCAAAATGGCTTGAAGTGCAAAACCTTTTTGAGAAAATCACCCTCACACAGCTATTGCAAACCGTGTTGGCAACCCGTACACACAATTTGTGAAACACTTTAGGGGAAATCATAAAGGAACAGAGGAACCCCAAAAGGACAGATATGTTTTTGGGGAAAGAAGTCCATGACTCTGAACGGGCCTAGTGCATTAAAAAAGAAGGGAATAACCCCCAAAAAAGGGGCTCGACACCCCAAGTCTTTAAAGGAAGGGGGTTCCCCTTCTAAAACACTAACACACCTCTCCCCTCCTCCCCTCCCCTCAATCATCACCAATCTTCAATAAAAGTAAGTTCATGTAATTTCTGCCTTTTTTTTTGTGTGTATTAAATTAACATTTCATGTGTAAAAATTTTTTTTTCTACTTTTGGGTGTCTTGTCGGATTAATTTGATTTCCATTATTTCTTATGGGGGGAAAAATTTATTCGCATACCGAACATTTGCTAAAACCCCCCTCTTGCACGGATTAAGGTCGCTATGCGGGGTCCACTGACAAAAAGTACAGCATTTCAGACAAAATTTCCCCTTTTAAATTGAGAAAAACTCACAATTGACAAAAAAAGACATAAAAAGATACTGTTTCTTAACGCCAAAGAAGGTTCTCGACAAAAAGTTGAAAATACGGGGGGTCATTTTTTGTGTATATTTATTTTTAAATCAAAAAATAGCGCTAAACCAAAGGCTATACAGTGTGTTTAGTCTGTATTTATTTTTTGTACAGCCTCTTCACTTAATGAGGAGTTTTTCCCTTCCAAGACCTTCATTAAAGAATTTTTTTTCAAGGAGGACATATTATTATGGTAGGGGGTTTTTGTCAAACCCCTTTTATATTTTTTTAATTCACCTTTGCACCATTTTTAAAAATTTTTGGATTTTTTAAATGTTATAAAATATTACTGAAAATTTAAAAAACTAATAATGAAATCACTCGAATGTACATTTTTTTAGGGATAAATAAATGGTCAAGGCGTCTAATCAGACACGGTAAACAAAACACGCTAAAAAGGAGAGGCTTATAATTTTTTCTCAGTACTACAATGTTCATGCTTTTCAATTTTTAGACAAAAATTAAAATGTGCAATGTAGTGAAACCCTTTTTAAATAAAATATATTTATATAAAGTTAAATTTAAAATATATTTTTTAAACATAAAAAGTAATCATTTAAAAAAGAGTAACAATCATCGAAAACCAGCCTTCCAAAAAAGGATTTTTTTTTATATAATACATACTAAAGTATAAAAGGGGTTGGACATCCAACAGCACGTGTGAGGGGGCAGTAAAAGGGATATGGTTTTTGGAACTTAGCCTTACTGGACAAAATAAAATTTTTTTGAAGGGATTTTAGGAAACCGGGTTTGCCAACTCGAGTCCCGGAGTGGGAAGTAGGTGCCCCACCCGAAGAAGGGAGGAGATATCTGCAGTTTGAAGGGGCATACAAGGGGCTTTTGGCATGTACACTCAACCACTGTATTTCTTTTGTACAACTATATACATGTCCAAAAAAATAAAAAATAAAAAATAGAAGATACTAAAGTAACCTGGTCTGAAAATAAATTTAAGACTTCTCAAAAGTCACTTAATCACCCTAGACTAAATGCTCAATACTCAATATTCCTATACTCAATACATATTCCCATAACATAATTTCAATAATTACTTTTTAACCTATTACCCATTGTCGACAGGAATATAACTGAATCATTGTTTCACAAAAAGCATTTTTGAATATATGAATATATCTTTTGTTTTATATAAATTAGATTCACTAATAATTAATAAATCTACTGTACAACTATGATATAATTCTTTAGTGTTAAGTATTCCGGAAGTTAATAATGTTAAGTCGGCCCATAATGGCTAGGCATAATAGGCTCTCTTTGCATTGCAACCCATTATTGTAAAAACATAATCTCAATGTACTATTTGCAAAGACATAAATAAATAAATCTGTGCTATAGTAATGGCATAACACGGGCAAGACAGTGATAGTGAATGACGGTGAAAGTCTCTTCATTTGGGTCACTCTACCTCAGTGAGAGATGGCTGATGTTACAAAAAAATATGTATGTACAGTGTCATGATTTTGGATTGACCTATGCATTTCCAACCTGTGAAGTGCCTAGATAATTGTAAGATTTGTTTAATAGGACACTTGCAACACCTACGTATCTTCATTATGAAGTTTTCACTAATTAGTAGACTAAACACTTTCCAAGGCAGAGGGATTGATTACCTCATCTTCTGCAAGACTAAGGGATTCATACCTTATCTTCTACTGTCTCCAGTGTTTGTTTTGCATTAAAATAGAAGTCACTGGTTGCCAGAATGTTTTGATGATAAATATTCCGACGTGTTGCACTTTTCTTTTTCATGTGTGTATAACACTGATTGTTAACTGATGCATAATATGTTTCAGAACTTGGATGACCTAGTTGAGGTGGCCTTGTGGTGAATCGGCCTGATGAACAAGGCTGTTTCTGCTGGCCGCACATAAACTGATACAAGAGCCACAGCCCGGCTGGTCAGGTACAGACTTGGGTGCCTGTCCAGTGCATTCTTGACAGGTGATGGATAATTTAGAGTAATACAAATTGAGTTATGTTTGGGAAACAAAGTTGCACATATTTTTTGATAGAATGCCCATAGTTTTGGAAGTTTTCTTAAATGTGCATTGAATGTGAGTGTTTAAGCAAAGGTTGCAGTTGGGGTATATCCCTAAAAATATTCTCTTATCTTTTTATGAGGGAGAGAATTATTTTTATGTTGAAATGGGTATTTTTAGCTTTATTCCCAAACATGTAGGTCTTGTTTGTATTGAGATTCTTGGTTGCCAGCCAGGTAGAAATAAGAGCTCCTCATTCAGTGTGTTGTCAACAACAGGATCTGAATTAGATATGACAAATGTTGGCATCTGCAAATGGGACTGGTTTAAGTTACTGATAGGCATTTAGTAGGTCACTGATGTAGGTGAGAAATAATAGTGGCCCAAGGACACTACCCTGAGAAGCTTGTGTTGATAGTTTGTTAATGAGGAAATGTCATTGAGTGTCTGTTAGTATAGTAGGAATTTATGTGAGAGCATGTCCTATGATATCGTAATATTTTAGTTTCAGCAGAAAGGTGGTTTATAGTGTCAAATGTTTTTCTTAGATCAATAAAATGGCCCATTTGATATTCATTTTTTGAAAGTTGAGCAGACTTGAGTTTGGCATCTTAATAATAGCATCGTTAGCACTTTTTTCCTGGCTTGAAGCCAAACTGTCAAGGGTTAAGAATATTCTATTTAGTGATTATTATAATCATAGGTTCTAAACCCATAAGCATCATACAACTCTGTTTAGTTTTAAATGCATACCAGGTATATTTATTTTTATATTAGCATATTTTCCAAGATTTTAGACAAATAAGCTAAAGATTGGTCTATAATTATCTATTGGGTCTCCTCCTAGCTAGTATAATTACATTCATGGGAGTCCTAAATCCATAGGGGTCACACAGTGCCTGAGGGAGTGAGAGATTAAAGTTTGATCCAAGGAAAGAAAAAAAAAATAGGTCTAATTTAGTAGATCAAGGAACCTTCCTTTACAAGCCTACTTAAGTATATTAGGGAAAGAACCCACAAGGGTCATATGGTGCTGTTCTAGTGCATTAACTATTCAGCTTTGTAGAATTTGTTGGACAGGTAGAGGGAGTCTTTTACACTGACACTGAGGTACTCTAATTTGAGTAGCATTATTATAATCATAACTAAGCGCTAAACCCACCAGGGACATACAGCAGTGCAACCTGAGCAATAGTTTGGGATTTTACTGCAATATTTGATTGGTGTGGGTCACATCTTGGGGACAAAATTTAACTAATTTACCGAATGCACTGCAAAAGTAGGGCTTTTTATATAGTATGTCATTAATATCAACTATGATGTGTATAAGTTATCATGTACCTTCATTAGAAATATGGGGAGCACTAAACCCATAGGATTGTACAGCACATGTGGAGGGGATGGAAGGTATTCAGGCTTAATTCAGGGAACTTCAGCACAGATCCAATTCCCTAGATCAAGAGCCCCCCACCAGCGTCAAGGAACCTTCCTTGAGGGGCATGTACCTGTAGAAATAATTATTAAGTATACAGTACCAGGTGGAGGCAATATGCCGACAGTGAAAAAATAATACTGTTAAGATAAGATAAGATTTCGCTCGGATTTTTAACCCCGGAGGGTTAGCCACCCAGGATAACCCAAGAAAGTCAGTGCGTCATCGAGGACTGTCTAACTTATTTCCATTGTGGTCCTCAATCTTGTCCCCCAGGATGCGACCCACACCAGTCGACTAACACCCAGGTACCTATTTGCTGCTAGGTGAACAGGACAACAGGTGTAAGGAAACGTGTTGAAATGTTTTCACCCGCCGGAATCGAACCCGGACACTCCGTGTGTGAAGCGGGAGCTTTAGCCACCACTATTTGTACAACTTTTTACCCAACACTGAGCATTTTCAAGAACATAGCAGATATAGGAGTCAGCAGCATATGTTGTCCTTGTGGAGCGACCTCCAACACTGCAACTGTTTGATTATTATAATAATCCAACACTGCAGAGAGCAGCATCTACCAGTGTTGGTGAGGTTGTTAAAGGCCACCAAAGCTTGCGTCGTTGTTGTTGGGTTTTAAGGGCTGTGTTGGCTTGTGCCGTATGATCCGTGTTCCCAGAGGTATGGCGATTAAATAGTCCCTACTACCCAACCTGACCTTGGGAAAGGAATACGTAGCACGTAAAATATGAGCACGAATCTACTGATTATGTTCTTCCTCGTTATAATAATAATGATATAACTGAAGTCGTGTTCCACCAACAGCGATCGAAACCGACCTTGCAAACTTCGAATCCTGCTGTACACATTGAATGCTGTGGTTCTGAGCCCCTCTAGAAAGTAATTATGTTGGTGAGGGTCTTGATTTAGGAATTGATCATTGTCAACAGTTTCTTCCCCAATTAAGCTGTAATGCCTTCCACATCCCCCCATGCGCTGTATAATACATCCGGTTAGCGTTCCCCTGATTATAATGAATAATTAATGGTTCCATTCCAGCTGACACGTAAAAGCTGGCGTGGTTATCCAGTAGTAATTATTCCGATACGGTTAAGTAATACAGTTACATAAATTTCATATATTGTAAACACGTGTAATACCTAGGATAACCCCTAAAAAATTATAGTGAGTTATTTCCATTGGTATGTTCACCATCATAAGTATCTAGATGCTACCACACGAGACAACATCCAGGTAAACATTTAATGGTCCGATGAGCGCACATGACTATCGTTGGTATCCTGGGTGGATAATCCTCCCTAAACCCCGGGCTTAAAAATCTTATGGGAGCTGCGAATTTTTAACACCCGGAGGGTTATCCATCCGCATTAACCCAGAATATGCTATCGTATAGGTATTGTCTTATTTCCATTGTGGTCCTCAATCTTGTCCCCCAGGATGCCACCCACACGAGTCGACTAACATCCAGGTACCTACTTGCTGCTAGGTGAACGGGACAACAGGTGTAAGGAAACGCGTCGAAATGTTTTCACCCGCCGGGAATCGAACCCGGGCCCTCCGTGTGTGAAGCAAGAGCTTAGCCAGCCAGGCCACGGGGTCACCCTTTGTCTGATTCTTGTGGGCTATTTTAGGTAATCTACACATATGCTGTTATGTATAAAGTAATTGTATTTGTGTACCTATACCTGAATAAACTTTAAAATAATAGTTACACGAATGATAACTATATTAGATATGTTGTTTATTTCAATCCATTTACCTGACCACCTAGTTTTTAAAGAGAGAAAGCTGTTTGTTTTATGACACTCATTAAGGTAATAAAAGACGGCATCTTTCCATTGAATAGTGTTAGTCTGTGACCTTGACAAGTCCTGCAGCTGAGTACAACTGAGAGTTGCGTCACGTGTAGCGTGGTCACGTGACCGATCAGCTGTGAAGAGCTGCCAGCTTCCCTCCAGAGAACTTATCATGTTCACGTGCTGACGGGATGATTACACAAACCAGGAGAGTTAATAACCTTTTAGCAAGATATATGAATCAACTCCTGATATTTATAGGTACCAGGTAATGACTAACACTGTGAGTTATAAAGCCGCCTTTGAGGAGGAATTGCAGACAGCATTAAAATATCTTGGCCAAAAATATGATATGGCATTTTCGAGGACGACGTTGACCAATGAGAAAGCAGCTTTGGATGGCAGCCGACACTGGGTTCCAGTAATATTCTGGGCGCCGGTTAGTTCTACCTGAACCTGTGTCTAAGAAGGGTTGTTGGCTAACACAAGGTCCTCCTAGTAATGTACGCCCGTCTAAACTCAAAGTATTATGTCATATTATGATAAATTATTTACCGTGAACACGATACGTATTGCATAATTCATACACTTTAAAATCTTAGTGATCATAAGGTGAAGAAAACAAAAGAGCATCATGTTTAGCAATCTAAAGGCTTTTGATATATACAATTGATTCTTTATAAAGCATTGGGTTCTATTTTAATCTATTTCAGAAGCTAACGTGCACAATTATTTAATATTTTATTAATCGCCAGCGACATTTCCCGAGAAATTGGATTGTTTATCTTGACTCGAAGTCGTCGGGGAATCACGACGGTGTTTAAAAAGGAATAGTTTCATTCCTCCTGTGCGTTCAGTGACGATGGCAAATTCTTCCTCAGATAACTCTGCCAACGACACGGTAAATACTCTTGCTGTGTCTATGTTGAGTGTGTTGACAGCTGCATGAGTGATGAGAGATGAGTTGAGTGCTGCTCATGCGCACAGACACTGCTGTTTCACCTTGCTGTCACCTTGGCTGCTGCTGATCAGCTCTCCTGCTGCTGATCAGCTCGGATGATGCTGCTGATCAATGATGCTAATCAGCTCTGATGCTGCTGATCAGCTCTGATGCTGCAGATCAGCTCTGATGCTGCTGATCATCTCTACCGCTGTTCTGCTCTTCTGCTGATCTGTTCTGCTGCTGCTGATCAGCTCAGATAATGCTGATCAGCTCTGATGCTGCTGATCATCTCTGCTGCTCCTGCTGATCAGCTTTGATGCTGCCTCTGCTCATCTCTGCTGCTGATATGCTATGTTGCTGATGATCAGCTATGTTGCTGATGATCAGCTCTGCTGCTGCTGATCAGCTCTGCTTTTGCTGCTGCTGATCAGCTCTGCTTTTGCTGCTGCTGATCAGCTCTGCTTTTGCTGCTGCTGATCAGCTCTGCTTTTGCTGCTGCTGATCAACTCTGCTTTTGCTGCTGCTGATCAGCTCTGCTTTTGCTGCTGCTTATCGCTATGCTGCTGCTGATTACTCTGCTTTTACTGCTGCTGCTGATTAGCTCTGCTTTTACTGCTGCTGCTTATTAGCTCTGCTTTTACTGTTGCTGCTTATTAGCTCTGCTTTTGCTGCTGCTGCTGCTGCTTATCAGCTCTGCTTTTGCTGCTGCAGCTGATCAGCTCTGCCTTTGCTGCTGCTACTGATCAACTCTGCTTTTGCTGCTGATCAGCTCTGCTTTTGCTGCTGCTGCTGATCAGCTCTGCTTTTGCTGCTGCTGCTGATCAGCTCTGCTTTTGCTGCTGCTGCTGATCAGCTCTGCTTTTGCTGCTGCTGATCAGCTCGGGTGCTGCTGCTGATCAGTTCTGGTGATTCTGCTGATCAGCTCTGCTGCTGCTGATCAGCTCTGCTGCTGCTGATCAGCTCTGCTTTTGCTGCTGCTGATCAGCTCTGCTTTTGCTGCTGCTGATCAGTTCTGGTGCTGCTGCTGATCAGTTCTGGTGATTCTGCTGATCAGCTCTGCTGCTGCTGATCAGCTCTGCTTTTGCTGCTGCTGATCAGCTCTGCTTTTGCTGCTGATTAGCTCTGCTTTTGCTGCTGCTGCTGATCAGCTCTGGTGCTGCTGCTGATCAGTTCTGGTGATTCTGCTGATCAGCTCTGCTGCTGCTGATCAGCTCTGCCGATGATGATCAGCTCTGCCGATGATGATCAGCAGCAGTAACTTGAGTATAGTTTTACAACATATACAAATTTCATCTTTCACGTAAAATTATATAGAATGCAGTTACAGTAATGGCATTTTCTTCAGTATTTAAAGTACCTCCTTTCAGGAGAGGTCCCTTGATGCCTTTAAAGGGTTCATTATCCAGGGAGTTGGACTTATCCTCATCTTCGAATTGAACATGATTGCATCTTATCCCTTGGTGCTGTATAACCCTTATGGGTTTAGATCTTCACAATTATAATAGTAAATCTACTAGAGTTGACTTCATGTAAATTGTAGCAGTTTGTTATACAAAATATAAGGAATACAATTGGGCCTCATGTTATACATAAATGTAATATGTGCAGGTTATATTTTCAAAAGAGTAAATAAGCAAGTTTATTTAGGTATAGGTATATATAGGTATAATTATATATAGTGTAAATTGCCTATGATAACCCTTGATGCTGGTGAAGGGCTCCTTGATTACCTTTGTCTATCTTGGATCAAACCTCATCACCTCCCATTCCACAGGTGCTTTGACTCCTGTGGGTTTGCTGCTTTCCAATGAGTAGGATAATATGCATATTGTAAATTACTAAGCATGTGTACTGCATGCAGTAATGTCAGTTGTGTAAATTTTTAATCACAGAGTTTGCATGTGTCAGCTTTGTAAACCTCAAAATATATTGACTTAGTTTTGTAAATCATTAAGGGTGATGACTTAATTATTTACATTGTTAAAAATTAGAATATTAATGGCTGAACTTGATTCAGCCTCTAGAAAGCCCAACATGGCTGAACTTGCTTCAGCCTCCAGAAAGCCCTACATGCTGAACTTGGTTCAACCTCCAGAAAGCCCAACATGCTGAACTTGGTTCAACCTCCAGAAAGCCCAACATGCTGAACTTGGTTCAACCTCCAGAAAGCCCTACATGCTGAACTTGGTTCAACCTCCAGAAAACCCAACATGCTGAACTTGATTCAACCTCTAGAAAACCAAACATCTCTGGTGCAGCAGAAACCTACTGGGCAAACAAGCGGATGTAAAAGAATCATTGTGGAGAATTTAAATTGTAATTATGAGAGGTGAGCATCTATACTGAAAGGTATATGTCTTAGTTTCAACACAGTCTCCCATACATCTCTAACTGTCTGCATTCATGGCACTTCATCTCGGTAGCTGTAAATGAATTGAGGCGAGATGAGTCAGGACTCAACATTTCCTGTGACTGCCTCAGTGAAGAGCCCATGCTGAAGTTGTCCTGATGCCTGTACTCCTTCAGATTTTGGTTCCTCATGCCTTCTGAAGTCATTCCGTGCTTTACTGAGCTTGTTCTTTTTTTACCACCTCAGTCGAGAATTTCGTCCCTTAGTCATGTCATCACATCTAAGACCATCCCAGCAGTTATCTTCAAACCTCAGTATCAACACCAGGCACTAGAGGGGCCAGATATTCAAAGCAAATGGCAGCACAGCTGATCTGCTGTCTTTCGCTGTACTCAGGAGTGCTGATTTCATAGTATTTGCTACTAAGATAAGAAACCTGTATAACTGTAATTGTTCAGCTGTGTCAGCAGTACTGTGAGCTAAGTTGCTCAGAACCTCCTCTTTACCGTCCTGTATTATTCTCCAAGTGTAGTGCATTTTTATTTTAAATAAGGCATCTGAGAAAATTTAAGTCCCACAAAGTGCCTTTAGCCTTTGTTAATATATGCTCATTGATTTTTAATTTTTGTGTTTTTTTAAGTGATAATTATTGTTGTTTTAAAGTGGTTTTGTGTATTGTGCAGTTAATGTTTTTACAGACTTCCATTAGTTGTTAAAAGTGAAAGTTATCTGAGAAAACAGCATGTAGTTATTATTGAAATTTCTAGCAATGTCCATTAGAAGCTGTGTTTTGTGTTATCCATTGCTTAAGTTTTATTGTTTTCCTATAACAGTGTTCTGAGTAATAGGCCTCATTTATTTTCAGACATATTCAGTGGAAATGTTGATAATATTTTTTCCTTGTGTTTAATGTTTGAATTTTGTTCTTGAATTGTTGCTATTAACAATTTGACATATAACTTTTTTTAGAGAAATGATAAGCCTAAAAGCAGATCTTTATTTTCTTAAGTAATGGCTATTTCAGTGGCTTTGTATTGAGACATTGCATACCTGGAGTATACCTGGTGAGGGTTTCAGGGGTCAGTGCCCCCATGGCCCAGTCTGTGACTAGGCCTCACGGCGGATCAGGGCCTGACCAACCAGGCTGTTGCTGTTGGCATGATGTCCTGGCTCAGGTAGCCACAGGAAGTTCAAACCTTGGTGTTAGACAGAACAGATCAGGGCTGGCATCACATTTAGCTCGTCTCCTCGCCTTCCTTGATAGAAAAAAAAGCCAGATAGAAAAAATCCAGGTCTCGGTTCAACCTCTAGAGAACCCAACATCTGGTGCAACAGGAACTGTCGGGACAACTTTGCTAATATTTTCCTTAAATTGACCCGTGTATCTGGTTCATCATAGGGCCAATTGGGGGTCAACCCTCTGTCAGTGGTGAAATTACAGTCCATTTTGTTGGCTCTTAATGACATGGTTTAAATATCCCTACTTATAAGACTGATTAATCTTACTACAAATCATGCATAGCAGACTCAGTCATACTATTTTAAAATACTGTCTTACATGACTTTTAGTACAGTATATGATTAAGTTTTTTCATGTAAAGAAATCTTAAAGAAATGAGCTAAATGCTTGCCAAAAGATAAAGAATCAAGAATGAAGATATATCCACTGATATGGAGATAATAGCATGAATTTTAAAGGAATTTGCAGAAGAACTCTGCTGTCAGCTTAAATATATTTTGAATTTCATTAAAAGATAAACTAAGAAAATCAAGGTAAAGATTTTATTTCTTTGTAAAGGTTGCAATGTGTAATTACAATTTTGGTTTGGTAAGTACAAAGAAAGCAACTATCATGCCTGGGCATTTCAGAAAGTGTTGCACATTATGATACTTGTGAATTTTGACAGGAGAAATGCATGAAACTATGCTTGTCTCAGTGACTGGTTTTGCTAAGGGAAATATTATCTAAATAATGAAGAAACTAGTGCTCACACAGGATACCTACCAGTGTCGTGGAATCCGAATTATGATTAGCCACTGTCCCTGCCCTGTGATTATTAACCCTTAACCTGTCCAAACATAGATCTATGTTTGTGTGCGTAGTACCCCGAACGTAGATCTATGTTTTTTTTACAAAAGAAACAGTGTAAAATCGAACGTAGATCTATGTTCTGAGTGCTACGCGTGCGAACATAGATCTACGTTTGGACAGTTTAAGGGTTAAAACACTTGTCTCAAAAACTGCCTGACCCTTAATATTCTAAGCCCATGAGTATTTTGCACATAATTGTTACCCTCTTGTCTGAGTCTTCTATCATAGTGCTTGCTCTTAAAGGAGAGTGTTGACCACTTTTTGATAATATAAGTGTATCAGTGCTCTGGCTATTGTAAATGTGAAAAATTAATAACAATTGGAGAAATATAATATTGTTTATCCTAAATTTCCAAAACATCCTTAGCTTTGTAAGCATTATACATTATATACAGTAGGTTGGTAGACAGCAACCACCCAGGGAGGTACTACCATCCTGCCAAGTGAGTATGAAACGAAATCCTGTAATTGTTTTACATGATGGTAGGATTGCTGGTGTCCATTTTTCTGTCTCACAAACACGCAAGGTTTCAGGTACGTCTTGCTACTTCTACTTACACTTAGGTCACACTACACATACATGTACAAGCATATATATACACACCCCGCTGGGTTTTCTTCTATTTTCTTACTAGTTCTTGTTCTTGTTTGTTTCCTCTTATCTTCATGGGGAAGTGGAACAGAATTCTTCCTCCGTAAGCCATGCGTGTTGTAAGAGGCGACTAAAATGCCAGGAGCAAGGGGCTAGTAACCCGTTCTCCTTTATATATTACTAAATGTAAAAGGAGAAACTTTCGTTTTTCCTATTGGGCCACCCTGCCTCGGTGGGCCACCCTGCCTCGGTGGGATACTGCCGGTGTGTTGAAAGAAAGAAGAAATTTATTATTTTTCAGATTTAGTTTTGCTCCGTTTTTTTGGATATTGTTGTTTCTTAATGTGCATGATTGGTACTAGGATGGCATTTTTTACTCCAAGAAAGGTCAGATGTGTATATAAAACCAAAATGATTCCCAAAGGCTACTCTGTGTCAGTCAGTCATCAGAATAATGAAAGCTACAATAGCTCCCTGTTTTCCTTTGCCTCCCATTTTTTCTAGTCCTAAGTATTTCTGTATTTTGGTGTACCTTCGTATATTTGTATATGATGTGCATGTGATCTGTTATTTTTATTAAAACTCGTCTGTACTTGCCCTGTAATTCTTGTAATTTTTATTTTTAAAATTATATAATATTTAGAGGGTCTAATATTTTAATGAGGTTTAAAAATCTTAATAGTGCAATACAGTATTATATTTCTCATTATATTCCTGCCATGATCAGCTACCAGCTAAAAAGAGAAATTAATATTTAATTACCAGGCTTTGTTTAATACCTTTGAGGAGCTACACATAGTTTATTTTAATATTACTCTCTTTCTTCTCCCTCTCTCCTCCCTCCTCTCTCCCTCTTCTCTCTTCCTGCTTTCTCCCTCTTTATCTCCCTTTTCTCTCCCTCTTTCTCCCCCTCCCTACTACCTCCCTCCCCCCCCACCCTCTCTGTGCTCACCATTTTGTACTTGCATTTTAATAGTTATGTACACACACATATTTATTATTTGTATTTGTGGCTGAAGATTAGTTAAATTATACACCAGTCTTGATTTAATTTATATTTTCAGTATTGTTTTTTTTTACCCAATGTGTTTGATATGAATGCAAGGTTTTACATTTTTAAAATATGATGCAGCAGCAATTAAAACATGTAGTATATATAAACAGCTTGAACTCGTTTAAATATATTGGATCCTCATTCCTGTTTTTTTTTATTGTGTTGCCTAGCCAGTCGGCTCTAGCATGTTTCCCATACTGGATCACAGGCAAGCATCCTTTTAGAGCACTTGTATTTCCCATTCAGATATGCCCACTCTGGTCCTGAGTTACCCCTCCATGTTCTTTGACTTTGGTTGACTTTTTGTTTTTGCTTGCTTTTCTCTCTCCAGAGTGCCACCCCCAAGATGGTAGACTGGTTGTTAGGTCTTCTGGCACTGCAGGCTCAGTGTCAAGCAGATGCCAAGTCCACCAAGGTAGGTTCATCACCCCACCCTTCACATGTGCTCTAAGTAGAGCTCGCATGAACTGTTACTTAACCCCACTAATTTGTTTCTGAACCTATAATCTCTCTGGTTGATCTTCAGCAGGTGAGTTATAGCTCCATCTTAGCATTGTATAGTTAGTGCAGAAACTGCAGTTTCACTCAGCTCATTTGTTTCTTAACTTAAACTAACCTTTCTAGTGATCCCATTCAGGTGAGTTGTATGTAGGTTCATCTTAGATTATGCTTGCAAGAACTGTGGTTACACTAAATGCTTTTTACATAACCTTTGTGGGTGATTTAGTGAGGTGACTGGTAGTTTTATTCCTCGTATGAAAAGCATTTATAACATGTATTAAAAACGTGATAATGTTGGACTATGTTAGATTGAAATTGACGAAGTCAGATTGCTTGTCAAATATTCAGAGCCACCCAGTGAAGGTGAGTCATATTTATAGCATAACATTGCACATAAACTATTCCTGTATTGATCACACAGGGATTCACCTTCAGTCAAGCCTTTTTTTTTCACATATACAGTTTTCGTTGTTTTAAATACAGAAGAGTCTACTATTGTGTATTTACATTCAGTTTATATTAGTAATGGGACGATACCCAAGTTTTTGCTGATAACTGATACCCACTGATAACGATACTTCAGCACATTCATACTTTGTATTTTAAGATATAAGTGCTGGGGCAGCGCCAGAATTTCTATGCTGGGGGGGGGATGGATTTCTATCTTGTTGGGGGGGGAGGATTAGTAGACTTGTTTTGAAGCTTCGTTACTATTATTGCTATTTTTATTTGGAGGCTGAAACCCCCAGGGTCCCCTTCCCCCTTTGGCGCCATCATTATACAGGTGGAGGCAAAACATACACACACTATCGAAATTTACACCCAAATATTCTATGGCTGCTCCCTTTGTGTATTATTGTACCGAGATACAGCATCTGGAAAATGGGAGATGATCAGAACTGAAAGCAAGACAGGGTAAGGTAACTGCAAAAGTAAGACAAGGTAAGGTAGCTGCAAGTCCTTGTTTTGAGAGCCTTTCATTTGCATCAAATTACTGTACCATTTGAAGTAATCTAGCGCATAACTGATTGATTTTAGTTACCATGCCAACAATGTCGGTGATAAGTACACTGAAAGTTAAGGATGGCGCCAGAATTTCTATACTGGAGCTTAAGTGGCCATCTGGTTGGAAGGGGTGACTGGGAGACTTGTAACAAGGTCGGTAGAATTACCAACAGTATGTTAAGTAAAAGGATGAAAGTGCAACTAGTGTGACATTTTGTGGCAACATTTTTCTCTCCAGGGCTTTGTCAGGCCGTTACAAACAATACTGGGACACACAAGGTTTGTATAGATAATGTGAAGTGAAAAAACATAAGGTAACATAGGCTAACTGGCCCTTGCTTAGGTTAGGTTAGGTAAGGTTCGTCAGGAAACAGGACAAGTGTTTCCTGACGCGGGTCTTATCAGATGATGACTGCCAATGGAGCTTTTGGTCAGCTGACCTAGGCCTTCCGCTGGCTTACCGGTCTACCCCTTTAAAAATTTTGGTTTTAGTTATAACTATCTGGTGGTAGTAATAGTAGTAGTGTAGTACTCCTGGTTGCTATGTGATGGCGGGGTTTATTGCTTTGAGGAGAACTATTGTTAATACTTAAGAGATAACGAAGCTATATTCTGTTTTATAGTGTTTGAAATGGTGAGTAAGGGCAGTTCAAGGCATTTTCGTCGGTGGAAATTGGGTTCTTTAGTCACAAGACGGACATCGTTGTAGTTGTAGTAGGTTTGCCGGTCTTGCCCCGGTCTGAGTCTTTACCAAAAGGTGACCCGGCATTGGGCACTCGAGTGGGGGGGAAGGATGGGACACTCATCTTCTGTCCTGTGCCGAAATCCTGCTGTGGTCACTCCCTCTGAAGGGTGACGGTCATCTTAAATCTTGCAATGGCTCCCCAGGGTAGGGACTGTCCGTAGTTGTCTTCGGATGGTATGGCAGAGGAATGGAGTAGATTATTATTATTATTATAATCAAAAAGAAGCGCTAAGCCACAAGGACTATACAGCGCTGCAGGGCAGGAAGGAAGCGAGGGCATCAGGTGGCAAAAGGGAGATGGATGAGTAATAGGTTACGGATAACAGCAGGGCAGTGGATGGTGAAAGGGTAAAGGGCAGCAAGAGACTGAACTAGAAAGGGCTGAGGGGAGTGCGAAAAGTATCATCAGAGTTTGTGGAGTAAATCAGTCGTTGTCAAGAAGTCAATGAGAGAGTCAGGATTAAAGGAGGGTCCATCAGCAAGAAGGGAAGGTAAAGAGAGAGTAGTAAACGAAGACGACGTTGGAGGTAAATTCTGCGTGCTCGTTGATAGAGAGGGCAGTCTAAGAGAATGTGGCTAATCGATACTGGAACTTGACACTGCTCACAGAGAGGAACAGGGTGCCTCTCCATGAGATACCCATGAGTAAGACGAGTGTGACCAATGCGAAGGCGGGAGAGAGTGGTCTCCCAACCTCGGCACTGATGACAAGAAGACGGCCAGTAACCTATGCTCGGTTTAATAGAATGAAGTTTGTTACCGAGCAGAGTTGACCAAGGTTGTTGCCAACGGGTGCGAAGGTGGGTAGCTATTGCAGCAAAATAGTCCAGAAATGGAGCACCTCGATAGGAAATTGGTAGGTCATGTACTGCTGACCGCGCAGCAGTGTCTGCCTGTTCATTGCCCTGTACGTCGACATGACCAGGGACCCAACAAAAAACAATATCTTTATGTTTGGTAGAGATACGGCGTAGCCAAAGTTGGATACGGAGAACTAGGGGATGAGATGTATCAAATTTTCGTATAGCCTGTAGAGCACTAAGGGAGTCTGAGACTACTACAAATGATGACACAGGCATAGATGCGATACGAATAAGTGCTGCAAGAATGGCATACAGTTCAGCAGTAAAAATGCTAGCTGAAGATAGTGAATGTCCCCGCACGACGCTGTCCGGAAACACTGCTGCGAATCCGACGCCGTCTGAAGACTTAGAGCCATCTGTGTACACAGCGGTGGCATGAGAATGGGAGTGGAAGTGATCAAGAAAAAGAGAGCGGGAAGCCACCGTAGGCAGTTGAGCTTTCGAGCAAGGGAGTGAGAAAGAACAGACCCGAACAGCTGGAATGGAGTCGAGAATGTAAAGAGTGGATGGGGGAGTAGCGGTGGTCCCGTCGGGGAGTCTTCACGGTGTCTTCATCAGGTGTGCTGCAAGGACTGGGAGTAGAGTCTCCAAGTCATGGACGACAAGGTGCACCATATGTGCAGCCTCGTCCTCCTGGGCCCGACCCACTGAAGGCAAAATGGTCGGTGGAATTCCGGTGTTGTACACATGCGTTGTTTAAGCTATCGTGCAGCATGCATTGATTTGTTCATTGAGACATATTCTAAGGCTTTGTTCTGTTTCGCAGACGTATACCCTGACAGCCTCCACAGGGGATTTTGTAATTACCTACATTTGCTGGTTCGAGGTACTTCAGTTTAATCCTGGTCAGGTCTTCAACGGAGGTGCTGGTTGCCATGACAACTCGTGTTAAATTGCGAGAGTACTTTGGAGACGTGCTGGGCAACCTGGCTGTTGGGAAGGATTATAATGTTAGGAGTAGTGCTAGTGCCTGCTCAAGAATTGACGATTTTGAGGGCGCTTTTCTTAGGGCTAGGAGACTTGCTTTGAACCAACGTCATTACTATTTTTATTGTCGCCTTCCCTGTGAGAGTTAACTTTATATGAAGATGCTTCGAGAGGTAACTTGTTATAAAACACCGGGAGAGAACTCAGTATTGAGGTCCACTGAGCAGTAGAAAGGTACACTTTTTTACCTTTAAAACAATCGTCACTTCCACTGTGGTAGTCGATACATTGAGAGAGATTGATTAATAACAGACGTGTGGAAGTTAGGTATCTTTATTGTTGAAACGTTTCGCCTACACAGTAGGTTTTTTTTAGTTGAATACAGAGATAGCAGGAGTAAAGATAAAAAAAAAAAGATGCAATCTGTCCATCACCCTGGAAGATGTAGTTTTGAGGTGGTCAGTCCCTCAGCCTGGAGAAGAGTTCAGCTCCATGGTCTGGCCCCTCAAGGAAGGTTCCTTGATGTTGGTGAGGTACTCTTGATTTAGGGAATTGGATCTGTGCTCCAGTTTCCCGAATTAAGCCTGAATGCCTTCCGCATCCCCCCCCCCCCAGGCGCTGTATAATCCTCTGGGTTTAGCGCTTCCCCTTGATTATAATAATAATAATCCATGGTCTGGAACGATATGAAGCTGAATTAACGAAATTGGAACCATCCTGCATTTCCTAGAATCAAACCATGTTACCGTCCATTCCCCAGCTACCACCCTACGGAATAGCGTTTTTCATAGAATATATAAAACATTCTTTTAGTTTGTATATTAGTATATGTAATCAATTCATTCCGTATCTTGATATGTTGGTGACTGCACACACATGCGTATGTACGTTTGTTCGTGTGTGTGTGTGTGTGTGTGTGTTGTGTGTGTGTGTGGTGTTGTGTGTGTGGTGTGTGTGTGTGTGCGTGTGTGTACATTCCAATGCATAAATTGAAAGGTGAATGTGTACATAGGCATACACAGGTGGCTGTGTACATGGGACATGCAGCCTCGTGTGCGCGCGGGTGTCTGTACTCCCCTATGTCTGTACATGTGCGAGAGCACGTGCGCACGCTCGTGCGTTTGTTCTTGCGTTGTTGGGGTTCGGAACAATTTTATCTGCTGGCTGCCATCCACCTGCCCAGCCAGTGCCTTACGCTGCCCTCAGTTGTTGCTAGTGCCAGAGTAACTCCCCTTCCCTACCCCCGTGTTGGCACTTGCTTTGTGTAGCAGGAACGGGCGGTGGAGGGGGAGGGATGGACTAGCACCATTGTAGAGGTACCACTCCGTCCATCAGAATAATTACCAATACATCCCTCTGTGTTTAAGAGGCGAGTGAGTTTCCCTGCCTCCTATTATCATGTTTATTTTTCCACTATAATCTACCGTGCCCATAATTACTATCACATTTGCTTTGTTTCCTAAGGTAAAGTCTAGAGTATTTCCTTAATTCATGGTATAACTTAAATCTTTGATGATAATTGTGTTGTAGAAGCCTGAGCTTCGCTCTACAACACACTTGTCATCAAAAATTTAAGTTATACCACGAATTAAGAAAAAATCCTGGACTTTTCCTTAGGAAACAAAGCTAATGCGATAGTAATTATGGACAAGGTAGATTATAGTGAAAAAATAACGTATTAAAAACAAGGGAACTGATGTGCCCCTTAAGGAAGACGTCGGTGAATAGCCATCGACGTTAGTGGAGGAGGGCCCCTTGATGACAGTGGAGGAGGATCCCACTACGTCAGTGGATGGCCCCTTGACGTCAGTGGAGGAGGGCCCTTTGACGTCAGTGGAGGAGGGCCCTTTGACGTTAGTGGAGGGCGTATCGACATTAATCAATGGTCCATCTGTGATGGTGTATCAAATGATCTTTGTAGACCCTTGGATGTGAGTGGAGGACCAATTAATGTTGGTAAAAACTCCATAGACGTCTGAATATTGTTTGAGATTAATGCGTAACCCACTGAGGATCTAGTTCCTAAAAGGACACAAGTGCAACTAATGTGACATTTATTGTGGCAACGTTTCGCTCTCCAGGAGCTTTATCAAGCTTGATAAAGCTCCTGGAGAGCGAAACGTTGCCACAATAAATGTCACATTAGTTGCACGTGTGTCCTTTTACTTACTATTGTCGGTAATTCTACCAACTTTATTACGTCGGGTTCCTGTTGAAGACGAGAGAGCACCGGAAGTCACAGTGGTGTGTGAATCAACCACTGATGAATTTGAGCTTGCAAAAGGTGGAACTGGAGCAGCTGTCAGATGTATCCGTGCAGTGGCAGCTGTCAAATGTATCCGTGCAGAGGCAACTGTCAAATGTAACCGTGCAGAGGCAACTGTCAGATGTATCCATGCAGTGGCAGCTGTCAAATGTATCCGTGCAGAGGCAACTGTCAAATGTAACCGTGCAGAGGCAACTGTCAGATGTATCCGTGCAGTGGCAGCTGTCAAATGTATCCGTGCAGAGGCAACTGTCAAATGTATCCGTGCAGAGGCAACTGTCAGATGTATCCATGCAGTGGCAGCTGTCAAAAGTACCGTGCAGAGGCAACTGTCAAATGTATCCGTGCAGAGGCAACTGTCAGATGTATCCATGCAGTGGCAGCTGTCAAATGTATCTGTACAGAGGCAGCTGTCAAATGTATCCGTGCAGAGGCAACTGTCAGATGTATCCGTGCAGTGGCAGCTGTCAAATGTATCCGTGCAGAGGCAACTGTCAGATGTATCCGTGCAGTGGCAACTGTCAATGTATCATGCAGAGGCAGCTGTCAAATGTATCCGTGCAGAGGCAACTGTCAGATGTATCCGTGCAGAGGCAACTGTCAGATGCATCCGTGCAGAGGCAGTTGCCAAATGTATATGTGCAGAGGCAGTCAAACCAGCTTGGTACATGATGGAGAGAAATAGTATACAGTACTGGCACAATGGAACAAACACAAGTGTGGTATAATGCTGCCCTTGATGAACAACTCGTTCACATAGTGAACTGTTATCAAGATTTGTTTGTGACTTGATAAAGCCTACTGTATGGGCCTAACGTTGTCAATATATGCTCACGATATATAGCAAGTACATGATACAACTTATACAGACTATAGCTGACATCAATGCCATTATATATATATAAAGTCCCTGGTTATGCAGAGCATTTCTGGCAGCTTGGGTTAATTTTGCCCCTAGGATGCGATCCACACCAGTCGACAGACACCCAGGTACCTACTTGCTGCTAGGTGAACAGGGATAACAGGTGTCTTAAGGAAACACGTCCAATGTTCCACCCGTACCGGGGATCGAACCACGGACATTTAGTGTACGAGTTGGGTGCGCAACAATTGATTCTTTAAGGTTCCTCAATAAAAGGAACTGGACTTCCCTACGAGGGAACTTTGCTTCTCATTGTGTAACCTCTCAATCATGAATGTAATATTGCAGATCTTTGAGTGATTAGGAGAGTATTTTTTGGATACTCAGTGGGTTGGTTTCTCCGATGACAGGAGCCAGGGCTGGTTCACCGATGGAGCTGTTTCCTCGAGGGTGGAGACAATGGAAGTTCTACCGACAGTTAATTAACAGAAAAAGAGTTTTTTGTATACTTTTCACCCAGTAATTTAAGTTCAATTGTTGGGTGAAGCCTTCAAATACAGGACCTCTCTGCAGCAGAGTCTTTTCCAGGAGAAAGTTGCTTGCTGGAAAGGTGACTGGTTGGTTGCTGGAGTAGGGGTGACTGGTTGGTTGCTGGAGTAGGGGTGACTGGTTGGATGCTGGAATAGGGGTGACTGGTTGGTTGCTGGAGTAGGGGTGACTAGTTGGTTGCTGGAGTAGGGGTAACTAGTTGGTTGCTGGAGTAGAGGTGACTAGTTGGTTGCTGGAGTAGGGGTGAGTGGTTGGTTGCTGGAGTAGGGGTGACTAGTTGGTTGCTGGAGTAGGGGTGACTGTTGGTTGCTGGAGGAGGGGTGACTAGTTGGTTGCTGGAGTAGGGGTGACTAGTTGGTTGCTGGAGTAGGGGTGAGTGGTTGGTTGCTGGAGTAGGGGTGAGTGGTTGGTTGCTGGAGTAGGGGTGACTGGTTGGTTGCTGGAGGAGGGGTGACTAGTTGGTTGCTGGAGTAGGGGTGACTGGTTGGTTGCTGGAGTAGGGGTGACTAGTTGGTTGCTGGAGTAGGGGTGACTAGTTGGTTGCTGGAGTAGGGGTGACTAGTTGGTTGCTGGAGTAGGGGTGACTAGTTGGTTGCTGGAGTAGGGGTGACTAGTTGGTTGCTGGAGTAGGGGTGACTAGTTGGTTGCTGGAGTAGGGGTGACTGGTTGGTTGCTGGAGGAGGGGTGACTGGTTGGTTGCTGGAGTAGGGGTGACTAGTTGGTTGCTGGAGTAGGGGTGACTAGTTGGTTGCTGGAGTAGGGGTGACTAGTTGGTTGCTGGAGTAGGGGTGACTAGTTGGTTGCTGGAGTAGGGGTGACTAGTTGGTTGCTGGAGTAGGGGTGACTAGTTGGTTGCTGGAGTAGGGGTGACTAGTTGGTTGCTGGAGTAGGAGTGACTAGTTGGTTGCTGGAGTAGGGGTGACTAGTTGGTTGCTGGAGTAGGGTGTGACTAGTTGGTTGCTGGAGTAGGAGTGACTAGTTGGTTGCTGGAGTAGTGGTGACTAGTTGGTTGCTGGGGGTAGGGGTGACTGGTTGGTTGCTGGAGTAGGGGTGACTAGTTGGTTGCTGGAGTAGGGTGACTGGTTGGTTGCTGGAGTAGGGGTGACTAGTTGGTTGCTGGAGTAGGGGTGACTAGTTGGTTGCTGGAGTAGGGGTGACTAGTTGGTTGCTGGATTAGGGGTGACTAGTTGGTTGCTGGAGTAGGGGTGACTGGTTGGTTGCTGGAGGGTAGAGTGAGTGTGGGTGATATATCAGTGTGTAGTGTGGACTAAGGAGAGTTGAACACACTACAAACACTACATCTGAGGTTATAGTCGCCTGCTCTCTCAACTGGACTACCTCATTATCCTACCACCCTCCTTACTCGCCTCTTTGCTTTCCTCTCTTAATATTTCCCTTCTCCCTGCTTTCCTGTTCCTCTCTTTTCTCGCACCACGTTTTATCCAGGCTTTATTTTCTCCCTTTACTCTCCTCTTTCCTTAACTGCATCACGAGCTCCCTGTTCCTGTCCATACCTTCTTTGCTTACCTATTTTTATCTATTTTTTTCCCCAGCACATCTTTCCGTTTTTTTTTCCCGCTTTCTTCCTCCCTTCTATGTTTTTCCTGCTTTCCTTCCTACCTTTTTTTCCTTCCTGCTTTCCTTCGTACCTTTTTTTCCTTCCTGCTTTCCTTCCTACCTTTTTTTCCTTCCTGCTTTCCTTCCTACCTTTTTTTCCTTCCTGCTTTCCTTTCTACCTTTTTTTCCTTCCTGCTTTCCTTCCTACCTTTTTTCCTTCCTGCTTTCCTTCCTACCTTCTCTTCCTCCCTGCCTGCCTTTCAACTTTCTGCTTATGATAGAGAAAAAAGGTACACAGCAATTTACTTAGTGGCCATTTAAAATTCATTGAAATTGCTGACTTAAGTTGAGACATGAAGATAGGTTTGACAGTGTCGAAACTGTACATTGACTTAATGGTTAGTAATAGGGGTAATAAAATTGATACAGCTGTGGAGGGTCAGGGTGCGATGGCTGTGTAGATGTGCTAGGTTCTTGCACCAACAGCCTCGCTGATCAGTAAACATGGAGCCATGGGCCATGAGAACTCTCGAAATTGGTCACAGGTGTGTTTTGGATTCCTCTCAAAGGTACTTCCTTGACATCAGTGAAGGGGCTCTTGATCCGAGGAATTTGACCTAACCTCCTTAAGTCGAACCTGATTTCCTATTCACCAATAGGCTGTATGACCCCTAAGAGTTTAGCGCTGCCTTATGAATATAATAATGCTTCTTGTGTCCTATTGTCATTATATATTCACAGCCTTGTGTGAGCGTGTTAGACAGGAGTGAATGGAGGCAAATAGTTTTTATGATTTGACTTGCTGTTGGTGTGAGCAAGGTATATAGGATATATAAGAAAACCGGTTAGCTGGACTTGAGTCCTGGAGGTGGGAAGCACAGTACCTGCACTTTGAAGGAGGGTGGGGATGTTGCAATTTAGAGGCGCCACATGAACTGTGATATCAGCACGCTTTTGGCAACATGGTGATTGAATGAATGACGGTGAAAGTGCTTTCCTCTTCTTTGGGTCGCCTTACTTACAGTGGGAGACTTCTGGCGTGCTAAGAAAAATATGGTGGAGATGGGCAGGAATCAACTAGCACCGAGAGGCAGCTGGAGCATTACTGCAACAGCAGGTATGAGGAGACTGGTCAGTAAGTCTTGCCCAGCCCAGGAATAGGAGACTGGTCAGTAAGTCTTGCCCAGCCCAGGAATAGGAGACTGGCCAGTAAGTTTTGCCCAGTCGAAGAATAGAAGACTGGGCAGTAAGTCTTGCCCAGTCGAAGAATAGAAGACTGGGCAGTAAGTCTTGCCCAGTCGAAGAATAGAATGGGCAGTAAGTCTTGCCAACCCAGGAATAGGAGACTGGTCAGTAAGTCTTGCCCAACCCAGGAATAGGAGACTGATCATTAAGTCTTGCCCAGTCGAAGAATAGGAGACTGGTCAGTAAGTCTTGCCCAACCCAGGAATAGGAGACTGGTCAGTAAGTCGTGCCCAGCCGAGGAATAGAAGACTGGTCAGTAAGTCTTGCCAACCCAGGAATAGAAGACTGGGCAGTAAGTCTTGCCAACCCAGGAATAGGAGACTGGTCAGTAAATCTTGCCCAGCTTAGGAATAGGAGACTGGTCAGTAAGTCTTGCCCAACCCAGGAATAGGAGACTGGTCAGGAAGTCTTGCCCAACCCAGGAATAGAAGACTGGTCAGTAAGTCTTGCCAACCCAGGAATAGAAGACTGGACAGTAAGTCTTGCCAACCCAGGAATAGGAGACTGGTCAGTAAATCTTGCCCAGCCGAGGAATAGGAGACTGGGCAGTAAGTCTTGCCAGTCCAGGAATAGGAAACTGGTCAGTAAGTCTTTCCCAGTCCAGGAATTTTAACCCATGTCATTTAATTTGTGTGCCCACGGTATATAATGATACACCGAACAATATTTTTGCATGTAACATTTCGGCATAGAGATAAATGAATAACCTACCGATTGGTGAAAGGTCAAGGGTGACGTGTACCTCGTGTTAGGTAAGATTCGTCAGGAAATAGTGAGAGCATGGTAATGGTATTATGTACCCACAGATTCATAATTAAGACACATGTGCAACAGTTATCTTTATCTTTATTCGGAGTAAAGGTACCTAACTGCTGCACATGTGTCTTACCAGGAAAGTGTGGTTGAATCATATCTTGAGATACTGACAAGAAGAAGATAAGAATGACTTTAACCTTGATTGATGACTATTATTAACGCCGTGGATAATACACTTAATTAGGAGTAATTGTTTTGGGACTTTAGAGTGCCAGATATTTGAACAAGTTACGCACTAGAGTGTGTACTCAATGATTTATGACTGTGTGGGGTAGACTCAACTCCTAGCCCATCTTCCTCCACTGCTTTGATTGGCATTACTGATTTCTGGCTTCCTGGACCTTATATCTAATCTTGAAGCTGTGTATTGGGTTTGCCGTCTCCACTAGTCTGTGTATGTACTCAGTTCACCTAATTGTGATTGCAGGGGTCGAGTATCAGCTCCTGGCTCTTCTGCTCTGGTCACTGCTGGGTTCACACACTCCCAGGTGTGTGTGTTTGTGTGTATCCTGTCGTATATCATAAAACTATGTATGGATGCTGCCTCTACCTCATCATTATCCAAATCGTTCCAATTTCTGACCACTTTAAGGCTGGAAAAGTATTTCCTAACGTCGCTGTGACTCATCTGTGTTAACCTTCATCTGTGACCTCGTGTACCCGAGATTTTCCTAAGAGACTGTCCACACTGTGTGTGTGTGTGTGTGTAGGTGGGTGGGTGTGACTCACCACTGTGTGGTTGCAGGGGTCGATTCACAGCTTCTGCTTGTTGGGGGAGTGTGGAGCACGATTAAGGTGATGTATGAGGGAGTCATTATTATCCTGAAATCACAGCATTAATATGCTTGTTAGAGACACTCAACGGAAGTATTTGGAGGTATCCTCTCCTTTGGAAGAAACCTAATTACCTCCAGTTGCCCAGGTGCGGTATGACTCCTAATCCAGCATTTGACCATGAATATGTTAACTGAGAGTTCGAAAAATCAGTGTGTGTGTGTGTGTGTGTCCTGGTATTGCTGGTGACAAGTGGAAGGACAAGTGGCTTTAACTTGTTAACTCGTTCCCCCGCTCCGGTTGAAATTTAATTACCAGTGTATATTAAATAAGCTGTTGCAATGTATTTAATATTTTAAAAGTTACTCTTCATTTATTTTCGTAATATATAAATAGTATACAAGAGTATATACACACCGAGAGGTATATATACAATCAGGTGTATATCTGTGTATACACCAAGAGGTGTATCTAATTGTATATGCAGAGAGTTTAACCCTTATTTTAGAAATTAATATATTGAGTAGCGGTGTACACTGAGATATATATACACAGGTGTATATCTGTATATACATTAAGAGGTGTATCTCTAATTGTATTTGCAGAGAGTTCAACCCTTATTTAAAAGCTTAAAATATGTATTATTGAGTAGTGGTGTACAGGTGACGTGCAGCCTTACAGTATTCTTATAGTCAGCAGGTGTTGAGGTATCTCACAAGATCAAGCACACACGAGCATGACTCGAGGCAGTTTTATGACATTTGGTGTGCTTATTTACCCAGGATGAGTTTCCTTGGAGTGCTTGCTGGAATCACCGCCCCACTCTCACTGTGACCTTAACTCCTTGTTAGTGGTTTGCACTGCCTGTTTGTGCTTGTAGCTCGCAGTCTGGTATGGACGTCACTGCTCGCCGTTGAGGAAGTGAATAGCCGGGCTGCTAAGCAGATGGTAATTAATCTTATTTCATCAGAGGGTATCGAAGAGTCGTGGCTCTTTAATGTGTAATATATCTTTCTTCAAAAGGGTTTTCTTATTGCCGGGGAAGTGCTGTTGATCAGAGAATTGGAGTCTCTCTTGCATGAAACCTGATTACTTAACTCAAGAAATCGTAATGACACGATTGCAAATAAACCATACCCCCGGCCGGGATTGAACCGCGGGTTCAATCCCGGCCGGGGGTATGGTTTACCTGATTACTTAGTATTCCCCAGACATTGTGTGCCCCTACTGAATATAATGATTATTTCAGGTTAGAGATTTGGTGCCCTCGTTGGATGCTACTTGCACTGGAGTAACTCTTGTCGGGAGATCTTGGGTCCTGAGAGCAAACAAGTGTTGCTATCACAGATACAAGGACAATGAATGGCTGCATAACCAGATTCTTTACTGCAGCAGATACCAAAAAAACTGATGGTATTTATTAAAATACTGGGACTATCTAGACTGGAATGTTGCTGTACGCTGACGGCTCTGTGTAAGGCAGGCAATATTGTAGATCAGGGAAATATACAGAGAAGGTTCACTGCTTGTATGAATGGGGCCAAATTGCTGGGAACGTGTAAAATCCCTCAGATGTACTCTCTGGAGCTCAGGCGAGGACAATGTTGTATAATTGACGAGTGGAAGGGTCTGATTCCAAATCTGCACACTAACATTTCTCCGTACCAGAGCAGCGGGCCACTGCACACTGCAAAATACTGCCAGTGAAACGCAAGAGTACACTATGAAAAGGCCCCAATAAGTGGCAAGGCTCTTAAACTTTTCACTGTCTTCCGTTCAACATAAGGGGACCTGCCTCTAACTTGACTGAGAGCGGAAGCTGGAGTCTGTGAAGCATGTTCCAGTCTGCCGTGTTGTGGTGCTTACGTTGGAGTGCGTGCAGAGAGGACCAACAGCCTCACTGATGAGGCTATCAAGGAGCCCTAGTCCAGTACGGGTTGTCACTTAATGTTAGTGAGCAGCTTGTCCTCTTTACCATTGACCCGACACTTGTAAAAACAGTTAAGTGGGTGACTGATGACGAAAATCTCCAACTGCGAGTCATCTAAGACTCGCGTCAGGAAACACTTGTCCTATTTCCTGACGAACTTTACCTAACCTGCTGATGCAGCCTTGAACAGTTGAAATATGACTGTTTTACACGAGCCATTTGTAGTGGCTGCTCGTTTACTGTTCACCTGGCAGACTTATTTGTCATTTCTTGTATTTATAGTTTTTCAGGGATAACCTAGCCTAATCTAACCCAGCCTAACTTAGAAATGGGCTGCAAACTCGACGTGTAAGTGGTACGTAGTATAAACCTCCCTCTCCGCCTATATATATACCGTCTTTTTAATCTCTGTATGTTAGAAGTGATCAGTCCCAGGACCGAAACGTTTTCTGGTAATTATATCCTAGTGTTTACTTGTGTTTCTTTCTAAACCAAGTGGTACATGGTTCCTTGGTTCGTAATCGTGAACCAAAGAACTTCGGATTAACCTTCACATGATTGACCCTGAATGCTTCCCCATTCCCCAAGCACTGTATAACTTCCCAGATTTTGAACTTTTCTCTGATTAAAATAAATAGGAGTTGCGGGGGCGATGAACCCAGAAAATTTTAAGAGACTTTTGTTATGAAAGTTAAAAGGCAAAAGTTGAAGATGAGAAGCTCAGGGGAAGGAAGCCTAATCTTCGTGAACTTGTGGGATCTGAGCAATTACGTCAACCTCTGGCACGTGTGGTTACTTTTTAAAATTCACGGTGGAAAAATCAACACATGCAGGATAATACGATCCTTTATTGACTACATTTCGCCCACACAGTGAACTTTATCAAGTAAGAAACATAGATGGGTAAAGAGTATGTGAGTTATATATAGGGTAGAGACTGCACAGGCCAGTCTCAAATCAACCTCCACAATATTCTCGCCTGACTCTTACCCATATAGCTGTTTTTGTGACTTGATAAAGCCCACTGTGTGGGCGAAACGTAGTCAATAAAAGGGTCCCATTATACCGCATTTGCGTTTACATTTCCATCGTGTTGGTATTTTATATTATTTATCTCATCTTCAGAATTTCCCTTCAACCTAGTCGCCTAATATTAAATCTTAGTGGAAGACCCCTCAAGGAAGGTTCCTTGATGTTGGTTGAGGGGCTCTTGTTTTAGGAATTTGATCTGTGTCCAGTTCCCGAATTAGCTGAGTGCTTCCACATTCCCCACCCCCCAGGGTGTTAATCTTCGTTTAAGCTTCCCCTTGATTATAATAATATCCCCTTTCTTTAAGTTTATAGCCACCCATTTTTCAGTTACTGATTTTTTTAAATTTCATACGTTTTTATTTGAATTATGTGGAAGTCATACTTGTCCGTTACTTGTGGAATTATTGTACGTGGCTGTTATGTTGATTTTGATGTTTTGTGTGTATTATGCAAATATGTGGTCTTAAATGTGATTTGTCGGGAAATGTAGTCTGTAAATGTTTAACTTCTTAACTGATGGAAATATCCCGTTTGGTGGTTGGGGGTTGTGATGGTGTGATGGTAGTGGTGGTGATGTGATGGCGGTGGAGTGGTGTGATGGTGATGGTAGTGGTGGGTTGATGTGATGGGGTGGAGGGGGTGGTGATGGTGATGGTAGTGGGGTGATGTGATGGCGGTGGAAGTGGTTTTGATGGTGATGGTAGTGGTGGTGTTTGGGGATGGCGGTGGAGTGGTGTGATGGTGATGGTAGTGGTGGTGATGTGTTTGGCGGTTTGGAGTGGTGTGATGGTGATGGTAGTGGTGGGTGTGAGGGCGGTGGAGGGGGTTTGTGATGGTGTGGTAGTGGTGGTGTGTGATGGCGGTGGAGTGGTGTGATGGTGATGGTAGTGGTGGTGATGTGATGGCGGTGGAGTGGTGTGAGGGTGGGGTTTAGTGGTGGTGATGTGATGGCGGTGGAAGTGGTGTGATGGTGATGGTAGTGGTGGTGTGATGGCGGTGGGAGTGGTGTGATGGTGATGGTAGTGGTGGTGATGTGATGGCGGGGGAAAGTGGTTGTGATGGTAGGGTGGTGATATGATGGCGGTGGAAGTGGTGTGATGGTGATGGTAGGGGGGTGTGATGGCGGTGGAGTGGTGTGTGGTGATGGTAGTGGTTGGTGATTGAGGGCGGTGGAGGGGTTTGTGATGGTGAGGGTAGTGGTGGTGTGATGGCGGTGGATGGTGTGATGGTGATGGTTTAGTGGTGGTGTGTGATGGCGGTGGGTGGGGGTGATGGTGATGGTAGTGGTGGTGTGATGCGGTGGAGTGGTGTGTGGATGGTAGTGGTGGTGTGTTGGCGGTGGAGTGGTGTGTGGTGAGGGTAGTGGTGGTGATGTGATGGCGGTGGAGTGGTGTGTTGGTGTGGTAGTGGTGGTGATGTGATGGCGGTGGAGTGGTGTGATGGTGTTGGTAGTGGTGGTGTGATGGCGGTGGAGTGGTGTGATGGTGATGGTAGTGGTGGTTGTGATGGCGGTGGAGTGGTTGTGTTGGTGATGGTAGTGGTGGTGTGTGATGGCGGTGGAGTGGTGTGATGGTGATGGTAGTGGTGGTTTTGATGGCGGTGGAGTGGTGTGATGGTGATGGGTGGTGGTGTGATGGCGGTGGAGGGGTTTGTGATGGTGATGGTAGTGGTGGTGATGTGATGGCGGTGGAGGGGGGTGTGATGGTGATGGTTGTGGTGGTGGTGTGATGGCGGTGGAGTGGTGTGATGGTGATGGTGTGGTGGTGGTGTGATGGCGGGGAGTGGTGTGATGGTTTTGGTGGTGTATGATGGGGGAGTGGTGTGATGGTGATGGTAGTGGTGTTGTGATGGCGGTGGAGTGGTGTGATGGTGTGGTAGTGGTGGTGATGTGATGGCGGTGGAGTGGTGTGATGGTGATGGTAGTGGTGGTGTGTGATGGCGGTGGAGTGGTGTGATGGTGATGGTAGTGGTGGTGATGTGATGGCGGTGGAGTGGTGTGATGGTGATGGTAGTGGTGGTGATGTGATGGCGGTGGAGTGGTGTGATGGTGATGGTAGTGGTGGTGATGTGATGGGGGGTGGAGTGGTGTGATGGTGATGGTAGTGGTGGTGTGTGATGGCGGTGGAGTGGTGTGATGGTGATGGTAGTGGTGGTGATTGTGATGGCGGTGGAGTGGTGTGATGGTGATGGTAGTGGTGGTGATGTGATGGCGGTGGAGTGGTGTGATGGTGATGGTAGTGGTGGTGATGTATGGCGGTGGAGTGGTGTGATGGTGTGGTAGTGGTGGTGTGTGTTTGGCGGTGGAGGGTGTGATGGTGATGGTAGTGGTGGTGATGTGATGGCGGTGGAGGTGGTGTGATGGTGATGGTAGTGGGGGTTTGTTGTGATGGCGGTGGAGTGGTGTGATGGTGATGGTAGTGGTGGTGATGTGATGGCGGTGGGAGGGGTGTGATGGTGATGGTAGTGGTGGTGTTGTGTGGCGGTGGAGTGGTGTGTTGGTGATGGTAGTGGTGGTGATGTGATGGCGGTGGGTGGGTGATGTGATGGTAGTGGTGGTGATGTGTGGCGGGGGAGTGGTGTGTTGGTGATGGTAGTGGTGGTGATGTGATGGCGGTGGAGTGGTGTGATGGTGATGGTAGTGGTGGTGATGTGATGGGGGGGTGGTGTGAGGGTGATGGAGTGGTGGTGATGGATGGCGGTGGAGGGGTGTGATGGTGGGTGGGTGGTGGTGTGATGGCGGTGGAGTGGTGTGATGGTTTGATGGTATGTGGTGGTGATGTGATGGCGGTGGAGTGGTGTGTGGTGTGGTAGTGGTGGTGATGTGATGGCGGTGGAGTGGTGTGATGGTGATGGTAGTGGTGGTGATGTGATGGCGGTGGAGTGGTGTGATGGTGATGGTGTGGTGGGTGATTTGATGGCGGTGGAGTGGTGTGATGGTTGATGGTGTGGTGGTGATGTGATGGCGGTGGAGTGGTTGTGATGGTGTTTGGTAGTGGTGGTGATGTGATGGCGGTGGAGTGGTGTGATGGTGATGGTAGTGGTGGTGATGTGAGGGGGCGGTGGAAGTGGTTTGTGATGGTGATGGTAGTGGTGGTGATGTGATGGCGGTGGGTGGTGTGATGGTGATGGTAGTGGTGGTGATGTGATGGCGGTGGAGTGGTGGGGATGGTGATGGTAGTGGTGGTGATGTGATGGCGGTGGGTGGTGGTGTGAGGGTGATGGTAGTGGTGATGTGATGGCGGTGGAGTGGTGTGTGGTGATGGTAGTGATGGTGATGTGATGGCGGTTGGAGTGGTGTGATGGTGATGGTAGTGGTGGTGATGCGTTGGCGGTGGAGTGGTGTGATGGTGATGGTAGTGGTGGTGATGTGATGGCGGTGGAGGGGGTGTGTTGGTGATGGTAGTGGTGGTGATGTGATGGCGGGGTGGGTGGTGTGTGGTGATGGTTTAGTGGTGGTGATGTGATGGCGGTGGAGTTGTGTGATGGTGAGGGTTGGTGTGGTGGTGGTGTGATGACGGTGGAGTTGTGTGATGGTGATGGTAGTGGGTGGTGGTTTTGATGACGGTGGAGTGGTGTGATGGTGGTGGTGAAGTGATGATGGTGGTGAAGTGATGATGGTGGATTTGTGATGGTGGATTGGTGGTGGTGGAGGGGTGATCGTGGAGTGGTGATGGTGGAGTGGTATTGGTGGAGTGGTGAGGGTTTGGAGTGATGGTGATGGTGGAGTGGTGGTGGTGGAGTGGGGGTGGTGGATGGGGGGTGGGTGGGAGTGATGGTGGTGGGGTTTGATGGAGTGGTGGTGAATGATGGTGGAGTGGTGGTGGTGATGTGATGGCGGTGGGAGTGGTGTGATTGGTGGTGGTGAAGTGATGTGGTGGATTGGTGATGGTGGAGTGGGGGTGGTGGAGTGATGGTAGTGGATTGGTGGTGGTGGAGTGATGGTGGTGTGATGGAGTGGTGGTGAAATGATGGTGGAGTGGTGGTGGTGATGTGATGGCGGTGGGTGGTGTGTGATGGTGGTGGTGAAGTGATGATGGTTGGAGTGATGGTAGTGGTTTGGTTTGGTGGTGGAGTGATGGTGGTGGAGTGGTGATGGTGGAGTGGTGGTGGAATGATGGTGCAGTGGTGGTGGTGGAGTGTTTAGTGGTGGAGGGTGGGGGGAAGAGTGGTGGTAGTAAAGTGTTGGTGGTGTTAAAGTGATGGTGGTGGTGGAGTGATGGTGGTGGTGGAGTGATGGTGGTGGAGTGTGGTGGTGGAGTGATGGTGGTGGAGTGATTAGTGGTGGAGTGATAGTGGTGGTGGAGTGATGGTGAGCGGTGGGGGCGAAGGATAGTGGTAGTGGTGGTGGTGGAGTGGTGGTGGTAAAGTGTGGTGATGGAGTGATGGTGGTGGAGTGGTGGCGGTAGAGTGGTGGCGGTGGAGCGATGGTGCTGGAGTGATGGTGCTGGAGTGATGGTGCTGGAGTGATGGTGCTGGAGTGTGGTGCTGGAGTGATGATGATGGAGTGAGGGTGGTGGAGCGTTGGTGCTGGAGTGATGGTGGTGGTGGTGTAGTGATGGTGGTGGGTGGTGGTGGTGGAGTGGTGGTGGGTTAGGGGTTTGGGTGGAGTGATGGTGGTGGATGATGGGGGTGGAGTAGTGGTGGTGGAGTAGTGGTGGTGGAGGATGGGGGGAGTGATGATGGTGTAGTGGTAGTGGTGGTGGAGTGATGGTGGAGTGGTGGTGGTGGAGTGGTGGTGGTGGAGTGATGGGGGTGGGAGTAGTGGTGGTGGAGTGGTGGTGGTGGAGTGATGGGGAGGGGGTGGCGGTGGAGTAGTGATGGTGGGAGTAGTGGTGGTGGTTATAGTGGTGGTGGAGTAGTGGTGGTGAAGTAGTGGTGTTGGAGTAGTGGTGTTGGAGTAGTGGTGGTGGAGTGATGGTGGTGGAGTGATGGTGGTGGGGTGTTGGTGGGGGAGTGGTGGTGGTGTAGTGATTAGTGGTGGAGTGGTAGTGGTGTGGTGGAGTAGTGGTGGTGAATGATGGTGGTGGAGTGTTGGTGGAGTGGTGGTGGTGGTAGTGATAGTGGTGGAGTGATGGTGGTGTAGTGGTGGTGGTTGGAGTAGTGGTGGTGGAGTGATGGGGGTGGAGTGATGGGGGGAGTAGTGGTGGTGGTGGTAGTAGTGGTGGTGGAGTGTGGGTGAGGTAGTGGTGGTGGAAGTGATGGTGGTGGAGTAGTGGTGGGGGGTTGTGGTGGTGGAGTGATGGTGTGTAGTGGTGTGGGTAGTGATGGTGGTGTAGTGGTGGTGGAGTGATGGGGGTGGAGTAGTGGTGGTGGAGTGATGGTGGTGGAGTAGTGGTGGTGGAGTAGTGGTGGTGGAGTAGTGGTGGTGGAGTGATGGTGGTGGAGTAGTGGTGGTGGATTTAGTGGTGGTGGAGTATGTGGTGGTGGAGTGAGGGTTTGGTGGGTAGTGGTGGTGGAGTGATGGGTGGTGGGAGTAGTGGTGGTGGAGTGATGGTGGGGGGAGTAGTGGTGGTGGAGTAGTGGTGGGTGGAGTGATGGTGGTGGAGTAGTGGTGGTGGAGTGTGGTGGTGGAGTAGTGGTGGTTGGAGTGATGGTGGTGGAATAGTGGTGGGGGGTTGTGGTGGGAGATGAGGACACAGGATGAGCACTGCATGGTGGTCAATAAGTAGTGTTGCAGGAGTCGACCCTACCTCTCCCCTCCCTCCCACGCCCACGCTCTCCCATTCACGCCCACGCTCCCCCATTCACGCCCATACCCCCCTCCCCACACACCCTCCATGGTCTACTCTGACTAGATGCTGGTTCGGTCATGCATTTTGTGCAATGTAGACACAGCCTGCTTGATCACGTAAGTTTGCAGGATGTTGTAAGGGGCTTAAGTGTCCCGTATATTCGAATGATTTTATATTCCTCACGTAGTTGAATCCAGATGGCGTAGTTTTGCGTAGTTAAGATAAACCACGTTGAAGAAAAGTATTTATTTGGGCGACGTTTCGCTCTCTGTAGAGCTTTAGCAAGTTATGTTTCACTCTGTAGAGCCTTATCAGGTTATGCTTCATTGTAAAGCTTTAACAAGTCATGTGTGCACCGGTTCCAGCTCTGATGATAGTCATGTGTGCACCGGTTCCAGCTCTGATGATAGCCATGTGTGCACTGGTTCCAGCTCTGATGATAGTCATGTGTGCACCGGTTCCAGCTTGATATAGTCATTTTGTGCACCGGTTCCGCTCTGATGATAGCCATGTTGCACCGGTTCCAGTTCTGATTTATAGCCATGTGTGCACCGGTTCCAGCTCTGATGATAGTCATGTGTGCGCTGGTTCCAGCTCTGATGATAGTCATGTGTGCACCGGTTCCAGCTCTGATGATAGTCATGTGTGCACCGGTTCCAGCTCTGATGATAGCCATGTGTGCACCGGTTCCAGCTCTGATGATAGTCATGTGTGCACCGGTTCCAGCTCTGATGATAGCCATGTGTGCGCTGGTTCCAGCTCTGATGTAGTCTTTTGTTGCACGGTTCCAGCTCTGATAATAGCCATGTTTTGCACGGTTTCCAGCTCTGTGATAGGGCATGTGTGCACCGGTTCCAGCTTGATGATAGCCATGTGTGCACTGGTTCCAGCTCTGATGATAGTCATGTGTGCACCGGTTCCAGCTCTGATGATAGCATGTGTGCGCTGGTTCCAGCTCTGATGATAGTCATGTGTGCACCGGGTTTCCCGCTCTGATGATAGTCATTTTGTGCATGGTTCCAGCTCTGATGATAGTATGTGTGACCGGTTCCAGCTCTGATGATAGTCATGTGTGCACCCGGGGGCCCGCTTGATGATAGCCCTGTGTGCAATGGTTCCAGCTTCTGATGATAGTCAGTGTGCACCGGTTCCAGCTCTGATAATAGTCATGTGTGCACCGGTTCCAGCTCTGATGATAGCCATGTGTGCACCGGTTCCAGTTCTGATGATAGTATGTGTGGCCCCCGGTTCCAGCTCTGATGATGTCATGTGTGCGCTGGTTCCAGCTTGATGATAGTCATGTGTGCACCCGGGTTCCCGCTCTGATGATAGTCTGTGTGCACCGGTTCAGCTCTGATAATAGTCATGTGTGCACCCGGGTTTCCCGCTCTGATGATACCATGTGTGTACCGGTTCCAGTTCTGATGATAGTCATGTGTGCACCGGTTCCAGCTCTGATGATAGTCATGTGTGCGCTGGTTCTAGCTCTGATGATAGTCATGTGTGCACCGGTTCCAGCTCTGATGATAGCCATGTGTTTCACCGGTTCCAGCTCTGATGTAGTCATGTGTGCACCGGTTCCAGCTTGATGATAGTCATGTGTGCACCGGTTCCAGCTCTGATGATAGCCATTTTGTGCACCGGTTCCAGCTTGATGATATATGTGTGCACCGGTTCCAGCTCTGATGATTTGTCATGTGGTGCACGGTTCCAGCTTGATGATAGTCATGTGTGCACCCGGGTTTCCCGCTCTGATGGGTTTGCCATGTGGTGCAACGGTTCCAGCTCTGATGTTGTCATGTGTGCACCGGTTCCGCTCTGATGGGTAGTCATGTGTGCACCGGTTCCCGCGTGATGATTAGCCTGTGTGCACCGGTTCCACCTCTGATGTAGTCATGTGTGCACCGGTTCCAGCTCTGATGATGCATGTGTGCGCTGGTTCCAGCTTTTGATGATAGCCCTGTGTGCGTGGTTCCAGCTCTGATGATAGCCATGTGTGCGCTGGTTCCAGCTTGATGATAGCCTGTGTGCGTGGTTCCAGTTGATGATAGCATGTGTGCGCTGGTTCCAGCTCTGATGATAACCATGTGTGCACTGGTTCCAGCTCTGATAGCCATGTGTGCGCTGGTTCCAGCTCTGATGATAGCCATGTGTGCACCGGTTCCAGCTCTGATGATAGTAATGTGTGCACCGGTTCCACCTCTGATGATAGCCATGTGTGCACCGGTTCCACCTCTGATGATAGCCATGTGTGCACCGGTTCCAGCTCTGATGATAGCCATGTGTGCACCGGTTCCAGCTGTGATGATAGCCATGTGTGCGCTGGTTCCAGCTCTGATGATAGCCATGTGTGCACCGGTTCCAGCTCTGATGATAGCCATGTGTGCACCGGTTCCAGCTGTGATCATAGCCATGTGTGCGCTGGTTCCAGCTCTAACAATTCCACAACCCAACCCTTCTTCCCAGAGTCTTCCCCCTGGTCTCCTAATTCTTAAAGGCGTTAATATAACCAGTCTTCTACCGTTCACAGTGCTATAGTCTGGGTTGTGTAAAGTTGTGATAATATGTGTTGAAGTTGTGCTGCCTAGTACACCTTCCTAGAATTTTGTGATACTTAACCGATGTCAGTTTCTCAGTTATTTATAGATTATTTTATTGCCGTCGTTGTGGGGGCGGGGATATGTTAGTGCTTGAGGAACCCCGTGGAAATATGTCACTTTGTCTGACTTCCTTAGGTTATCCTTGTTTCTCTACATATATGCTGCTATGTATGATAATTTATGTAACTGTGTGTATACCTGAATAAGGTTACTTAAAGCAGGGGTTCCCAACCAGGGGTGTCTGTACCCTTTAGGGGTATGGGAAGTAAATAATGGGGGTATGGGACTCGATCTCTAAACAATTTACAAATTACTTAGTTATATTCTCTCTCTCTCTCTCTCTCTCTCTCTCTCTCTCTCTCTCTCTCTCTCTCTCTCTCTCTCTCTCTCTCTCTCTCTCTCTCTAGTATTAAATGTACCATACTTAGTGTCAGTGGATTCTTTCAGGCATGAGTCTGGGAGTGAGGCTGCAGGTATTTGTAAAGTAGAGGGTGTGAGGGAGACAGGTGGTGGGCAGCAAGCTAGGTACACAGTGTGAGGGAGACAGGTGGTGGGCAGCAAGCTAGGTACACAGTGTGACGGAGACAGGTGGTGGGCAGCAACCCTGGGGTACACAGTGTGAGGGGGGAAGGGGTGGGGGGGCGGGAAAAAGCTAGGTGCACAGTGTAAAGGGCCCGGTGGGGGGGCCAGCAAGCTAGGTAAAACAGTGTGGGGGAGAAAAGGTGGGGGGGACGCAAGCCAGGTACAAAATTTTTGTAAACAGACAGGTGGGGGGGAAGCAAGCTGGGGTACACGTGGGGAAGACAGGGGGTTTAGCAGAAGCCAGGTACACGTGTGCAGGTGGTGGGCTTCAAGCTGGGGTACATTTGTTTGGAGGAAAGGGTTTGGGGGGGCGGGAAGCCAGGTCCCCAAAAGTTTTTGGGGGGGCAGGAGGGTGGGCAGCAAGCAAGGTGCCCCATTGTGGGGGAGACGGTGGTGGGCGGGGCAAGGTAGGTACACAGTGCGGGGAGACAGGTGGGGGGGCAGAAAGGGTGGGTTTAACAGGATGAAGACAGGTGGTGGGCAGCAAAAATTTACAGTGTGAAGCGCCCGGGGGTTGGTGGGGCAGAAAAACCAAGGTACAAGTGTGACAGGGGGTTTGGGCAGAAAGCTAGGTACACAGTGGGGACAAAAGGGTGGTGGGCGGGCAAGCCAGGTACACATTTTGTGACTTAAAAAGGTGGTTGGGGGCGCAAGTTTGGTACAGTGTGGGGGAAAGACAGGTGGTGGGGAAAAAGGGTTTAGGTAAAAAAGTCCCGGAGGGAGACAGGGGGGGGACAACAAGGGGTACACAGTGTGAAGCAGACAGGGGGTGGGAAACAAGCGGGTACACATCTGAAGCGGGACAGGTGGGGGGAAACAAACCCAGGTACACATTTGTGGGGGAAAGGACGGGTTTGGTGGACAAAAAAAGGTTACCATTTTTGTGAAGCGAAAGGTGGTGGGAAAACGCGGTAACAGGGGAAAAGCAGAAGGGTGGTGGGCCCAACAAGCAGGTCCCACATTGTGAAGCAAAAAGGGGTGGTGGGCAAAAACCCGGTAACAGTGTTTAGGCAGACATTTGGTGGAAAAACCCAACCCAGGTACCAGTGTAAAAGCAGACGGTGGGGGGCAAAAAAGAGGTACACCAGGTGAAGCAGAAGGTGGTGGGAAAAACATGCCAGGTAACGTGTGAAGCAGAAAGGTGGTGGGCAAAAACCCCAGGTACACAGGGGTTAAAGGCAGACAGGTGGTGGAAAAAAGCGGGGGTTCACAGTGTAAAAGCAGACAGTTGGGGGGCAAAAAACCCGGGTTTAACCCCGTGGGGAACCAGACAGGGGGTTTGGGAAAACAAGCCGGTCACGTTTTGAAGCAGGACGGTGGTGGGAAAAAAGGGCCAAGGTACACAGTTTTAAAGCAGACAGGGGGTTTGGACAAAAGCCAGGTTTAACAGTGTGAAGCAGACAGGTGGTGGGCAACAACCCGGGTACACAGTGGGGAACCCAGACAGGGGGGGTTGGACAAACAAGCCAGGTACCGTGTGAGCATAGGTGGGGGACAAAAAAGCCAGGTAAAACAAGTGGGGAAGCAGACAGGTGGTGGGAAAAAAAGCAGGTAACAGTGTGAATCGCAGGGGGTTTGGGAAAACAAGAGGTACCCCAGTGTAAAACCCAGATAGGTGGTGGACAACAAGCCGGGGTACACAGTGTGAAGCGAAGGTGGGGGGCCAAAAAAGAGGTACACAGTGTGTCAGACAGGTGGTGGGGAAAACAAGCAGGACACAGTGGGGAAGCGGGACAGGGGGGGTGGGAAACGAGCCAGGTACACAGTGTGAAGCAGACGGGTTTGGGGGGCAACAAGCGGGTTTACCCCAGGTGAAGAAAGGACAGGTGGTGGGCAAAAAAGCGGTAACAGTGTGAAGCAGACATGTGGGGGGCCCAAACAACCCCAGGTCCCCGTTTTGAAGCAGACGGTGGGCAAAAAGCCGGGTTTCACAGTAAAGGGCAGCAGGGTGGGGGGGAAACAAGCCAGGTACACTTGTAAAGCAGACGGGGGTGGGCAAAAACCCGGGTTTTACACAGTGTGAAGCAGAAAGGTGGTGGGCAACATGCCGGGTTTCCACAGGGGTAAAGCCGGACAGGTGGTGGGCAAAAAAGGGCCGGTACACGTTTTGTGGGGCCAGACGGTTGGTGGGCAAAAAAGCCAGGAAAACACATTTTTAAAGAAGACAGGTGGTGGGCAAAAACCCGGGGTAAAACAGTGTTGAAGGCGGGACAGGTGGTGGGGCAACATCCCAGGACAAGTGTGAAGCAGACAGGTGGTGGGAAAAAAGCCAGGAAAAATTTGGGGAAGCAGACAGTTGGTGGGCAACAAGCCAGGTACACAGGAACCCAGACAGGTGGGTGGGCAAAACCCAAGGTAACAGTTTGAGGTAGACAGGGGGGGGGCAACAAGCCAGGTAACGTGTGAACCCGGGCCAGGTGGGGGGAAACAAGCCAGGTACCAGTGTGAAGCAGCAGGTGGGGGCCCAACAACCCGGGTTTACACAGTGTGAAGCGGGGAACAGGTGGGGGAAAACCAAGCCAGGTTAACAGTGAAGCGGGAAGGTGGTGGGCAACAACCCAGGTACACAGTGAAGCGGGACAGGTGGGGGGCAACAAGCCAGGTACACGTGAAGCGGGGACAGGTGGTGGACAACAGCCAGGTACCAGTGTGAAGCAGAAGGGGGTGGGCAAAAAACCCAAGGTACACAGTGAAGCAGCAGGTGGTGGGAAAAAAATCCAGGTACACAGTGTGAGGTAGAAAGGTGGTGGGAAACAAGCCAGGAAACACATTTGTAAAGCAGACGGTGGGGGCAACAAGCCGGGGTACCATGTGAAGAAAAAAGGTGGTGGGAACAAGCCAGGTACAAAATTGTGAAGCAGACAGGTGGGGGCAACAAGCCGGGTCACTTTTTGAAGCAGACAGGTGGTGGGAAAACAAGCCAGGTACCAGTGTGAAGCAGCCCAGGTGGTGGGCAACAAGCCAGGTACACAGTGAAGCGGGACAGGTGGGGGGGGCAACAACCCCAGGTTTACACAGTGTGAAGCAGACAGGTGGTGGGAAAACAAGCCAGGTACACAGTGAAGCGGGAAGGTGGTGGGAAAAACCCGGGGTACACAGTGAAGCAGACAGGTGGTGGGCAACAACCCCAGGTTCACAGTGTGGGGCCCAGACAGGTGGGGGGGGAAACACCCAGGTACAAGTTTTGAACCCGGGTTTTGGGGGTGGGAACAACCCGGTACACTTTTGAAGAAGACAGTTGGTGAGCAAAAACCCAAAGGTTTAACACAGTGAAGCAGACGGTGGTGGGCAAAACCCAGGTACACGTAAAGGGCGGGGACATTTTTGGTGGGCAAAAGGGCCAGGTACACAGTGATGCAGACAGGTGGTGGGGCAAAACCCGGTACACAGTGAAAGCGGGACAGGTGGGGGGCAACAAGGCAGGTACACAGTTTTAAAAGCAGACAGGGGGGGGCCCAACAAGGCGGGTTTAAACAGTGTGAAGCAGACAGGTGGTGGGAAACAAGGCAGGTACACAGTGTGAAGCAGCAGGTGGGGGGAAACAAGCCAGGTAACAGTGTAAAAGCAGAAAGGTGGGGGGGCAACAAACCAGGTACACAGTGTGAAAGCGGGCCCGGTGGGGGGGAAACAAGGCGGTACAAGTGTAAAGGGGACAGGTGGGGGGACAACAACCCGGTTTCACAGTGGAGGAGCGGTTGGGGGGGAACAAGAAGGTTCACGGGTGTTAGGCAGCAGGTGGTGGAAACAACCCGGTTTACAAGTGTGAAGCAGAAGGTGGGGGGGAAAACAAGGCGGGTTTTAAACAGTGTGAAGCGGGACAGTTGCTTTTTTTTTAAATTAAACTGCGGGTTTGTGAACTTCTGTTTTTTCCCAGTACTGATTTGGTTTTGTAATTTATATTATGTTATTTCCCTGTTTTGTGTGTGTTTACTCCCCCCTAGTTTTTACTCCCTAGTGGGGTTTGGGCGGGGGTTTGGGTTTTCCCAAGCTCCGGGGCCCCGCCTCTTCGGGGGTCGCTACTAGGGTCACTCTCCCTAAAATTTTTGAGCTTTATCGTACCTCTGCTTAAAGCTATGTATGGATCCTGACTCCACTACATCGCTTCCCAAACTATTCCACTTCCTGACTACTCTGTGGCTGAAGAAAAACTTCCTAACATCCCTTTGATTCATCTGTGCCCTTCAACTTCCAACTGTGTCCCCTTGTTACTGTGTCCACCCTCTGGAACATCCTGTCTTTGTCCACCTTGTCAATTCCTCTCAGTATTTTGTAAGTCTTTTATCATGTCCCCCCTATCTCTCCTGTCCTCCAGTGTCGTCAGGTTGATTTCCCTTAACCTCTCCTCATAGGACATACCTCTTAGCTCTGGGACTAGTCTTGTTCCCAAACCTTTGCACTTTCTCTAGTTTCTTTACATTCTGGCTAGGTTTTGGGTTCCAAACTGGTGCCGCATCCCTCTAATATGGCCTAACGTACACGGGGGTACAGGTCCTAAAACGATTCCTTATTAAGATGTCGGAATGCTGTTCTGAGGTTTGCCAGGCGCCCATATGCTGCGGCAGTTATTTGGTTGATGTGCGCTTCAGGAGATGTGCCTGGTTTTTATACTCACCCAAAAATCTTTTTCCTTGAGTGAAGTTTGTAGTCTCTGGCCCCCTAGACTGTACTCCGTCTGCGGTCTTCTTTGCCATTCCTCAATCCTCATGACTTTGCACTTGGTGGGATTGAACTCCAGGAGCCAGTTACGGGAAACCAGGTCTGCAGCCTGTCCAGATCCCTTTGTAGTTCTGCCTGGTCTTCGATCGAATGAACCTCTTCTCATAAACTTCACGTCATCTGCAAACAGGGAACCCGGAGTTTTTTCCCTTCCGTCATGTCGTTCACAAATACCAGAAAACAGCACTGGTCCTAGGACTGACCCCTGTGGGACCCCACTGGTCCAGGTGCCCACTCTGACACCTCGCCACGTACCATTACCCCCTGCTGTCTTCCTGACAAGTATTCCCTGATCCACTGCAGTGCCTTCCCTGTTATCCCCCCTGCTTGGTCCTCCAGTTTTTGCACTAATCTCTTGTGGGGTACTGTGTCAAAAGCCTTCTTGCAGTCCAAGAAAATGCAATCCACCCCCCCTCTCTCTCTCTTGTCTTACTGCTGTCACCAGTCATAGAACCCCCAGTAGGTTTGTGACACAGGATTTCCCATCTCTGAAACCATTTTTGGCTGTTGGTGATGAGATCATTCCTTTCCTAGATGTTCCACCATTCTTCTCCTGACAATCTTTTCCAGATTTTGCATGCTAAACATGTCAGTGACACTGGTCTGTAGTTTAGTGTTTCATGTCTGTCTCTTTTTTTAAGATTGGGACCACATTTGCTGTCTTCCATGCCTCAGGCAATCTCCCTGTTTTGATAAAAGTATTGAATATTGTTGTTGGGGGTACACATAGCGCCTCTGCTCCCTCTCTCAGGACCCATGGAGAGATGTTATCTGGTCCATTGCCTTTGGGGTATCTAGCTCATCAAAAAGCCTCTTCACTTCTTCCTCGTTGTGTGTACTTGTCCAGCACATGGTGTGAACCCACCTCTCCGTCTTTCTGGAGCCCCTTCTGTCTCCTCTGTAAAACACTTTTTGAATCTCTTGTTGATTTTCCTCACATACTTCATGGTCATTTCTTGTTGTCTCTCCTCCTTCCTTCCTTAGCCTGATTACCTGGTCCTTAACAGTTGTTTTCTTCCTGATGTGGCTGTAAAACACTTCGGGTCAGATTTGGCTTTTGCTGCTAAGGGTCGTTTTTGTATTGACGTTGGGCCCCCCTTTTTATCTGTGCATATTCGTTTCTGGCTCTACGACTGCTCTCCCTTATTCTCCTGGTCCTTTGCCTTCAAATATTTCTTCCTTTCCCCTAGCACACTTGGTTTTTGCCTCCTTGCTCTTTGGGTGAACCATGGGCTCATCCTGGCTTTTTCATTATTCCTGTTACCCTTGGTACAAACCACTCCTCAGCCTCCTTGCATTTTTGTTGCTACATATTCCATCATCTCATTAAGTGGCTTCCCTGCCAGTTCTCTGTCCCACTGAACCCTCATTCAGGAAGTTTCTCATTCCTGTGTAGTCCCCTTTCCTGTAGTTTGGTTTCATTTGTCCTGGCCTTCCTGCTTCCCCCTCCACTTGTAGCTCTACTGTGTATTCGAAGCTCAAAACCACTGATCGCTGGCCCCAAGGGGCCCTTTTCATATGTGATGTCCTCAATATCTGCACTACTCAAGGTGAATACTAAGTCCAGTCTTGCTGGTTCATCCTCTCCTCTCTCTCTTGTAGTGTCCCCTTTCGTGTTGGTACATGAAGTTTTCCAGTACCACCTCCATCATCTTAGCCCTCCATGTATCTTGGCCCCCATGTGGCTCCAAGTTCTCCCATTCGATCTCCTTGTGGTTTAAAGTCCCCATGTCAGGAGCTTTGCCCCGCGTGGGATGAGCTCTTCTGGCCACTGCAGCCAGTGGGGTCAACCATCGCTCTATTTCTTTTCGTCATACTCTTGCCTTGGCCTCCTGCTGTTCTGTGGTGGGGTTATACATCACTGCAATTATCACCTTGGGACCACCAAGTGAAGCGTTCCCGCTATATAAAACACTTTCTTCTCCACTGTCTCCTCTCTCCCCGCTCATCAAAATTCCATCGGTGTTTGATCAGCAATGCCACTCCTCCACCCCCCCTGTTTTCCCTTTTGTTTTTCTCAGGGTCTGGGATCCCGCTGGAAAGATGGCATCTGTTATCATACCTGTAAGCTTTGGGTTTTTGTGATGTCTGGTGATGCCTCTTTGACTCTTTTGTGCCACTCCTCCCCCTTGTTTGTTATTCCATCAGCGTTGTGTACCATACCTTCAGTTTCCTTTCCAACACTGTGGTTGGGGGGCCTTTGGGGGTGGGAGACCAGGTAGCATACTGTGGGATTCTATGGTTGGGGGTTGGGTGGAAGCTGTGGGTATGGATTGTATTGTTTGGGTTGGGATGGTGTGATAGGTTGTGGGGTTCTGAGGATAGTTGTGGTGTGCTTGCCCTTGCTGCTCTGTTCTGCTCTGACTGACCTCTGCTGGTTCCCTCCTTGTCTCCTTTCCTAGCTCCTTTCGCTTTTTTGTCCTCTCCCTCAGCTGCTTTCTCTCTGTTTGTGTTCTGTCTCTGTCTAGGAACACCTTCTTGTACTCTTCCGAAATTTTCCAACCGTGGTTTCTCTTTGGGGGATCCTGTTCCGCACTGTTTCTGTCCTGAGAATCAGCTTGATCGGTCGGTTTCTCCCCTTCAAGTACCCCCCTATTCTCTGAAAAATTTTCAATCCATCCATGTCTCTCCCCCTATTTCCGTGATGATTTTCTCAATCTCCTTCTTTCTTCCTGCCGTCTTTCAGTGTGTGTCCTTTCCTCTCTCCCGAAGCCCATGGATAATCACTGATTTTGCCCTTTCCTCCCCCCATTACCTCTCCTCTGTGACTCTGGTTCCTGTCTGTATGTGGTCCATTTTCCCCCCTTGATTTTTCCAGTGGCTCTTGGTAGCATGGTTGTGCCTCAGCACTCGACCTATCTCCCTCTCCATCTGCACCCATCTGCTCTTCCCTTCCACTCCCTGGCCCTTCTTTGCAGGCTGATATGACCTTAGCATAATTCATTCTCCTTCCTTCCTGTTCAGCCTCTCATCATCGTATGGTGTGTCTTTTCTGGTCACTACCCCTGAGACTTGCTTCAGCCTGTTTACCTCAAATTCTAGGACCTTTACCCTGGCTACTGCAGTTTCCACTTGTGCCTCCCAATTCTTCGTTCCCCTTTTCCAACCTCTTTTCCCGTGTTTTTTAGTTAGACACTACACAGTTAGTATCTTTATTATGAAAAGTTTTCGCCTACACAGTAGGCTTCTTCAGTCAATACAGAAAAGTTGATAGAAGCAGAAGATACTGAAGACGTGTAATCAGTCCACACCCTAAAGTTTTGAGGGGTCAGTCCTCAGTCTGGAGAAGACATTGTTCCATAATTGAAACATAATATTGTTCATATTAGGAACAATGCTCTTCTCCAGGGCTGAGGGACTGACAAACCCCAAAACTTTAAGGGTGATGGACGATACATCGCTTCAAGGGATCTCTGCTTCTATAACTTTTCTGTACTTGACTGAAGAACCTACTGTGAGGCGAAACGTTCATAAATAAAAGATACTAACTGTTGATATGGTCTTACCTAAAAAACCCCGTCGGTATTTATAACCATTTTAATGTTCAACCTTTTTCCCATTTCACAGAGAGCTTCTTCTCATTTTTCCCGAAAGCTCCCCAATTTTCTCTCCATTCTTGCTCTTCCTTTTCCACTGTTCCTCCATCCATCCCCCCTCCAGTACCATTGTCATCTGTCCCTGATTCCTGCATCCCAACCATTTTTTTTAATGAAAAAGAGAGAGAAGGAGAAAAAGAAAAAGGGGGAGAGAGTGAGAGATAGGAGGAGAGAGGGGAGCTAGAAGGAGGGGAAAAAAGACATGGAGAAAGTGAGAGAGGGAAAAGAAGGAGAGAGGGGGAAAAGGGAAGAGAGAGAGAAAAGAAGGGAAGTGAAGAGAGGAGGAGAGAGGAGAGGGAAGAGAGAGGAAGAGAGAGAGAAGAGTGAAAGAGAGAGAGAGAGAGAAGAGAGAGAGGAGAGAGAAAGAGTGAAAGAGAAGAGAGAGAAGAGAGAGAGGAGAGAGAGAGGAGAGAGAAAGAGAGAGGGGGAGAAAGGAAGGATAAGGATAAGAGAAGAGAGAAAGATCGAAAGTGAGTGAGAGTGAAAGTAGAGGGTGGAGGGTGATTGAGTGGGGGTGTTAAAGGTAAGGGTGTAAGGGTCACTTGACAGGTAAGTGTGAATCTGTATAGTGTGTGTGTGTGTGTCTATATTGTGTGTGTGTGTCTTTGTTACTCTATTTGTGTTTCAGGGTGTCAGGTGTGAGGCGTGTGTGTCTGTGGTTGTCGTGTCTACCTATTTGTATCCCCTTTTTTGGGGTTGCGGGGGTCATTCACAGCTCCTGCCCCGCCTTTCGCTGATTGCTACTAGTCCTCTCTCTCCCTGCCCCATGAGCTCTATCATACCTCGCCTTAAAACTATGTATGGTTCCTGCCTCCACCACATCACTTTCTAGGCTATTCCAGGCCTGACTACTCTATGACTGAAGAAATACTTCCTAACATCCCTTTGATTCATCTGAGTCTTCAACTTCCAATTGTGACCTCTTGTGTCTGTGTCCCATCTCTGGAACATCCCGTCTTTGTCCACCTGTCTATTCCGCGCAGTATTTTATATGTCGTTATCATGTCTCCCCTGACCCTCCTGCCTCCAGTGTCGTCAGGCCGATTTCCCTCAACCTTTTCTCATAGGACAATCCCCGTAGCTCTGGGACTAGTCTTGTTGCAAACCTTTGCACTTTCTCTAATTTCTTGACGTGCTTGACTAGGTGTGGATTCCAAACTGGTGCTGCATAACCAATGGGCCTGAGTAATGGTGTGTGTCTGTATATGTTGTGTGTGTGTGTGTGTTTTGTGTGCATGTGTGTGTGTGTATGTGTGTGTGTGTGTGTGTGTGTCTGTCTGTGTGTGTCTGTGTGTGTGTGTGTGTGTTGTGTGTCGTGTGTGTGTGTCTGTGTTGTGTGTCTGTGTCTGTCTGTGTGTGTGTGTCTTTGTGTGTGTCTGTGTGTGTTCTGTGTGTCTGTGTGTTCTGTTGTGATGCGTGTGTGTCTGTGGTGTGTCTGTGTCTGGCCCCGCCTCTTTGCTGATTGCTACTAGGTCCTCTCTCTCCCTGCCCCATGAGCTCTATCATACCTCGCCTTAAAACTATGTATGGTTCCCGCCTCCACTACGTCACTTTCTAGGCTATTCCACGGCCTGACTACTCTATGACTGAAGAAATACTTCCTAACATTCCTTTGATTCATCTGAGTCTTCAACTTCCAATTGTGACCTCTTGTGTCTGTGTCCCTTCTCTGGAACATCCCGTCTTTGTCCACCTTGTCTATTCCGCGCAGTATTTTATATGTTGTTATCATGTCTCCTCTGACCCTCCTGTCCTCCAGTGTCGTCAGGCCGATTGCCCTCAACCTTTCTTCGTAGGACAATCCCCATAGCTCTGGGACTAGTCTTGTTGCAAACCTTTGCACTTTCTCTAATTTCTTGACGTGCTTGACTAGGTGTGGATTCCAAACTGGTGCTGCATACTCCAGTATGAGCCTGACGTAAAATGGTATACAGAGTCTTAAACGAATCCTTACTGAGGTATCGGAACGCTATCCGTAGGTTTGCCAGGCGCCCGTATGCTGCAGCAGTTATCTGATTGATGTGCGCCTCAGGAGATATGCTCGGTGTTATACTCACCCCCAGATCTTTTTCCTTGAGTGAGGTTTGCAGTCTTTGGCCATCTAAACTATATTGTGTCTGCGTCTTCTTTGCCCTTCCCCAATCTTCATGACTTTGCATTTGGCAGGGTTTAAATTCAAGGAGCCAGTTGCTGGACCAGGCTTGTAGCCTGTCCAGGTCTCTTTGTAGTCCTGCCTGATCCTCATCCGATTTGATTCTTCTCATTAACTTCGCATCATCTGCAAACAAGGACACTTCTGAGTCTATCCCTTCCGTTATGTCGTTCACAATACCAAGAACAGCACAGGTCCTAGGACTGACCCCTGTGGAACCCCGCTTGTCACAGGCGCCCACTCTGACACCTCGTCGCGTACCATGACTCGTTGTTGCCTCCCTGTCAGGTATTCTCTGATCCATTGCAGTGCCTTTCCTGTTATGTGTGCCTGATCCTCTAGCTTTTGCAGTAACCTCTTGTGAGGAACTGTGTCGAAGGCCTTCTTGCAGTCCAAAAAAATGCAGTCGATCCACCCCTCTCTCTCTTGTCTTACTTCTGTGTGTGTGTGTGTGTGGTGTGTGTGTGTGTGTGTGTGTGTGTGTGTGTGTGTGTGTGTGTGTGTGTCCTGTCTGTCTGTGTGTGTCTGTGTGTGTCTGTCTGTGTGTGTGTCTGTGTGTGTGTGTGTGTGTGTGTGTGTGTGTGTGTGTGTGTATTTTGTTTCATAATATTGTAAACTCGCTAATAAATCTATTTTTTATAGTGTGATTCTCAGCAAATGCAATTTAAAAATGGCACCCAAATTCTATAACACATTGTGAAGTCCTTTTCATGAGCTATTTAATTTTGGATTATTTTTTTTCAGTCGTGTTTCCAAAAAGTCACATTTGATGAAGGAGTTCTATAAGTGAGCTAACTTTTATCTTAACTTTTATTGTTGATAATTTGCCTAATACTATTTTTTATTATTAATTTTTATTGATGAAATGTGTTGTTGTTGATATAGACACATGTGTAACAGATTCGTATCTCTGTTGTTGAAACGTTTCGCCTACACAGCAGGCTTCTTCAGTCAAATACAGAGGCAGCAGGTGTAGTAGTGAAATGATGATGAGAAATAGTATTTGAGGTGGTTAGTCCCTGAGTCCAACTGTTCATCAAGTTATCGGTGTTTTATGCCAGTTTGAACGCTCTCTACGAGTGACTGATGCTGATACAAAGTTACTGACCTCTTGTTTTCTGCGCTTTAGTCCAGATTACCTGTGAGGATTTTATGCTCATTTCCCCATGGACTGTTTATTTCTCCGATTCAACTTACCTTCGTGGAAAATGGCTTGTTTAGTAGAAAGAAATGGCTGATTTGTATAAAGAAATGGCTGATTTGTATAGCCCTCACGTTCAGAAGGTATATTACATGATTTATAGAACGATCAAACAGGCCCCACTTTATAGCACTTCGCTTTACAGCGATTTTTAGCTTTACAGCAAAGTAAAAGGACACAAGTGCAACTAATGTGACATTTATTGTGGCAACGTTTCGCTCTCCAGGAGCTTTATCAAGCCATTACAAACAATACATGGACACAGAGGGTATATAAAGGCTCAGAGTGAGGTGAATACTAGTGAGGTACCATTTCGATGTTCACTAGTGGTGGTAGTAGTAGTAGTAGTAGTAGTAGTAGTAGTAGTAGTAGTAGTAGTAGTAGTAGTAGTAGTAGTAGTGGTAGTGACAAAAGTAATACAATATGGTAGAGCAACTAATTCGTACATAAGCAAAAGGATATAAAAGCTATAATTGCTCTACCATATTGTATTAATTTTGTCACTACCCACTACTAACTACTACTACTACTACTACTACTACTACTACTACTACTACTACTACTACTACTACCACTAGTGAACATCGAAATGGTACCTCACTAGTATTCACTCACTTGAGCCTTTATAACCCTTGTGTCCAGTATTGTTTTTTAATGCTTGATAAAGCTCCGGAAGCGAAACGTTGCACAATAAATGTCACATAGTTGCACTTGTGTCCCTTTTTACTTTACATATTGTGGGTAATTTACAACTTTTTACAAGCTTTACGCATTTAGCCCGGAGCCTGCCCTGCGTATAAGCGGGACCGGCTGTATTTTTCTTAATGTTAAATGTGTGTGGCTAATGTACAGAATTTTGTGGGGCTTAATGTTCAGAATGTTTGGCTTAATGTTAGAATGTTTGTGGATTAAGTTCGAATGTGTGTGTGGCTTAATGTACAGAATGTGTGTGGCTTAATGTACAGAATGTGTGTGGCTTAATGTACGAATGTGTGTGGCTTAATTTTACAAAAATGTGTGTGGCTTAATGTACAGAATGTGTGTGGCTTAATGTACAGAATGTGTGTGGCTTAATGTTCAGAATGTGTGTGTGGCTTAATGTACAGAATGTGTGGGCTTAATGTTCAGAATGTGTGTGGTTTAAAATTTCAGAATGTGTGTGGGCTTAATGTACAGAATGTGTGTGGTTTAATGTACAAAAATGTTGTGGCTTAATGTACAGAATGTGTGGCTTAATGTTCAGAATGTGTGTGTGGCTTAATGTACAGAATGTGTGTGGCTTAATGTACAGAATGTGTGTGGCTTAATGTACAGAATGTGTGTGGCTTAATGTACAGAATGTGTGTGGCTTAATGTACAGAATGTGTGTGGCTTAATGTACAGAATGTGTGTGGCTTAATGTACAGAATGTGTGTGGTTTTAAGGGTACAGAATGTGTGTGGCTTAATGTACAGAATGTGTGGGGCTTAATGTACAGAATGTGTGTGGTTTAATGTACAGAATTTTGTGTGGCTTAATGTCAGAATGTGTGTGGTTAATGTACAGAATGTGTGTGGCTTAATGTACAGAATGTGTTGGGTTAATGTACAGATTATGTGGGGTTAATGTACAGAATGTGGGGGGCTTAATGTACAGAATGTGTGTGGGTAATGTACAGAATGGTGGGGCTTAATGTACAGAAGTGTGTGGGTTAATGTACAGAATGTGTGGGTTAATGTACAGAATGTGGGGGGTTTAAATGTACAGAATGTGTGTGGGTTAATGTACAGAATGTGTGGGGTTTAAATGTACAGAATGTGTGTGGTTAAGTACAAAATTTGGGGTGTGGGCTTAATGTACAGAATGTGTTGGCTTAATGTACAGAATGTGTGTGGCTTAATGTTCAGAATGTTTTGTGTGGCTTAATGTTAAATGTGTGGGGGCTTAATGTACAGAATGTGTGTGGCTTAATGTACAGAATGTGTGGTTAATGTACAGAATGTGTGTGGCTTAATGTACAGAATGTGTGTGGCTTAATGTACGAATGTGTGTGGCTTAATGTCAGAATGTGTGTTGGCTTAATGTTCAGAATGTGTGTGGTTTAAATGTACAGATGTGTGTGCTTAATTTACAGAATGTGTGTGGTTAAATGTACAGAATGTGTGGGGCTAATGTTCAGAATGTGTGGGGCTTAATGTACAGAATGTGTGTGGCTTAATGTACAGAATGTGTGTGGCTTAATGTACAGAATGTGTGTGGCTTAATGTTCAGAAGGGTGTGTTGTGGCTTAATGTACAGAATGTGTGGGCTTAATGTACAAAATGTGTGTGGCTTAATGTTCAGAATGTGTGTGTGGCTTAATGTTCAGAATGTGTGTGGTTTAAATGTACAGAATGTGTGTGGCTTAATGTACAAGAATGTGTGTGGTTAATGACAAAATTTGTGTGTAGCTAATGTTCAGAATGTGTGTGGCTTAATGTTCAGAATGTGGTGTGGCTAATGTACAGAATGGTGTGGCTTAATGTACAGAATGTGTGTGGCTTAATGTTTAGAATGTGTGTGTGGCTTAATGTACAGAATGTGTGTGGCTTAATGTACAGAATGTGTGTGGCTTAATGTTCAGAATGTGTGTGTGGCTTAATGTACAGAATGTGTGTGGCTTAAATGTACAGAATGTGTTTTGGCTTAATTTTTCAGAATGTGTGTGTGGCTTAATGTACAGAATGTGTGTGGCTTAATGTACAGAATGTGTGGGGTTTAAATGTACAGAATGTGGGGCTTAATGTACAGAATTGTGGGGCTTAATGTACAGAATGTGTGTGGCTTAATGTACAGAATGTGTGGGCTTAATGTTCAGAATGTTGTGTGGCTTAATGACAGGAATTGGTGTGGCTTAATGTACAGAATGTGTGTGTTTAATGTACTGAATGTGTGTGGCTTAATGACAGAATGTGTGGGGATTAATGTACAGAATGTGTGTGGCTTAATGTACGAATGGTGTGGCATTAAGTACAGAATGTGTGTGGCTTAAGTAAGCAATGTGTGTGGCTTAATTAAACAGAAAATGGTGTGGCTAATGTACAGAATGTGTGTGGCTTAATGTTCAGAATGTGGTGGTTTAAATGTCAGAATGGTGTGTGGCTTAATGTTCAGATGTGTGTGGCTTAATGTACAGAATGTGTGGCTTAATGTTCAGAATGTGTGTGGCTTAATGTTCAGAATGTGTTGGCTTAATGTACAGAATGTGTGGGGCTTAATTTCAGAATGTGTGTGGCTTAATGTACAGAATTGGTGTGGCTTAAGAACAGAATGTGTGTGTGGCTTAATGTACAGAATGTGTGTGTGGCTTAATGTACAGAATGTGTGTGGCTTAATGTACAGAATGTGTGTGTGGCTTAATGTACAAAAATGTGTGTGGCGTAATGTTCAGAATTTTGTGTGGCTTAATTGTACAGAATGTGTTGGCTTAATGTTCAGAATGTGTGTGTGCTTAATGTACAGAATGTGTGTGGTTTAAAATGTACAGATGTGTGTGGCTTAATGTACAGAATGTGTGTGGCTTAATGTACAGAAAGTGGGGCTTAATGTACAGAATGTGTGGGGTTAATGTACAGAATGTGTGTGGCTTAATGTTCAGAATGTGTGTGGGTTAATGTACAGAATGTGTGTGGCTTAATGTACAGAATGTGTGTGGGTTAATGTACAGAATGTGTGTGGGTTAATGTACAGAATGTGTGGGGCTTAATGTACAGAATGTGTGTGGGTTAATGTACAGAATGTGTGGGGCTTAATGTACAGAATGTGTGTGGGTTAATGTACAGAATGTGTGTGGGTTAATGTACAGAATGTGTGGGGTTTAAAATGTACAGAATGTGTGTGGGTTAATGTACAGAATTTTGTGGGGCTTAATGTACAAATGTGTGTGGGTTAATGTACAGAATGTGTGTGGCTTAATGTACAGAATGTGTGTGGCTTAATGTACAGAATGTGTGTGGCTTAATGTTCAGAATGTGTGTGTGGCTTAATGTTCAGAATGTGTGTGGCTTAATGTACAGAATGTGTGTGGCTTAATGTACAGAATGTGTGTGGGTTAATGTACAGAATGTGTGTGGCTTAATGTACAGAATGTGTGTGGCTTAATGTACAGAATGTGTGTGGCTTAATGTTCAGAATGTGTGTGTGGCTTAATGTTCAGAATGTGTGTGGCTTAATGTACAGAATGTGTGTGGCTTAATGTACAGAATGTGTGTGGGTTAATGTACAGAATGTGTGGGGCTTAATGTTCAGAATGTGTGGGGCTTAATGTACAGAATGTGTGTGGGTTAATGTACAGAATGTGTGTGGCTTAATGTACAGAATGTGTGTGGCTTAATGTACAGAATGTGTGTAGCTTAATGTTCAGAATGTGTGTGGCTTAATGTTCAGAATGTGTGTGTGGCTTAATGTACAGAATGTGTGTGGCTTAATGTACAGAATGTGTGTGGCTTAATGTTCAGAATGTGTGTGTGGCTTAATGTACAGAATGTGTGTGGCTTAATGTACAGAATGTGTGTGGCTTAATTCAGAATGTGTGTGTGGCTTAATGTACAGAATGTGTGTGGCTTAATGTACAGAATGTGTGTGGCTTAATGTTCAGAATGTGTGTGTGGCTTAATGTACAGAATGTGTGTGGCTTAATGTACAGAATGTGTGGGGCTTAATGTACAGAATGTGTGGGGCTTAATGTACAGAATGTGTGTGGCTTAATGTACAGAATGTGTGTGGCTTAATGTACAGAATGTGTGTGGCTTAATGTTCAGAATGTGTGGGGCTTAATGTACAGAATGTGTGTGGCTTAATGTACAGAATGTGTGTGGCTTAATGTACAGAAGTTGTGGCTTAATGTACAGAATGTGTGGGGCTTAATGTACAGAATGTGTGTGGCTTAATGTACAGAATGTGTGTGGCTTAATGTACAGAATGTGTGTGGCTTAATGTACAGAAGTGTTTTGGTTTAATGTACAAAAAGTGTTGGTTTAAATGTACAGAATGTGTGGCTTAAGTTCAGAATGTGTGTGGCTTAATGTTCAGAATGTGTGTGGCTTAATGTTCAGAATGTGTGTGGCTTAATGTACAGAATGTGTGTGGCTTAATGTTCAGAATGTGTGTGGTTTAAATTTTCAAATGTGTGGGCTTAATGTACAGAATGTGTGTGGTTTTAATGTTCAGAATGTGTGTGCTTAATGTACAAAAAGGTGTGGGGCTTAATGTACAAAAATGTGTGTGTGGCTTAATGTACAGAATGTGTGTGGCTTAATGTACAGAATGTGTGTGTGGCTTAATGTACAGAATGTGTGTGGCTTAATGTTCAGAATGTGTGTGGCTTAATGTACAGAATGTGTGTGGCTTAATGTACAGAATGTGTGTGGCTTAATGTTCAGAATGTGTGTGGCTTAATGTTCAGAATGTGTGTGGCTTAATGTACAGAATGTGTGTGGCTTAATGTTCAGAATGTGTGTGGCTTAATGTACAGAATGTGTGTGTGGCTTAATGTACAGAATGTGTGTGTGGTTTAAAAGTACAGAAGTGTGTGGCTTAATGTACAGAATGTGTGTGTGGCTAATGTACAGAATGTGTGTGGCTTAATGTCAGAATGTGTGGGGCTTAATGTACAAATGTGTGTGGCTTAATGTTCAGAATGTGTGTGTGGCTTAATGTACGGAATGTGTGTGGCTTAATGTACAGAATGTGTGTGGCTTAATGTTCAGAATGTGTGTGGCTTAATGTACAGAGTGTGTGTGGCTTAATGTACAGAATGTGTGTGTGGCTTAATGTACAGAATGTGTGTGGCTAACGCGACGGTCTGGAGTTTTGAGACTCTCTGATCGTGGGTTCTATCCCCGCCCGTGGTATGGTTTGTTTTACAGAATGTATGAATGTTGATCAATATAGTAACTACGCAGAGTAATTAATGCATACTTTAATTCATCTATAATTTAACATAGCGAGAAAATCCTCTATTATGAGACGTTTCTGTAGGCCTACGGTCATTGTATCTGATGGATCGAAGCGTCGCCTATACCTGGAAGGTGTTTCAAGGGGTCAACGCCCCCGCGGTCCTGTCCACGACCAGGCCTAATATTTTTCTGGATTAATCGTGTGTTGCAGCTGCTCTGAGACCATGATTCCCTAAACCCTTGCTTTTATTCTTTGTACTTTTTCAAGGGGGGTGCCTTGATGCTGGTGGTGGGCTCTTGATTATGGCAATTGGAGCTACCCTATTTGAATAAGAAAACCTCGTCTTCAAAGCATTGTTTTGTGAAACAAACGACATTCAAATTGTTTTTGTCTAGGATACCGTAGTGTTTGATATGTTTGTACTGTTTGTAGTAGACGCAAATTGCTTTGATTTTGTTTCTAATTTGGACACAGTTTTTTTTTTTTAATTTGTGACGCTGTCTATTTTCAGTTTGGGACGCTGTCTGTGTTTTCAATTTGTGCTGCTGTCTGTATTTTTAGTTTGGGACGCTGTCTGTGTTTTCAGTTTGTGCTGCTGTCTGTATTTTTAGTTTGGGACGCTGTCTGTGTTTTCAATTTGTGCTGCTGTCTGTATTTTTAGTTTGGGACGCTGTGTTTGCACTTTGAGAACCCACCTTGTTTCATTTGGGAAACCAGATAGTCTCTTGTTTCAATTTGGGACCAAGATATTGTATATTTTTCAATTTAAGTGGATTTTTTTTTTCGTAACAAACAAATTTTCATTATTCTGGTCGTCTCAGGGAGTAATCTCCCGATTCTCTCTGGTCGTCCCAGAAAGTAATCTCCCTGGTCGTCTCAGGAAGTAATCTCTCGATTCTCTCTGGTCGTCTCAGGAAGTAATCTCCTGTTTCTCCCTGGTCGTCTCAGGAAGTAATCTCATGATTCTCTCTGGTCGTCTCAGGAAGTAATCTCCCGATTCTCTCTGGTCGTCTCAGGAAGTAATCTCCTGTTTCTCCCTGGTCGTCTCAGGAAGTAATCTCATGATTCTCTCTGGTCGTCTCAGAAAGTAATCTCCCGATTCTCTCTGGTCGTCTCAGAAAGTAATCTCCCGATTCTCCCTGGTCGTCTCAGGAAGTAATCTCATGATTCTCTCTGGTCGTCCCAGAAAGTAATCTCCCTGGTCGTCTCAGGAAGTAATCTCTCGATTCTCTCTGGTCGTCTCAGAAAGTAATATCCCGATTCTCCCTGGTCGTCTCAGGAAGTAATCTCCCGATTCTCCCTGGTCGTCTCAGGAAGTAATCTCCCGATACTCCCTGGTCGTCTCAGGAAGTAATCTCATGATTCTCGCTGATCGTCTCAGAAAGTAATCTCCCGATTCTCCCTGGTCGTCTCAGGAAGTAATCTCATGATTCTCTCTGGTCGTCTCAGGAAGTAATCTCCCGATTCTCCCTGGACGTCTCAGGAAGTAATCTCCCGATTCTCCCTGGTCGTCTCAGGAAGTAATCTCCCGATTCTCCCTGGTCGTCTCAAGAAGTAATCTCCCGATTCTCCCTGGTCGTCTCAGAAAGTAATCTCCCGATTCTCCCTGGTCGTCTCAGGAAGTAATCTCATGATTCTCCCTGGTCGTCTCAGGAAGCAATCTCCCGATTCTCCCTGGTCGTCTCAGGAAGCAATCTCCCGATTCTCCCTGGTCGTCTCAGGAAGCAATCTCCCGATTCTCCCTGGTCGTCTCAGGAAGTAATCTCATGATTCTTCCTGGTCGTCTCAGGAAGCAATCTCCCGATTCTCCCTGGTCGTCTCAGGAAGCAATCTCCCGATTCTCCCTGGTCGTCTCAGGAAGCAATCTCCCGATTCTTCCTGGTCGTCTCAGGAAGCAATCTCTCCCGATTCTCCCTGGTCGTCTCAGGAAGCAATCTCCCGATTCTCCCTGGTCGTCTCAGGAAGTAATCTCCCGATTCTCCCTGGTCGTCTCAGGAAGTAATCTCTCGATTCTCCCTGGACGTCTCAGGAAGTAATCTCCCGATTCTCCCTGGTCGTCTCAGGAAGTAATCTCCCGATTCTCCCTGGTCGTCTCAGGAAGCAATCTCCCGATTCTCCCTGGTCGTCTCAGGAAGTAATCTCCCGATTCTCCCTGGTCGTCTCAGGAAGCAATCTCCCGATTCTCCCTGGTCGTCTCAGGAAGCAATCTCCCTATTCTTCCTCTGCAGTGAAGCACTGAAGAATGGTGGGTGCAGTGTGGGACTATTAATTACAGTTGTGCTACTGGAAAAAAGACACATGCAGTATAATGCGATTCTTCACTACGTTTCGCCCACACAGTGGGCTTTATGAAGTTATAAATAGATCTACCTGGGTAAAGAGTATGTGAGTACTATATAGGAATGGAGTCAGGTGGAGAATGTTGGGTAGGTTAGATTTAAGACTGACCTGCACGGGACGGGCGAGTGTGTATGTTGTTATGGAGGATAACGATGCAGTGTCCTGGCAGAGGTTCAGCTGTGTTGTACAAGCCGTTGTTCTGGTTGAAATTGTTAGATACACAGATAAATTGTGCTAGTGGATAGGTGGGTTTTGCAGGTCAGTGTTACTCTTTTAATACTATTAGAGAGGTCCTCATGTGTGGTGAGGCTGCAATGCGTCGACTTAGCGCCACCAACACCAATGTAATTAAGGAGTTCCAGCTCCCTGTAGAGAAATAAATAGGAGGCTGAGAGGATGCTCGGAGTGAGGAGGAAGATGGAAGTCCTGGAAAGGAGGAGGAACTCCATGATAGGAGGGATAAACTGGAGGGCAGGGAATGAAAGGAAGACAACAGGAGGAGGAAATTTAAGGAGGAGAGGTCCGAGTTTAGAGGAAAATAAGAAGACAGGACGTGGGATGCTAGTAAGAACATAAGAACATAAGAACGAAGGAACACTGCAGAAGGCCTACTGGCCCATGCGAGGCAGGTCCAAGTCTCCTACCGGCTTAAGCCAATGCACCCAACCTAGTCTAGCTAAATTTATACCAAATTAAGATGTGACCGATATTTTTCGATATTTATAGCTTTATTAATTTGCCGATTTTCTTGTACTACACAAGTGTAAAATGTACATTAAACACATCTCTGATAGTAATGATCAAAGTGGATTTGTATTAATATACACCATACATTCATTTATACACAATAGTTATATACACATCGGCATTATCCGTGTATGATGTATATGGTACCAGTCTTAAATAAACTATTTTTATTTATATAAAATTATATAAATTATTTTTTACTCTACACATGGGAGACCGAAACTGTGACGATGTTTCGGTCCGACATGGACCATTAACTAGCCCAAGTCGGATAGAAACGTTCTCATGTATTCACTCTGTGTACTAATTATTTGTGCACTGTTCCAGTCAGGGTATTGTCACTCATTATCCATTATTTTAACCTGTCCATCTCAGTATGCTGGTGATAAGTAGTGTTTGTTGGTTAAGTGGTAAGTGGGACCTGACCTCCCAACATCTGAGTTCTTACCTCTTCTAGTGACCTACGTCTCACCTCCTGGCGCTATATAAGGCTCCATCCTGTCACTTCATCTCCATTTTGTTTCATTCTATGGAACAATACTCTTCTCCAGACTGAGGGACTGACCACCTCAAAACTTTTAAGGGTGATGGACTGATTACATCGTCTTGAAGTATCTTCTGCTTCTATCAACTTTTCTGTACTCGACTGAAGAAGCCTACTGTGTAGGCGAAACGTTTCGAAATAAAGGTACCTAACTGTTGCATATGTGTCTTACCTAACAACCTGTCGGTATTTTATACCATTTTAATGTTCAAGCCTGGCCAGTGGTGGACCTAGATTTTTGAGGCCCTGAAGCTTAAACTTTTACAGGGGCCCCTTCGCGACAACTTCTCTTACAATGTCGCTTCTGGGACCCCTCCGGGATTAGGGGCCCTGAAGCTTAACCTTCACTAGTTACACAGTACATCTGCCCCTGAGTGCGGCACTGTCATGTATGGCATCATATTGGAAGCAGTTTAGAGGGACCAAGACTGCACCCGTCTCCTTACATTCTCGACTTCCTGGTGCCACCATAGCTTACTCGAAATTTTCTCCTGTCTAGCACCTTATAGCCAAAATCTAGGCGTGTGTTATAGCAAATTTTCGATATACTTTTTAGGATGTTGAATGTTGTATTGGTAGATAAGTTTGAGAGTGCGCTTAGCGACATTCATTTGTATATTTCTAGAAAGTCGTCATTCGTTATACATGGCGAGGACGAACATTAAAATATATTCGTTCTATTTAGAATTTTATTGTTTTGAGGGATAGAGTAACGGTAATAATGGTAGAATTACTGATAAAATGTTAGTTAAATGGACACATTTGCAACTAATGTGACTTTTATAATAACGTTTCACTCCCCAGCTTTGTCAAGCCTGGAGAGCGAAACGTTGCCCCACAATGTCAGAAAAGTTGCATCTGTGTGGCCTGTTTCAGTTTTCTTTCACGACCCACACCCGTGAATATCTCACTAGGCCTAACAAAAAATTGGGTGTGCTGCTTCCCATTTCTGTACACATATTTGCTAATATGGGTCTATGTAACTAGCAAAGGAAGTTGTCGAGAAAAAATAAGGAACGTTGAATTCTGAACGTGTATCCCACCAGGAATATATTTTAACACAAAAAATGTGTAAAAATATACGTGGTATACATGGACAAAAATTATAGCTTGTGTACAAGTTTAACTCATTGTGCTGGATGGAATTTATGGGATGTTTTGGTCACTGGCAGAGATGAAGTCTGGTGGCGGTGGTGAAATGTTGAGTGTACAGTGGTGACATGTTGAGTGCACATGTGAAATGTTGAGTGTACATGTGGTGAAATGTTGAGTGCACATGTGAAATGTTGAGTGTACATGTGGTGAAATGTTGAGTGTACATGTGGTGAAATGTTGAGTGCACATGTGAAATGTTGAGTGTACATGTGGTGACATGTTGAGTGTACATGTGCTGACATGTTGAGTGTACATGTGGTGAAATGTTGAGTGCACATGTGAAATGTTGAGTGTACATGTGGTGAAATGTTGAGTGTACATGTGGTGACATGTTGAGTGCACATGTGAAATGTTGAGTGTACATGTGAAATGTTGAGTGCACATGTGGTGAAATGTTGAGTGCACATGTGAAATGTTGAGTGTACATGTGAAATGTTGGTGAATGTAAATGTTGAGTGTACATGTGAATGTTGAGTGTAATGTGAAATGTTGAGTGCACATGTGAAATGTTGAGTGCACATGTGAAATGTTGAGTGCACATGTGAAATGTTGAGTGCACATGTGAAATGTTGAGTGCACATGTGAAATGTTGAGTGCACATGTGAAATGTTGAGTGTACATGTGAAATGTTGAGTGCACATGTGAAATGTTGAGTGAAACATGTAAAAATGTTGAGTGCACATGTGAAATGTTGGTGTACATGTGAAATGTTGAGTGCACATGTGAAATGTTGGTGCACATGTGAAATGTTGAGTGCACATGTGAAATGTTGAGTGTACATGTGAAATGTTGAGTGCACATGTGAATGTTGGTGCACATGTGAAATGTTGAGTGCACATGTGAAATGTTGAGTGTACATGTGAAATGTTGAGTGCACATGTGAAATGTTGAGTGCACATGTGAAATGTTGAGTGCACATGTGAAATGTTGAGTGCACATGTGGTGAAATGTTGAGTGCACATGTGAAATGTTGAGTGTACATGTGAAATGTTGAGTGCACATGTGAAATGTTGAGTGTACATGTGAAATGTTGAGTGCACATGTGAAATGGAGTGTACATGTGAAATGTGAGTGACATGTGAATGAGTACACATGTGAAATGTTGAGTGTACATGTGAAATGTTGAGTGTACATGTGAAATGTTGAGTGTACATGTGAAATGTTGAGTGCACATGTGAAATGTTGAGTACACATATGGTGAAATGTCACAGTACGTGTGTGCACAACAAGAACTACCATGGTGATAAACTGTCCTTCCAACCATGTAACCTCTCTCTCTCTCTCTCTCTCTCTCTCTCTCTCTCTCTCTCTCTCTCTCTCTCTCTCTCTCTCTCTCTCTCTCTCTCTCTCTCTCTCTCTCTCTCTCTCTCCCCTTCAACCCTCTCACCACTTCCTCCCATCACTCCCACTAGAGCATATCTTCAGTTCTGACAAAGCTGTATTCAGTATAGAGCTTTATCATATTTGACGAACATCAACACTGAAGGAAGCTCTGTCAGTGGGCTCCAGGAGTAGAAAGACTCGGAACTCATCAAAGGTATATGAAAGGTATGGGCCAAGCTGCGAGGGTATTAGAAGCCTGGAAACCGGTTAGAGGTGTGTCTGGTTGAGGGGTGGGTAGCATAAATGATCATCACGCGAGGGAGAGAGAGAGAACAAACACAATTATTGTACACTAATATTGGAAGACCTTCACAGGTCCACATATATAGACGGTAGAAGGGACAGAGGCACGAAACACACGCTAACCCTCTCTTTCTCTTTCCTTGTCTCTTTCTCTTCAGTTTGCCTTCCTTCCCATCTTCCCTCCTGCACTCTCCTCTAAATTGGCCCATCAGTGAGCAGTATATCAGGAGTGAGAGGGACTTGACCCAGCACCCGATCAATGCTTAATTTCTACCATTGTGATTCTCCGAGTCTCACAATGGCCAGGAATGTCCCATATATATATATTTTATATTATATATATATATAATATTTTTTATATATATAAAAATATTATATATATATATATATATATGCAAAACAACCACTCTGAAAGAATAGAGAAATTCCAGGCGCTTTCGTGACTACTCACATTATCAAGGAACATAGTTCTTGATAATGTGAGTAGTCACGAAAGCGCTTGGAATTTCTCTATTCTTTCAGAGTGGTTGTTTTGCATATTCTGAAATCACCTGTTTACTGTGATCTTATTGCGCATATATTATATATATATAATATATATATTTAATATATATATATATATATTATATATATATATTATATTATATATATATATATATAAAATGTCGTGCCGAATATGTAAAACTGGTCAATTAGCAAGAACTCATTTAAAATTAAGTCCTTTCTAAAATTTTCTCTTATAGGTTTAAAGATATATTTTTTTCATTAATGTTAATGCAATAATTTTTAATTTTGCTCCAAAAGAATCTTAGAAAACTTACCTAACCTTATTATAACAAGAACAATTTATTTTAGCCTAACCCAACCAAATATATTTTAGATTTGTTTACAGTAATTTAATACTAAACAAACACAGTGAAATATATTTTTTTCGTTAGGTTCAGAATGATTTTGGCGAAATTATTGCATACACAAATTTTCGCTTGTCCTATATGGCAAGATGAACGTTGCTATTTAAGCCAAGATTGCAAGTTCTGCCTATTCGGCACGAATATATATATATATATATATATATATATATATATATATATATATATATATATATATATATATATATATATATATATAATGTCGTGCCGAATAGGTAAAACTTGCGATTTTGGCTTAAATAGCAACGGTCTTCTTGCCGAATAAGGCAAGCGAAATTTTTTTTACGCACCATGACTCACGAAATCGTAATGACAGATTGGAAACAAACCATACCACGGGCGGGGATAGAACCCACTTTGAGGGGACTTGAGCTAGAGTTCATCATGGCCACGCTAGCTGGAGATTCGTCTGTAAAAACTTGCATTTGTGGTCACAGTGGTGGCCTATGCTAACCTTCCTATGGTGTAGAAATATACCTAGTTGGATGAATCTTATTGTGGCTAGCTGGTCTAGTGGCTAACGCGACGGTCTGGAGTTTTGAGACTCTGACCGCGGGTTCTATCCCTACCCGTGGTACGGTTTTTTTACGCAATTTCGCAAAAATCATTCTGAGCCTAAAGAAAAAAAATATATTTCATTGTGTTTATTATTGTAAATATATTGGGATTGTGTACTTTAAAGTGAGGTGTAGCAACTTGGAGATGAAGTCACAGGTGAGGTGGACCCATTCCTGATAGTTCCACCAGTGGAACACTGTTGAAGGCTGCAGCGCGGCCGAAATGCTCCCTCCGTGAAGATTCCTGGTGTTGAGAAAGGGTATGGTGATACCCACAAAATGTGGAAAAAGACACTTGTGTACAGTTCACGACATTTATTAAAGGAAACGTTTCGCCATGAGTGACTTCTTCAGTCCTAATACAGAGAAAACTGAAAAACGAGTGGTAGTAGCAGTAGCAGTAGTTAGTAGTAGTAGTAGCAGTAGTAGTAGCAGTAGTACAGCTGTGGTGAGATAGGTTGGCTTTCTTAGTTATCTTCCTGAACTGTACATAAGTGTCTTTTTTCCATATTCCTAGTGTTACACGTCGTACTTATTTCATTTATAATATATATGAATAAACTGTGATGAACATTTGTCAATGCTTAGTAATAACCCACATGGAGAGAAACACAGGAAGTTGATTGATCTGTATATTTCGACCTCCTCTTGCGATCCTCTTCAGCAGAAGAGAATCCCAGAAGGGGGTCGAAATATACTGATCAATCAGCCTCCCGTGTTTGTCTCCATGTGGGTTCATACTGAGTAATGTGATATATATTTAATATTTAGGATGTCGGAATACAGTTTTTTCTGTCTAAGAAGAAAAAACTTTACCCCCTCTTGTCCATACCTAGCCCAGAAAATTATTTCACTCAATTTACTCTTCGGAAGTAAACTCAGTGGCCTTGATTTACACAGCTGTCTATAAATATTTTTGTATTGAGTCTCTTAGGTGGAAATTCTGGTGGTCGAGTTCTGTCTTGTTTTGGTCTAATTGATGGGGTGGGGGTTGTTTGGTACTGGTGTTAATTTGTTTGATGATTTATTCGCCAAGAGACAAAACAAGTGTTTCCTGACGTAGGTCTCGATCATAAAGAATTTATAGACGACCCGTTTTAACAAGAAGACATTTTTATGGTGGTGTTTTTGTTCCTGTAGTGGGGTAGTGTTTGGGGTGGTGGGTAAGACACATAGGCAACAGTTAGGCAACTTTGTTCCGAAACGTTTCGGAACAAAGTTGCCTAACTGTTGCCTATGTGTCTTAACCACCAACCTGTTGGTATTGTATACCATTTTGTTGTTCAGTGTTTGGGGTGTTGTGTGGTAGTGTGATGACGGTGGTTTTATCAATTGCCTAACAGGTAGGTATAACAAGGAAGTTGCATGAGTTGAAAGGTCACGACAGGGTGACGAAACATGTACCAGACTAAACGTCATTGTAGAGCCTAGACCAAACATTGCCAGTATGTCATCCACAGTAAACAACCCTAGTTCAGGCTCCTTGTAACAGTATGTCATACTGCCAGTATGTCATCCACAGTAAACAACCCTAGTTCTGGCTCCTTATAACAGTATGTCATACTGCCAGTATGTCATCCACAGTAAACAACCCTACTTCTGGCTCCTTATAACAGTATGTCATACTGCCAGTATGTCATCCACAGTAAACAACCCTAGTTCAGGCTCCTTATAACAGTATGTCATACTGCCAGTATGTCATCCACAGTAAACAACCCTAGTTCTGGCTCCTTATAAAACAGTGTCATACTGCCGGTATGTCATCCACAGTAAACAACCCTAGTTCAGGCTCCTTATAACACTGTCATACTGCCAGTATGTCATCCACAGTAAACAACCCTAGTTATGTGTTCATTGGGGCCTCAATGAACACTTTTACGCGTGGGACGATAACTTTAACAACGCCTGTGTACAACACCGAGTTCCACATTATTATGAAGTTCGGGACGCCCAATAGTAAAAAAGAAATAATTTCCGCAGACGCAAGTGTCTTGAACCCTTCACTAATAGCTGTTTCAAATACCAATTAAAAAAACAAGGGAGCTTCACCATTTAAAGGGTCTTAGAGAATCTCTGAAACAGTAAACCTGCCTCACATGGGTCTCTCCGGGTTAAACTACACAAAGCAATTACAGAGTAAAACATTTGAAACAGACCTTCTTTACCAGCCACATAGAATATTTGTCTGACCTATTTTTATGTTTCCCAAGTAATAGCTTTTATATCCTTTTACTCATGTGCAAGTTAATTGTTCTAACATATTGTATTACTACTACTACTACTACCACCACTAGTATTGCACCTCACTCTGAGGCTATATATACCCTCTGTGTCCATGTACTGCTTGTAACGGCTTGATAAAGCTCCTGGAGAGCGAAACGTTGCCACAATAAAATGTCACATTAGTTGCACTTGTGTCCTTTTACTTTACATATTGTCGGTAATTCTACCAACTTTATTACAGTATGTCATACTGCCAGTATGTCAGCCACAGTAAACAACCCTAGTTTAGGCTCCTAATAACAGTATGTCATACTGCCAGTATGTCAGCCACAGTAAACAACCCTAGTTTAGGCTCCTAATAACAGTATGTCATACTGCCAGTATGTCAGCCACAGTAAACAACCCTAGTTCAGGCTCCTAATAACAGTATGTCATACTGCCAGTATGTCAGGCCCCAGTAAACAACCCTAGTTCAGGCTCCTAATAAAAAGTTTTGTCATACTGCCAGTATGTCAGCCACAGTAAACAACCCTAGTTCAGGCTCCTAATAACAGTATGTCATACTGCCAGTATGTCAGCCACAGTAAACAACCCTAGTTCAGGCTCCTAATAACAGTGTATCATACTGCCCGTATGTCAGCCACAGTAACAAACCCCAGTTTAGGCTCCTTAATAAGTATGTCATTTCTGCCAGTATGTCAGCCACAGTAAAAAACCTAGTTAGGCTCCTAATAACAAGTATGTCATACTTTCCCGTATGTCAGCCACAGTAAACAACCCTAGTTCTGGCTCCTAATAAAAAGTATGTCTTTCTGCCAGTATGTCAGCCACAGTAAACAACCCTAGTTCAGGCTCCTAATAACAGTATGTCATACTGCCAGTATGTCAGCCACAGTAAACAACCCTAGTTTAGGCTCCTAATAACAGTACACAGACTCATTCTTAATCCACCACCACAAGGTGTTAATGTACAACATATGTATATTGTTCTCATGTTAGATCATTCAGTTTCCTCGCAATTATTGTTCGTCAATTTCTGTCATAAGTCTACAAAAAAAATTAATATTTCTTATCCTAGGTTAAGTTCGCGTATCATATTCTAGATCATTTTGGCTACCTTTAAGTTGAAGAATAAGACGCCTATGTAACACTTAGTCATCCTTATTGCCGAAACGTTTCGCCCATAAAACAGGATTCATCAGTCGAATGCAAGAAAATACATTTAGTGGAGGCAGCAGTAGTAGTAATAGTTGCTTCGACGTCATCAGTTCGTCAGCCTTAGTATGTGGTGGTCAGTCCATCAAGTCTTAAGGTTAGCGTATATTGGCCAGTATTTGCATGTAATTAACCAACAGTCATAAAAACAAATGGGCGACTTACGTCTGGCTAACGCGAAAAGTTGGAAGTACATTAGAACGTTTGTAACACCACGCTCCCTGAGATAATGAGCTAACATGCAAGTCAGAGAAGAGTCCGGTTTACTTCTGATAGCTTCCTTAAACACTATCCCTTAATTAGATATATCTAACTCGACTCACGAAATCGTAATGAGACGATTGCAAAGAAACCATACCACGGTCGGGAATAGAACTCGCGATCAGAGTCATAAAACTCCAGACCGACGCGTTAGCCACTGGGCCAGCTGGCTACAATAAGATTCGCATTTACATTTATCAAGAATATTTTAATCACAAAAATGGGGATTTAAGTCAATTCTGGTTCATTACAGAGAGAGAATGGTGTAGCGACTTCAGGCTCAATTTATTTATATATATATATTTATATATATATATATATATATATATATATTATATATATATATATATATATAAGACGATGGGTAGTACAGTGCCTGTTCTGAACGAGGGGTGTTAATGTGGCAGTTTTATAACTGTAGTGTAAGCACGCCTCTTGCAAGACACTGATGGAGTGAATTGTGGTGAAAGTTTTTCTTTTTCGGGCCACCCTGCCTTGGTGGGAAACGGCCAATATGTTAACAATAATAAAAAATAAATAAGGCCTTGGAAAGTGGTGGACCCAGTGGGCCTTGAAGACGAACAACAAATTATGGAATTCAACAGTACACGGGTGTTTAATCATCTTCCATCAAGAATGGTTATTCTGAGACATTTATCTGTAGATTGAATATTAAGTTACACGCACCTCACCCATAACCCTCCTGTTTGCAGGTTTTCTTACTCCTTTTAGTTGTGACTTGCTGTTCACTGTGTAACATTTAGAAGTTTTCCTACTACTACAACCCTTTTTTTGTGTTATATAATTACCGAGGTACCTGTAGGAATGAAAGTTAAGACACAAGTGCAACATCTGGTATCTTCATTGTAGACGTTTCGCCATCCAGTGGCTTTATCAATACAGATTCTAGGACATAATCGGAAGACAGTGGAACTATATACAAAAGATGAGGTAATCAGTGCCTCAGCCTTGGAGTTAGTGTTCACAGCATCGTGGTGGTGGAGAATCTGGAGCAAAGGCAAGAAGACTGGCGGTTATATAGGCGTCAGTGGATCAGGACGTGCAGCAGACGAGGGCAGTCACTGGTAGGCGGGATTCTCCAGTGGAAGTAGGTGCCCTCGTCTGCTGCACGTCCTGATCCACTGACGCCTATATAACCGCCAGTCTTCTTGCCTTTGCTCCAGATTCTCCACCACCACGATGCTGTGAACACTAACTCCAAGGCTGAGGCACTGATTACCTCATCTTTTGTATATAGTTCTACTGTCTTCCGATTATGTCCTAGAATCTGTATTGATAAAGCCACTGGATGGCGAAACGTCTACAATGAAGATATCCAGATGTTGCACATGTGTCTTAACTTTCATATTGTCGGTATTTTATACCTTACACAACGTGTAGGGATGTCGGGGAAGTTCTAGGAGAGTCTTTGTTGAAAATTCGTGTACTGCTGTGTGTTTGGAAGGTTTGACTTTGGGTGTTTTAATGTACGTTTGTAATTAAATCTTATTTCCAAGATCACTAGCTTGGGTTTGACACTGGTGCTGCGTACTCGTGATGTTCCTGACATTTGTCGTACATTAGATCATGGATCGATTATTATTATTGACGCTGAAGAGGGCCTCAATTTGAGGTCGAAAATGCAAAATTAGTCTTGGACTCGCAGTCAGGTATATACTGGTTTGAATTTTCCTGATAAATTATATTTTAAAACATAAATATTCCTCCTTGTCAGATGGCCAGTAAGATGATCCATGGAACCAGTAAATATTTCACAGTCACTTAATACGTCAGACAGCTTTTTAGATTTATCAACAGTCTTTTTGGTAAGTATATACTGATAGACATCACTTGTATATGCAGTGAGAGATAAGACACTTGATAGTGTATATGCAGTGAGAGATAAGACACTTGATAGTGTATATGCAGTGAGAGATAAGACACTTGATAGTGTATATGCAGTGAGAGATAAGACACTTGATAGTGTATATGCAGTGAGAGATAAGACACTTGATAGTGTATATGCAGTGAGAGATAAGACACTTGATAGTGTATATGCAGTGAGAGATAAGACACTTGATAGTGTATATGCAGTGAGAGATAAGACACTTGATAGTGTATATGCAGTGAGAGATAAGACACTTGATAGTGTATATGCAGTGAGAGATAAGACACTTGATAGTGTATATGCAGTGAGAGATAAGACACTCGATAGTGTATATGCAGTTAGAGATAAGACACTTGATAGTGTATATGCAGTGAGAGATAAGACACTTGGTATATGTGTATATGTAATGCAGTGAGAGATAAGACACTTGATAGTGTATATGCAGTGAGAGATTAAGAGGGACACTTGATAGTGTATATGCAGTGAGAGATAAGACACTTGATAGTGTATATGCAGTGAGAGATAGACACTTGATAGTGTATATGCAGTGAGAGATAAGACACTTGATAGTGTATGTGCAGTGAGAGATAAGACACTTGATAGTGTATATGCAGTGAGAGATAAGACACTCAATAGTGTATATACACAGAGACACCTCTTGTATATACAGTGTGAGAGCTAGTATCTTGGTGTATATACACTGGCAGATCAATACCTCTCTGTGTATATAGAGATACATCTTTTGGTGTGTGTGTGTGTGTGTATAATATACAAATAGACCCCTTTTGGTATATATACACAAAAAACTCTTGATGTATACTCACTGAGAGAGAGAACTCTTGGTGTATATACATTGAGAGAGAACTCATATTGTATATAAACTGAGAGCTGTGGTGAGGTAAGGTAGGCTGGAATGCTTGCCGTGCTAAACTAAAGACTGACGCTTCAGCAAGTTTAGGGACTGAGGAATGCTGACACTTCCTAACTGGAAATTTTCCACTTGTGTTTCATAGCCAACGTTGGAATATAATACCCTCTGAAAATGAGGCCTTGATACTAATGAACGGTTCGTTTTTGAACCCGTGTGTGGGTTCAAATGTCTTTTTTTTTGGAAATTGGACATAGTCGATCCATTTTTTTTTTTTGGGTTACCAAGGAAGGGATAGGTAAGGTTCGTCAGGTAACAGAAGTGTTTCCTGACGCGGGTCTTAGTCATATGTTAACCCGCAGCTGGATCTTTTGGTCATCTGAGCGAGGTCTTCCACAGGCTTACTCCTCCACCTATTTTAAAAATTAGGGTCATGGTCAGGAAGGGAAGTGTGACAGTGTTGTTGCTGCTATAGGGCCACTGACAGCTTGTACCGTATCCAGTTGGAAATAAATGGTATTGCGACTTGAAAAAGCCCACTGTGTGGGCGAAACGTTGTCAATAAAGGATCACATTATACTGCATATGTGTTTATATTTCCACCGTATCCAGTTGTTTTGGTTCGTGATGGAATTGAAAGTTGGGTAAGAATATTTTATTGGGGGATAATGTTTCGTTCTGTTTAAAGCTTTATCAAATCCCAGTGAAAGCTTGTTCTGTAAGCTGATTTTTCTTCGGTTGCCGGGGAATGGTAGGCAACCAGGTCCCATAGGCTCGATCCCCGGTACGAGTGAAAATATTGGGCGTGTTTCCCGACACCTACTGTCCCTGTTCACCTAGCAGTAAGTAGGTACCTGGGTGTTACTTACGTTACATATATTGTCCCTGTTCACCTAGCAGCAAGTAGGTACCTGGGTGTTAGCTGACTGGCTTGGATCGCATCCTGGGGGACAGTATTAGCCTAAGATATCAGAAATGCTCTACATAACCAGCGGCTTTCTATACAATACGTCAGTGACGTCAGCTATGGTCTGTATACGTTGTATCATGTACTTGTAAAAATAGATTATTATAAGGAAATAGTTTCTTGCACGAATCAAGACACTTATCAAGGGCATCCCTGGATGCCCTTGATAAGAGCTGTATGATAATCTATGTAGCTGTATTTATGCGTACCTGTACCGGGATGTATTTAGTATAGCATGCGTGGGACGGTTGAGGACCGCCAGTACACGCTCAAGGTCGCTCTTGGGTGGTCGATATACTGTGTGCGGGACCAGGCTGCCCGCTGCTGATTGTTGCTGCCTTCCCAGACCTCCCTAGACCTGTGATCATTGTTGCTGCCTTCCTAGACCTGTGCTCATTGTTGCTGCCTTCCTAGACCTGTGCTCATTGTTGCTGCCTTCCTAGACCTGTGCTCATTGTTGCTGCCTTCCTAGACCTGTGCTCATTGTTGCTGCCTTCCTAGACCTGTGATCATTGTTGCTGCCTTCCTAGACCTGTGCTCATTATTGCTGCCTTCCCAGACATCCCTAGACCTGGGATGATTGTTGCTGCCTTCCCAGACCTCCCTAGATCTTTGCTCATTGTTGCTGTCTTCCTAGACCTGTGCTCATTATTGCTGCCTTCTCAGACCTCCCTAGACCTGTGATGATTGTTGCTGCCTTCTCAGACCTCCCTAGACCTGTCCTGGTTATTGCTGCCTTCCCAGACCTGTGCTGAACATTGCTAATTGTTGCTGCCTTCTCAGACATCCCTAGACCTGTGCTGATTGTTACTGCCTTCCCAGCCCTGTGCTGAGGACCATGCCTTCTCTGTCCTCCTTAGAATAAACGCGCACACACACACACACACACACACACACACACACACACACACACACACACACACACACACACACACATATGCTCACACACCGATAAAACAGGCCTAGTGTCTAATCGACATGTGCCTAGGACAAAATGGTAACTAACACAGATTATCAGGAGGAGAGCGGTGGAGCACCTAGAACGGAGCAAGCTTATAAAAGACAACCAGCACGGATTCAGGGAAAGAAAATCCTGTGTTCACGAGCCTCCTGGAGTTTTATGACAACGTAACAGAAGTAAGACACGAGAGAGAGGGGTGGGTAGATTGCATTTTCTTGGACTGCAAGAAGGCCTTCAACACAGCCCTCACAAGAGATTAGTCCAAAAGCTGGAGGACCAGGCACGCATAACAGGAAGAACACTGCAGTAGATCAGAGAATACCTGACCGGGAGGCAACAACGAGTCATGGTACGTGACGAGGTGTCAGAGTGGGCGCCTGCGACGAGCGGGGTTCCACAGGGGTCAGTCCTAGGACCAGTGCTGTTTTTGGTATATGTGAATGACATGACGGAAGGGATAGACTCAGAAGTGTCCCTGTTCCCAGATGATGTGAAGCTAATGAGAAGGATTAAATCGGATGAGGATCAGGCAGGACTACAAAGAGGCCTGGATAGGCTGCAGGCCTGGTCCAGCAACTGGCTCCTTGAATTTAACCCTGCCAAATGCAAAGTCATAAAGATTAGGGAAGGGCAAAGAAGACCACAGGCAGAGTACAGGCTAGGTGGCCAAAAACTGCAAACCTCACTCAAGGAAAAGGATCTTGGGGTGAGTATAACACCGAGCATATCTCCTGAGGCGCACATCAATCAGATAACTGCTGCAGCATACGGGCGCCTGGCAAACCTGAGAATAGCGTTCCGATACCTCAGTAAAGAATCGTTCAAGACTATATACACCGTGTATGTCAGGCCCATACTGGAGTATGCAGCACCAGTTTGGAACCCACACCTGGTCAAGCACGTCAAGAAATTAGAAAAATGCAAAGGTTTGCAACAAGCCTAGTTCCAGAGCTAAGGGAAATGATCCATGAAGAAAGGTTAAGGGAAATCGGCCTGACGACACTGGAGGACAGGAGGGTTAGGGGAGACATGATAACGACATACAAAATACTGCGAGGAATTGATAAGGTGAATAGAGACAGGATGTTCCAGAGATGTGACACAGAAACAAGAGGTCACAATTGGAAGTTGAAGACTCAGATGAGTCAGATGTTAGGAAGTATTTCTTTAGTAATAGAGTTGTCAGGAAGTGGAATAGTCTGGCAAGTGATGTTGTGGAGGCAGGAACCATACACAATTTTAAGACATGATAAAGCTCATGGAGCAGGGTAAGAGAGGACCCAGTAGCGATCAAGGAAGAGGCGGGGCCAGGAGCTATGAATCAATCTCTGCAACCACAAATAGGTGAGCACACACACGACTAGTCCCGGAGCTAAGGGGCATGTCCTACGAGGAGAGCTTAAGGGAAATCGACCTGACGACACTGGAGGACAGGAGAGATGGGGGGACATGATAATGACGTGTAAAATACTTAGAGAAATTGACACGGTGGATAGGGATAGGATGTGTCAGTAATGTGACACAGCAACAATGGGTCGCAATTGGAAGTCGAAGACTCAGATGAGTCACAGAAATGTTAGAAAGTATTTCTTCAGTCATAGAGTTGTCAAGAAGTGGAACAGTCCGGAAAGTGATGTAGTGGAGGCAGGAACCATACATAGCTTTAAGAAGAGGTATGATAAAGTTCACGGGGCAAGGAGAGAGTGGGCCTAGTAGCGACCAGCGAGGAGGCAGGTCCAGGAGCTATGAATCGACCCCTGTAACCACAATTAGGTGACAGTGTACACTCGCACTATCTCCCTCTCTCTCTCTCTCTCTCACACACACACCACACACACACACACACACACACACACACACCACACACACACACACACACACACACACCACACAACCACACACACACACCACACACACACCACACACACACACACACACACACACACACCACACCACACACACACACACACACACACACACACACACACACACACACACACACACACACACACACACACACACACACACACACACACACACACACACACACCACACACACACACACACACACACACACACACACACGCAGTAATCAGTCCCTCAGCCTGGAGTCGACCAGTCCATCAACCTTGATCACCATTCTTCTCTGTATTGGACTGATGAAGTCACTGTGGGGCGAAACGTCTCCACAATAAAGATACGCAAGTATTGCACATGTGTCTAATTTATCAACATTACATCACTCCACTTTATCCACTCTCATTTGTTCACGTATTGAAGTTGTTTTTATTTATTCTAAATGTGTGATGAAGGCTCAGTCCTCCGTCTACTAATCTGACAATCCTCACACATGTAAGCCTCGCTTTTATAGAGGCCAGTCTTTGAGAGGAGGATTTGCTGCCTATAGAGTGTGGTAAAACGTACAAGTGGTGGTACATGCTCACTGTTCATACATAAACACTATATAAACCATAACGGGTGGGGTTAGAACCCGCGATCAGTGTCTCAAAACTCCAGACTCTCTGATCGCGGGTTCTAACCCCACCCGTGGTATGGTTTGTTTACAATCGTGTCATAACGATTTCCTGAGTCATGTATACACACTGTATGCATGTATCATACATGCTCACTCTTATCATACATGCTCTTTTTTTATAGAATATTTTAGTTATATATGTACTCATGTATTTGTGGCTGCAAGGGTTGATTCTCAGCTCCTGGACCCGCCTCTCAACTTGCCACTCCTGTTTACTCCTTACTGTCTCTGTGCATGTATTGTTAGACCGTTATTATGTATCCCACGAGGCGCTAAACCCGTGTGGGTTACTCAGCACAAGGAGTAGCATAGGTTAGATTATCTGGTAAAAGATTTTCTGACCAGCCAGACTGTTGGTGCTTGTACCGCATTGTCCCTAAACTAGCTTGCATGATCACTGATTATATTTTGGCAGCTATCTTCGGCATTATTTTCACTGTTAATATACCTGCCAACAGTTTCCATGTGTCTTCTACCTTCGCATACCGACCTGAAGCCAGACTTGCTTCTTGTTTGATCCACCAGACTTGTTAGCGGCTCACTGGAGCACATCCACCACAGCTTAATTGATCTGGCATATGGCGCTTGTAAAGGTGAAATGGTTTTAAAACTTGAGTATTGTCACTGACTTTGTTGTTGTGTAGATCTGTCACGGGTGCAGAGTTTTAAATTATGTACGAGTTGGTTAGAGTGAGGTGGCTAATAATGTTTACAGGGGTCGAGTCACCGCGTCGTACCTGTTCTTAAAGCTGTGTCTGGATCCTGCCTTTGCCACTTTCCTGTCTAGGTCGTTTTAAAATGAAACCAGTGAAAGCAGGGGTGCGGTGGGCACAATAAGGGAACACTATATTAACATTCGTGGTCCCAGGTTATTCAACATCTTACCAGATATCAGAAACACTTCAAGATAAAACTGGACAAGTATCTTCACCAGGTGCCAGATCAACCAGGTTGTGATGGATATGTGGGGCAGCGGGCCACCAGCAGCAACAGCCTGATTGACCAGGCAAGCACCAGACAAGCCTGGCACATGACCACCAGCAGCAATAGTCTGGTTGATCAGGCAAGCACCAGATGAGCCTGGCACATGACTAGCAGCAGCAATAGTCTGGTTGACCAGCAAAGCACCAGACAAGCCTGGCACATGACCACCAGCAGCAGCAATAGTCTGGTTGACCAGGCAAGCACCAGACAAGCCTGGCACATGACCAGCAGCAGCAATAGTCTGGTTGACCAGGCAAGCACCAGATAAGCCTGGCACATGACCAGCAGCAGCAATAGTCTGGTTGACCAGGCAAGCACCAGATGAGCCTGGCACATGACCAGCAGCAGCAATAGTCTGGTTGACCAGCAAAGCACCAGACAAGCCTGGCACATGACCACCAGCAGCAGCAATAGTCTGGTTGACCAGGCAAGCACCAGACAAGCCTGGCACAAAGACCAGCAACAGCAAATTTGTCTGATTGACCCCGGCAAGAACCAGACAGGCCTGGCACATGACAGCAGCAGCAATAGTCCCGATTGAAACCCGGCAAGCACCAGACAAAGGGCCTGGCACATGACCAGCAACAGCAATAGTCTGATTGACCAGGCAAGCTCCAGACAGGCCTGGCACATGACCAGCAACAGCAATAGTCTGATTGACCAGGCAAGCACCAGACAGGCCTGGCACATGACCAGCAGCAGCAATAGTCTGCTTGACCAAGCATGCACTAGACAAGCCTGGCACATGACCAGCAGCAGCAATAGTCTAGTTGACCAGGCAAGCACCAGACAAGCCTGGCACATGACCAGCAGCAGCAATAGTCTGGTTGACCAAGCAAGCACCAGACAAGCCTGGCACACGACCACCAGCAGCAATAGTCTGATTGACCAGACAAGCACCAGACGAGCCTAGCCCATGGCCGGGCTCCGGGAGTAGAAGAGATTTCGAAACTCATCAAAGGACTGTGGGTTTGCGGGCTGCTAGCACCAACAACCTGGTTAACCACGTATTAAGCGAAGCCTGGCAGGGAAAATCACTCGGGAAACCGGACACAGGTATGGCTGTGATGCAGTGCAAGAATTCTTTGCTGATTTTCCCTGGTGATGCTATAAAAGTCTTGATTAGTGGGATTAGTGCTACTCTCTTTCCTCGGATCAAACCTGGTTTCCTCTTGTTTCCCCAGGTACTGTATGGCCCCTATATGAATTTGTTATTGTGGTTGTATGTTGACTGTTTCTTCGTTTCTCTCTCTCTCTCTCTCTCTCTCTCTCTCTCTCTCTCTCTTTTTCTCTCTCTCTCTCTCTCTCTCTCTCTCTCTCTCTCTCTCTCTCTCTCTCTCTCTCTCTCTCTCTCTCTCTCTCTCTCTCTCTCTCTTCTCTCTCTCTCTCTCTCTCTCTCTCTCTCTCTCTCTCTCTCTCTCTCTCTCTCTCTCTCTCTCCCCTTTCTATTCCTCTTTTCTTTCCTCTCCATTTGTCTGGTATATAATCTAATATTCTCTATGACTTCTCCATTTCCTCCAACTCTCTCTCATTTGTTATTCTCACACTATCTTAGCCCCCCCCTTTCCATTCCCGTCCCTCTTATCCCTTTTCTAACTGGCTGCCTCTTCTCCCCTCCTTCCTAGTTGTACCATATGGACTAGTCATTAGTTGGTTAAATGTTAGTTTGGTGTTCAGTGACAGTGTTTGGTGTTCAGTGACAGTGTTTGGGGTTCACGTGACAGTAGTGTTCAAATAAGTGTTAGTTTGGGGTTCAATGACACAGGCTTTATTTGAGGTTTAAATAAAACAAGAGGTTTAATGAACCATTTATCAGTAGACACAGGTGTAGACACTGGGTGAGTGTGGCCGCCAAGTAGCCAGAACCACAATATAGCGTCCACACTACACTCCTCTACACTCAAAACTTTATTTTACACACAGAAACTGTCTTCAAGACTTTAACAAGAACATATAACAACATGTATACTTTACAATATTTTCTTAGTAGTATGTATTTGTATATCTATATGCATGTATTCAGATTATATATAAACTACGGCCAGTACACAATCACTTTACACTTTACATACACACACAGACACACACACCTTCATTTTTACCTCATAAAAGGTTGGAATGGCATTTTTTAGGGCAAGTTTGAGGAGATGCAAGTTGTTGGAACGATTTGATTTAGACAGCATCTCACTGTGTGTAGAGTTTGTCGAGTTGTGACATGTTACAGCTGTGGTAAACAAACTGATGTATAGTCAGGACATTTACAGGGAACGTTTCGCCAGGACTTAAGTCACTCGTGGCGAAACGTTTTCTCTAATAAATGTCCTGAATTATACATGTCTTTCTCCACATTTTGTCGGTATCGCCATAACATTTCTCACGTTAAAGCTCTACGCAGAGCGAAATGTCGTCGCAGGAAAAGCTTGTGTTGCAGTTCGTATTTTTATCTCCATACACAAGCAGCTTGCTCTGAAAGCTTTAAGGTAGGTTAAAGATGGCGGGACTTGTTAAATTTTGTGTTGCCTTGTGTTGTGCGAGCTCGGTGAGCGTTGGTGTTTGTGTTGCTGGCTTAGACAGTGTTGCTACCGTACAAACACAGATGTAGGTGATGTAGTGAGAGATGGTGGTACGATCCTGGCCATTCTATATCAAGCACGTTCAGTAGCACTCTTCAGTAACTTAAGGGTCTTGTATATCAGTATGACATTGGGTTGTGTCGGTCCCTGGTGGGCCCTGTAGAACAGCAGCAAGCTGTAAGTAGTCAATACAGGATCGCGTTTTGCTGTATTTGTGTCTATTTTTCCAGCAGAAAGTTATACAGGGCAAGACAAGACGTGGGAGTTTGGCCTTGTTCTTTTAACAAGACTTGTGTGTAGATTGATAGATTGAAGTTGGATACGTAGCTCGGCCATTGATACTTGTTTGATCAAGTTTTCTGACCCTCATATCTCCCTGTTGTTTCAGCTGTTGTGCATGCCTGGTAATCCAAATTTACATCAGTGTCTTTGTGCCGTGGTCTAGTGCCTGCTGGTTGAGAGGTTAAGTTTGCTTATGGCAAGTCAGGTTCCTGGACTATGAACAGGCGGATGTAGAGGCAAAGACTGCTGTATCGAGTGCAGCCACCTATTTCAAGTAAAGGGTTATGTAATGTGAAAGTGGCTTTCCCAGTGGGTTGTACAAAGTCTACATGACTTGTTGCTACAAGACTGTTGCTTATAAATTGAATATTGGGCACAACAACTCTAGCCGTTTACATTTGCTTGCACGAAATCCTGTTTTTATTACAGTTTGTGGTTCGTTGCTAACTTTGCTTCATGTTTTAACAATATGTCCTTCTTTATGTAGCTACAGATTCTTATACCATATTTACAACTGAGTGATGTGTTTGAACATGCAGTTGTGTTAATGTGTGTGATGTTTTGCTATGCTTGTGAGTATACAAGGTCTTTCCTATGCAGAGTTCGTAATAAATTATCGGTTGTAGTGTTGGTGTTTTAAGTCTCCTCAGTGTAGCTTCAGATGCTGCTGACTCGGCTGTATATTTTTACTGACTTTCCCTGGCATTGGTCTTTGACCCAAGTGGCACGGTGCGGGTAGTTTAATGCCTTGATTGCGAACCCTCCCCCCCCCATCATGTAGGTGGTAGTCGAAGGTAACACAGGAAGTAGTGAAGAAAATATGCATCTTTCTGGTTTTTTGGGGGGTGGGGGGGACAACGTTTCGCTCCGTGTAGAACTTGATAAAGCTTGACAGATCAGAATGTTTCGGTGAAAGCTTATCCTGCAACCTGTGTATTTTCTTGAGACTTCATGCTGACACCTCTGTGATCTTTTATGCCCTTAATGTATCCAACTTGATGGGGCTTCTAACTAAACCATGTTATTTTAACCTGTTTTGAAACTGTCGTATTGTGTGTTTGTGTCAGCGGGTTTTATTGTTTATGAAGAGTGAGTTTAGCGTGTGAGTGGTTGGCTACCTTCCGTGTATATCTGGACGCCTCTTGTTCCAGCGTCTCGTGAATTTTTCTGACCAGCAGCACTTGTAACGACACTAAGGGTAATTATAGCTTGGATATGAGGGACGGGATTTAAGATCTATATGACAGAAGGTAGTGGAAATATAAAAGATATTTAATTGGGGTTATGTTTGTGTTGACTTTGACGAGGATCTACACACTTTTCATGTATTTGCTTAAGTAAGTTTAAGTACAGGTATACATAAATATGATTACGGCGATTGCCTAAGAAAAACAAGAGGATTCGTAGCAATCCTGTTCTGAGTCCTCAGGTCAAGAAGGGAAACTGGACAGAGGCTGGACAGCATGGAACAAAGTTGACGATCAAGAAGACGAATGGAAAGGTAGAAACGATGGAGAAGAAAGAGATTGTTGTGGAAACATCTAATGCATTCTCTGTGCTACCCGACGAATGTGATTACATATTTCTGTTATATGTGTAAATTACGCACCAGAATAACCCAGAAAAGTCAAAGTGACTTATTTCGACTGATGTTTTTAGCGTAACTACGCACCACCTCGCCTTCACTACCTCAGTTACATGAGTGTTTGATCATGACAAGAAGTGTTGCAAGTAGGAAGACTTGATGGGGGAGGAGGAGTACCGCAACGCACAAGATCATTATCAACACACAAAGAGTTAAAGACTAACTACAGAGTATGGAAGCCTGAACCCGCGGTCATAACCACTGTCACTGCTCCACGTGGCAACACATACCAACATAGGCACGTATTTCCACTGCATGAAAGATACGCAGTAACCCACACGTAGTAAATCAAGACAGAAGGAACCTTTGATAAAGGTATTTTTATGATCAGTGAGACCTTGATCAACTTCCTGATAAAGCTTACATTATGCCAAACTTCTTCGTTAATAAAGATTGTCTAGGTTTCTTGGATTTACTAGTGAATTACTACGTCTTTGTGAAACCTGATTTAGGAGCTTTTTACTAGAAAGTTGCTGACACGAGTTGTATTAGTGTTTGCGCGTCTCTCTTGTGTTTTGTGTGTAGGGTGGAGTAAGGCGTGTAATTGGTTCTCCAGGAATATAAACAATTGACGTAGGCTGAATTCACTGCTTGTTTATTGATATTTTTTTACTGCATTCGTTCTTGATTTACGATTCTATCTTAAGAGGCACGTAAGTTCCCCCGTCTTCTAATAACAAGTTCATTTTTCCACTACCTTGTCCATAATTGCAATCGCATTTGCTTTGTTTCGTAAGGTGAAGTCTAAGATCTTTCCTTAATTCACGGTATAACTTAAATCAGAGGTCTGAAGAAAGCTCAGACCTCTACAATTGTCCTCAGAGATTTGTTAAGTTATACCATGAATTAACCTTTGTCCTCAGAGATTTGTTAAGTTATACCATGAATTAACCTTTGTCCCAAAATGTAAGATTCTACCATGATTTAACTCTTTGTCCTCAAGATTTGTAATTAACCATGAATTAACCTTTGCCTAAAAGTTTTTAAGTTTACCAGACATTAGAACCTTTGTCCTCAGAGATTTGTTAAGTTATACCATGAATTAACCTTTGTCCTCAGAGATTTGTTAAGTTATACCATGAATTAACCTTTGTCCTCAGAGATTTGTTAAGTTATACCATGAATTAACCCTTGTAGTGCTACAAAAGTAGATCAAAGTTTTTTTTACATATTTTCAAATATAACAAAAAAAGTAGATCAAAGTTTTTTTTTACATATTTTCAAATATTACAATAAAAAGAATCAAATTTTTTACATATTTTCAATATAACAAAAAAAAGTAGATCAAAGTTTTTTTTACATTATTTTCAAATAACCAAAAAAAAATAGATCAAAGTTTTTTTTTACTAATTTCAATATAACAAAAAAAGGATCAAAGTTTTTTTACATATTTAAAAATAAACAAAACAAAAATCAAAGTTTTTTTGTGCATATTTTCAATACAAAAAAAAGTAATCAAAGTTTTTTTTACACATTTTCAAATATAACAAAAAAGTAGATCAAAGTTTTTTTTACATATTTTCAAATATAACAAAAAAAAGTAGATCAAAGTTTTTTTTCCACATTTTCAAATATAACAAAAAAAAGTAGATTAACGTTTTTTTTACACATTTTCAAATGTAGAAAAACAAAAAGAAGATCTACTTTTTTTTACGTACTTTCAAATGTTGAAAAAACGTATATATACGTTTGGACCGTTTACGGGTTAAGGTAAGATCTCAGACTTCACCTTACGAAACAGACAAAGGAAATGCTATAGTAATTATGTACAAGGAAAAATGAACATGCTGTTAGAAGACAGGGGTACTTAGATGCCTCTTCAGCTCTCCTCTCAGTAGTATCAGTTCCTAGTAGTACCAGTAACCAGTAGTATGAACCCCCACATGACACTCCCAGCTGTGAGAGATAAGATAAGATAAGATTTCGTTCGGATTTTTAACCCCGGAGGGTTAGCCACCCAGGATAACCCAAGAAAGTCAGTGCGTCATCGAGGACTGTCTAACTTATTTCCATTGGGGTCCTTAATCTTGTCCCCCAGGATGCGACCCACACCAGTCGACTAACACCCAGGTACCTATTTGCTGCTAGGTGAACAGGACAACAGGTGTAAGGAAACGTGTCGAAATGTTTCCACCCGTCGGGAATCGAACCCGGGCCCTCCGTGTGTGAAGCGGGAGCTTTAGCCACCAGGCCACTTGTATATATCAGCATCTGTGCTCCCATACCATTTAACATCTTACCAGATGTCAGAAACACTGCCGGAATAAGTGCCAGATGTCCAAGTTCCAGATCAGCCAGGTTGTGATGGATATGTAGGCCAGCGGGCCACCAGTAGTAACAGCCTGGTTGACCAATCAAGCACTAGACAAGCCTGGTCCAGGGCCGCGCTGCGGGAGAGGTAAAAAATACGAAACCCGTCAAAGAGCAAAGGTCACGCTATATTATTTGTCCGGATAATATTTTGTTCCACGGATTTTGCAAGTTCAAGACGATCTTACAAATGTCAATGTCTGTTACCTGGAGTAGGTTTCGGGGGTCAACGCCCCCGCGGCTCGGTCTGGCACCAGGCCTCATGGTGGATCAGGGTCTGATCAACCAGGCATTAGTAGTCCAGATAGTACGTTATTAGTTTTGGGGGATGAAAAGAAGGTAAGTAGAATATCTCGCTAGTGGGAGGGAGGTGGCCAGGTACAGGTTGTTTTACTCGCAGGAGGCCCCGGGTTGGTACTCGTGTAGGTGCAACTGTCTTGTTTGTATATACTGAGCGTTTTACTCGCAGGAGGCCCCGGGTTGGTACTCGTGTAGGTGCAACTGTCTTGTTTGTATATACTGAGCGTTTTACTCGCAGGAGGCCCCGGGTTGGTACTCGCGTACGTGCAACTGTCTTGTTTGTATATACTGAGCGTTTTACTCGCAGGAGGCCCCGAGTTATCGCTTATTACAGACACATACAAACGGTTGCAACTACCTGCAGGTAGGTAGGTAGAGGAGCACCAATTCGGGACCTCCTACGAGTGAAACTCCCTGTATAAGAAACATCCCTCACCCTGTACATAACGAGCGCGTTGTTGCCAACGAATATAGCAGAATTAAGCATCGGCGGTGTAAGTCCCACTGCCAAACATTATCTCTTGTTTACGGAACTTGGTTAATTGTGGTTATATGTAAATTCAAAGTTATTTAGATTAAATTAAATATTATTTTCAAACATGTTAAACTGTCTCCATTGTTTAGAAATAATGCAGGTAAACTCGTTAGAATACGAAGGTTACATATATATATGAAGGACGGGATTGGTATACTGTATATTTGAGGCTTAAGGAAACATGGCCACATTTGTGACTAAAGAGGGAGTAGAGGTGAGGTCAAGGCCATTGGCCATCATAAAGAAAACACCAAACATGGCTGTGCTGATGTAACCATTACTGCTTTTAATGATGCCTCACAACGCGCTAAGGGTACCTGATCTGACCATTAGGAGCCCTGTTTGGTGTTTGATGCAGCCGCATCAGCAGGTGCTGGGGAAAACACACCAGAATTGCTCCTACTCCCGGAGAAGTAGTGTGTTAATGTGAGATCGTCTCGGGTTATGTGATTGTCTCCGTGGATCATACTTTACTCCCCATTTTCCATAAGGGAAATGGGTTATAGAACGTAAGCAAGCCACATAGGCACTCTTGAGAGTATTACACAAATAACCCGCACATAGAAGAGAGGAGCTTACCACGATTTGGATCATTTACAAAGTGACTTTGTAAATGGTCCAGGTCGGACCGAAACGTCGTGGTAAGCTCCTGTCTTCTATGTGCAGGTTATTTGTGTATCGTTCCAGTCACGGTATTGTGCCTTTTGTTGTTGTTGTTTCTCTTGAGAGCGAAATGTTGCTACAGTAAAATGACTCATTAGTTGTTCTTGTGTCCTTTTACTTAACATATTATTGGCAATTCTAACATTATTACACTCGATAATTTTTTTTTTCTGGCTTGTTCTGTTGCCGAATTATTTTAAATTAAGTAAACGTTAACTAACCAAAAATTAACCATTTCTAAATGTAACAGCAGATTAAACATTACCAGGGAGTAAGGTTTCTCGATGTAACAGCGGCCAAGAAAACACGGTCAGAATAATTTATACGATAGAACGTCAGGAAAGCAACGCTGTATTCAGACGTTGTTCTGTTTTGTTTTTAGTCATTTATACATAGGCTCCCGTATCTACGTATTTACCAGAGCGGGAAAACTTGGTACTAACATTGAATGTGGAAAATGACGCAGCAGTTCAGGTCATTTGAGGTTACGTTTCGCCACGAGTGTGTTCTCCAGGATCGAGGAAGCCATTTCTGGCGATACGTTTCCTTTAATGTGCATGACTCGCCAGGTCGTCAACTGGGCAAGATGTGCAAGAAAGGTATTAAATACAGATTCTCTACCACTAAGGTGCTCTCAACTTTAAGACTGTGCAAGAAAGGTATTTTATACCTATCTTGCACAACTTGTCAGACACTGCAACATCATGGAATCTTGGTTCAGAGGACATCTACAAGACCTTCTTCACGGCTGCTGCAACTTACCCATCTCTTTGGGAAGGACCTACTTCCACTGGGGAATCCCGCCTACCAGTGACTGTCCTCGTCTGCTGCCTGTCCCTATCCACTGACGCCTATATAACCGCCAGTCTTCTTGCCTTTGCTCCAGATTCTCCTCCACCACGATGCTGTGAACACTAACTCCAAGGCCGAGGGACTGATTACCTCATCTTTTGTATATAGTTCTACTGTCTTCCTATTGTCCTAGAATCTGTATTGATAAAGCCACTGGATGGCGAAACGTCTACAATAAAGATATCCAGATGTTGCACATGTGTTTTAACTTTCAACTTTAAGACTGAGGGACCGATTACCTCATCTTTTGTATATAGTTCTACTGTCTTCTAATTATGTCCTAGAATCTTTATTGATAAAGCCACTGGATGGCGAAACGTCTACAATAAAGATATCCAGATGTTGCACATGTGTCTTAACTTTCAACTGGGCAAGACCCGGGCTGGGAGTACCGACCAAAATCACCGAATTGAATCGTACATAAGTGTCTTTTTTCCATATCTTGTCGGTATCACCATAATGATTTTCAGTTGTGTTTTGAATACTTGACGCTAAGATGGTTCTCACTAGCTGCGCCAGCAGGTGAGTTTGTCCTAAGAAGTCAGAGAATATGCGCAGGTCGGCTGACTCACACACACACATTCACAGGGCACTTGTGTATAAAGGCATTTGTGTACATTTCAGGACATTTCAGGACATTTTCCAGTTGAAACTTCCATACCAACATGTTGTCTTCTCCAGTTTAAGAAGACAACCACATTCGGGCGAAATGTTACCTTTAGTAACCTAAATTGTGTCATTATACACACTATTATACAGACTATTGACGACTCAGACAGTTGTATTGGCTCATGTCTTCTGGAACTGGAAGATGATACAGTACCACGACTGGAACAAGACGGTTGTATTGGCTCATGTCTTCTGGAACTGGAAGATGATACAGTACCATGACTGGAACAAGACGGTTGTATTGGCTCGTGTTTTCTGGAACTGGAAGATGATACAGTACCATTACTGGAACAAGACGGTTGTATTGGCTCATGTTTTCTGGAACTGGAAGATGATACAGTACCATGACTGGAACAAGTCACAAGTAATTTACGAACTGTTGATAAATTAGATGCCGTTTCGCTTATCCTGGGTCGTATTAATTCTTTATTTGGTGGTAATAAGAACGTAAGAAAGAAGGAACAATGCAACAGGCCTACTGGCCTATGCGAGGCAGGTCCAGTAGTCCATTACAGACCGAATTAAATCTCCAACTTGTTGGTTTGTTGTGTACGGCAACTTGCTTGGCCAGCACAGTGTTAGGACTGGGGTAGACCCAGTCCCTGGACCCATGGTGAATCTGTAATATTTCGAGCACTGCCATATGCTGTGCTTGGGATAACTACGGTCTGTATGATGCATTTTGTACCACGCTAGCAACGATCACTGGCTTACCCTGCCACATTCAGTAGTCTGAGTGCATAGTCACTGGCTCTGTATGTCAGTAGTATTTATATTGTTATTAATATGTAGATATTGTGTGTATCGCAGGTAACATGAGCATATCTTCACGAGTAGATATAGCCAGGTCGTACAAGATAGGAATCAGTAAATCGGTTGGTAAGAACCGTAAACACTAGTTGGTACTGATTTATTAATTAACAAACTTGATGTAACAAGCGTACGGGTTTTATCAAGGGCTGTGTAGTCTGAGTCGGAAGTGACTCCACAGCCCTGGTTTTACTAGTGTTTTGTTACATACTGTAACAGTTTCCAGTGGTTAAACATAGCTTCAAATGGTCTTCAGAAGTGTGGTGTTTAGGTTATACATGTATTTCGTCTTGGCTATGAAATATCAAGTACCAAGTTGTGGTAGTGGTAGAAAAAGCCTGGTTGACCCGAGTCAACATAGAAATCTGGCCTCAGGACGGACCGAGGGAAACATGAGAGCCCTGGAAACTAGCCACAGGTATAAGTTAACGTAAGATATTGAGTTATGTCAGCATGGGTAATGGAATAGAGGCGTCGGGAGATGTAAGTAGTAGTAGTAGTAGTAGTAGTAGTAGATTGGATGATCGTGTTGGGGGGTGGGATTGCTGCACATGTAAGGGTTGTATATATGTCGTTTTAATCGGGTAACTGGAATGCGTGTGAAAACAAACGTAGTATTTGCAGGACGGGTTGTATGTTGTGTACCTGCCGTATGGCTGGTGAAGCTCTCCACCCATTCTCAGTGTTGTTCTAGCGTTTTACATAGCTGATTCATCGTAAACTGCTCCAACTGATAAATAACCTGATTATATGTCGGTAAAGCATACCATGCTGAGCGAAACGTGGCCTAAGTTTCCTCTCCAAAGTTTGGACAAAAAAATGAAAAAAAAATCGTATTTAGGAATGGTAACGACAGTTATTGACTTCAGTTGAAAATGAACCTCGGTATGCGGACATCTATTTTTTGTCGCCTTACAGTGCTTTGCCTTGACAAAAATAATTTCTGTCTGGAACGAATGCTTTTCTTCCATCTATTTTCTTGTCTTCCCAGCGTTTTTTTAGGGAAGAATCTACAGATTGCACCAGCCGTTGTATTTTGACAATACTGTCTCAGTGGTAACATGCAAAACACTGGAATCTCAGCACAACTTAAATAAGACTATCTTTCACATTTTCTTAATAGTGAAATCTTTATTCTGGCTTTGTCTATTGGAGAAGAATACAATATACATATTAGCAATAAACTGAATCTGGCTATTGGTTTGGTTACAAGATAGGCTTAAATTATATGGAAATTTTCACTATACAGTACTATGCTTAAACGCTTGTCATGTAAGTAAATATTATTAGACCTCTACATCAAGTGTTAGTACACACACACACACACACACACACACACCACACACACACACACACACACACACACACACACACACACACCACAGTTTGTTTTTTATTGAAGCAAGATATTTGGTATGAGCTAAAGAATATTTTCTACACTGTGAAACTAGTTTTATATTTATAAGAATAACCCACATTGAAGAGTATGAAATAGAGAACGTTTTCGGTCTGACCAGAGACCCTCTTCTGAATAAAATTCGGATTTCTATACGGTTGAATGTTGGTTATTCTTATCACTTATCCTGTCAGTATTATGATTCACTCAACTGTCGTGGGAAGCCAGAAATATACATTGTAAAAACCAAAGTTTTTGCTTGTATGGCCCTTTAAATTCCAGCAATATAATGTTTATACAAGGCATAAGAGATAGATAACAGTAAGGTGTTGATAACGGGAGACGACGGGTTTGCTGTGTCCCTGAAGGCTATGTAGACAGCGCTATATTACACTTGTGTAGCAGTGTTAGAGCTACAATTTGCCTTCTAAGATATTGTCCCTGTTTGACCAATTACTTGTGATGAGTTGGGTAGTAGTTGGCAATGATTGGTTGAAGAAATGCAGGTGATTCATTCAGCCAGTCGGAAGTGATAAAGGAGCCAGCTGGAGTTAGAGAAGGAGCTGGTTCTTGCTACGGAGTACTACTGTTGGACATGTGTGATGGTGTGTGGAGCAGCAGCAGCAGCAGTGCCGCTGGGGTTCAGGTGGGTAGCTGGGGTGATCTAACTGCTGTTAGGCTGGAGGGGGTCTAGGATTTTGACGGAGACTCGAGCTGAGTTATGGATGCCGGTATTTGGGAAGGCGATGCGGCCGTTCTGGCGGTACTGGGAGTACTGCACCTCCCGGATGGTCTTGAAGGCGTGTCGCGCGAAGATCTTGGCTGAGAAGATACCTGCGGACACAGTGTTGCAGGTTACTAGTCAAGCATCACCTCTGGACGTAAACGTAATGATATAGTAATCGAGAAACTTGTATGGTTGCATAAGCTGAGTTTTCTCATTACTGTGAATACTAACTACACGAGGATGAATTTACAAATTTTTCTGGAATTGAGAAAAATAACGTGGGAAATCAAAACAATGTATTTTTTAAGGATGTGACTTTTTACATTATGGGAGAAAACTTAGGAATATGGAGGAAATTTTAATCGCAATCTCGGTTAAATTTTCCCAGAAATATTTTTCGCAACATTTAGAGTTTTTCTCTACTTAGGGGAGGTAGTGTGTGCGTCTATAAGGTTATGTGTTGTGTGGGTATATCCCACAGGGTATGTTATGTGGGTATATCCCACAGGGTATGTTATGTGGGTATATCCCACAGGGTATGTTATGTGGGTATATCCCACAGGGTATGTTATGTGGGTATATCCCACAGGGTATGTTATGTGGGTATATCCCTCAGGAGATGGGAAGATGGGAGATGGGAAGTACAGTGCCTGCACTCTGAAGGAGGGGTGTTAATGTTGCAGTTTAAAAACTGTAGTGTAAAGCACCCTTCTGGCAAGACAGTGATGGAGTGAATGATGGTGAAAGTTTTTCTTTTTCGGGCCACCCTGCCTTGGTGGGAATCGGCCAGTGTGTTAATAAAAAAATAAAAAATAATAAATCCCTCAGGGTATGTTATGTGGGGTATATCCCACATGTAATGTGCTTACCTGTAGTTTCTGTGACGAGGCAGGTAAAACCTTGAGCCCTAGCAACGTTGCAGCTCTGCAACACCAACATGGAAGCAATACCTCGTCCACTGTACGACTTGTCCACGTTCAGAAGCTCGAAGTTGAGGAACTGTATGCCAATACACACTACGATTATTTCCGTTAGAATTAAGAAATAAAGACTACAAGACTTCTCAGTCTTCATTACATACAAGGATAAAAAAACCATACCACGGGCGGGGATTGAACCCGCGATCAGAGTCATAAAACTCCAGTACACTTAGTATATTGCTATGTTTCGCTCATTGGAGAGCTTTATCACGGCTTGAATACGTCTTGTTAGCTTCCTGCAGCAACTCCTCGGAACCATGATACACTTACAGAATATTTCGGGGTCAACGCCCCCGCGACCCGGTCCATGACCAGGCCTGATATGACCATCTATACTGCTGGTAGCCTCCAAACAAAGGCAAAAATGAGAATTTTCACTTATTAATGTTAGTCATACAGGTTTAGCGCTTTTGGGTGAATAACACTAATTTGATCTTCACCATTTAAAAATATAAATAAAGTAGGAGACTATATTAAGATAATTCTAATTTTTGAATGTAAAATAGATCAAATATTTTATACTATCTAATAATTAAAATATATTTTTTTGTATGTATTTTTAGAAATGTAAATCATGTAGCATATTTATGTTAATTACTGGACAACTAATTGAAAATAATCGTATATCTTTTTTCAACGGACATTCCGCGTTGAACCCACGTTGGGTTTGGTTAGTATCTGGGTGGGTTACCGCCTGGGAACCCCAAACACTGTTGGCATCAGTCTTTCACCAGAGGAGCCTGGCCTATGGCCGGGCTCCGGGAGCAGACTCGCGAAACTCATCAAAGGTAAATGGTTTAAGTGGGTGGTTGGTTAGGTTTGTAACCTGTCGACTATACAAGGGGAATTAAGGCTGCATTTTACGCATATCTGTCTGTGTATATACTCTGATATAGACCCCCTTGATGTATACTGAGAGAGGCATACCTATCTGTATATACTCTGATATAGATCCCTTGATGTATACTGAGAGAGGCATACCTGTTTGTATATACTCTGATATAGACCCCTTGATGTATACTAAGAGAGGCATACCTGTCTGTATATACTCTGATATAGACCCCTTGATGTATACTGAGAGACGCATATCTGTCTGATATAGACCCCTTGATGTATACTGAGAGACGCATATCTGTCTGATATAGACCCCTTGATGTATACTGAGAGACGCATATCTGTCTGATATAGACCCCTTGATGTATACTGAGAGACATATACCTGTCTGTATATATATACTCTGATATATACCCCCTGAGTGTACATGGTAGTCGTGTCAGTACATTACCTTATCAACGCCGTATTGGCCGAAGAAGTCAATATCGCTGGCTAGTTTAGTGAGGAAGGAGATGATCTTGTACATCTTGGGATCCTTCTGGGGGTCGATCCAGGCCAGGAAATCGTCAGGACCAGGTGTGTCACCCCGCCTCTTAATGCTGTTGATAGCCACACCCACCAGCCTCCCGTTGGCTGACTCATCTATCGCCATCACTGATACACCGTGGCTGATCTGAAGGTACATGAATTATTATTTTTCACAACGCTAATCCCCTCTGGGTCATATAGGGCCATGTATAGTTCGATGGTAAATGCTGAAGGCTTACCTAACTTATGAAGAGCAATAACATTGTATTCTTCCATTGTACAGCAGGGAAGAGAGCAGAGGATCGAGCCTTCAGTACTTCTTGTGCTAAATGACATACACAGGTTGAACGTTGTAAACAATAATAATAATAATAATAATAATAATAATAGTGAAAATAATAAGTCTCGATAAATGCTTGTTCTGCAAGCCGTGTCTGTTCTTGATTCCACTAGGCTAATTTAGATGCAGGTGAAATACTGGAAGGTAAGAAAAGTGGTGAGGAAAAGTGTTCAATTATGAGGGAAACCCTAATTATCCTGGTGGAGAACTAAAACTGTGAAGTTGAGCAAGTAGGGACACGTTATTAAACATTATATTAAAGTCTTGGGTGCTGGGAAGCCATTATGTCCCGTAAAATGGCGAGAGGAAAGATATCATAGTTCTCCCTTAATTTGCGTATTTTTAGTGAACGCTCAGTGGGAGGAAAAGAGTCAATGAATTAAAGTAAATTAAGATATGACTGGTTAGTTAAGGCCTCAAGATGTTCGTCTGTAAAGAACAGAAAGGTACAGTACGAATATTAAAATGGTATAAAATACTGACCACCTCAAAACTTTAAGGGTGATGGACTGATTACATCGTCTTCAAGTATCTTCTGCTTCTATCAACTTTTCTGTACTTGACTGAAGAAGCCTACTGTGTAGGCGAAACGTTTCATAATAAAGATACCTAACTGTTGCATATGTGTCTTACCTAACAAGGTACAGTACCATAACTGGAACAATACACAAATACCCCTCGGGTTATTTGTGTAGTATTTTTGACTGTACGCGGATCATTAAGCGGCACGTAAGCTCCCCTGTCTTTTAATAACATGTTCATTTTTCCACTGTAATCTACCTTGTCCATAATTAGTATCGCATTTGCTTTGTTTCGTAAGGTGATATCCAGGATCTTACCTTAATTCATGGTATAACTTAACAAATCATTAATGACATTAGTGTTGTAGAGCGAAGCTCAGGCCTCTACAACACAGTTGTCCTCAAACATTTAACTTATACCATGAATTTAGGAAAGATCCTGGACGTTACTTTAGGAAACAAATCAAATGCGATTGTAATTATGGACAAGGTAGATTATAGTGGAAAAATGAACGTGTTATAGAAGACCGAGGTACTTACGGGGACTGCCTCTTAAGACTGTATTTAACTCGTACACACGCTTCAGGGACGGGACGTCCCTTGATGCTGTTAAGGGGGACTGCCTCTTAAGACTGTATTTAACTCGTACACACGCTTCTGGGACGGGACGTCCCTTGATGCTGTTAAGGGGGACTGCCTCTTAAGACTGTATTTAACTCGTACACACGCTTCTGGGACGGGACGTCCCTTGATGCTGTTAAGGGGGACTGCCTCTTAAGACTGTATTTAACTCGTACACACGCTTCAGGGACGGGACGTCCCTTGATGCTGTTAAGGGGGACTGCCTCTTAAGACTGCATTTAACTCGTACACACGCTTCAGGGACGGGACGTCCCTTGATGCTGCTTGAAGGACTCTTGTAAGTAATTGGAGATACCTTCCTTCTCAAATTAAATCCATCTGCCTCCTGTTCTCTCTGACTATACACAGTAATATTTTATATTCGTGGGTGTATGAAGAGTGTGTGGTAAAGGGTATCTTACCATGTGAGGCAGGACCTTGGAGAGCCAGTGGTCGACCTCCCTCGGGCTGTCGAGGTAGAGTGCCTTCCCCAGAGGCTCGTCCTTGAAGAAGTGGTTACAGAGGAGGTCGACAGCTGCATCACTGTATTCCTGAGTCAGGATCTGCAACAACAACAACATATGACTGAAATAACGTGACAGTTGCACTTCCCATTAACAGGAATGCCCTCCTTCCTTCCCTTCAAGATAAATGCCCTCCTTCCTTCCCTTCAAGATAAATGCCCTCCTTCCTTCCCTTCAAGATAAATGCCCCCCTTCCTTCCCTTCAAGATAAATTGCCCTCCTTCCTTCCCTTCAAGATAAATGCCCTCCTTCCTTCCCTTCAAGATAAATGCCCTCCTTCCTTCCCTTCAAGATAAATGCCCTCCTTCCTTCCCTTCAAGATAAATGCCCTCCTTCTTCCCTTCAAGATAAATGCCCTCCTTCCTTCCCTTCAAGATAAATGCCCTCCTTCCTTCCCTTCAAGATAAATGCCCTCCTTCCTTCCCTTCAAGATAAATGCCCTCCTTCCTTCCCTTCAAGATAAATGCCCTCCTTCCTTCCCTTCAAGATAAATGCCCTCCATCATTCCCTTCAAGATAAATGCCCTCCTTCCTTCCCTTCAAGATAAATGCCCTCCTTCCTTCCCTTCAAGATAAATGCCCTCCTTCTTCCCTTCAAGATAAATGCCCTCCATCCTTCCCTTCAAGATAAATGCCCTCCTTCCTTCCCTTCAAGATAAATGCCCTCCTTCCTTCCCTTCAAGATAAATGCCCTCCTTCCTTCCCTTCAAGATAAATGCCCTCCTTCCTTCCCTTCAAGATAAATGCCCCCCTTTCCCTTCCCTTCAAGATAAATGCCCTCCTTCCTTCCCTTCAAGATAAATGCCCCCCTTCCTTCCCTTCAAGATAAATGCCCTCCTTCCTTCCCTTCAAGATAAATGCCCTCCATCCTTCCCTTCAAGATAAATGCCCTCCTTCCTTCCCTTCAAGATAAATGCCCTCCTTCCTTCCCTTCAAGATAAATGCCCTCCTTCCTTCCCTTCAAGATAAATGCCCTCCTTCCTTCCCTTCAAGATAAATGCCCTCCTTCCTTCCCTTCAAGATAAATGCCCTCCTTCCTTCCCTTCAAGATAAATGCCCTCCTTCCTTCCCTTCAAGATAAATGCCCTCCTTCCTTCCCTTCAAGATAAATGCCCTCCTTCCTTCCCTTCAAGATAAATGCCCTCCTTCCTTCCCTTCAAGATAAATGCCCTCCTTCCTTCCCTTCAAGATAAATGCCCTCCTTCCTTCCCTTCAAGATAAATGCCTCCATCCTTCCCTTCAAGATAAATGCCCTCCTTCCTTCCCTTCAAGATAAATGCCCTCCTTCCTTCCCTTCAAGATAAATGCCCTCCTTCCTTCCCTTCAAGATAAATGCCCTCCTTCCTTCCCTTCAAGATAAATGCCCTCCTTCCTTCCCTTCAAGATGAATGCCCTCCATCCTTCCCTTCAAGATAAATGCCCTCCATCCTTCCCTTCAAGATAAATTCCCTCCTTCCTTCCCTTCAAGACAAATGCCCTCCTTCCTTCCCTTCAAGATAAATGCCCTCCTTCCTTCCCTTCAAGATAAATGCCCTCCTTCCTTCCCTTCAAGATAAATGCCCTCCTTCCTTCCCTTCAAGATAAATGCCCTCCTTCCTTCCCTTCAAGATAAATGCCCTCCTTCCTTCCCTTCAAGTTTAAATGCCGTCCTTCCCTTCAAGATAAATGCCCTCCTTCCTTCCCTTCAAGATAAATGCCCTCCTTCGCTTCAAGATAAATGCCCTCCTTCCTTCCCTTCAAGATAAATGCCCTCCTTCCTTCCCTTCAAGATAAATGCCCTCCATCCTTCCCTTCAAGTTAAATGCCCTCCTTCCTTCCCTTCAAGATAAATGCCCTCCTTCCTTCCCTTCAAGATAAATGCCCTCCATCCTTCCCTTCAAGATAAATGCCCTCCTTCCTTCCTTCAAGATAAATGCCCTCCTTCCTTCCCTTCAAGATAAATGCCCTCCTTCCTTCCCTTCAAGATAAATGCCCTCCTTCCTTCCCTTCAAGATAAATGCCCTCCTTCCTTCCCTTCAAGATAAATGCCCTCCTTCCTTCCCTTCAAGATAAATGCCCCTCCTTCCTTCCCTTCAAGATAAATGCCCTCCTTCCTTCCCTTCAAGATAAATGCCCTCCTTCCTTCCCTTCAAGATAAATGCCCTCCATCCTTCCCTTCAAGATAAATGCCCTCCATCCTTCAAGATAAATGCCCTCCTTCCTTCCCTTCAAGATAAATGCCCTCCTTCCTTCCCTTCAAGATAAATGCCCTCCATCCTTCCCTTCAAGATAAATGCCCTCCTTCCTTCCCTTCAAGATAAATGCCCTCCTTCCTTCCCTTCAAGATAAATGCCCTCCTTCCTTCCCTTCAAGATAAATGCCCTCCTTCCTTCCCTTCAAGATAAATGCCCTCCTTCCTTCCCTTCAAGATGAATGCCCTCCATCCTTCCCTTCAAGATAAATGCCCTCCATCCTTCCCTTCAAGATAAATTCCCTCCTTCCTTCCCTTCAAGACAAATGCCCTCCTTCCTTCCCTTCAAGATAAATGCCCTCCTTCCTTCCCTTCAAGATAAATGCCCTCCTTCCTTCCCTTCAAGATAAATGCCCTCCTTCCTTCCCTTCAAGATAAATGCCCTCCTTCCTTCCCTTCAAGATAAATGCCCTCCTCCTTCCCTTCAAGATTAATGCCGTCCTTCCCTTCAAGATAAATGCCCTCCTTCCTTCCCTTCAAGATAAATGCCCTCCTTCGCTTCAAGATAAATGCCCTCCTTCCTTCCCTTCAAGATAAATGCCCTCCTTCCTTCCCTTCAAGATAAATGCCCTCCATCCTTCCCTTCAAGTTAAATGCCCTCCTTCCTTCCCTTCAAGATAAATGCCCTCCTTCCTTCCCTTCAAGATAAATGCCCTCCATCCTTCCCTTCAAGATAAATGCCCTCCTTCCTTCCCTTCAAGATAAATGCCCTCCTTCCTTCCCTTCAAGATAAATAGCCCCTCCTTCCTTCCTTCAAGATAAATGCCCTCCTTCCTTCCCTTCAAGATAAATTCCTCCTTCCTTCCCTTCAAGATAAATGCCCTCCTTTCTTCCCTTCAAGATAAATGCCCTCCTTCCTTCCCTTCAAGATAAATGCCCTCCTTCCTTCCTTCAAGATAAATGCCCTCCTTCCTTCCCTTCAAGATAAATGCCCTCCATCCTTTCCTTCAAGATAAATGCCCTCCTTCCTTCCCTTCAAGATAAATGCCCTCATTCCTTCCCTTCAAGATAAATGCCCTCCTTCCTTCCCTTCAAGATAAATGCCCTCCATCCTTCCCTTCAAGATAAATGCCCTCCTTCCTTCCCTTCAAGATAAATGCCCTCCTTCCTTCCCTTCAAGATAAATGCCCTCCTTCCTTCCCTTCAAGATAAATGCCCTCCTTCCTTCCCTTCAAGATAAATGTCCTTCTTCCTTCCCTTCAAGATAAATGCCCTCCTTCCTTCCCTTCAAGATAAATGCCCTCCTTTCCCTTCAAGATAAATGCCCTCCTTCCTTCCCTTCAAGATAAATGCCCCCTTCCTTCCCTTCAAGATAAATGCCCTCCTTCCTTCCCTTCAAGATAAATGCCCTCCTTCCTTCCCTTCAAGATAAATGCCCTCCTTCCTTCCCTTCAAGATAAATGCCCTCCACCCTTCCCGTCATGATAAATGCCATCCATCCTTCCCTTCAAGATAAATGCCCTCCTTCCTTCCCTTCAAGATAAATGCCCTCCTTCCTTCCCTTCAAGATAAATGCCCTCCTTCCTTCCCTTCAAGATAAATGCTCTCCTTCCTTCCCTTCAAGATAAATGCCCTCCTTCCTTCCCTTCAAGATAAATGCTCTCCTTCCTTCCCTTCAAGATAAATGCCCTCCTTCCTTCCCTTCAAGATAAATGCCCTCCTTCCTTCCCTTCAAGATAAATGCCCTCCTTCCTTCCCTTCAAGATAAATGCTCTCCTTCCTTCCCTTCAAGATAAAATGCTCTCCTTCCTTCCCTTCAAGATAAATGCCCTCCTTCCTTCCCTTCAAGATAAATGCCCTCCTTCCTTCCCTTCAAGATAAATGCCCTCCTTCCTTCCCTTCAAGATAAATGCCCTCCTTCCTTCCCTTCAAGATAAATGCCCTCCTTCCTTCCCTTCAAGATAAATGCCCTCCTTCCTTCCCTTCAAGATAAATGCCCTCCTTCCTTCCCTTCAAGATAAATGCCCTCCTTCCTTCCCTTCAAGATAAATGCTCTCCTTCTCTTCCCTTCAAGATAAATGCCCTCCTTCCTTCCCTTCAAGATAAATGCTCTCCTTCCTTCCCTTCAAGATAAATGCCCTCCTTCCTTCCCTTCAAGATAAATGCCCTCCTTCCATCCCTTCAAGATAAATGCCCTCCTTCCTTTCCTTCAAGATAAATGCCCTCCACCTTCCCTTCAAGATAAATTGCCCTCCACCCTTCCCTTCAAGATAAATGCCCTCCATCCTTCCCTTCAAGATAAATGCCCTCCTTCCTTCCCTTCAAGATAAATGCCCTCCTTCCTTCCCTTCAAGATAAATGCCCTCCTTCCTTCCCTTCAAGATAAATGCCCTCCTTCCTTCCCTTCAAGATAAATGCCCTCCTTCCTTCCCTTCAAGATAAATGCCCTCCTTCCTTCCCTTCAAGATAAATGTCCTCCACCCTTCCCTTCAAGATAAAATGCCCTCCATCCTTCCCTTCAAGATAAATGCCCTCCTTCCTTCCCTTCAAGATAAATGCCCTCCATCCTTCCCTTCAAGATAAATGCCCTCCTTCCTTCCCTTCAAGATAAATGCCCTCCTTCCTTCCCTTCAAGATAAATGCCCTCCTTCCTTCCCTTCAAGATAAATGCCCTCCTTCCTTCCCTTCAAGATAAATGCCCTCCTTCCTTCCCTTCAAGATAAATGCCCTCCTTCCTTCCTTCAAGATAAATGCCGTCCTTCCCTTCAAGATAAATGCCCTCCTTCCTTCCCTTCAAGATAAATGCCGTCCTTCCCTTCAAGATAAATGCCCTCCTTCCTTCCCTTCAAGATAAATGCCCTCCATCCTTCCCTTCAAGATAAATGCCCCTCCATCCTTCCCTTCAAGTTAAATGCCCTCCTTCCTTCCCTTCAAGATAAAATGCCTCCTCCTTCCCTTCAAGATAAATGCCCTCCATCCTTCCTTCAAGATAAATGCCCTCCTTCCTTCCCTTCAAGATAAATGCCCTCCTTCCTTCCCTTCAAGATAAATGCCCTCCTTCCTTCCCTTCAAGATAAATGCCCTCCTTCCTTCCCTTCAAGATAAATGCCCTCCTTCCTTCCCTTCAAGATAAATGCCCTCCTTCCTTCCCTTCAAGATAAATGCCCTCCTTCCTTCCCTTCAAGATAAATGCCCTCCATCCTTCCCTTCAAGATAAATGCCCTCCTTCCTTCCCTTCAAGATAAATGCCCTCCTTCCTTCCCTTCAAGATAAATGCCCTCCTTCCTTCCCTTCAAGATAAATGCCCTCCATCCTTCCCTTCAAGATAAATGCCCTCCTTCCTTCCCTTCAAGATAAATGCCCTCCTTTCCCTTCAAGATAAATGCCCTCCTTCCTTCCCTTCAAGATAAATGCCCTCCTTCCTTCCCTTCAAGATAAATGCCCTCCTTTCCCTTCAAGATAAATGCCCTCCTTCCTTCCCTTCAAGATAAATGCCCTCCTTCCTTCCCTTCAAGATAAATGCCCTCCTTCCTTCCCTTCAAGATAAATGCCCTCCTTCCTTCCCTTCAAGATAAATGCCCTCCTTCCTTCCCTTCAAGATAAATGCCCTCCTTCCTTCCCTTCAAGATGAATGCCCTCCATCCTTCCCTTCAAGATAAATGCCCTCCATCCTTCCCTTCAAGATAAATTCCCTCCTTCCTTCCCTTCAAGACAAATGCCCTCCTTCCTTCCCTTCAAGATAAATGCCCTCCTTCCTTCCCTTCAAGATAAATGCCCTCCTTCCTTCCCTTCAAGATAAATGCCCTCCTTCCTTCCCTTCAAGATAAATGCCCTCCTTCCTTCCCTTCAAGATAAATGCCCTCCTTCCTTCCCTTCAAGATTAATGCCGTCCTTCCCTTCAAGATAAATGCCCTCCTTCCTTCCCTTCAAGATAAATGCCCTCCTTCGCTTCAAGATAAATGCCCTCCTTCCTTCCCTTCAAGATAAATGCCCTCCTTCCTTCCCTTCAAGATAAATGCCCTCCATCCTTCCCTTCAAGTTAAATGCCCTCCTTCCTTCCCTTCAAGATAAATGCCCTCCTTCCTTCCCTTCAAGATAAATGCCCTCCATCCTTCCCTTCAAGATAAATGCCCTCCTTCCTTCCCTTCAAGATAAATGCCCTCCTTCCTTCCCTTCAAGATAAATGCCCTCCTTCCTTCCCTTCAAGATAAATGCCCTCCTTCCTTCCCTTCAAGATAAATGCCCTCCTTCCTTCCCTTCAAGATAAATGCCCTCCTTCCTTCCCTTCAAGATAAATGCCCTCCTTCCTTCCCTTCAAGATAAATGCCCTCCTTCCTTCCCTTCAAGATAAATGCCCTCCTTCCTTCCCTTCAAGATAAATGCCCTCCTTCCTTCCCTTCAAGATAAATGCCCTCCATCCTTCCCTTCAAGATAAATGCCCTCCTTCCTTCCCTTCAAGATAAATGCCCTCCTTCCTTCCCTTCAAGATAAATGCCCTCCATCCTTCCCTTCAAGATAAATGCCCTCCTTCCTTCCCTTCAAGATAAATGCCCTCCTTCCTTCCCTTCAAGATAAATGCCCTCCTTCCTTCCCTTCAAGATAAATGCCCTCCTTCCTTCCCTTCAAGATAAATGCCCTCCTTCCTTCCCTTCAAGATGAATGCCCTCCATCCTTCCCTTCAAGATAAATGCCCTCCATCCTTCCCTTCAAGATAAATTCCCTCCTTCCTTCCCTTCAAGACAAATGCCCTCCTTCCTTCCCTTCAAGATAAATGCCCTCCTTCCTTCCCTTCAAGATAAATGCCCTCCTTCCTTCCCTTCAAGATAAATGCCCTCCTTCCTTCCCTTCAAGATAAATGCCCTCCTTCCTTCCCTTCAAGATAAATGCCCTCCTTCCTTCCCTTCAAGATTAATGCCGTCCTTCCCTTCAAGATAAATGCCCTCCTTCCTTCCCTTCAAGATAAATGCCCTCCTTCGCCTTCAAGATAAATGCCCTCCTTCCTTCCCTTCAAGATAAATGCCCTCCTTCCTTCCCTTCAAGATAAATGCCCTCCATCCTTCCCTTCAAGTTTAATGCCCCCTTCCTTCCCTTCAAGATAAATGCCCTCCTTCCTTCCCTTCAAGATAAATGCCCTCCATCCTTCCCTTCAAGATAAATGCCCTCCTTCCTTCCCTTCAAGATAAATGCCCTCCTTCCTTCCCTTCAAGATAAATGCCCTCCTTCCTTCCCTTCAAGATAAATGCCCTCCTTCCTTCCCTTCAAGATAAATGCCCTCCTTCCTTCCCTTCAAGATAAATGCCCTCCTTTTCTTCCCTTCAAGATAAATGCCCTCCTTCCTTCCCTTCAAGATAAATGCCCTCCTTCCTTCCCTTCAAGATAAATGCCCTCCTTCCTTCCCTTCAAGATAAATGCCCTCCATCCTTTCCTTCAAGATAAATGCCCTCCTTCCTTCCTTCAAGATAAATGCCCTCATTCCTTCCCTCAAGATAAATGCCCTCCTTCCTTCCCTTCAAGATAAATGCCCTCCATCCTTCCCTTCAAGATAAATGCCCTCCTTCCTTCCCTTCAAGATAAATGCCCTCCTTCCTTCCCTTCAAGATAAATGCCCTCCTTCCTTCCCTTCAAGATAAATGCCCTCCTTCCTTCCCTTCAAGATAAATGTCCTTCTCCTTCCCTTCAAGATAAATGCCCTCCTTCCTTCCCTTCAAGATAAATGCCCTCCTTTCCCTTCAAGATAAATGCCCTCCTTCCTTCCCTTCAAGATAAATGCCCTCCTTCCTTCCCTTCAAGATAAATGCCCTCCTTCCTTCCCTTCAAGATAAATGCCCTCCTTCCTTCCCTTCAAGATAAATGCCCTCCTTCCTTCCCTTCAAGATAAATGCCCTCCACCCTTCCCGTCATGATAAATGCCATCCATCCTTCCCTTCAAGATAAATGCCCTCCTTCCTTCCCTTCAAGATAAATGCCCTCCTTCCTTCCCTTCAAGATAAATGCTCTCCTTCTTCCCTTCAAGATAAATGCCCTCCTTCCTTCCCTTCAAGATAAATGCTCTCTTCCTTCCCTTCAAGATAAATGCCCTCCTTCCTTCCTTCAAGATAAATGCCCTCCTTCCTTCCCTTCAAGATAAATGCCCTCCTTCCTTCCCTTCAAGATAAATGCTCTCCTTCCTTCCCTTCAAGATAAATGCTCTCCTTCCTTCCCTTCAAGATAAATGCCCTCCTTCCTTCCCTTCAAGATAAATGCCCTCCTTCCTTCCCTTCAAGATAAATGCCCTCCTTCCTTCCCTTCAAGATAAATGCCCTCCTTCCTTCCCTTCAAGATAAATGCCCTCCTTCCTTCCTTCAAGATAAATGCCCTCCTTCCTTCCCTTCAAGATAAATGCCCTCCTTCCTTCCCTTCAAGATAAATGCCCTCCTTCCTTCCCTTCAAGATAAATGCTCTCCTTCTTTCCCTTCAAGATAAATGCCTCCTTCCTTCCCTTCAAGATAAATGCTCTCCTTCCTTCCCTTCAAGATAAATGCCCTCCTTCCTTCCCTTCAAGATAAATGCCCTCCTTCCATCCCTTCAAGATAAATGCCCTCCTTCCTTTCCTTCAAGATAAATGCCCTCCACCCTTCCCTTCAAGATAAAATGCCCTCACCCTTCCCTTCAAGATAAATGCCCTCCATCCTTCCCTTCAAGATAAATGCCCTCCTTCCTTCCCTTCAAGATAAATGCCCTCCTTCCTTCCCTTCAAGATAAATGCCCTCCTTCCTTCCCTTCAAGATAAATGCCCTCCTTCCTTCCCTTCAAGATAAATGCCCTCCTTCCCTTCCCTTCAAGATAAATGCCCTCCTTCCTTCCCTTCAAGATAAATGTCCTCCACCCTTCCCTTCAAGATAAATGCCCTCCATCCTTCCCTTCAAGATAAATGCCCTCCTTCCTTCCCTTCAAGATAAATGCCCTCCATCCTTCCCTTCAAGATAAATGCCCTCCTTCCTTCCCTTCAAGATAAATGCCCTCCTTCCTTCCCTTCAAGATAAATGCCCTCCTTCCTTCCCTTCAAGATAAATGCCCTCCTTCCTTCCCTTCAAGATAAATGCCCTCCTTCCTTCCCTTCAAGATAAATGCCCTCCTTCCTTCCCTTCAAGATAAATGCCGTCCTTCCCTTCAAGATAAATGCCCTCCTTCCTTCCCTTCAAGATAAATGCCTTCCCTTCAAGATAAATGCCCTCCTTCCTTCCCTTCAAGATAAATGCCCTCCATCCTTCCCTTCAAGATAAATGCCCTCCATCCTTCCCTTCAAGTTAAATGCCCTCCTTCCTTCCCTTCAAGATAAATGCCCTCCTTCCTTCCCTTCAAGATAAATGCCCTCCATCCTTCCCTTCAAGATAAATGCCCTCCTTCCTTCCCTTCAAGATAAATGCCCTCCTTCCTTCCCTTCAAGATAAATGCCCTCCTTCCTTCCCTTCAAGATAAATGCCCTCCTTCCTTCCCTTCAAGATAAATGCCCTCCTTCCTTCCCTTCAAGATAAATGCCCTCCTTCCTTCCCTTCAAGATAAATGCCCTCCTTCCTTCCCTTCAAGATAAATGCCCTCCATCCTTCCCTTCAAGATAAATGCCCTCCTTCCTTCCTTCAAGTAAATGCCCTCCTTCCTTCCCTTCAAGATAAATGCCCTCCTTCCTTCCCTTCAAGATAAATGCCCTCCATCCTTCCCTTCAAGATAAATGCCCTCCTTCTTCCTCAAGATAAATGCCCTCCTTTCCCTTCAAGATAAATGCCCTCCTTCCTTCCCTTCAAGATAAATGCCCTCCTTCCTTCCCTTCAAGATAAATGCCCTCCTTTCCCTTCAAGATAAATGCCCTCCTTCCTTCCCTTCAAGATAAATGCCCTCCTTCCTTCCCTTCAAGATAAAATGCCCTCCATCCTTCCCTTCAAGATAAATGCCCTCCTTCCTTCCCTTCAAGATAAATGCCCTCCTTTCCCTTCAAGATAAATGCCCTCCATCCTTCCCTTCAAGATAAATGCCCTCCTTCCTTCCCTTCAAGATAAATGCCCTCCTTCCTTCCCTTCAAGATAAATGCCCTCCTTCCTTCCCTTCAAGATAAATGCCCTCCATCCTTCCCTTCAAGATAAATGCCCTCCTTCCTTCCCTTCAAGATAAATGCCCTCCTTCCTTCCCTTCAAGATAAATGCCCTCCATCCTTCCCTTCAAGATAAATGCCCTCCTTCCTTCCCTTCAAGATAAATGCCCTCCTTCCTTCCCTTCAAGATAAATGCCCTCCTTCCTTCCCTTCAAGATAAATGCCCTCCTTCCTTCCCTTCAAGATAAATGCCCTCCTTCCTTCCCTTCAAGGTAAATGCCCTCCTTCCTTCCCTTCAAGATAAATGCCCTCCATCCTTCCCTTCAAGATAAATGCCCTCCTTCCTTCGCTTCAAGATAAATGCCCTTCTTCCTTCCCTTCAAGATAAATGCCCTCCTTCCTTCCCTTCAAGATAAATGCCCTCCTTTCCCTTCAAGATAAATGCCCTCCTTCCTTCCCTTCAAGATAAATGCCCTCACCTTTCCCTTCAAGATAAATGCCCTCCTTCCCCTTCAAGATAAATGCCCTCCTTCCTTCCCTTCAAGATAAATGCCCTCCTTCCTTCCCTTCAAGATAAATGCCCTCTTTCCTTCCCTTCAAGATAAATGCCCTCCTTCCTTCCTTCAAGATAAATGCCCTCCTGCCTTCCCTTCAAGATAAATGCCCTCCTTCCTTCCCTTCAAGATAAATGCCCTCCTTCCTTCCCTTCAAGATAAATGCCCTCCTTCCTTCCCTTCAAGATAAATGCCGTCCTTCCCTTCAAGATAAATGCCCTCCTTCCTTCCCTTCAAGATAAATGCCCTCATTCCTTCCCTTCAAGTTAAATGCCCTCCTTCCTTCCCTTCAAGATAAATGCCCTCCTTCCTTCCCTTCAAGATAAATGCCCTCCTTCCTTCCCTTCAGATAAATGCCCTTCTTCCTTCCCTTCAAGATAAATGCCCTCCTTCCTTCCCTTCAAGATAAATGCCCTCCTTTCCCTTCAAGATAAATGCCCTCCTTCCTTCCCTTCAAGATAAATGCCCTCCTTTCCCTTCAAGATAAATGCCCTCCTTCCCCTTCAAGATAAATGCCCTCCTTCCTTCCCTTCAAGATAAATGCCCTCCTTCCTTCCCTTCAAGATAAATGCCCTCCTTCCTTCCCTTCAAGATAAATGCCCTCCTGCCTTCCCTTCAAGATAAATGCCCTCCTTCCTTCCCTTCAAGATAAATGCCCTCCTTCCTTCCCTTCAAGATAAATGCCCTCCTTCCTTCCCTTCAAGATAAATGCCCTCCACCCTTCCCTTCATGATAAATGCCCTCCATCCTTCCCTTCAAGATAAATGCCCTCCTTCCTTCCCTTCAAGATAAATGCCCTCCTTCCTTCCCTTCAAGATAAATGCCCTCCTTCCTTCCCTTCAAGATAAATGCTCTCCTTCCTTCCCTTCAAGATAAATGCCCTCCTTCCTTCCCTTCAAGATAAATGCCCTCCTTCCATCCCTTCAAGATAAATGCCCTCCTTCCTTCCCTTCAAGATAAATGCCCTCCACCTTCCCTTCAAGATAAATGCCCTCCACCCTTCCCTTCAAGATAAATGCCCTCCATCCTTCCCTTCAAGATAAATGCCCTCCTTCCTTCCCTTCAAGATAAATGCCCTCCATCCTTCCCTTCAAGATAAATGCCCTCCTTCCTTCCCTTCAAGTTAAATGCCCTCCTTCCTTCCCTTCAAGATAAATGCCCTCCTTCCTTCCCTTCAAGATAAATGTTCTCCTTCCTTCCCTTCAAGATAAATGCCCTCCTTCCTTCCCTTCAAGATAAATGCCCTCCTTCCTTCCCTCTCAAGATAAATGCCCTTCTTCCTTCCCTTCAAGATAAATGCCCTCCTTCCTTCCCTTCAAGATAAATGCCCTCCTTTCCCTTCAGATAAATGCCCTCCTCCTTCCCTTCAAGATAAATGCCCTCCTTTCCCTTCAAGATAATGCCCTCCTTCCCCTTCAAGATAAATGCCCTCCTTCCTTCCCTTCAAGATAAATGCCCTCCTTCCTTCCCTTCAAGATAAATGCCCTCCTTCCTTCCCTTCAAGATAAATGCCCTCCTGCCTTCCCTTCAAGATAAATGCCCTCCTTCCTTCCCTTCAAGATAAATGCCCTCCTTCCTTCCCTTCAAGATAAATGCCCTCCACCCTTCCCTTCATGATAAATGCCCTCCATCCTTCCCTTCAAGATAAATGCCTCCTTCCTTCCCTTCAAGATAAATGCCCTCCTTCCTTCCCTTCAAGATAAATGCCCTCCTTCCTTCCCTTCAAGATAAATGCTCTCCTTCCTTCCCTTCAAGATAAATGCCCTCCTTCCTTCCCTTCAAGATAAATGCCCTCCTTCCATCCCTTCAAGATAAATGCCCTCCTTCCTTCCCTTCAAGATAAATGCCCTCCACCCTTCCCTTCAAGATAAATGCCCTCCACCCTTCCCTTCAAGATAAATGCCCTCCATCCTTCCCTTCAAGATAAATGCCCTCCTTCCTTCCCTTCAAGATAAATGCCCTCCATCCTTCCCTTCAAGATAAATGCCCTCCTTCCTTCCCTTCAAGATAAATGCCCTCCTTCCTTCCCTTCAAGATAAATGCCCTCCTTCCTTCCCTTCAAGATAAATGCCCTCCTTCCTTCCCTTCAAGATAAATGTTCTCCTTCCTTCCCTTCAAGATAAATGCCCTCCTTCCTTCCCTTCAAGATAAATGCCCTCCTTCCTTCCCTTCAAGATAAATGCCCTCCTTCCTTCCCTTCAAGATAAATGCCCTCCTTCCTTCCCTTCAAGATAAATGTTCTCCTTCCTTCCCTTCAAGATAAATGCCCTCCTTCCTTCCCTTCAAGATAAATGCCCTCCTTCCTTCCCTTCAAGATAAATGCCCTCCTTCCTTCCCTTCAAGATAAATGCCCTCCTTCCTTCCCTTCAAGATAAATGCCCTCCTTCCTTCCCTTCAAGATAAATGCCCTCCTTCCTTCCCTTCAAGATAAATGCCCTCCTTCCTTCCCTTCAAGATAAATGCCCTCCTTCCTTCCCTTCAAGATAAATGGCCCTCCTTCCTTCCCTTCAAGATAAATGTTCTCCTTCCTTCCCTTCAAGATAAATGCCCTCCTTCCTTCCTTCAAGATAAATGCCCTCCTTCCTTCCCTTCAAGATAAATCCCCTCATTCCTTCCCTTCAAGATAAATGCCCTCCTTCCTTCCCTTCAAGATAAATGCCCTCCTTCCTTCCCTTCAAGATAAATGCCCTCCTTCCTTCCCTTCAAGATAAATGCCCTCCTTCCTTCCCTTCAAGATAAATCCCCTCATTCCTTCCCTTCAAGATAAATGCCCTCCTTCCTTCCCTTCAAGATAAATGTTCTCTCTTCCTTTTCTTCATGAGGAATCCCCTCCTTCCTTCCTCCATCTTTCCCGGTGAAGAGCTCTTGATCCCAGGAGATTCTCTCATTTCTTGGTGATGACAACAAGACGTCTGTGTCACTCAGTGTAGAGCTTTACCATGACTTTATAAAAGCTCTACACTGAGAAGCGTTGTCCCTGTATTTAATTATTCTAACATGCAGATTGTTAACCCAAAATTATATTCTGTGATGCTGATCCATAAGGTTTTAGAGCTCCCTGGGTATATAATTCAACTCTGAATTTAAGATAACAGATTAGAAGTAACGAGAGTGGCGAAACACCGCAGTATCTAGATTCAAATATGAATGAGCTTTTTCTCTGAAGTTTCCTTCAAGCTTTAGAAGCTCTATCTGAAGTGAAACAGTTTGGGTTAAAGCTGTAGAAGCTTTGCCGTGAGGGAAACATCGCAAGCTTTATCCTTGGCAAAATTTAGCTCCAATGTAGATGTCAACAGTGAAATAACGACCCAGTAAAATTTATCCTGGGACGAAATGTTGTTTGAAAGCCATTTTGCCGGGCTCATAAGATTTCGTTCGGATTTTGACCCAGAAGGGTTAGCCACCCAGGATAAGCCAAGAAAGTCAGTGCGTCATCGAGGACTGTCTGTCTGATTTCCATTGTGATCCTCAAGCTTGTCCCCTCAGGATGCCACCCACACCAGTCCACTAACACCCAAGTACCTATTTCCTGCTAAATGACCAGGACAACAGGTGTAAGGAAACATGTCGAAATGTATCCACCCGCCGGGAATCGAACCCGGGCCCTCCGTGTGTGAAGAGAGACCTTTATCCACCGGGCCAAAGCTTCAAGACTTTTCTCTAGGAGCCACGGAACTGAAGCTTCCTTATTCCTTAGTTTAATAATAATATAATAATAATAATAATAATAATAATAATAATAATAATAATAATAATAACCTTAAATACTATGGTTTCGTCGTGTTTATGAAGGACATCAGGAGGCAGTTGTGGCTCACTGGGCAGTTCTGGTTCCTCTGGTTCCTGCAGCTGCTGTGTTTCCTGATGCTGCTGCTGCTGCGTCTCCTCCAGGCTGGAGATCTCGGCCAGGGGGTCTTCTTCCCCAGGGGCACTACCCTCGCTGCCCTCTCCCCTGCCACTCTCCTTAAGGCGAGTTCCCAGGGGCGCTGGGGAAGAAAGAGAATACTTTGTGAAGGATACATACCCAAATGTATACCAAACTTGACCTTTTGGATACCCAGATGTATACCCGAACTGCCCCTTTTGGGTACCCAAATGTATAGCCGACCTGCCTTTTGGTGTTCTCCCTCTGTTCTCGCTCGTCTAATTATTTATGGTTTCTCTGACAATAATCATTTTTATTTCTGCAAGTACGTGATACAACTTATACAGACCATAGCTGATATCAGTGACATACTGTATAGAAAAACCCCTTATTATGCAGAGCATTTCGGGCAACCTAGGTTAATTTTGTTCCCAGGATAAACCATACCCCCGGCCGGGATTGAACCCGCGGTCATAGAGTCTCAAAACTCCAGCCCGTCGCGTTAGCCACTAGACCAGCTAGCCACAATAAGATTCATCCAACTAGGTATATTTCTACACCATAGGAAGGTTAGCACAGGCACCACTGTGCTAACCTTCCTATGGTGTAGAAATATTAGAAATATACCTAGTTGGATGAATCTTATTGTGGCTAGCTGGTCTAGTGGCTAACGCGACGGGCTGGAGTTTTGAGACTCTATGACCGCGGGTTCAATCCCGGCCGGGGGTATGGTTTGTTTGCAATCGTGTCATTACGATTTCTTGAGTCTTGTTCCCAGGATGCCACCCACACCAGTCGGCTAACACCCAGGTACCTACTTACTGCTAGGTGAATAGGGTTCATTTGCTACACTAGGATCATTAAGGCTACAAATAATTTGTCTACCACCATTTAGGAAAACTTTGGTACCTAAAATGGGGATACTGTGTGTATTTTAGTGTTGATACGTTTAAGAGGCATACACAAATAACCCGCACATAAAAGAGAGAAGCTTACGACGACGTTTCGGTCCGACTTGGACCATTGACAAAGTCACACCTTTCGTTTTGTGTGCGGGTTATTTGTGTATCGTTCCAGTCACGGTATTGTGCCTTTTTTGCTATTTAAGAGACATAATTGTGACGTATTCTTCACACTGCCCTGCTCTCAGCATGGTACAACCACAGAAAATGTACATAAACTCTCAAGCTGTGGTGGAAAACGAGCCAGTTGATCGGGAACTTGTTTAGTCGTGGTTCTTTTAGTGATTTCTTCCTTCAAGTAAGAGGATGGGGAAGGGTTACCTGGATGCTGAAGAAGGGATCATCATCCAAAAATTGGAAATACCATTTTCCTTAGATGAAGTCAAGTTTCTATTATATATTATATATATATATTATATATATATATATATATATATATTAAAATATATATATATATATATATATATATATAGTGTGGTGTGTGTGTGTGTATTCTCCATAGGGAAGTGGAACAGAATTCTTCCTCCGTAAGTTATGTCGTAAGAGGCGACTAAAATGCCGGGAGCAAGGGGCTAGTAACCCCTTTCATCTGTATACATTACTAAAGTTAAAAAGAGAAACTTTTTTTTCTTTTTGGGCCGCCCTGCCTCGGTGGGATACGGCCGGCATATTGAAAAAAATATATATATTGTAAAATCGACGATATTTTTACAATGTTGGTGAGGGGCACAGGTTTTTTATGGGCACACAATGAACATTTACGATATATTGGGATGTTATCATTGTTACTGTCGAGTAAGCACGTGGTGTACCACTTGCTTCATAACACATGCCTTTTGGATCATTTACAAAGTCACTCTGTGACTTTGTAAATGGTCCAGGTTAGACCGAAATGTCGTGGTAAGTTTCTCTCTCCTTTGTGTATTGTTTCAATCACGATATTGTGAGGTTTTGTTCTTTACAAAGACTCTCTTCCTTTAAAAGGTAAAAGGCTGCAGGACATTTTCCCTGTTTAGCATTATACGAGAGGTGTAACGCACCGGTAAGTGTGGTTACAAAGTTCTCCTGCTTCGTAAGGTGATTACTTTGGTAAACTTTATTACCAACAGTTGTCCACTTCCGAGGTTTACAACCATGGTGACCCGTGGGACACCGTTTAAGCCCGTGGAGTGTACCCCTCCTACCAGGGGACACCGGCTTGGGGTAGCACTGTCCTGAGGCCGTTGTTGAAATCCTCCCGGGTGGAAACAAGGGGGCATGTTTACCTTAAGGACACCTCTATCCCATGTTACACCGGGCTTAGGTACCTGGTGGGGCGCTCCTGGGGCAAAATAACCAATTAAAAGAAAAGGGTTTTACAAATGTCTGTGAGCTTTGTTTTTAAGGTGTACTTCCCTTGTAAAAATAAAATTTATTTTTTTTGGGGTTATTTTTCCCCAATTAAAAAGGTGGGGGAAAATCTGTATTGTATTACCCTTAATTTTAAAAATTTAGGAAACTGGTCGCTTTCAGTTGTGTGCAATTAAAGGGTGGTGGGAAGCACTGCTGCGGGCCCAGTCCACCGACCTTGAACCCCAAGGCTGAAAGCCTGCCTCCAGGTGATGGGGTGCTAATGAAATTAAACACTGCTGGAGGCCTGTCTGTGGGTGCTACACCTCTCTACCATGGTGAACACCAAGGCTGAGGGACAGGCAGGTGTCTGCTGGAGGCCCCTAGTCTGTTTGGGTGCTACACCTCTCTACCATGGTGAACACCAAGGCTGAGGGACAGCACTGTCTGCTGAGGCTGTCTGTGGGTGCTACACCTCTCTACCATGGTCAACACAAGGCTGAGAACCCCAGCCTGGGGTCTGCTGGGTGCTACACCTCTCTACCATGGTCAACACCAAGGCTGAGGGACAGCACTGTCTGCTGAGGCTGTCTGCTGGGTGCTACACCTCTCTACCATGGTCAACACCAAGGCTGAGGACACAGGGCACTCTGCTGGGTGCTACACCTCTCTACCATGGTCAACACCAAGGCTGAGGGACAGCACTGTCTGCTGAGGCTGTCTGCTGGGTGCAACACCTCTCTACCATGGTCAACACAAGCTGAGGGACAGCACTGTCTGCTGAGTGCTACAACTCTCTACCATGGTGAACACCAAGGCTGAGGGACAGCACTGTCTGCTGAGGCTGTCTGCTGGGTGTTACACACCTCCTCCCATGGTAACACCAAGGCTGAGGGAAGGCAGCTGTCTGCTGGGTGCTACACCTCTTACCATGGTGAAAAACCAAGGCTGAGAGACATCACTGTCTGCTGAGGCTGTCTGTGGGTGCTACACCTCTCTACCATGGTCAACACTAAGGCTGAGAGACAGCACTGTCTGCTGGGTGCTACACCTCTCTACCATGGTGAACACCAAGGCTGAGGGATAGCACTGCCTGCTGAGGCTGTCTGCTGGGTGCTACACCTCTCTACCATGGTGAACACCAAGGCTGAGGGACAGCACTGTCTGCTGGGTGCTACACCTCTCTACCATGGTAACACCAAGGCTCAGGGATAGCACTGCCTGCTGAGGCTGTCTGCTGGGTGTTACACACCTCGCTACCATGGTGAACACTAAGGTTGAGGGACAGCACTGTCTGCTGGGTGCTACACCTCTCTACCATGGTCAACACCAAGGCTGAGGGACAGCACTGTCTGCTGGGTGTTAACACCTCTCTACCATGGTGAACACCAAGGCTGAGGGACAGCACTGTCTGCGGGAGGCTGCCCTGCTGGGTGCTAAAACCTCTCAACCAGGTCAACACCAAGCTGAGAGACACATGTCTGCTAAAGGCTGTCTGCGGGGTGCTACACCTCTCACCATGGTCCACCAAGTGGAGACACATGTCTGCTGAGGCTGTCTGCTGGGTGCTACACCTCTCTACCATGGTCAACACCAAGGCTGAGAGACAGCACTGTCTGCTGAGGCTGTCTGCTGGGTGCTACACCTCTCTACCATGGTCAACACCAAGGCTGAGGGACAGTACTGTCTGCTGAGGCTGTCTGTTGGGTGCTACACCTCTCTACCATGGTCTCACCAAGGCTTAGGGACAGCACTGTCTGCTGAGGCAGTCTGCTGGGTGCTACACCTCTCTACCATGGTAAGCACCAAGGCTGAGGGACAGCACTGTCTGCTGAGGCTGTCTGCTGTGCTACACCTGTCTACCATGGTCAACACCAAGGCTGAGGGACAGCACTGTCTGCTGAGGCGCCCTGCTGGGGCTACACCCTTCTACCATGTCAAAAACCAAGGCGAGGACAGCACTGTCTGCTGAGGCTGTCTGCTGGGTGCTACACCTCTCTACCATGGTCAACACCAAGGCTGAGGGACAGCACTGTCTGCTGAGGCTGTCTGCTGGGTGCTACACCTCTCTACCATGGTCATCACCAAGGCTGAGAGACAGCACTGTCTGCTGAGGCTGTCTGCTGGGTGCTACACCTCTCTACCATGGTGCACCAAGGCTGAGAGACAGCACTGTCTGCTGAGGCTGTCTGCTGGGTGCTACACCTCTCTACCATGGTCACACCAAGGCTGAGGGACAGCACTGTCTGCTGAGGCTGTCTGCTGGGTGCTACACCTCTCTACCATGGTAACACCAAGGCTGAGGGACAGCACTGTCTGCTGAGGCTGTCTGCTGGGTTCTACACCTCTCTACCATGGTCATCACCAAGTTTAGAGACAGCCGTTGCTGAGGCTGCGTGGGTGCACCCTTCTACCATGGTGACCCCAAAGGCGAGGGACAGCACTGTGCTGGGGGGTGGGGGTGCTACACCTGTCTACCATGGTTAACACCAAGGCTGAGGGACAGTACTGTCTGCTGAGGCTGTCTGCTGGGTGCTACACCTCTCTACCATGGTGAGCACCAAGGCTGAGAGACACCACTGTCTGCTGAGGCTGTCTGCGGGGTGCTAAAACCTCTCTACCATGGTGAGCACCAAGGCTGAGGGACAGCACTGTCTGCTGGGTGCTACACCTCTCTACCATGGTCAACACTAAGGCTGTGAGACATCAGTGTCTGCTGAGGCTCTCTGCTGGGTGCTACACGCCTCTGGAACTTTTGTTGACGGTTAGATATTACTGATTTCGCTTGAACTTTTGTTGTGAGGACGATATTATTGTTTGTGTTTGCTAAGGCACCTTTTGATATTTCTGGAATGTCTGGTATTCTTTTATTAAAGCGATATTTTTATGGTTTTGTAAGAGGACTCTTGTTTGTGAGACTGTAGGAGTTGCTGATGGAAGGAAGAGGTCCCTAGGATTTTATCCTAAGTGGAAAATTAATCTTTCCGGAAACCCTTCCGGTGTAAATCTTTGTTACATTCGATAGTAATGGTACTGGAGAGAGGGAGTGGGTTAAGTGGAGGGAGTTGAGTGGAGTAAGAAAGGTGTATGGAGAAAGTGGGAGTGTTTGTGGAGTAAGGAGGTAAGAAGTGTATGGAGGGAGTGGGAGTGTTTGTGGAGTAAGGAGGGTAGAATGTAATGGAGGGAGTGGAGTGTTTTGTGAGTAGGAGGTAGGAAGTGTATGGAGGGAGTGGGAGTGTTTGTGGAGTAAGGAGGGTAGGAAGTGTATGGAGGGAGTGGGAGTGTTTGTGGAGTAAGGAGGGTAGGAAGTGTATGGAGGGAGTGAGAGTGTTTGTGGTAAGAAGGGAAGGAAGTGTATGGAGGTTTAGTGGGAGTGTTTGTGGAGTAAGGGGGGAAGGAAGTATATGGAGGAAGTGGGAGTGTTTGTGGAGTAAGGAGGGTAGGAAGTGTATGGTGGGAGTTGGAGTGTTTGTGGAGTAAGGAGGGTAGGAAGTGTATGGAGGGAGTGGGAGTGTTTGTGGAGTAATTGATTAGGAAGTGTATGGAGGGAGTGGGAGTGTTTTGTTGAGTAAGAGGGTAGGTGTGAATGGGGAGGGAGTGGGAGTGTTTGTGGAGTAAGAGGGTTGGAAGTGTATGGGGGGAGTGGGAGTGTTTTTGGAGTAAGAAGGGTAGGAGTTTTTGGAGGAGTGGGAGTGTTTTGTGGAGTAAGGGGTAGGGTGTTTTGGTGGGAGTGGGATGTTTGTGGGGTAGGTGGGAGGAAGTGTATGGGGAGTTGGGAGTGTTTGTGGAGTAAGGAGGGTAGGAAATGTATGGGTTGGAGTGGGAGTGTTGGGAGTAAGAGGGAGGAAGTGTTGGGGGAGTGGGAGTTTTTTGGTGGATTAGGAGGGAGGAAGTGTATGGGGGGGAGTGGGGGGTTTGTGGTTTAAAGGGGGGTAGGAAGTGTATGGTGGGGTTTTGTGGAGTAAGGAGGGTAGGGAAATGGGAGGAGGGGGGTGGGTTTTTTGGAGTAAGGAGGGTAGGAAGTGTATGGAGGGGTTTGTGGAGTAGAGGGTAGAAGTTATGGAGGGGGGGAGTGTTTTTTGGGTAAGGAGGGTAGGAGTGTATGGAGGGAGTGGGAGTGTTTGTGGTAATTGTGAGGAGTGTGTGGGGAGTGGGAGTGTTTGTGGAGTAAGGAGGGAGGAAGTGTAGGGGGGGAGTGGGAGTGTTTGTGGAGTAGGAGGGAAGGGAAATGTTTTGGGGGATGGGAGTGTTTGTGGAGTAAAGGGGGGAGGAAGTGTATGGGGGAGTGAGAGTGTTTGTGGAGTAAGGAGGGTGGAAGTGTAGAGGGGTGGGAGTTTTGTGGAGTAAGGAGAGGTAGGAGTTTTGGAGGGAGTGGAGGGGGGAAGAGGGAGGGAGTGGGTGATAAGATGGAATTAAGGGGGAGGTTGGGATTTGAAGGGGATGAAGGAATGAGGGGGGAGAGGAGGAGGTGGTAGGGGGATTTGGGGGGGGGAAGAAGGGAAGAATTTTGATGAAAGGAGGAGGGAAAAAGAGGAAAGGAGAAGATGGGGTGGGAAAAGAAGAGAAGAAAAGAGAAAGGGGGGGGGGAAGGAGGAAGGAAAGTGAGGTTGGAGATAAGAGAAAAATAAATTTGAAATGGGGAAGTTTTATAAGAAGTAAATGAGGGGATTTGAAGTAAAATATTGAAATTTGTTAAAAAAAGGAAAAAGGTAAAAAAGTTAAAAAGGATGAATTTTTGGAAAAAGATGGTGGAATGGTAGGAGGGAGGGAGAGTTTGGGAAGAAGGAAGAGGAAAGGATGGAAAGAGGGAGAGGTGAAGGAAGAAAGGAGGAAGTGAAGGGGGGAGAGAGGTTGGAATAAGGAATAGAAAAGGGGGGGGAGAGTTTGTAGTAAGAAAGGGAAGAGTGATGAAGGGGGTAAAGGGTTGACAGTAACAGGAAGAATTTTTAGGGAAGGGAAAAAAGGGAAAATTAGGGGAAGTTAAAAACAGAAGAGAAGGTAAAGAAAGGGAGGGAGTTTTTTTAAAAAAAAGGAGGAATATGGGGGAGGGGAAAAAGGAAAGGAAGAAAAGTTTTGGGGAAAAAAAAAGAATTTGGGGGAAGTAAAATGGAAAAATAAGGGGGAAAAAAAAAGTTTTTTGGGGAGTAAAAAAAAGAGAAATTTAGGGAAAATAAAAGAAAAAATTTGGGAATCAATAAAAAGAAAATTAGGGGAATTAACAAAAACGAAAAAGGGGGGAAAAAAAAAAATTAGGGAAAACAACAAGAAAAATTTTGATAGTAACCAAAGACAAAGGGAGAAAACAAAGAAATTTTAGGGAAAGTAAAAAAAGCAGAAAAGGGGAAGAACAAAAAGCGAAATGAGGTGAAAAAACAAGAGCAAAAGGGGAATAAAAAAAGAAATAGGGAATAAACAAAGAGAAATTAGGAGTAAAATAAAGAAAAATTTGGGGAAATTTTTCCCAACAAAAGAAAATAAGGGAAAGCAAAAGAACAAAGCAGACAAAAATCAGAAATATTGGAGGCTCAACAAAAGAACATATAGGGGAAAGAAAAAAGCCAGGGGAGTAAAAAAAGAAAATAAGGGGCCCGGGAGAACAAAAGAGGAAAAGGAATAACAAAGAAGAAAGGGGAGAAAAATTAGAAAATAGGAAGAAAAAAGAAATTTAGGAAAAGTACAAACAAACAGCAATATTGGGGGAATAACAACAACAGAAAATATTAGGGGAAGTAAAAAACAACAGCAGCAATATTGGGGAGTAAACAACAACAGAAACAATATTAGGGGAATGACAACAACAGCAAATTATTAGGGGAAGTAACAACAACAGAAACAATATTGGGGGAAGTAACAAAAAACAGAATATTAGGGGAAGTAACAACAACAGCAACAATATTAGGGGAAGTAACAACAACAGAAATATTAGGGGAAGTAACAACAACAAAACAATATTAGGGGCATAACAACAAACAGAAAATATTAGGGGAAGTAACAACAACAGCAGCAATATAGGGGAAATAACAACAACAGCGAAATATTAGGGAATAACAAACAGAAAATATTAGGGAAGTAACAAAAAACAGCAGCAATATTAGGGGAGTAAAAACAAAGCACAATATTAGGGGAAGTAACAACAACAGCAGCAATATTAGGGGCAGTAAAAACAAAGCAGCAATAATTAGGGGCAGTAACAACAACAGCAACAATATTAGGGCATAACAACAACAGCAGCATATTAGGGCAGTAACAACAACAGCAGCAATATTAGGGGAAAGTAAACAACAACAGAAACAATATTAGGGAAGTAACAACAACAGCAGCAATATTAGGGCAGTAACAACAACAGCAGCAATATTAGGGGCAGTAACAACAACAGCAGCAATATTAGGGGCAGTAACAACAACAGCAGCAATATTAGGGAAGTAACAAAAAACATGCAGCATATTAGGGGAAGTAACAAAAACAGCAGCAATATTAGGGGAAGTACAAACACAGCAGCAATTTAGGGAGAAACAAAAGCGGCAGTAAACAACAACAGCAGCAATATTAGGGAAGTAACAACAACAGCAACAATATTAGGGGCAGTAACAACACAGCAGAAAATATTAGGGAAGTAACAACAACAGCAACAATATTAGGGGCAGTAACAACAACAGCAGCAATATTAGGGGCAGTAACAACAACAGCAGCAATATTAGGGGCAGTAACAACAACAGCAGCAATATTAGGGGCAGTAACAACAACAGCAGCAATATTAGGGGAAGTAACAACAACAGCAACAATATTAGGGGCAGTGAAAACAACAAGCAGAATTAGGGGCGTAACAACAACAGCAGCAATATTAGGGGAAGTAACAACAACAGCAGCAATATTAGGGGCAGTAACAACAACAGCAGCAATATTAGGGGCAGTAACAACAACAGCAAAATATTAGGGGAAGTAACAACAACACAGCAATATTAGGGCAGTACAACAACAGCACAATATTAGGGCAGTATAACAACAACAGCAGCAATATTAGGGCAGTAACAACAACAGCGCAATATTAGGGGAGTGAAACACAACAGCAGCATTTGGGGGGCAGTAACAACACAGCAGCAATATTAGGGGAAGTAACAACAACAGCAAAAATATTAGGGGATTTAAAACAACAGCAGCAATATTAGGGGAAGTAACAACAACAGCAGCAATATTAGGGGAAGTAACAACAACAGCAGCAATATTAGGGGAAGTAACAACAACAGCAGCAATATTAGGGGAAGTGACAACAACAGCAAAAATTTTTGGGGAGTAACAACAACAGCAGCAATATTAGGGGAATAACAACAACAGCAGAATATTAGGGGAGTAACAAAAAACAGCAGCAATATTAGGGGAGTAACAACAACAGCAGCAATATTATGGGAAGTACAACAACAGAAACAATATTAGGGAAGTAAAAACCCAGCGCAATATTGGGGGAAGTAACAACAACAGCAAAATATTAGGGGAAGTAACAACAACAGAAACAATATTAGGGAGTAACAACAACAGCAGCAAATTAGGGAATAACAACAACAGCAGCAATATTAGGGGAGTACAACAACAGCACAATATTAGGGGAAGTAACAACAACAGCAGCAATATTAGGGGAGTACAACAACACACAATATTAGGGAAGTAAACAACAGCAAAATATTAGGGGAAGTAACAACAACAGCAGCAATATTGGGGGAGTAAACAACAAAAAACAAGCAATATTAGGGGATAACAACAACAGCAGCAATATTAGGGGAAAGAACAACAACAGCAGTAATTAGGGGCAAGTAACAACAACAGCAGAAATATTAGGGGAAGTAACAAACAGCAGCAATATTATGGGAAGTGAACAACAACAGCACAAATTAGGGGAAGTGAACAACAACAGCACAATATTAGGGGCAGAAAACAACAACAGCAGCAATATTAGGGGAAGTACAACAACAGCAGCAATTTTAGGGAAGTAACAACAACAGCACAATATTAGGGGAAGTAAACCAACAGCAGCAATATTAGGGGCAGTAACAACAACACAAGCAATATTAGGGAAGTAACAACAACAGCAACAATATTAGGGGCAGTAACAACAACAGCAACAATATTAGGGGCAGTAACAACAACAGCAGCAATATTAGGGGAAGTAACAACAACAGCAACAATATTAGGGGAAGTAACAACAACAGCAGCAATATTAGGGAAGTACAACAACAGCAAAATATTAGGGGAAGTAAAAACAACAGCAGAAATATTAGGGAATACAACAACAGAAACAATATTAGGGGAGTGAACAACAACAGCAAAAATATTAGGGGAAGTACAACAACGCAGCAATATTAGGGCAGTAACAACAACAGAAACAATATGGGCAGTAAACAACAAACATAGGCAGTAAAAAGAAAAATATTAGGGGAAGTAAACAACAGCAACAATATTAGGGGAAGTACAACAACAGCAACAATATTAGGGCAGTAACAAACAACAGCAGCAATATTAGGGGAAGTGACAACAACAGCAGCAATATTAGGGGCAGTAACAACAACAGCAGCAATATTAGGGGCAGTAACAACAACAGCAGCAATATTAGGGGAAGTAACAACAACAGCAGCAATATTAGGGGCAGTAACAACAACAGCAGCAATATAGGGAGTAACAACACAGACAATTTTTTAGGGGCAGTAACAAAAAAACAGCACAATATTAGGGGAAGTAACAACACGGGAGCAATTTTAGGGGCAGTAACAACAACAGCACAATATTGGGGGAAGTAACAACAGCAACAATATTAGGGCAGTAAAACAACAGCAGCAATATTAGGGGAAGTAACAACAACAGCAGCAATATTAGGGGCAGTAACAACAACAGCAGCAATATTAGGGGTAGTAACAACAGCAGTAGCAATATTAGGGGCAGTAACAACAACAGCAGCAATATTAGGGGAAGTGACAACAACAGCAGCAATATTAGGGCAGTAACAACAACAGCAGCAATATTAGGGGTAGTAACAACAGCAGTAGCAATATTAAACGGTGAAGGCGGCAAAGCGTGCAAGCGAGAGGTCGGGCGATGACAGTGGGAAGGTGGCGACAGTGGGCGGGTGGGCGGCGACTGTGGGCGGGTGGGCGGCGACAGTGGGCTGGTGGGCGGCGACAGGCGAAGGGGAATCAATACGTTGGGCGGATGTTGCAACGCGGGCGTGTTGCACTGCATTCACCATCTACCACGTTAATCAACTCCTGACCACAAGACGGACGTTTCGCTCAAGGAGAGCGAAATGTTGTCTTAATGGCTCGTTGCGTACTCTAACTGGGAGATTTCTGCCTTTCAGTTATAAGAAGATGAAGCAGTAGCCGCTTAATTCATGGGAATAAAACAGCGTATGCCTTTATTATAACGATGTTTCGCCCAGGGGAAGCTTTATTGAGTTGCATCATGAAGTTAACATTAAGCGAAACGTCTTTGGAATTGTCTTGAGTGTTTCATGTCTTGTTATGAATTAAACACGTGTGCCACATCTGGGTATCTTTATTTGTGAGCGAAACGTCTACAAAAAGATACCCAGGTGTTGCACATGTGTGTAATTCTTCATCTTCTCTTAAGTTCTTGGCATCTGTCTTAGGTCCGTAGCACCTGTCTTAGGTTCGTAGCACTTGTGTTAGGTTCGTGGCACGTGTCTTAGGTCCGTAGCACCTATCTTAGGCCCGTTGCACCTGTCTTAGGTCCGTAGCACCTGTCTTAGTTCCGTAGCACCTGTCTTAGGTCCGTTGCACCTGTCTTAGGTTCGTAGCATTTGTGTTAGGTTCGTGACACCTGTCTTAAATACGTAGCACCTGTCTTAGGCCCGTTGCACCTGTCTTAGGTCCGTAGCACCTGTCTTAGGTCCGTAGCACCTGTCTTAGGTCCGTTTCACCTGTCTTAGGTTCGTAGCATTTGTGTTAGGTTCGTGGCACCTGTCTTAGATACGTAGCACCTATCTTAGGCCCGTTGCACCTGTCTTAGGTCCGTTGCACCTGTCTTAGGTCCGTTGCACCTGTCTTAGGCCCGTAGCACCTGTCTTTGGCCCGTAGCACCTGTCTTAGGCCCGTAGCACCTGTCTTAGGCCCGTAGCACCTATCTCAGGTTCGTTACCCGGACTTGACCGCACTAAATCGCTGAGAGTAAAATCCGTAAGCGAGTCACGTCAGGCGGAGATTATTCGTACCCCGGTGACCATTTTACTTCAGATTACAAACTTTCCTCCGAAGTTTGATATCGGTGATCTGAGGGGGTTAAAAACCCCTCCCCCTTTCATTTTTTAAGATTGAATACATCAGCAGTGTGCTGCTATCTTATAAACCCACGGTTTAATTATTTCCGGCTTGTAATCTTGTTTGAAAACGTCAAGTGCACCGGTAGTTTTATTTTTAAGACGTAAGTTTTAGACGTAGAGGGAACTTAAAGTTGGTGGTGGAGATGGGGAAAGAGGAGAGGCAGAGGAGATACGGGGAAGAGGAGAAGTAGAGGAGATACGAGGAAGAGAAGTAGAGGAGATAAGGAGAGAGGAGGGGTAGATGAGATACGGGGTGAGGAAGAGGAATTTTGGATGAAGAGGGGGAATAGAAATTAGGATATCAGGTTTAATAAGCATTTAAGAGGAAGATGATGATGTAAGAGTAGAGAGAGAGAGAGAGAGAGAGAGAGAGAGATGGAGGTGAGAGATGAAGAGATGGAGATGAGAGAAAGCGAAAGAGGCTGTGTGCCAGACAGTTTCTAAGGGTTTATGGTCTTGACTTCTGTGTTATTATTTCAAATGAAGTTGTTCCAGCGCCTTGGACACAAGCCAAACACTTCTCTCCTTATACCCACACTTAACTCAACAATTTTCTTGTGAATTGAGAATAATGAAGAGGAGAGAGAAAGGAGTGAAGGGGTAGCAAGTAGGAAGAATATGATAGAGGAAGCAAGGAGGGGAGAGAGATGGAGTAGGAAGATTATAGGCTTATTTAATGTGGTTAGGTTAGTGTTCAACTTGTGTGTTTTATGAAGAATAAAAGTGTGTTAAGATAGGAAATATGAGGGGGAACTTGGAAGTGGGTGCGTGGGTAAGGTGTGTTGATGGGTGTGTTGTGATGATACAGGGGAAGGGCGTTTTGAAGGTAGTTGTGGTTGTGGGAGTGGTGGAGATGGTTGTGGGAGTGGTGGAGATGGTTGTGGAAGTGGTGGAGATGGTTGTGGAAGTGGTGGATATGGTTGTGGAAGTGAAGGTAGTGGTGGGAAGATGAACATGGAGACATAATCACATATACAGCTAATTCACTTTTAACATCTCTGGCTCTATGTTCCTTACCCTATAAAACTTGGTTATTCAGCTCCTTGTTTTTACATTTCAGTATTTGCATTTACGACTCTGCGCGGCTTGAAGTGACAGTATTATCACGATAACGTCCTGTCTATCCTCCTGTCTCCATTTCTCCATTGTTTTGCTCGTGTTGGTAAGACTATTTCCTAGTGAGTGACATGGATGGAAGTTGTGTGTAACTCTTAGACAGAGACGGAGTTCTGAAGAATGTAGAATTATATACAAAAGATGGGGTAATCAGTCCCTCAGCCTTGGAGTCGAAAAGCACCGTAGTCTTGTCGCTTCTATACTGGTGTAAAATGACGGACCTGTACGTATCTCATCTGACGCCAGTATATAAGCGACAGTGTTACTGCCTATGCTTCAGATTATTCAAGACTACAGTTCTCTTCACCAACTCCAAGGCTGATGGACTGATTACCTCACCTTTTGACGGAACATAGGATTGTGCCTGTTGCTCCTTGTACACATCTCTAAACAGAGCCAGCCCACTGAAATCTCACTGTGGATAGTCCAGTAGGTCCATTATAGTGCTCGACTCTCATGTGATTATTTTATCAGCCTTCTCGCCTCACACTGTCCAGGGCCACTATGTATACCTCAACCTTCTGGCCTCACCACACTGTCCAGGGCCACTATGTATACCTCAACCTTCTGGCCTCACCACACTGTCCAGGGCCACTATGTATACCTCAACCTTCTGGCCTCACCACACTGTCCAGGGCCACTATGTATACCTCAACCTTCTGGCCTCACCACACTGTCCAGGGCCACTATGTATACCTCAACCTTCTGGCCTCACCACACTGTCCAGGGCCACTATGTATACCTCAACCTTCTGGCCTCACCACACTGTCCAGGGCCACTATGTATACCTCAACCTTCTGGCCTCACCACACTGTCCAGGGCCACTATGTATACCTCAACCTTCTGGCCTCACCACACTGTCCAGGGCCACTATGTATACCTCAACCTTCTGGCCTCACCACACTGTCCAGGGCCACTATGTATTTCTCATCCTTCTGGCCTTACCACACTGTCCAGGGCCACTATGTATACCTCAACCTTCTGGCCTCACCACACTGTCCAGGGCCACTATGTATACCTCAACCTTCTGGCCTCACCACACTGTCCAGGGCCACTATGTATACCTCAACCTTCTGGCCTCACCACACTGTCCAGGGCCACTATGTATACCTCATCCTTCTGGCCTTACCACACTGTCCAGGGCCACTGTATATACAACGTTTGTGTGTACTCTGTGTAGACTTGAAGCTCTGTATTGGGCGAAACATGTAGTGCAAAGCGCTCGTTTTGCTGTGTGTAAATTCATAATACATTTTGTATGCTTGGTGTTTTCCATTTAGTAAGATATGATGTGCGCTTTATGGCATTTTATTGGTAGGACGTTTCGCCCACCAGGGACATCAATTATCACGGTAATTAGTTACGAAGTCCTTGGTAGACGAAACAGTCCTCGGTAAAATGGTATGAATCTCATACTGTATCTTATTAAAATACTTAACGGTATATATACTGCATATATATTGTATATACACGGTATTGTGTATTGTTCCAGTCACAATACCGTGGCTGGAACAATACACAAATAACCCGCACATGGGAGAGAGAAGCTTACCACGACGTTTCAGTCCCACTTGGACCATTAACAGTCACACTAACACGGAGTGAGAGAGCCATAGAGGGGATTTTCTATATACTCATTGTTCTCACTGGTCTGCTAGTTGTTAGCACTGGCTTGTCATCAGGTTCGAACCCCACCACGTATTATTTTCACGACATTAATAATATTTATTTATTACAAGGTATACAGACCATACCTGACATCAATAGTATAATACTATATGCTGAGCATTTACCGCAAATTAGGTCAATTTTGTCCCCAGGATGCCACCCACACCAGTCCACTAGCACCCAGGTACCTATTTTACTCATGGGTGAACGTAGACAACAGGTGTAAGGAAACACGTCCGATGTTTGCACCCCTTCGCCGGGATTCGAACCCGAACCCCTCACCGTGTGAAGCGAGAGCTTTTGCCACCAGGCCGCGGGGCAGTTCTCACTTCACGAAGTGACTCTTTTGCCTGAAGAGGTGACGAGCACATCCTTGGAAAGTTTCGACTGTGGTCGGAATGTCTATCGCAATTTTGCGGACTTTCGTAGTGCTGGTTTATTCCCCCAAATTCCCCAAGAGTGCACGTACTTTTATCAAGACAGCGATTGCAGGAGTACTGATGAATGATTTTCCCCCTCATTTTTTTGGTCCCCTTTCCCGCCAAAGTAGGGGGGCCCGGTCCCAAGGATGTTTCGGGGGGTCACCCCCCTCGGCCCGGTCCTATAACCGGGCCTTGGGGTTTTAAAACAAAAAAATAAAGATGGGGCTTGAAAATTTAAACAGGATTGACCATTGTTTTGAAAAATTGTTTTGGGAACAAAACTGCCAAAAAAAACGTTCACTCTTGTCATTTTTTTTTTCTTTTTTCCCCGGGTTTACTCTCCCGGTCCGGGTCTTTTTAAGTAGGGGTGCCCCGGTCTTGGGCCCCTTTAAACTGGGGGGTATCCGAGCCCTTTAAAGTCTCCCAGGGGGGAAAGGTACAATCCCCCCTCATCTTTGGGAAAAAGTGCCCCCGGCCCTTTGCCACAGCCCCCCCCTCAGGGGGCTCGGGGGAGAAGTAGTCATTCCCCCTTTTAAAAATTCTTTTTTACGCGTTTTACTTTGTTTTATTTTTTTAAAAGCAGCGATAGTTAAATGCTACTAATTAACATTTCACAAATTTTAACCCTTTTTTATCGTAGCTGGTAAAAAATCGCAATTAATTATGGGGGTTTTTTTTTAAATTAAAAATTTTTTTATCTGCTTTAGTGAACTGCAGCAGTCGGGATCATCCGATCCAAATGTCGTTTTGCAGGTAATATTGCGGGAAACAAAAAATTTGATAAACCTACCTTTATTTTTTTCGGGTCAGTGACTGAAAAAATTAAAGAAACATATGCAACTCTTGGGTTTTTTATTGGGGGAAACGTTTCGCCACCCCTTTGGGCTTCTTCACCCACCGAAGGAAAAAATTTGGGAAGAACAGGAGAAAAAATTGAGGAAACCCAGTCCCTAAAACCTTTTGAGTCGATTGTCTTTTTTTATCAAAAATGTCGGTTCTCTAAACCATTAAATCTAAAAAAGGTCATGACTATTTGAAAAAGGGCTTTCTTTCCGTCCCGGAAAAAATTGCTTTCTCGGTATAATTCTTGAGCTAACAATCCAAAAAAAAAGAAATTTAACGTCACTGTGTTTTTTGATCCAGGTAATGTTGTGTATCCCTTTGAAATTTAAATGGTAAAATTACTGACAGTATGTAAAAAAAAAGGTCCAATTTTGGGCCAACTAATGTGAAATTTTATTGTGGAAACTTTTCGCTCCCGGGAGTTTTTGTCAAGCCGTTCCAAAGAACAAAAGAAAAAAGGGAAACACGCAGGGGGCCCTTACTGGCCCATGCGGGGAGGCTCCTGCCGGCTTAAGCCAAGGCCCCAACCGTCAGGCAGGTCACTTTTCCCCAAAGGGAAAGGAAACACAAAATCTGCCCTGGGTAGCACAAGCAATTTCAGGCCCAAACCCTACACCCCACCCACACCCACTATGTATTTATTAACCTTTTTTTAAAAACTACAAAACGTTTTAAACCCTCAGAAACGGAAATTGGGAGTTTTTTTCCACTCTTTCCACAAAAAGTACAAGGACACAGAGGGTTTTTAATAGGCTCAAGTGGGTGCTGCTGCTCTAACGAACTACATTTCTACTAGTATACTCCTACTATGTACTACTACTACAAAACCCACCCCCAATACTTTTGCACCTCACTCTGGCCTATAAAACCCCGTCCCCCTTTTTTGAAACGGTTTGGGAAAAAACCCCGGAGAGCAAAACGTTGCCACAATAAAAGTCCCCTTTTTTTGCACTCGGGGGGGGGGCTTTTATTTTTTTTGGGTGTCCCATTGTATTGATTTTTAAAAAAAATCAGTATTTTTAAAAACGGGGGAAAAGGTTGGGCCCAATCCCTTTTCACGGTTCATTCAAATTTTGACGGGGGTGGGGGAAATTTTACGGAAACCCCCGCAAACCCGTGGAAAATATTGGATTCACTAATTTGTTTTTTGCGGGGTTTTTTACCCACAGCTGGTTTTTTTTAGCAAGTCTTGTATCTTTTGTACCTGTTGTGAAATTTTTTGTTTTTTCCACCCCAATGGCAAGAGGGTTTAATCCCTTTTCCAGGAGGGTTTTTTGTTAATTTAACTTTTGTTTTCCCACTTTGGCCCAAGGGGGAAATACCTCCTAGGATATTTTGGTTGCTATCTTCCATCTTATTTCCCCGTGTTTCACGCATGACAGGGGGGTATTACCTCCCTGGATGGTTGTTGTCCCAGCCTACTACCTGTGTTTCACACACCGACAGAAGGGTAGTCCCTCCCTAGATGTTTTTTTGTCTACCACCACTCCCTTTTATTTCACACACACGACGGGAAGGGTATTTCCCCCCCTAGATATTTGTTGTCTACCGCCCAATACTGTTTTTTCACACCAAACGCCAAAAGGGGTTATTACCCCCTAGTAGTTTTTTTTCTCCCCGGCCTACCCCGTGTTTCCACAAAAACAACAGAAGGGTAGTACCCCCCTAGATAGTTGTTGTCTCCCACCAACAAACCTGGGTTTCACACACACGACAGAATTTTTAGTTACCCCCCTAGATTTTTTCCCTTACTAGCCTACTAAATGTGTTTCACACAAAACCCGGGAGGGTATTTACCTCCCTGGATAAATTTTTTGTCTACCCCATGTTTTTAAACCCAAAACAGGAGGCCCCTTTTTTGGTTTGATTGCTATCTTTTTTTTTCCCCTTTTCAGTGTAGGGGTCTCAACGGCTGAAAATTTTAGCTTCCCCATGGGTCTAAAACCATTACTGGTGGATTGTCTTTTTTTATTCTCAAGGTTTTCCTTTTTAAAGTTTTAAAAGGGGTTTTTAGGGGCAAATTTTCCCGGGGTTTAGTAACTTGGGCCTTTTAACTGCAGTTGAAGGGTTCCCTTTTTAGGGGAAATTTTGGGGGCCAAGCTCAAAATTGTATTTCCTTCCAAGGGTCCCTTTGGGTTTCCGTGAAAAAAATAAAAATTTTTAAATTGCTGTAGGGAAAAGGGAATTTTTGAATAAAAAACATTTCAAAAAAGACTCACAAACGTAATGAACGATTGAAAAAACCATACCAGGGGGTGTGGTTTAAAAACCCTCGGCCCAGGGGGACCCTCTGACCGCGGGTTCAAACCCCCCCCCGGGGTAGGGTTTATTTCAAAAAGGGGGCCCAACCCAAATTTTTAACGCTCTTCTGTCTATGTTTTTATGTTAAGCGATAAGTCCTCATGGAAAAACCAAACATAAAAAAGAACTTTAGCAGAAAAAAACTAAAACCCCCACCCCGGTACATAAACAGATGCCCCCTTCCCTCCCCCGGGCCCTCGGGCTTTCGGGAACCAAAATTTAAAAATTTGGTTTTATAAAAAAAACCGACAGATTTTGGGGTAAAACTTTGCAACAGTTAGGTTTCTTTTTTTCAAAAACTTTTTCCCCTTTCACAGTAGGCTTCTTCAGCCCGAGTACAGAAAAGTTGATAGAAGAAGAAGAGACTTGAAGAAATGAAAATCAGTCCATCCCCTTTAAAATTTTTTGATTGGTCATTGACCACCTGCAATAAATTTACCGCGAAACCTTTTTCCACGACTTCGGTGCTCTTCGCCCTACTCCTTGACGTTAAAAACCCCCCAAAGAATGAGTTTCCCAAACCAGATCAAGATAAAACCACCCCAGTGGAACGATCAATGACTCCCCCAAAGGGCTTGCCCTTGCGTTTTAATAAAAAGGTTTTACGGGTTTCAAGATTAAAATATCCTTCACCCACGAAGCCTTCTTTAAATGTCTTTTTGAAGCGATTTTGAAGTTTGAAAAAACTATGCCCTCCTCTGTTTTGTCCACTTTAAAATCGGGCCCGGGGTTTAAAAGGGTCATGTCCCCCTCCTGCCTTCGAGCTAAGAGGACTGTCTTTTTGGGGGAAGGGGGGGGCCTTGCAAAGGATTAAACCAACCTTTGAAGACCTAAAAAACCTCCTAAAAAAACCCAAAATCCCTGGGCTACAGTTGAAAATCCCCAAATTTTTCCTACTCCCTCCTCCATGTTTGAAAATCACTTTATTGATTGCAAGCTTTTGGCTGAAGGCCTGGCCATTATTTTTACTTCTTTAAACCCCCCCTCATATGAACTGAGGGGTCCCCTTCATTTTTCTCGGTGTGGAGTTGCTACTTTTACCTACCTCTAAAAAAGGGCCCTGCCCCAAAAAAGGGAAAAAAAGTTCTGCTCCCCCTGGGGGGTTCTGGAAGGCCGTTTCCGGGGGTTGTCCCTTCCCCTCCCCCACCCCAAGGGTGTCCAAATGTTTAAACAATCGCCATACTCCGCTGAAAAGTGCCCCCACTCGTCGTGAAATTCTAATAAACCCAAAGAACCCAAAACAGAAGAAGACCCCTTTCCCAAAGTAAACCTACTTATGCGGGCCATCCCCAAAACTCCGGGCCGGGAACACAACAAAACTTTTAAAAAATTTCCCCAAAAACCCCCACCACTACTCCCATCAGCTTATGAACCTACAAAAATTCATTATTTGATGCTTTATGCACACTTGCATAATGTGGCTTTTCCGGGGCCCCTTTCCAAACACTGTTTTTAAACGGCTCTTCCGATTGAAAAACTTTGCCAAATTTTTACTTTCCCAATTTTCCCAAACCATCTGCCACATCATCAACTCCCAAAAAAATTAGGCAACACAAACAAACCCCCTGAAATTCCATCCCCAAGAAAAAAACCAATCACGACTTAAAATTCACCCCGTTGGGGCCCAAATTTCCCCTGAGTTTTCCCAACCTCTGCAAATACTACTAACAAAACCCACCCGCTTAAAATCCCAAAACTCAACCACCAAAAACCCAAGAAAGTTTTGAAAAATTCCTCCGGAAAATCCACCTCAAGATACTCGAAGCCCCTAAAGAAATGGAAGGGGAAAACCATATTTAGACCAATTTAACCCTCATTTTTCTATACATTAAACCCTCAAAACCCCGTCGCTAAAAGGAAACCTAAAAGGCCCATCTTTTCCATAAAATTTTAAGGGAACACATGTGCAACATTTGGATATCTTTATTGAAATTAAAAGTTTGGGCCATCCAGTGGCTTTATCAATACGGGGTTTCTGGGGAAAATTGGGAAACAGTGAACTAAAACAAAAGTTTGAGGGAAATTCAGTCCCTGGGCTTGGAGTTAGTGTTCAAAGCATCGTGGTGGGGGAAATCTGGGCAAAGACAAAAAACTGGCGGTTAATAGGCGTAAAGGGGGGTTTGGGAGGGGCAGCGACGAGGGCAAATCACTGGTAGGGGGGATTCCCCAGGGGGAAGAAGGTTTTCCCCCAAAGAGAGGGTTAGTTGCAGCACCTGAAGGCCCTTGTAGATGTCCTCTGAACCAAGTTTCCCATGATTTTGGGCGGGGGTCTGACAAGTTTCCCAAAAAGGTATAAATCCCGGGAAAATTTTGAATCTGTATTGAAAAAGCCACTGGATGGCAAAACCGTCTACTAAAATTTAAGAAAACCGGGATGTTGAAATTTGTTTTTAACTTTAAATTTTGTCGGTATTTTTTACCTTTTTTTGCAAAATCTACCATGCCCAGGGTTTAGTATAAATTAAACACTTTTGCTCCTTTTTTCCCGTTCCCCCCCATTTGAAACTCCCCTTTAATTGCAGACTTTAAAAAGAAAAGCAAAAGTCTGCTAAAAAATTATTTTATTATCAAAACCGCTTTAAAAAGGAACTTCAAAAGGGTTTCTAAGGGACAGGAACGAAAAATAAAAAAAACGAAGATGTGAAGAGGGGGTTTATCCACCAATCAACGCTGATCCTTCCCCTTTTCCCGTTATTTAAAACCAAATTTCATATTGAAAAATGCCTCCCTCCCCACCCCCTTTTCCCCCGTCGATCCCCAGAAACCAATCCCCGCCCAGACTAAAGATCAACCCCATGGGGCACCCCAACTCGTCCCCATTCTCACCCAAAGTACTTTTTCTCCCCATTTCGCCCACGATCGTCTCAGCTGTGGGTTAACCCCTGGCCTATTTTTTCAACTAGGAACACTCCTCTCCTTCGCTTTTTTCTTTCTTTTCCCGTTTTCCCCCCGCTCATCCTTTGGGAAATCTTATAAACTTGTTCGTTCGTTCGTTCCCCCTTGGGGGTAATCTGTTTGTGACTTAAAAAACCCCCACTGTGTGGGCGAAACGTTGTCAAAAAAGGATCACATTTTACTGCATTTGTGTTTATTTTCCATTATGTCGGTTTTTTAATACCATTTTTTTCCCATCGTTTTTAATGTTTTGGGCGGGCAGATACCCCCTTTGAGGCAGTTTGGTCAAGATTGCATGTTTAAAACCAATACTTGTTGAGAAGAATCGAGTCACTGGGAAAGAGCTTCCAAGAGCGTGTAAGTTAATTTTCGGGGGACGAAAAGGCCTCTTCATTAGTTATGGGGGAACATGATGGACGCCTTAAATTTTTCCCTGGTTTTTTTTCTTTTGGGTTTAAGGAAAAGGGATCCCTCACTTGGAGAGGCCTAAATTTTTTAACACTTGATGTGGTGAAAAAATTTCTTGAAATTTAATTTTGGGTTTAGAATTACGAAATATGAAAAGGAAAGACATTTTTGGGTATAAAGAATTGAAGTTTTAAAAGGGAACATAATGGAGGAACATTGCAAAAAGGCCAATTTGGCCCATACTGGGAAGGCTCTCAAAACCCAACCTTTTCAGTATCTCAGGTACTAATCAGACCCCTCTTTCCCCACTCAATTTTTTTTCCATCATCCTCTTTGGGGAAAAAAAGAAGGGGAAAGTAAAAATACGATTTTTTTTTTTGACCTTTTTCCCCCCACACAGTGGGCTTTATCAAGTCACAAACAGTTTTGAATTTGCCTTTAAACCCCTTTGGATCGATATTAAAATCCCAAATTTTTTCCCCCCCCCCATCATCTTTTTTAAAACCAGATTACCTAGTCTATAAAAACCCTTTTTTTTTTCCAAAAATCCAGTTAAATATACGTATGTGAAACCCTTTGTCTCGCTTTATCAAGTTTTGAATTTTTTGGGAACGCTTTTTAAAAAAACACCCATGAATAGAGGACCTTTATAAGAGCTTTTCTATTGGAAAATTTGGAAACAGTGTTCCTGAAATTGATTTTGATAATGGATCAATACCGACAAGGGTTTATAAGACCTTTAAAAGTTAGGTATCTTTATTCCGAAACGGTTTCGCCTACTAGTAGGCTTTTTCAGTCGAGTAAGAGGTGGGAGTGGAAAAAGGAGAAGGGCTGTCCCCCTAAAAATAAAACCTTCCCGAGTGATGGGCTTTATAACATCGTCTTTAATTTTCTGCTGCTTCTGCTGCTTTTTCTGTACACGAAGGGAAAATGAAAATCAAAATTTGGGGGACAATCCGACAGGTTGTAAAAAAAAAGGGGCAAAGTGCAAATAAAGTGACATTTAAAGGGGGCAAAAAGTTTTGGCTTCCCGGGCTTTATAAAACCATTAAACCCTTTTAAAAAACTCCTGGAGGCGAAACGTTCCGCAAAAAAAATGTCCATTATTGCACTTTTGGGCCTTTTACTTTCAAAATTGTCGGTAATTCTACCCCTTTTTCACCGACAGGTTGGTAGGGTTTAAAACCCCATAGGCCCAAAAGTTAGGGAAAATTATTACCCAAAAAGTTTTTGTACTGTGACGAAACGTCTCGGAATAAAGTTACCTAACTGTATGACATTTAAAAAAAATTTTAAAATTTTTGAAAAGGTTTTTAAAGGTTTAAGACACATTTGCAACAGTTTTGGTAAACTTTTTTTTGAAACGTTTCGCCCACACAGTAGGGTTCTTCAGTCGAGGGACAGAAAAGTTGAAGAAGCAAAGTACTTGAAGGGCGAGTTAAACAGTCCATCCCCCCTTAAAAAATTTTGAGGTGGTCAGTCCCCCAGTCTTGGGGAAGAGCATTGTTTTCCCTAGTATGAAACCCAAAATCTTACAATATCAACTTCGACAACCCCTACTAGTGAGAAAGGCTGGGTTTGAGGGGGACCTGAACCCCCCACATCTGAGTTCTTACCCTCCCAGTGACCTCCCTCCCCCCTCTTGGCGCTTTTAAAAAGCTCCATTCTGTCCTTCTTTTCCATATTTTTTCAGACTATGGGAAAAATCTCTTCCCCCAGATGAGGGACCGAACCACCCCAAAACTTTTGGGGGGATTTTGGGTGATTACATCGTCTTCAATTTTTTTCTTCTTCATCAAATTTTTTGAAATCGACTGAAAAAAGCCCACTGTGTAGGGCCCAAAAGTTTCGAAAAAAAGATACCTAACTGTTTTTATACACAGTGTATGTTTTTGGGAAAATAAAACCTGATAGTATTTTTTTTTTGATTTTTTTTTTTACTGCCCTTTTTTTGTCAAAAAAACTTTTTGTTTTGAGTTTTTAAAATTAAAAATTTTTTTTATATATAAATTATTGGAATCGTTTCAATGGTTTCAAATAGGGTAATGAATTAAAAAGTTGGAAAAAGTTTTATTGACCATAAACCCCCGGGCCCGGGGTTTGAACCCGCGGGCTTTGAAATTCAAAACTCCCGCCCCTCTGTTAGCCACTAGACCCTAGCCACAATTTTTTCATCCCAAATAGGGGATATTTCTCACCATAGGGAAAATTGCACAGGCAAACCCCTGTGACCACAAAGCAAGAAAATTTTTTTTAAAGAGAATCTCCAGTAAACGTTTGGGGTTTTACGAAAATCTACTCAAAGTCCCTTTAAATGCCCTAACATGACTTTAAAAAATCGTAAAAGAAAAACATTTCAAACAAACCATAACCCCCCGGCCCGGGTTGAACCCCGGTTAAAAAGGGCCAAAACCCCAGACCCCTCGCGTTAAACCCCTAGAGTTTTATTGAGACAGTCTTTCGCGTTTTTAAAGCTTTATAAGACCATGGGGAAAAAAAAGGGAAAACTGCAACAGCTTCGCCCCTGTGAAAGGGGGTCCAAGCTCCTACCGGGTTTAAGCCAAGCCCCAAACCCAGTCCCGGGCAGGGGACATTTTGCTTAAGGAAGGGGAACCCCGAAACTGACCTAGAAACACAAGCTTTCAGTTCCCCCCACACCCACTCATGTGTTTATCTAACCCATTTTTAATAAAACCCTTTAAAGTAAATTTTTAAATACACACCCCGCGAAAACTTGTCTCAAAAAAAATTCTTTACCGGGGCCCGATTTTAAACCCGGGTGTGATGGATATGTGGGGGGCGGGGCCCCCACAGCAAAACCTGGTTGCCAAAGGGAAGGCCCCCAGACGATCCGGCCCATGGCCAGGGTCAAAAAAGTAAATAAACTTCGAAACTCTTTTAAAAGGGTTTTCAAAGGTTTTATGGTGGGGGCCCCGGGGTCCGGGGAAAATAGAAAATTGGGTGGTAAATTCCATTTCCCGCCCCGGTCACAGACCGAGCCATGGGGGCGGTGAAACCCCCCGGGGGGTCCACCTACGATATAAGAACTTTAAAAATGAAGGAACACTTTGGGATTCCCCCGCGTTTTAAGAAAATAAGAAAGAAGGGGAAAACGGGGTTTCCCCCTAGCGATATTTTTGAATTTTAAATTTCCACAAAAAGGTGGATGCAGGGGTCCCAGAGCCGGGGCCCCAAAGGACCCCACCCCCCGGGGATTTAAAAAACCTTGTGCACCCTTTGGGGTTTTTTTTGGAAACGTTTCGCCCACCAGTGTTGGAAGCCATGGGTTGGGGACCTTTAAAAAACACTGTGATGAGAGGGGATGGTGTTTTTTGTGTGTGTAAAATAGACTTGGTAAATTAAAAGGGGTAAAGATAAAAGGTTCAGAAACCGACAAGTTGAAAAAATTAGACCATGTCCCCACTTGGGTATCTTTATTGAGGAAAGTTTTTGCCACAGTGGCTGAGGGGTGATTACCCAATCTCCCCTGTTTTTTCAAAGTTTTTTTGTAGGACTGATTAAGCCGCTGTGGGGCGAAAAAATTTTTCCCCCCCGTAAAGAACCCAAGTTTTTTCAATGTGTTTTAAATTTTTCAAAGAAAATGGATTTCCCTTGGCACGGAAAAAGGGAAAACTGTATCAACATTTTATGGTTCCAACTTTGGGAAAATGGGCCCGCAGAAATAAGTATTCCTAGAAGAAAAATTTGAAGTTTCCCAAGGGGGAAAAATGGATGAAATGTCCCGGGGCCAGAAAAAACCAGGCTGTGAGGGAGATGTGGGTTGCGAAAAATTTAAAAAAGGGTGGGAAAATTCGGTCACCCGGAATATCGCAGGGCCTAGTGTCACCGACCCATTGTGACTCCCCTTTAGGGGACGAAGAAATCTCAGATTTTAAAAACAAAGGAAATTAAACCCAAATGGGCCCAAAAATTATTTCCAAAATTGAAGGGAAGGTTACAATACCGACAAGAAAGGTGGGGTAATATAAAAGCAGGAATTCGTATTTGGAAATTAGGAGGAGGGGGGCGGGGTTACCAAAACTTTTTGTCCAGGGGGAGGAAGGGTTTGGGTTTAGGTGGGTTTGGACATGTAGAGAGAAGGGCGAAACAGAATGACTTTAAAGTGTATCAGTCTGTAGTGGAAGGAAAAGGGGGGTAGGGGTTTGGCCTAGGAAAGGGTTGGGGGGGAGGGGGGTAAAGGGGGTTTTTTTGTGCGAGGGGCTTGGACTTCCCGCAGGCGTGGTGAGCGTGTTTTTTTTGGGTGGAAGGGGGGACAAAAGGTTTTTTAAAACTTTAAAGTTTCTGTTGGGGGTGTGAGCAAAGTAACATTTATGAAGGGGTTTTAGGGGAAAACCCGGGAGGCCCCGGTTTTTGGTCCGGGGGATGGGAAGTACAGTGCCTGCATCTAAGGAGGGGGGGTTAAATTTTTGCCCGTTTAAAAACTGTATTTTAATGCACCCTTTCCCCGGGAAGACAGTTTAAAGGAGTGAATTTATGGTGAAAGTTTTTCTTTTTCGGGGCCCCCCTGGGTTTGGGGGGAATCGGCCAGTGTGGGTTTAAAAAAAAAAAAAAATTTTAGGAACACGCAAGGCCCCACTACCCATACGGGCAGGTCCTTATCAAAAAAGAAAATCTACCTATTTTCTCCAGGGTGAGGGGGCGACAAAAATCAAAATTTTAAAGGGCTTCAAGGGTGTGGGGCTGATTACATGTCTTCCCCATCTTTCTGTTCCCGCCCACTTTTTGTATTCGATGAAGAAGCCTTGTGTAGGCGAAACGTTTCGGAAAAAAGTTGCCTAAAAATTTTGCCCATGTGTCTTACCTACCAACCGATCTGTATTGTTTTAACATTAAATGGGATTAAAAAAACCGACAGGGTTTTTAGGTAAGGGCACATATGCAACAGTTAGGTTTTTTATTTTGAAACGTTTTCCTACACAGTAGGGTTTTCTGTACTCCCACTGAAGAATCTAATTTGTTTGGGGAACGGGTTTTGGGAAAAAAAGATAAACCAAAAAGTTGCATATGGTCTTTCCTAAAATTTTGTTTGATAAAGCCACTGGAAGGGGAAAAGGGCTACAAAAAAAGATAACCAAAATGTTTTCACATGTGTCTTTCTTCATCAATATATACCAGTGGGCAAAATGAGAATTTAACTTCCCAAAAAGGATACCATACCCACGGTTGGTAAAGGGAAGACACATAGGGAAAAAGTTAGGCAACTTATTTTCCCAAACGTTTCCCCCTGCATTTAGGCTTTTTCAGTCCCAATACAGAAAGTAGGCAGGAAAAGTTTTTGATTGGGGATACAGTCCCGGAAAAGGAAAATGTTAAACACGGGAAAGGAGGGCTGGGGAAACGGGTTATTTGTAGAACCTTTTGGCCCGAAGAGATGGTTTTGTGAAGAATGGTTTTGAAAACCGACAAGTTGAAGAATTTAACCCTTATGCACAAAATTTTGGGAAACTTTATTTAGGAAAAACCCCTTTTTGCCACAAAGTGGCTTCATCCGTCCAAAAAAGCAGAGAGGGGCAAAAAGAGGAGGGGATTGAGGGAATCGGGGGCCCCCCGCCTGGAGGGCGATGTGTTCAGTCCATCAATTTTTTAGAATGGACTGAACCATCGACTCCGGGGGGTGGGGAATGATTACCCAAACTCCTTTCCCCTTTTGCACCTCTCGCTTTTTATTGGCCCCGATGAAGCCCCTGTGTGGGCGAAAAGTTTTTTTTTAAATAAAAAATTCCCATGGGGCTTTAAATGTCTCCAAACACATAATGGGTAACCGTTTCCAAATTTTCAACTTCGCTAAAATTTAAAAAACATCTTCCCTTTACAGTCTGGTTGATCTGGGACCTTTGGGGGCAGTGATCCAGTTTTTTCCCTTTTGGAAAACTTCTACTTTGTTTAGGAATACTTTTATCTGCGATACCCTCTTTCAAAGTTTGGAACCACGAAAATTTTATATAGCGGTTTTTCTTATCGTGCCAAAAGGCCGTTTTGTATGTAAATTTTAAAGTGATTGATATTTTTTCCGTGTGTATGTGTTTTGCTTTTGGTGGCCACATAACCCGTGAATTGGATACCTTTTGCTGGGCCCCGCCCATTTCCCCGGTTATGGGGGTAGTTATGTAGATTTGTTAGGCAGAACTTAGTCCCTTAAGGCCTTTGTTACCTGTAGCGGGCCTCCGCAGCAACAGTCTGGGTTTACTAGGCAAAATGAACTTTTCCAGGGGTGAGGGACTGACAACCTCAAATTCTACGACTTCAAGGGTTTGGGCTGATTTTCATCGTTTTTCACATCTTACTGTTCCTGGGCCCACTTTCTGTTTTTTTTGGGGGGGGGGCTGAAGAAGCCTACTGTGTAGGCAAACGTTTTGGAATAAAAATTGTTAACTTTTTGCATATGTGTCTTTCCCAAACAAGCACTAGACGAGCCTGACCCCTTTGGCCGGGGCCCCCAGGGTACGAAACCCGAAACTCTTCAAAAAGGGATATCAAAGGTAAAAGGGGTAGTTGAAAACCCGGGTTTTTTTTTAAACCCCCAGCCCGGTCCCCCGACCAACTTTTTTGCTTTTATAGCCCGAAACAATTTAAACTGTTGGGGTTTTTCCTTTAAAACATTCCAATTTACCCCCACCCCAGAGACCAAATCCGGAAAAGGGGTTTAAGGGAAAATTTACAAATTTCCTTAAGTTCCAATTTTTAATAACTTTACTGAAATTTAAAGGCCCGGGGTTTAAAATGTGATAAGTGAGTTAACTTAAAATTTTTCATTCCCTTATATTTAAAACAAGGTTGAAATAAATGGTAAAAATACCCACCCCCAATTGGGAAATATAAAACATAGCAGTATTTTTGATCCTTTATTGCTATTTTTTGCCCACACAGTGGGGTTTTTTCAAAATCCCCAAACAAACTGTTTGTACTTTTAAAAAACCAATGTGTGGGCGAAACGTTTTCAATAAAGGATCACATTATACTGCATGTGTGTTTTATTTCCTTTTGGCCCAAAGGGGTTTGGCTTTCATTATATAAGTTTTTTATATTTTTAAAATGTCAATTTTTAAAGGGACTTCGGGTTGTTTTGGGCACATTTGGTCAAATTTTTAATTATAAACATAGAAAAAGCTGACTTTTTTCCCTGCAAAATTTTATCAAAAGGATTAAATTATATAATGACCCGGAGACCTCATATAATTAAAAAGGGAAAAATTTTTAAATATTGCATTTGGGTTTAGGGACTACGACAGCTTCAAAAGGGTTTTCCCTTTTAGCAGGGCCCGCATTTTTTTTTTTACTTGGGAAATTTCCCTATCTGAGGGTGGTTTTTCCACATATGGGGGAGTAAACCAAAGTGTGATGCCCCTTTTCGTGTGGTGTGATGTGTGTGTGTGGTGGAGGCTGGTGTGGGTGACGGATGCTGTTGAGCATCTCACTGTGACCTCATCTGGCGTCTCCCCGCATCTCTATTGACCATTATTGAAGCTTCTGACGTGTTTCACGGGTGGGAGGCCAGGCAGGAGACCAGGAATGAGGCCAGGCTGACAAACGATGGACATTATGGAGGGTATTGTTCTGTGGGAGGCAGCTGCAACTAGTATACCAGAGAGTGTTTTCTGTATTGGCAAACTGGGATCATTACACAACTTTAACAAGCCTCCATAATGATAACATTATCTCCTCGCCGCTCTGCTTGCCACTCCTCTTATCTTTCTCCATTTGTGTCTCTTTAAGTCCTCTTAATGAAGGCCTCTTGATTAAGGACACTGGAGGTACCGTCCTTAATTATGGATGAATCTTGAGGCCGTTCTTCCTGTAAGTCGTATTGCGTTTTTCCTCTCATTAATTCCTTCAAGATGGGTTTAGTTAAGGGATCTTGATCAGAAGAATTGGATCTCCAGTCTTCTGTGTATATTATGAGAGATGGAGGTTGTCCAGTGATAGTGTATGATGTAGAGGTTGTACTGTGTATAGTATTGTGTGTGTGTGAAGGTAGTGTGTGCACTGTGTATAGTACTAAAGTGAAGGTAGTGTGTGCACTGTGTATAGTACTAAAGTGAAGGTAGTGTGTGCACTGTGTATAGTACTAAAGTGAAGGTAGTGTGTGCACTGTGTATAGTACTAAAGTGAAGGTCGTGTGTGCACTGTGTATAGTACTAAAGTGAAGGTCGTGTGTGCACTGTGTATAACACTAAAGTGAAGGTAGTGTGTGCACTGTGTATAGTACTAAAGTGAAGGTAGTGTGTGCACTGTGTATAACACTAAAGTGAAGGTCGTGTGTGCACTGTGTATAACACTAAAGTGAAGGTCGTGTGTGCACTGTGTATAACACTAAAGTGAAGGTCGTGTGTGCACTGTGTATAACACTAAAGTGAAGGTCGTGTGTGCACTGTGTATAGTACTAAGGTGAAGGTCGTGTGTGCACTGTGTATAACACTAAAGTGAAGGTCGTGTGTGCACTGTGTATAACACTAAAGTGAAGGTCGTGTGTGCACTGTGTATAGCACTAAGGTGAAGGTCGTGTGTGCACTGTGTATAACACTAAAGTGAAGGTAGTGTGTGCACTGTGTATAGCACTAAAGTGAAGGTAGTGTGTGCACTGTGTATAGCACTAAAGTGAAGGTAGTGTGTGCACTGTGTATAGTACTAAAGTGAAGGTAGTGTGTGCACTGTGTATAGCACTAAAGTGAAGGTAGTGTGTGCACTGTGTATAGTACTAAAGTGAAGGTCGTGTGTGCACTGTGTATAGTACTAAAGTGAAGGTAGTGTGTGCACTGTGTATAGCACTAAAGTGAAGGTAGTGTGTGCACTGTGTATAGCACTAAAGTGAAGGTAGTGTGTGCACTGTGTATAGCACTAAAGTGAAGGTAGTGTGTGCACTGTGTATAACGTGTGTGTGGTGAAGATACTCTGGGTTAGTGGTGCTCTTCACCTCGCTCTGCACACATAAAACCTAAATTGCCACCTGCAGAAGACGATCTCTCTCTCTCTCTCTCTCTCTCTCTCTCTCTCTCTCTCTCTCTCTCTCTCTCTCTCCTCTCTCTCATCATCTCCTCTCTCTCTCTCCTCCTCTCTCTCTCAAAACAATTTGCTGCTGCCCTTTTGAATCTGAGCCATTTATTGTGTGTCCTTGTTCTCCTTCTTACTACCCACTTCCACCCACCATTATCATTATATTCAAGCTTTTCTCCATTCTCTCTGGTGCTCTTGTGAGATTTTCATGCTGCTCAATGTTACGTAACTACTGCTCGTATTTCACTGCTCGTAGAGCTGGGTGAAAGTCATCAAGCTGGGGCTGAGATAGAGAGAGAGAGAGAGAGAGAGAGAGAGAGAGAGAAGAGAGAGAGAGAGAGTGAGTCTGTGTCTAGCTCCGGTAGTGAAGGCTCGTGGTATTTAGCTATTTTTTTTTTCACGGGGATAAAAGAGTGTGAAAGTCAGTAGTTAAAAATAGGACTCGTCAAATATGTTGGTACATAGTGAGTGCAAGGCTGGAGTTTGTCTTCACTTAAGATCCTGCTGTGGATTATCATATGACTAAGACCCGGCATCAGGAAGCACTGTTTCCTGGCAAACCTTACCTAACTTAACCTCATCCCTGGTTATTTGACGGTCATTGGAGTTGCTCAGTGGTTTGTAGTGCTTAACCTCATCCCTGGTTATTTGACGGCCCATTGGAGTTGCTCAGTGGTTTGTAGTGCTTAACCTCATCCCTGGTTATTTGACGTCATTGGAGTGCTCATGGTTTGTAGTGCTTAACCTCATCCCTGGTTATTTGACGGTCATTGGAATTGCTCAGTGGTTTGTAGTGCTTAACCTCATCCCTGGTTATTTGACGGTCATTGGAGTTGCTCAGTGGTTTGTAGTGCTTAACCTCATCCCTGGTTATTTGACGGTCATTGGAGTTGCTCAGTGGTTTGTAGTGCTTATTAACCTCATCCCTGGTTATTTGACGGTCTTTGGGAGTTGCTCAGTGGTTTGTAGTGCTTAACCTCATCCCTGGTTATTTGACGGTCATTGGAATTGCTCAGTGGTTTGTAGTGCTTAACCTCATCCCTGGTTATTTGACGGTCATTGGAGTTCCTCAGTGGTTTGTAGTGCTTAACCTCATCCCTGGTTATTTGACGGTCATTTGGAGTTGCTCAGGGGTTTGTAGTGCTTAACCTCATCCCGGGTTTATTTGACGGTCATTGGAGTTGCTCTTTGGGTTTGTAGTGCTTAACCTCATCCCTGGTTATTTGACGGTCATTGGAATTGCTCAGTGGTTTGTAGTGCTTAACCTCATCCCTGGTTATTTGACGGTCATTGGAGTTCCTCAGTGGTTTGTAGTGCTTAACCTCATCCCTGGTTATTTGACGGTCATTGGAGTTCCTCAGTGGTTTGTATGCTTAACCTCATCCCTGGTTATTTGACGGTCATTGGAGTTGCTCAGTGGTTTGTAGTGCTTAACCTCATCCCTGGTTATTTGACGGTCATTGGAGTTGCTCAGTGGTTTGTAGTGCTTAACCTCATCCCTGGTTATTTGACGGTCATTGGAGTTGCTCAGTGGTTTGTAGTGCTTAACCTCATCCCTGGTTATTTGACGGTCATTGGAGTTGCTCAGTGGTTTGTAGTGCTTAAACCTCATCCCTGGTTATTTGACGGTCATTGGAGTTCCTCAGTGGTTTGTAGTGCTTAACCTCATCCCTGGTTATTTGACGGTCATTGGAGTTGCTCAGTGGTTTGTAGTGCTTAACCTCATCCCTGGTTATTTAAACGGTCATTGGAGTTGCTCAGTGGTTTGTAGTGCTTAACCTCATCCCTGGTTATTTGACGGTCATTGGAGTTGCTCAGTGGTTTGTAGTGCTTAACCTCATCCCTGGTTATTTGACGGTCATTGGAGTTGCTCAGTGGTTTGTAAGTGCTTAACCTCATCCCTGGTTATTTGACGGTCATTGAGTTGCTCAGTGGTTTGTAGTGCTTAACCTCATCCCTGGTTATTTGACGGTCATTGGAGTTCCTCAGTGGTTTGTAGTGCTTAACCTCATCCCTGGTTATTTGACGGTCATTGGAGTTCCTCAGGGTTTGTAGTGCTTAACCTCATCCCTGGTTATTTGACGGTCATTGGAGTTGCTCAGTGGTTTGTAGTGCTTAACCTCATCCCTGGTTATTTGACGGTCATTGGAGTTGCTCAGTGGTTTGTAGTGCTTAACCTCATCCCTGGTTATTTGACGGTCATTGAGTTGCTCAGTGGTTTGTAGTGCTTAACCTCATCCCTGGTTATTTGACGGTCATTGGAGTTGCTCAGTGGTTTGTAGTGCTTAACCTCATCCCTGGTTATTTGACGGTCATTGGAGTTGCTCAGTGGTTTGTAGTGCTTAACCTCATCCCTGGTTATTTGACGGTCATTGGAGTTGCTCAGTGGTTTGTAGTGCTTAAACCTCACCCCTGGTTATTTGACGGTCATTGGAATTGCTCAGTGGTTTGTAGTGCTTAACCTCATCCCTGTTATTTGACGGTAAATTGAATTGCTCAGTGGTTTGTTGTGCTTAACCTCATCCCTGGTTATTTGACGGTCATTGGAATTGCTCAGTGGTTTGTAGTGCTTAACCTCATCCCTGGTTATTTGACGGTCATTGGAATTGCTCAGTGGTTTGTAGTGCTTAACCTCATCCCTGGTTATTTGACGGTCATTGGAATTGCTCAGTGGTTTGTAGTGCTTGACCATTTCCCAGGATGCCGCCTACAACGATCTACTAACTCCCATGTACATTGTTACTGAGGGCTAACAGGGGGCAGTGGGTGTAAGGAGGCTTTCCCATACGTCTCGACGTACACATACGTCTCGACGTGCACATACGTCTCGACCTGCACATATGTCTCGATCTGCCCATACGTCTCGACCCCCATACGTCTCGACCTGCCCATGTCAAGTCACAGGCTACACATGCCACAAGAGTTGTCTTCATCCAGTACAGTTTGCTCACATTGCTGACGAAAAAACATGCGTTCCAAACAATCTTTATGTCCGTACTATTCAAAAAAAGACGTGGGTACGAAGCAAGCTTTTATTGAGGTAAAGCTTCGCTCCATGTAGAGCTTTATCCAGACCTGACGAAGCTCTAATAAATAGCTCTACTCTCCTTAATTTCCACACAGATCTTTAATCTGGAACTTGATTTCGGAATAAAGTATCGTAATGTTTTCCGAGGAATGGAGTTGTGTGTTTACTCAGCTTGTTTACGAGGGTCGATACTCAGCTCCCGGCCCTGCATTACTACTGGATTCTTGTGCATTATATCTAGTTTGGCAACTGTATATTTTGTTTCTACCGCTGCTTTAAGTCATTCCACTTTTGTTGATGCTTATATGGCTTTTGTGTGTGTGTGTGTGTGTGTGTGTGTGTGTGTGATTAGTTCTGATATTCTTTTGTTTTCGTTTTCAGGTAAGCTGCGGTAGTGTATTGGGCCAACTCCTTCACGCAGCAAGCTTTTCTTTTTTTCACAATTTCCTTCCCACCTCCTTCATTCTCTCTCTCTCTCTCTCTCTCTCTCTCTCTCTCTCTCTCTCTCTCTCTCTCTCTCTCTCTCTCTCTCTCTCTCTCTCTCTCTCTCTCTCTCTCCATTCTGCTTGGTACTTATGAATCTTTGCACCTGGTCGCTGAGTAAGTTTGTTGCAAGATCAGAGGAAGTACACTTAATTAGGTAAGTACCTTAGCATTTAAAGTAGGAAGGTGTGAGTGTTCACTTGTTCTAAGTGTCTCTCTCTGTATATCTTTACCTTTGATATACCTTTGAAGAAATTCGAGAGTATATCTACTCTCTGAGCCCGGCCATGGGCCAGGCTCGTCTGGTGCTCGCCTGGTCAACCAGGCTGGTAGTGTAAATTGTGCGACCCATAGCTTCGGAAAAATGGATAGAAAGGCTTCGAGGGAAAACATTTAGATTTCTTCCAGAAGCAGTTTGAATATTCCACTTGTCCTACCACTCCATATATTGTGTGTGTGTGTGTGTGTGTATGTATGTGTGGAAGTAGGACGGGTGAGTGGAAGTATGTGTGTGGAACATTAAAGTTGACAGGGAAGAACGCTGGCCGCGGAGGTCGCTGTTCCACACTATCACCAATTCATTTCACCGACCCCCGAGTTTTGTATTGTTTTTCCACTTGCTGCTTCCCTCTGGTATCTGCTGCTGCTTCTCTCCCTCCCTCCGTCGTCCTTCCTGAACTACCTCTTCAGGTTGATGATGGGCGAGACGTGCAACACTAGGAATCAATGAAGATTCAGGTGTCTTATGAACTTGCCTGTATTGTACACCATTGATAATGTAATATTCTCTTTAAGTGCTGGGTCAAAGTTATCCTTATAGTGTGGTGTATGTAATGTTAAAATCTCTCTCTCTCTCTCTCTCTCTCTCTCTCTCTCTCTCTCTCTCTCCATTCTGCTTGGTACTTATGAATCTGTTGCACCTGGTCGCTGACTAAGTTTGTGGCAAGATCAGAGGAAGTACATTTAGTGGTAAGTACCTTAGTTAGCATTTAAAGTAGGAAGCTGTGAGTGTTGTTCTGAGTCTCTCTCTCTCTCTCTCTCTCTGTCTCTCTCTCTCTGTCTATCTATCTATCTATCTATCTATCTATCTATCTATCTATCTATCTCAGTATTTCTTCCTGACTGAGGTGACGCTAGGGAAATGCGCTCACTTGCACCCTTTTCCCAATGAATACTGGAAGAGCTGGTGACTCTGGATGTTTTCTCAACAAGACCTGTCGATGGACTTTGTCTCCAGACGTACTTGCTGGCTTCCTCGTTGACTTGAGGAAGACAGTACCCCGGTTAAGGCACTTTCTGTAACATATGCAAGCCTCCAGGGGCACTGGTAATACGTAATTCCCTGGTAAAGACACTTTCCCCACAGACAGGAATGGGCTGTTCTGAAAAAAATCACTAAATGTATTTTAGACTTTCTCACACACACACACACACACACACACACACACACACACACACACACACACACACACACACACACACACACACACACACACACACACACACACACACATAGCTTGAAGATGTATGGTAGAGCTCATGGAGCAGGGGGGGACCTAGTAGCGTTCAGTGAAGAGGCGGGTCCAGGAGCTGAGTCTCGACCCCTGCAACCACAGTTAGGTGAATTAGGTGAGTACACACACACACACACAGACACACAACACACAATACACATTCCACCCAAAACAAAACATACACGAATTTCGGCCTGCTTTTAACAAATGAGGACATTTGGTTATTGAGACGAGAGGGCAAACTCCTCTAATGACTCTTATGGTCTCGGGGCTGTGCAAAACTAATTCTTTGATGAACAACGAACGGATCGGTTTCTTCGCACTGGTTCAAGATATTGCGATTTAACTGTTTCATAAATACTAGCCACTGGTCAGATCTGGAAGTCTTCATTCGAATTAATTTAAATAATTTGAGGGCAGCTGAAAGAACGGGCTAGGACTTCCTTTCCGATACTTATTAAATGACTACTCAGATGGGGGCGACCATCAATAAAGCGTCAGCTCTTGGCTCTAATGCAGTTAAACCAACCTTCAAGGTTGTCTGGGTCACCATTGAATTATGGCATTAGCATCATTCGGATCACGAGTGAAGTTACGCATGCAGAAGTTGAGAATGTCTATCGTTTGTACGGAGTTACTCGTATTTTGGGCTGACACATTAATGGTTGTACTTAGCTGCAAGTGCTGAGGCATCGCTAGAGAAAACTTGAAGACATGTTTGCAAAATGTAAAACTTGAATTTAGAGAACAAAGAAAATGATAAACTGTGGAACACACAACTCAGAGAACTTAAATGGAAGAAAATTGCATTAACTATTTCGCATAAGTAAATTAAAAATGACAAGTTACACAGTAAGCAAGAACTCACACAAGAAAAAAAAATATGCAACTTAACAAACACTGAAATTCAGTGAACTTGTAACTTGTCAAATCTAATATGCTAATTTTTACTTTAAATTGAAATAAATGGCACAGTGAGTTGTCTTTATTTTCAATTGCAACAAGGAAAAATTACACAATAAAATATATAAAATGGACTCAATAACTTGTGCAAAATTAAAACAAAACACAATTCCCTGAAATAAAAATTAAATTGGACAGCAGAATAAAATACTATTGCACAGAACGAGCATAAAGAACTGCACTGTAAGAAAATGTATTGCACTACACTGCATAAATTTTCTGCAAGAAAAACTTTAATAGCAACACAATATTTGCTCAAGAATTATTGCAAAATGAAGTCAATGTGCAATTATAAAATTATAACACACAAATGAAAAGAAATATATCAAGGAATGAAACACTTTAGCTCTTAACTGCACTTAAACAACAGCAAAAGAAAATTTACTTTAAAAAAGGAGAACTTAAAAATTGCACTAAGAGTGAATTTGTTCAATAAAATATGAAAAATAATAGGATGCTAAAACACACACAAAAAGAAATACAACACTTACCCCCCCCCAAGTGATGCAGAGCACAAAACATCTACATAAAACTCAGTACTAGAATTTTCTTGCAATCGAAACTTTGATGTTTTTAAAAAATTTTGTAAACAGATTTTCTTGCTGGAGCTTTAAAATGGCACTATTGTCTTGGTGGAAATAAGACAAATTAAACACTGGCTGAATGAAAATTATGAACACAAGAAATGTTCAACAACACAGGGAAAATACAAAAATACACAATTGCTAGGAAGAAAAAAAAAATAACAGACAACACTGAGTTGTGATGCAGAATATGAGGTTGAAAATTTACTGAGTTAATTCACTGAATTCTGAAGTTTAAACACAAGTTTTACTGTCATATTGTTGCACACACAACAAAGGAAACACTAAGTACTTACTTCAAGTGTGTATAAAGAAACACAAACACAACAGATATAAAATAAATACACGAAAATTAACACTGATTAAGGAGAAATTAAAAGAAATTAATAGAATCAGTACATGATAAACACTGAGTCTGATCAAGAGTCACTGAATGTCACTAAAGCAGAAAAATTCACTGGGAACACAAAAGAAATGTCTCACCACTCGCAAATTTGTCTCTAAAAAAAAAAAAATATTATAGCTGTAACACTTTAAAAATGAGATTGATGGATTGTTTTTATCGTCTTGCTGCTGTCCTTCTGCACAGATGATCGTAGAATTGCGTTAAATCCGGCCGAGAGACAACACATAGGGGTGGCTTTTAAAGATGGCGCGGCACTCTCTAGCTCTTGACCCCATATGTGGTCCTTAAAATTTTGGTTTTTTTGGGGTGCTACAACCCTTAGCAATGCCCCAAAACACTGATGAGGTAAGGTGAGTTGTAATGGCCGACTGTAGTTGGGTTTTGGGTGATGGCTGGGCGAGGCGTTGAGACCGGCCATGATGCGAACACGTGATCGTGAGTGGCTGGTGCTTATGGGTTGAACGTCGTAAGCCTCACTGAGAAACCCACACTGCGGCGAAGATAATTCTAAGCCGGATGGCTTAGAAGAAACCTCACGAAATACTACAACACCACAAGGATGTCAAGGAGCACTCAGAATGCTTGGAATTGAATCACAAGCGATGAAGACTAGTCACGTGGCTTGCTGAGTACTGGGGTAATAAGACACTGGGTAGTTGCTAGCTGGCTTATCGTAACCCTTCACACAGAATAGCTTGATAACTTCACACGATGAGCACAGCAGGGGTGGAAGCTGGCTTGGCAGGCAAAAATATTGGATGGAGTAGGCTTAGGCTGGACTGGACTCGGGTGTTCTGACTCCCCACCACAGACTGAAGCTGGCTTATTTGCAAATCGGGTCAACCTCGGGAGTAATGCAAAAAAAGGGATAACCCTAATATAAAGTGGACTGACATGTGAATAATGTTGAAGCTGGTAGAGTAAGCTGGCTTGAGGTAGCTGGCTGGGTGAATCTTCGGTAGTCGGTTGCAGTAGGCTACTGGTAACACGAAATGGCCGTCTTGCTGGTCGAAATTTTATCTCAGTAACTCGCTGTAATCGTAGAATTACAGGCTCACCGCTGTAACATTTATCGTAAGGGTTCCTTAAATGGGAGATATTCGTAGGTTGAAAGTAGACACCACTTGTAGGATGGTAAATATATTGTAGTTGAGATGGAGATTGGAGCCCCGGTGCCAGCCTGTTTCACGTTTGAGGTCTGCCGCCGAGTGACGAGCGGACAAAGGGATCACTGCCCATGTGTATGCACCATATGACGTCACACTAATAGCCAACTGGCCTTACGAAGGGCTTCTCCGTGTCTAAAGCACAGGGATGTACTAATATGCTCATGCTATTAAACCCGGGAATACACGGGTCCAGCAACTATGCTGAACCTGCTGTCCATGTCACAAGCAGGTAGGGTACCTTGGTGTCAATCGATAGTGTGGGTCGCATCCTAGGGCACAAAATTAACCTAAGGTTGCCCGAATTGCTCTGGCATACCAGGGGAATTTTATATTAGTATGTCTGTTTATGTTGCATCATGTATTGCAGAAAATAGAAGATTATTATTATTATTATGTGTGGTGATGGGTTATATTATGTGTGGTGATGGTTATTTTGTGTGCGTGGATGTTGTTAATTATGTTGGTGATTGGGTGAATTAAGTGTGGTGATGGGTTAATTATGATGGTGGTGATGGGTTAATTATGTGTGGTGATGGGTTAATTATGTGTGGTGATGGGTTAATTATGTGTGGTGATGGGTTAATTAAGTGTGGTGATGGGTTGTTAATTATGTGTGGTGCATGGTTAATTTTGTGTGGTGATGGGTTAATTATGTGTGGTGATGGGTTAATATGTGTGGTGCATGGCGTTTTATGTGTTGGGTTGGGTTTAAATATGTGTGGTGATGGGTTAATTATGTGTGGTGTGGGTTTAATTTGTGTGGTGATGGGTTAATTAGTGTGGTGATGGGTTAATTATGTGTATGGTGATGGGTTAATTATGTGTGGTGTTGGCGTTAATTATGTGTGGTGGATGGGTTAATTATGTGTGATGATCGGGTTAATTATGTGTAGAATGATGCTTTAATCATTCTTCTTTTCTACTGTGTATCTTTCTCCTCACTGTCTCTTCAATTCCTGTTCTTTCTCCATTATTCTTCTCTCCCTCTCATGGCTCTGTCTCCTTGTCTTCCAGTTCTCCTCTTTCTACTTTCCCCTCTCTGGTTCCTGTCGTCTCTTCCTCTCTCGTCTTGTTGTTACTCATCTTTCCACGTCCTATTCTTCCACGCTGATGTCTACTCTTCACCGGCCTATTCTTCCTCGGTGCTGTCTATTCTTCAATGTCCTATCTTCTCACGTCTGCTGTTGCTCTTCAAGTCTATTCTTTCACGGCTGCTGTCTATTCAACGCCCTATTCTTACCGGTGCTGTCTATCTTTACGTCCTATTCTTTCCACGGTGCTGTCGACTTTTCCACGTCTATTCCAAGGCTGCTGTCTATTCTTCAACGTACACTATTCTTCAAGGGCTGCTGTAGACTTTTCCACGTCCTATTCACGTCTGCTGTCTACGCTCTCACACGTTATTTTACGATGCTGTTTATTCTACCATCCTTGCTTTATGTTTTTTACTCATTCTCTAGTGTTTACGGAAGATTCCGTCCGCCATGTTTAGTCTGGGAGGCTTCCGCTACACCACGTAGTGTACAAGTTTATTTTTGTTTATTCTTCTCAGGTTTTCCGCTTACCTGCCACTAGAAAAACATTCTCGTATTATTGTTTCTTGCATTCACTGTTCATTGTTGTATCTGATTTTCACTCTCAACTGAATTACATATCTGTTTTAATCTTAAGGTTTAAATAATAAGGAATATCACAAGAAACCCAGTATGGCATATAAGTCATTAGGCTTCTTTGGGGGATATCAAGGTGATTTAAACATACACTCTCCAGGTCAATACCTTTCATCACTTACGTCAAGAGTGTTTCTATCCATGGCCACCTGAGGCTGACGAAGTACTACCTGTCATCCCTTGTGACTCGTTTGTATCTTTGAAACACTGGCCCAAATACTTGTTTCCGCCTTCTCGTCTGTGTCCAGGTCATGGTTCCTGTTACGTTGTTGTCTATGATAATTGATGTTCATTTTTTTATATCGTTTCATTTTCCTCGTTAACTTGTCCCTTTTCACTTGCTTCCTCTCCATCTTTCTGTTGTATCCTTCTCCTTGAGTTTAATGAAATGGTTGGATTTGCGACCAGGTAAATTAGACAGAGACGGGTTAGAGATCAAGTTTTATTGGGGACTGTCTCGCTCCTCTCTCTCTCTCTCTCTCTCTCTCTCTCTCTCTCTCTCTCTCTCTCTCTCTCTTCTCCTCTTCTCTCTCTTATCTCTCTCTCTCCACGAAGCTCCTTCTGTCGGACTTTGTCATGTCATGTGTAGTAAGTCACTGGGAACGCGAAACCCATGTGGTTATTCTCAAGAAAATTGTTGAAGGCTCTATCCTCCGTCCTCTTAATAGCCAGGTTGTCACCACTGTATACTGACAATTCATCATGGTTGTGGTCAAGGGCTCCATGTATCTCTTGTTCTTGTTAATATTTACACGGGATAATCGCCCCGGAGTCCCGGTCTCAGATCCCGACTGACTCGGAGAGGAAGCAAAACAGAGATAGTATACTGTTTTAAAATTTTTTATCCTGAGGAAGGGGAGGATAGGTACAGTTTCATGTATGCAGAATCCTGCACTGACGTGAAGGTCTCTCTGAGAGGGCTTTACAATGTACATCTGATGAGTTTTGTTGCTAGAGGGTACATTGCAAATATTTCCTTCACTTTTTTAGCAAGGTGTGTGTGTGTGTGTGTGTGTGTGTGTGGATTGGTGTTGTTATATGTTTGTGTGTGTGTGTGTGTGTGTGTTGTGTTGTGATGTGTGTGTGTGTGTGTGTGGTGTGTGGTGTGTGTGTGTGTGTGTGGTTTGAGTGTGTGTGTGGTGTTGTGTGTGTGTGTGTGTGTGTGTGTGTGTGTGTGTGTGTGTGTGTGTGTGTGTTGTGTGTGTGTATGTAGTGTGTGTGTGTGTGTGTGGTTGTGGTTGTGTGTGTTGTATAGCAGTTGTGTTGTTGGTGTGTGTTGTACTCACCTAATTGTATCACCTAATTGTTGTTGCAGGGGTCGATACTCTGTCCTGGCCCCGCCTCTTCACTGATCGCTACTAGGTCCTCTCTCTCTCTTGCTTCCAGAGCTGTATCATACCTCTTCTTATAACTATGTATGGTCCCTGCCTCCACTACTTCACTTGCTAGGCTATTCCACTTCCGTGAACAAACTCTATGACTGATGAAATACTTCTTACGTCCTGTGACTCGTCTGAGTCTTAAGCGTCCAGTTGTGACCCCTTGTCCTGTGTCCTCTCTCTGGGAACATCCTATCTCTGTCCACCCTTGGTCTATTCCCGCAGTATCTTGTATGTCGTTATCATGTCTCCACTGACCCTTCTGTTCTCCAGTGTCGTCAGTCCGATTTCATCAACCTTTCCTCGTGCGACATTCCCCTGAGCTCTGGCTCGGGGACTAGCCTCTGTTTGCAAACCTTTGTACTTTCTCTAACTTCTTGACGTGCTTGACCAGGTATGGGTTCCAGACTGGTGCTGCTTAATCCAGTATGGGCTAACATAAACAGTGTACAGGTGTCTGACGTTTCCTTTTAAGGTTTCGGACAGCTATTCTCAGGTTTGCAGGCGCCCGTTGCTGCACCGGTTATTTGGGTGATGTGTGCCTACGGTGACGTGCTCGGTGTGTGTGTGTTGTGTGTGTGTCTTGTATGTGGGTGTGTGTGTTGTGTGTGTTGTATGGTGTGTTGTGGTGTACGTATGTGGTGGTGTGTGTGTGTGTGTGTTTGTGTGTATTTGTGTGTGATGTGTGTTTGTGTGTATTTGTGTGTGTGTGTCGTTTGTTAGTGTATTTGTGTGGTGTGTGTGGTATGTTGGCATGTGTGTGTGTGTGGGGTGCATTGTGTTGTGTGTGTGTGTGTGTCTGTGTGTTTATATGGCTATACCTCAGCTGTTTTCATCTATCATATTTCTTCTCCATTACCTTTCATATCCTTATTTTTTTTGCTTTACTTTGCTATTTATCTTGAAATTCCTTCTTCGTGCTTATCAGTCCTATAAACATAGCTTTCATCACAGTCTCTCCTTGCATTCATTTAGTTTGCTTCTCCTTGGTTAGCTACATTCCCTTGTTTCCCCTTTCCTTTACTTCACTCCCCCTGTCCCTCCTTTCATTCCCTTGCTCATTCATTCCCCCTGTCTCCATCATTCCCCTGTACCTCTCTTCTTTCTCCCTTTCCCTCCTTAATTCCCTGGTTCTTCATTGCCTTCCTTTCACACCATACCTAGCTTCGCCTATACATGTGAATTACCTGGAAGCAATTGAATCAAGGCGGATTGGTCTTTCGGATAATTGTAATTAAGTAGCTTGTTGGACGTATGTGTGTGTGTGTGTGTGTGTGTTCTACGAAGGATAGAGAAGGTAGCACCATTCAGGAATAGGCAGCTTGGACTCTAAGCCACTGATACTAATGAGGTTATTATAAGGCAGCATGGTCTCCAACACTGTATAGTAAGATTATATAAGGCAGACTGGTCTCCAACACTGGTCTAGTAAGGTTACATAAGGCAGCATGGTCTCCACACTGGCACTAGTTAAGGGTTATTTAAGGCACCATGGTTCTTCCAACCCTGGGTTAGTAAAAGGTTGTTATAGCGCACCATGGTCTCCAAACTGGGCTAGTATGGTTATATAATGCACAAAGGGTCTCCAACATGATTAATAAGTTATATAAGGCACCATGGTCTCCAACATGGGTTCTAGTAAGGTTATATAAGGCAGCATGGTTCCAACACTGTCTAGTAAGGTTTTTATATGGCACCATGGTCTCAACACTGGTCTAGTAAGGTTATATAAGGCAGCATGGTCTCCAACTCTGGTTCTAGTATGGTTATATAAGGCAACCATGGTCTCCAACACTGGTCTAGTTAAGGTTATATAGGCAGCATGGTCTCAACAATGGTCTGTTAGTATGTTTATTTTAAGGGCAACCATGGTCTCCAACTCTGGTCTAGTAAGGTTATATAAGGCACCATGGTCTCCAACACTGGTCTAGTAAGGTTATATTGGAGCATGGTCTCCAACTATGGTCTAGTAAGGTTTTATTTGCCAACATGGTCTCCTACTTCTGTGTATCTAGTAAGGTTATATAGGCACCCATGGGTTCCAAACACTGGTCTTGTTAGGTTTTAAAGGCAGCATGGTCTCCATCAACTGTCTAGTAAGGTTATATATTCACCATGGTCTCAACACTGGTCTAGTAAGGTTATATAAGGCACCATGGTCTCCAACACTGGTCTAGTAAGGTTATATAAGGCACCATGGTCTCCAACACTGGTCTAGTAAGGTATTAAGGGCACCATGGTCTACAACTCTTGGTCTAGTAAGGTTAGATAAGGCAGCATGGTCGCCAACCACTGGTCTAGTAAGGTTATTAAGGGCACCATGGTCTCCAACTTGGTCTAGTAAGGTATATTAGGGCCAGCATGGTATCCAACACCTGGTCTAGTAGGTTATATAAGGCAGCATGGTCTCCAACACTGGTCTAGTAAGGTTATATAAGGCACCATGGTCTCCAACACTGGTCTAGTAAGGTTATATAAGGCACCATGGTCTCCAGCGACGGTCTGGGAAGGCAGGAACAATTAGCACTGCTCGCGGCCTTATCTTCAGTATTCAGTCTGCCATATAGGGTTCTCATCTTTTTTCCCAGTGGGTGTACCATTTATTTCTTCCAGTTGGGTCTTTTCTTCTTCCACTCTGAAAGAAAGTGTTTGTAGTCTCCTGCACTACTACTTTCTTTGTTTAAAATTGTGCTCCCTTCTTGTTGTGGTAATAAAGACAGGACGCAAGTCCAGACTCTCTCTCTCTCTATATCTCTCATCTCTCTCTCTCTTCTCTCTCATATATCTCTTCTCTCTCTATCGTCCTTACAAAAGATATATAAAGTTGGCTGTAGATAAGCCTTTTCAGGTCTTCTATTTTTCATTACTTCTTGATATGAAAACAAGATTCAATTCAGCCGTTATTTTTGGACTTTCGTGCACCGTTGTCTTGGTTTCAAATTTTTCTCTAACCAGGACTCTAAATCTTTTTGGCAGGTACTGTAGACTTTAGAATTGTTCATTGATTAGCTTTGTCTTGTTTTATATATTCGGTAACTAACCACAGGATATGAACGATAGCTCTAGGTCTTTCGCGTTGCAATCAACACATCAGGATCTTGCAATATACTATATATATATTATATATACTAACATATATATTATATATATATATATTTATATATATATATATATTTATATATATATATATATATATATATATTATAGTGCCGAATAGGCCGAACTTGCAATCTTGGCTTAATACGCAACGTCATTTGCCCTATAGGACAAGTGAATATTTGTGTTTGCAAATATTTCGCCAAAATTTCATTCTGTTCCTATCGAAAAAAAATATATATGATCGTGATTGTTTAGATACTAATTTTATATGTAAACGTATTTAAGAATATATTTAGTTGGGTTGGCTAAATTAATGTTCTTGTTATATAAGGTTAGGTAAGTTTTCTAAGATTCTTTTGGTGCAAAAAATTATAAATTTTTTCATTATCATTAATGAAAAAAACATATCTTTTAAAAAAGTTATAAGAGGGTAAATTTCAGAAAGGACTTATTTTAAAATGAGTTTTACATATTCGGCACGACATATTATATATATATATTATATATATATATTATATATATATATTATATTTATATTTTATATATATTTATATATATATATTTATTATATATATATATATATATTCGACCGTGTGATTACGGCACTAATCCTGCGCATCAGTTGCCTGCCTTGAAAAATGTGTTTGGCTGATTTATTATCCCTCGCTTGCCTCTGGTGCCTGCTCATGACTTCCTTCTAGACCAATCTGAGGGACTCAGGGATGCTGCTTACACAACCCTTTCTATGCCTTGCTGATTGGTTTCCCTCTCTCACCAAGCTGGGGTGACCCAGTGAATGCTGGCTACACAGCATCTTCCTTGATTACCCCAAAGGCATAGTAATATCTGTTACTGCAGCTGGGAGGCAGTGAATATAGTCTCTGGAATGAAGAGAGAAGAGAGAGAGAGTAAATTACGTGATTGCTTGTTAAGAGGGGTATGATTGAGAGTGATGTGATGGAGTTTGGATACGATATTATTGTCCCTTCTTGCATTGCAGTGGTGCATTTAAGTGCTAGAGGGATTGTAATAGAGAGAACTCTCTATTAAATCGTATTACTGCTGAGGACAAGCATTATTGTGTGACACATGATGAGAGGGTAGTTTTATCATGGTTTGATGTGATACAGACTAGGATTTAGCAGCAGAAGATTAGGAGGGTTTGTCAGGAAACAGGACAAGTGTTTACCTGACGCTGGTCTTAGTTCAAATGATGGCCGCGCCGCTGGTGCTAGTAGTTTACTGAGTTTACCTGGAGAGAGTTCCGGGGTCAACGACCCCGCGGCCCGGTCTAGTGACCAGGCCTCCTGGTGGATAGAGCCTGATCTACCAGGCTGTTTGCTGCTGGCTGCCACGCAAACCAACAGTACGAGACACAGCCGGCGGGTCTGGAACCCGTCTTTAGGTGCTTGTCCAGTGCCTAGCTTGAAGACTGCCAGGGGGTACAGCGGTATCAATAGAGATATGGTAATATTAGTGTCCGTAGCTCGGTGTTTAGCAATTAGCTCGACATTGAGGACTGTTTTGATCCCCGGCACGGGCGGAACATGGGCTGTCTCCTTAACACCTGTATCGTAAGGGTTATTTAAATGGAGATATCGTATAGGTTTGAAGTAGACACTCTTGTAGGATGGTAATATATTGTCAGACTGAGACTGAGAGATGGAGCCGGTGCCAAGCCTGTCACCGTTTCGTAGGTCTGCCGCCGAGTGAGGAGCGGGGAAAAGGGATCACTGCCCCATGTGTTGCTATGGACGTCACACAAAGCCAAAGTGTTACGAGGATCTCGTGTCTAAAGACAGGGAGGATACTAATATGCTATGCTATATAATTACTGGGGAATACAGGGATCAGGCATCTATGCTGGACAGCTCGGTCATGTTACGTATGTCGTCACGACATACACTACTATCTATAGGCTGAACAGGCAGGCGGATAGGGATTGATTCTATTTTCAATATACAAATGCATATATATCTTTGAACTAATGGAGGTATCATACTTGGACATTACATAGAGGGTGTTAACATAATGATTCAAACTATAGAACAAATTCATTATTACCATATGGTTGGAATTGTCGATCGATCTGTATTCCTGCACTCTACGGATTCTGAGGATGAATAATTATATACACAAAGAAGTGTTTAAAGCAAAGGCAGATTCGGTGGCACGCAAATCTTGAATGTTAATTCTCAGAATACGGAGGGAACGTGAACACGTAAAATTTTCTGACAAACTGAACAGCTAATAATTTAACCCACAGTTGACAAATTTCATTATCTCGGACTCTATTTATACATAAAAACTTTATTACATTTAATCCCAATTTTCTTTTTTTGGGCAAAAAGGGTGGGGTTTTAAAGGTTTACGTATGCAGAATGGGTATCATCTTGGGCAGGGGTTCGAATTCCTCTGCAATGGCTAACACATGCCTTGACTGAGAGAATCTGAAGGAATATCTACAAAGATAATTGCGCGGTTTCTCCATTACTTTCGGTTCGCAAGGAGTAACGACATTAGGTTGAGTATATGTCTGAGTATCTGAGGTAGAGAGTACAGGATCAGTGGATTGTCAGATTCTGTTCTCATTAGTTGGGTAGTATAATATCTCAACATCGCATTATATTTCATATGATCTAAATGCGAATTCTTTGTATTTGCCAGTACTAATTTCTCTAACCTTATAATTATTTCCAGTGATATGTTTCAACTACTCGATAAGGCGGCAAACTTTTGATAAAGTTTGGCATTTGCAGACGTTTGTTAAAGTTAATCAGGCTTAAACTCTGAAAACCTTACTGGGATTTTAGATGGTTGCTCGAGTGTTTGCGACTCTTGCGTAATTCTGCTGTTGTATTTATGAAGTGTTTCACGGATTCTTCTAAAAAAACACTTATGAGCTAAGTGGTACGAGTTGCTACGAAAAATATCAGGGTTGTAATTAGGTTTCGGGAGAGTAGAATATAACACTCCTAGGGAGTAAAAGCTTGTATACACCCATTACAATGCATAATGTGGTGTAGCACCTATGGAAGCATTGTAAGCAGAATTTATGGCACACTGGACATCTTGGTTAACTTCAATCCCAAGTTTTCATATTTGGGTGGATAGTGGCTATAAGAACATCAAAAAGTACTTTTTATTTGTTCTTTCGGCTTAAACCCATTAGCTGCCAGGATGATGAGGAGCATTGGTGGATTTAGAGATCTTGTATAAAAGTTCACAAATTTTCAAAGCATCTAATTCAGAATTCCACCTCCATTATCTGTTACTAAGGGACTTTGGGTGGTATGCCTGCAGATAATGCGTTCTTTAACGCTTTAGCTACTGTCTCTGCAGTATGTATCTGCAATAGGAAACTAGCTCACTATATCTGGTGAAATGGTCTACCATAAAAAAACAGATGTTTGTTGCCTGGGAGGGAACTTTTATGATTAGTTAACAAATCAAGGGCACAACTCTTTTCCCACGGTTTCGCTATTGGTGGGGTACACTTGGATTGGGTTAGGACCATTGACATTTCCTTTTGCTGCATACAGACACTAATTTCTAACTACTAGAAATGTCAGTTTCCATACGTGGCCAAATTGTATTTCATTCTGCTTGTTTCACGAACGATCACATACAGGGTGTGCAACCCTGGGTGCATCAAGAATAGCTGTAGAGCTACGTTCACTAGTGACTGTGTGAATTACTAACTGGTAAACTCTTCTGCTTGGGTACCAACTCGGCTGTTCGTTACAGTATTCTGACTCATTACAAAGTCACTAATGGGTGCTGGTGGGCTGTAAAGCAAGAATGAGAGTCTTCCTGAGAGACTGGAAATCGAATCACACCAGACCACATGGGATTATTCTTTGTGCAGTTTTGACATCCTCGACAGTAATGGAGGATCTGGCAGTAAATACACTAACGTGTCGCGATTTTAAAGCATCTGCGTCTACATTTGACTTGCCAAGGTAAATGTTCAAAAGTGGGATTGAACTCTTGGATAGGTTTCCAAGGACATCTGGCTAACTGCAGTAGGCTGTTTGTTCTGGAATAAAGGTATCAGTGGCGCATGATCTGTCAAGGACATGAAAGGGTCCTGGTTAATCGATGTCTCGGAAGTGCTTTAAAGACCACACTATTGCTAAAGCTTCTTCTCGTATACTGTATAATTAACGTTCGCCTTCGTAAGGACTCGGCTAGCAAATTGCAAACTGCGTTGTACTTGCTATCAGTATTCTGAGCTAGTACGGCACCTATGCAATGGAACTAGCATCTGTTGTCAGATAGATGGGACTTAGAAATCTGGGAATTTCAAATGGGAGCGAGTGTTAGCTTTCTTTTAGAGTTTTGGAATGCTGTTTTTGACGGAAGTCCAATAAAAAGGAGCATCTTTTTAAGGGCACTCAGTTAGAGGCAAAGCAGCTATGGAAGGAAAAATTAGCAATGAAAGATCTATCATAACCTGCGAAGCACCACTAGGATCTTACGGCACAGCGGGTTTTGGGAGTTGGAAAATTTAGTACTGCTCGTTACTTTACGTTTGGTCAGTCGTAAACCCCTCCTAGGAGTGACTACGGACCTAAGAAACTGTAATTTTGATCTGAAAAATTGGCATTTAGACAGTTTGATTTTAAATTTGTTCTTCAAGCTTTCAAGTACTGTATCATGTCTTTTCCTGATGGTGTCCTCGTCTATCGGAAATTGATGATTACGTTCGTATAGGACACATAAGTGCTTTACCTATCAGACCTCTAAAGATATTGGTTCTTGAGTCTAGAGAACGTGATAGGAAGACGATCGTTAATCCAAACGCCATAGGAGGAAATGATAATGACCTGTGGGGAGTGGAGAAAGCTGTTAACTTTGGCTGTCCTCGTGAAGAGGACTTGCCAAAACCCTTGTAACAAGTCTATGGGTCGAGAAGACTTTGTTATCTCCGAGATTGCGTTAAAAGGTTCACCTAGTACAGGAAGTGGGAAAGATCTGGAATGGTTTCGCGGTTAACTCTAATGTCAATCACCGGGGAGCCAGGTGCCATCCTCTTAGGATAGATCAAGGGGCGCATTCAGGTGAATTGCTATGTGCAATAACTCCATCATTGAGCATTTGATTTGTCAGTTCCTCTGCGACAGCACACTTGTGAATGAGGCATTCTTTACGCAGGTATTTAAATAGGTCTAGTACCAGGTTCAAGTGGAATTACGATGGGACAATACGTTCGTTATACCCATCTTCTCACCTGGTAAGGCAATAGGCTTTACAGATCCGTTTGTTCAAACAGAAGTCATACAAAACGCTGACTTCCCTTCTGGGAAGTCAGTAGGTGCTAAGTCTTTCTCCTCCAATGGTGATGAAACAGATGATCCGGGAGAAGTGGGATTTGAGGTCTCCCGGTAGGAAATTGCACCGACCACTGTCAGGTGCACGTTCCATCTGTACTTGAAACAGGGTAAGGATAGTGAAACTAGGTCAACGAGGTTGGTATTTGATCTGAGACGAAACACTGTGACCCAATGTGTTAGCAAGGAGTAAATGGATCTTACTGGTTCTTTACAATGTGTAAGGAAGGTTCAAAAAAAAACCTTTGACCTTGCAGGAATCACTGTAACTAGGACGGTATCTCCTCTGGAACATTAGGAACAACAACTGACACTCTAGTGAGAGCACTAGCCGCAACCCGCAACAGAGACGTCTTTCTGCAAACGGCATGTGACATTCAACAAGAGATGGCCAATACTAGTTCCAAGTAATCGTTTTCTGACAAGGCATCCCCTGTGGAGAAACTACTACGGAACTAGCAGTCATGCAGGATAGGCTGTGCACTCAAGGCAGTCCTGAGTGTCCTCGGACACTTGAGGCAACGGAAACTATCTGCAAGTCTGAAGGTATATAGGTGGAAACACTAATGGGGAGGTGGACAGTAATTCCAGTGCCTGACCGATTGGGTACGCATACTGGAAATTGCATTGGTTGTAAGGACTCTAATGCGTACATAATACTCTGCAGCAGTATGACAGATCAGATTTCTGATCCAAGCTGGTATACCCCCAGAATGGGAAACGAATTAGTCATCATATTTGGGCATCGCCATCGGTACGGGTCGAGCACAATGCGTAAAGTCTCGCATGAAGGCAAAATCCAGAAGAAGGTACTGGAAAGCAATCGGGTCGTAACATGAAAAACAGCAGTAAAGTCTCTGCATTGGAATAGTGTAAAGCGTGAGTGAAGTCTGACATCGACTCGCAGAGAGAACCAGCTTAACTCCACCAGGAAGGTTACAGTAGTTGGTTCAACGAGGGGATAACGTCGTAACGCTGCTCTTTAAACAAGCTAGAACCTAATGATTTACTTGCGCACCAGAGTCTATAGAACACATGAACGGGCGCCATTAGGTAAGAAGCTATTGTACTAATGGAACCAATCGTGCATAGTACTCATATGACAAACAGGAAGTTGAGTTATCATCGGAGAAAGCATCTCTACTTCATCCCCAAATTCCTCTTCGTAGAGACGTGTGAAGCCACATCATCAGCAGGATTGTCATTCTCGAGACTGCTAGGCTCAAAGGAATTGTGACGGCGGATGCGTACTTTTTTAGTTTTTTTTTTTTTTCTTATCACATTACCGTCACCATTGGGCGGTTTGACTGGGGCGCTCTATATCCCCCGATTGAAGAATGAGCCTGGTTCTGTTAGACTGTGAACCACGACGTCTGTTTCCTCTCCTGGCTCTGCGGTTGGAAAACGGCCATGGAAAGATCTAGAGTACCGCATAATTGTAGAGCGATTGCACTCGATGTATCATGTCCATGAATTCTATGATGAGTACAGTAGGAAGATTGACTGGTACTCATCTCCAGTACGGGACGCTTCTTAGGGTAAAACTGGCATAACAATTTACTAGCGTATATGGCCACGGAAACCACAATTGTAGCAATAATTTGACAGTGGTTACTGTACGTATTGGGTGTGGTTCGGGAGGAATGATAGCTCTTAACACTTGCTTTGGATGATGAGCGTGAGTGATTGCGCGTTGGGAGGTTTGGTAGTAGCACAAATAAAGGAGGTACAGGATTGGAAAGGTGTTTGGCATTAGACTACGATAAGGGGAAGGATCCTCGGGACACAAATTTCGTTACATGGCATTAGAGCTTTATCGGTCCCATATTAGCATCTAGGGACCTTGAATTTGTAACACATACTTAGATGTCGGTGGCATTAGTTGTTTTAACGACTCCAAAGCAGCTAATCTGGCAAACCCATCAAGGGCTTGGTTTATTCACTATCGTTAAGATATACTTGAATTTCGGCCTGCTTTTAACAAATGAGGACATTTGGTTATTGAGACGAGAGGGCAAACTCCTCTAATGACTCTTATGGTCTCGGGGCTGTGCAAAACTAATTCTTTGATGAACAACGAACGGATCGGTTTCTTCGCACTGGTTCAAGATATTGCGATTTAACTGTTTCATAAATACTAGCCACTGGTCAGATCTGGAAGTCTTCATTCGAATTAATTTAAATAATTTGAGGGCAGCTGAAAGAACGGGCTAGGACTTCCTTTCCGATACTTATTAAATGACTACTCAGATGGGGGCGACCATCAATAAAGCGTCAGCTCTTGGCTCTAATGCAGTTAAACCAACCTTCAAGGTTGTCTGGGTCACCATTGAATTATGGCATTAGCATCATTCGGATCACGAGTGAAGTTACGCATGCAGAAGTTGAGAATGTCTATCGTTTGTACGGAGTTACTCGTATTTTGGGCTGACACATTAATGGTTGTACTTAGCTGCAAGTGCTGAGGCATCGCTAGAGAAAACTTGAAGACATGTTTGCAAAATGTAAAACTTGAATTTAGAGAACAAAGAAAATGATAAACTGTGGAACACACAACTCAGAGAACTTAAATGGAAGAAAATTGCATTAACTATTTCGCATAAGTAAATTAAAAATGACAAGTTACACAGTAAGCAAGAACTCACACAAGAAAAAAAAATATGCAACTTAACAAACACTGAAATTCAGTGAACTTGTAACTTGTCAAATCTAATATGCTAATTTTTACTTTAAATTGAAATAAATGGCACAGTGAGTTGTCTTTATTTTCAATTGCAACAAGGAAAAATTACACAATAAAATATATAAAATGGACTCAATAACTTGTGCAAAATTAAAACAAAACACAATTCCCTGAAATAAAAATTAAATTGGACAGCAGAATAAAATACTATTGCACAGAACGAGCATAAAGAACTGCACTGTAAGAAAATGTATTGCACTACACTGCATAAATTTTCTGCAAGAAAAACTTTAATAGCAACACAATATTTGCTCAAGAATTATTGCAAAATGAAGTCAATGTGCAATTATAAAATTATAACACACAAATGAAAAGAAATATATCAAGGAATGAAACACTTTAGCTCTTAACTGCACTTAAACAACAGCAAAAGAAAATTTACTTTAAAAAAGGAGAACTTAAAAATTGCACTAAGAGTGAATTTGTTCAATAAAATATGAAAAATAATAGGATGCTAAAACACACACAAAAAGAAATACAACACTTACCCCCCCCCAAGTGATGCAGAGCACAAAACATCTACATAAAACTCAGTACTAGAATTTTCTTGCAATCGAAACTTTGATGTTTTTAAAAAATTTTGTAAACAGATTTTCTTGCTGGAGCTTTAAAATGGCACTATTGTCTTGGTGGAAATAAGACAAATTAAACACTGGCTGAATGAAAATTATGAACACAAGAAATGTTCAACAACACAGGGAAAATACAAAAATACACAATTGCTAGGAAGAAAAAAAAAATAACAGACAACACTGAGTTGTGATGCAGAATATGAGGTTGAAAATTTACTGAGTTAATTCACTGAATTCTGAAGTTTAAACACAAGTTTTACTGTCATATTGTTGCACACACAACAAAGGAAACACTAAGTACTTACTTCAAGTGTGTATAAAGAAACACAAACACAACAGATATAAAATAAATACACGAAAATTAACACTGATTAAGGAGAAATTAAAAGAAATTAATAGAATCAGTACATGATAAACACTGAGTCTGATCAAGAGTCACTGAATGTCACTAAAGCAGAAAAATTCACTGGGAACACAAAAGAAATGTCTCACCACTCGCAAATTTGTCTCTAAAAAAAAAAAAATATTATAGCTGTAACACTTTAAAAATGAGATTGATGGATTGTTTTTATCGTCTTGCTGCTGTCCTTCTGCACAGATGATCGTAGAATTGCGTTAAATCCGGCCGAGAGACAACACATAGGGGTGGCTTTTAAAGATGGCGCGGCACTCTCTAGCTCTTGACCCCATATGTGGTCCTTAAAATTTTGGTTTTTTTGGGGTGCTACAACCCTTAGCAATGCCCCAAAACACTGATGAGGTAAGGTGAGTTGTAATGGCCGACTGTAGTTGGGTTTTGGGTGATGGCTGGGCGAGGCGTTGAGACCGGCCATGATGCGAACACGTGATCGTGAGTGGCTGGTGCTTATGGGTTGAACGTCGTAAGCCTCACTGAGAAACCCACACTGCGGCGAAGATAATTCTAAGCCGGATGGCTTAGAAGAAACCTCACGAAATACTACAACACCACAAGGATGTCAAGGAGCACTCAGAATGCTTGGAATTGAATCACAAGCGATGAAGACTAGTCACGTGGCTTGCTGAGTACTGGGGTAATAAGACACTGGGTAGTTGCTAGCTGGCTTATCGTAACCCTTCACACAGAATAGCTTGATAACTTCACACGATGAGCACAGCAGGGGTGGAAGCTGGCTTGGCAGGCAAAAATATTGGATGGAGTAGGCTTAGGCTGGACTGGACTCGGGTGTTCTGACTCCCCACCACAGACTGAAGCTGGCTTATTTGCAAATCGGGTCAACCTCGGGAGTAATGCAAAAAAAGGGATAACCCTAATATAAAGTGGACTGACATGTGAATAATGTTGAAGCTGGTAGAGTAAGCTGGCTTGAGGTAGCTGGCTGGGTGAATCTTCGGTAGTCGGTTGCAGTAGGCTACTGGTAACACGAAATGGCCGTCTTGCTGGTCGAAATTTTATCCCCAGAAATCGCTGTAATCGTAAAATTTACGGCTCACCGCTGTCCCCATTTATCGTAAGGGTTCTTAAATGGAGATATCGTGGTTGAAAGTAGACACACTTGTAGGATGGTAAATATTTGTAGTGAGAGGAGATGGAGCCCGGTCCCAAGCCTGTTCCTTTTTTGGGGTCTGCCGCCGATTGAGAGGGGGACAAAGGGATATCCCCCATGTGTAAGCCTATGACGTCACCCAAACCCAAAGGCTTCGAGGGTCTCGGTCAAAGCACAGGGATGTACTAAATGTATGCTATTAAACGGGAATCAGGGTCAGAAACTATGCTAAACCTCTGTCCATTTTCCCCAGCAGGTAGTCCCTTGGTGTCAATCAAATAGTGTGGGTGCTCCGGGCAAAAAATTAACCTAAGTTCCCCCCGAATGCTCTGCAAAACCGGGGGAATTTTATTTTGTATGTTTTTTAAAGTTGCTCATGTATTGCAGAAATAAAATTTATTATTATTATTATTTTTTAATTATTATTATTATTATTATTTTTAAAAAGACGGTTAATAAAGCTCAAATCGAACGTTGTCCAAGTTTTTTTGCTTTATATCCCCATGAAGTTTGGGGGCCTTTTGGGATGTTTTTATTGTTTTTGGGTAGCGGTCCCCGGTAGCAAGAGCCCAAGTTGATCATGCTATCACCAAGGGGTCTGGCCAGGGTAGTCAGTTAGGTACAAGTGAAAAAACGATTACTACGAGGGGTGGGATGGGGGTGGTCAACCTGTACATAAACATTAAAATGGTATAAAAATCCCGACAGGTTGTTGGTAAGCACTATGCAGAGTTGGGTACTTTTTTCAAAACTTTTCGCCTACAAGTGTTTTTCCAGCGTGAAAGAAAAAGATCTTCTGCTTCTATCAATTTTCTGTACTGCTTAAGAAGCCTACTGTGTAGGCGAAACGTTTCGAAATAAAGTTACCTAACTGTTGTTGTGTCTTCCAAACAAATTTTCATGATGAAAAATTTGAGACACTTGTGCAACACATGGGATCTTGTCGTTTTAAAAACCATTCGCCAAACCCTGTTCATGTGGAGGAGTGGTGAAGGTAACGGGTGCTATGCACAGAGGCACACATGTAAAAATCTGTTATAAATTTGAATGGTCTAGTAAATTTTATAGGTTTTTAAGTGGTCTATGAAGTTTATATTCTTTATATCTCCCTTCTTTAAGTTCCAGCTTTTGGTAAAGGTATATAATTATATATTTTTTATTTTTATAATATTATATATATATATATATATTATTATATTTTATTATAAATATATATAGTCGTCCGAACAGGCAGAACTTGCGATCTTGGTTTAAATGAAACGCCATTTCCCATATGGACAATAAAAATTTTTGTGTATGCAAATTTCGCCAAAATCATTTGAACCAAACGAAAAAAATATATTTTACTGGTTTGTTTAGATTAAATTATTGTAAACAAACTAAAATATATTTGTTGGGTTAGGCTAAATAAATTGTTCTTGTTAAAAAGTCAGGGAATTTTTAAGTTCCTTTTGGGGCAAAAATTTTAAATTTTTACCCCCAACATTAATGAAAAAATTTTATCTTTTAAAAGTATAAAGAAAAATTTTTGAAATGACTTAAATTTTTAAAAAGTTTTGATAATTGACCAGTTTTACATATTCGGCCGACATATTATATTATAAATTTTATAATATTTTATATATAATATAAATTTTTATTTTTATATTTAAAATATATATAATATTAATTATAATTTTAAAAAATGTCTTGTTTAAAAGGGCAAAAATTTAAAAAATGTAAATGTTGTAGAATTTTTTTTTTTTTTCATTTCTTTTACGCCTTCCCCTTATGAAAAGGGTTTGACACTCCCTTCCTTTCCTCTTTACTGCTTTCTCCATTCCCTTTACTGAAAGGGCCCTTATTCCCCCCGCCCCTCTCTCCCAGTTCTCCTCCCCCCCCCCCCCTCCTCCCTGCCTTTCCTCACCTGCGTTTTTTCTATTTTTATGGTATTTGGCTTAGGGCACCTTGAAAGCTTGTTCACTATTTTTTTTTTTCTTTTAACACATTTTTTTTTTTTTGTTGTGCTCGTTCAAACGCATGCATTGGGCATGTTGCCATTGTTGTCGGTAGGGCCGAACAGGGTTTGTGTTTCAAATATCGTGGGGTAATTTTCCATGAGTAACCCCCGCAATATAGCTGGGTGTTGAGTGTTGTTGGCTGTCTGACTCGTGGTGAAGCCCTGGTGGCTGTCTGATCGTGGTGACGCAAGGGCTCGCTGTTGACTTCTTGTCTGGCTGCAGTCGATGTTAGTTCCATCTCTGATGTTCTGGTTCTGTCTACGTTTGATTCAAATTTGAGTCATTCTCTCTTTCTCTCTCCCTCTCTCACTATCTCTCTCTCTCGTGTGTGGGGAGGGGGAAGCAGTGTGACCTTTGGGCAGTAATCTATGTGATGGTTATATCTTGTTTCTGCCAGAGTCAATTAATGCTTATCAACTCCTGACCTGGTTTCAATATTCTCTCCGCGGTGTTTTAACTTAATCGCTGTAATAAATCCCTCCGCTTGGCTCACTAACTTTATCTCCGACGGGAGAGAGAGAGAGAGAGAGAGAGAGCAGCAACAGCACAGTAAGTCATTAGGTATAAGGGACAGGTGTTGTTCATCAGGTGTCAGCATTCTGATTGGTAAATATAGGATTTTTGGTCAGAATATTTTACTTATAGTGGGAAGCATGAAATAGTCCCAAAAAAATCGCAAATTACCGTCATTTTCGATTGAAATTGTGAAAAAAATCTACATATTTAGTTACAAATTACGTCAAAAGATGTCTCCAATACGAAGTTGGGTGAAAAAGATGACAGGAACACAGGTGAGGGCTGTCAGTGCTGACAGGAAAAGCTCTGTAACACAGATAACCCGCACGTAGAAGAGAGGAGATTACGACGACGTGTCAGTCTGACTTGGACCATTTACAGAGTCACACTGTGACACTTCGTAAATGGTGCAAGTCGGACCGAAACGTCGTCGTAAGCTCCTCTCTTCTATCAGCGGGTTATTTGTGTTATGTTCCAGTCACGGTATTGTGCCTCTTTTCTGTTATTTAAAACTCTAACTTGCACAGGTGACTAAAGACAGCCTTTGATCAGCACTCTGTTACCTATTATCGTCACCTAACTACATAACTACCATACAGAGTACATAGTACCAGTCACGGTATTGTGCCTTTTTTGTTCACTGTGGGTGTATTTTAATCCCTATTTTAGGGAGTCAGGTATCCTTCACTGTTGGTATACTTGCAGTTGATTGGGTTGCAGTATAATTAACCGGGCAACAAAATGGTGGAAATTAATCAGTACTGTACCTTCATGTTACATCTCGTTATCAGGTAACGGTAATACTTATTTTTAATGCTCCTGTTAGTCTTGATGCAGATTCTCTCTCTCTCTCTCTCTCTCTCTCTCTCTCTCTCTCTCTCTCTCTCTCTCTCTCTCTCTCTCTCTCTCTCTCTCTCTCTCTCTCTGTCCACACCCATCTCGCTCACTTCATAAATCTTCAGACTTTCCTCCAGACGGTCATGCCAACATTGATTTTGAGTAGACCCAACCTCCCTCCAGGACGAGCAGTAATATTATATGCTAGTCCAGGCTTGGAGGGGGGACACGCCCACACGCACGCCCACATACACACCCCTACACAGCGCACTTAGCTTACATGCTGAGTGTCCGTGGTTCGATCCCCGGAATGGGAGGAAACGTTGGGTATGTTTCCTTACATCTGTTCCTCTTCACCTAGGAGTAAGTAGGTACCTGGGTGTTCGTCCCGGCTCTGGAAATCAGGAGTGAACCCAGTGGCAGCTAGCGAAGGGGCGGGGCCAGGAACTGAGACTAAATTCCTATAACCATATATAGGCGAGTACAGAGGCACAAGAACAGAGGAAGGTAGAGGCTATCTACCTACCTGGAGTCTACCTGAAGGATATTTTGGGGGTCAACGCCCCCGCGGCCCGGTCCATGACCAGGCCTCCCGGTGGATTAGGGCCTGATCAGCCAGTCTTGAAGAGTCTTTATTGTCTTAATTGCCGTCGTTTTGCCCTCCAACCAGACACACAGACACATGAAGGCAGACACAGAAATGCAGACATTTAGAAGACACAGGGAAACAGACTAAGAGTTACACACGCAGACATGGCCAAGCAGACGAAGCGACCAGAATCGAATGTCTTACACGGTCAGTGACGCTCGCTTCCGAACTTTGTCTCCACGATTGGCAGCTTGTAAAACACGGTCAGAGTGGCCGCTTCTTCAAGATCAAACCTAATGCGAAATACAAGTGTTGTGTAGCAAAACAAGTTGTTAAGAGACATGTAAGTTCGCCCACTTGCAATAACACGCTCATTTTTCCCACTATGATTTACCTTGTCCATAATTATTATCGTATTTGTTTTGTCTGTTTCGTAAGGTGACGTCTAGGATCTGTAATTCATGGTATAACGGGGTCTTCAGGTAGTGACAGATTGGTTGAGTTTTACACTTTAATTTCCTCGGAGTTTATCATGGACTTTGCAAAGGAACCTGGATCTCTACCTCGGCAAAGTGCTGTGATGGCTGTGTAGTCCAGTGAGATGATAATGGCAACAACCTGGTTGAACAGGCGGTCAGCGAGGCAGCAACCTGGTTGAACAATAAGTGAGGCAAGCTAGTTGAACAATCAGTGAGGCAAGCTAGTTGAACAATCAACGAGGCAACCTAGTTGAACAATCAGTGAGGCAAGCTAGTTGAACAATCAACGAGGCAACCTAGTTGAACAATCAGTGAGGCAAGCTAGTTGAACAATCAACGAGGCAACCTAGTTGAACAATCAGTGAGGCAAGCTAGTTGAACAATCAACGAGGCAACTAGTTGAAACAATCAGTGAGGCAAGCTAGTTGAACAATCAACAGGAACTAGTTGACAATCAACGAGGCAACCTAGTTGAACAATAAACGAGGCAACCTAGTTGAACAATCAACGAGGGCAACCTAGTTGAACAATCAAGAGGCAACTAGTTGAACAATCAAACGAGGCAACTAGTTGAACAACACGAGGCATCAAGTTGAACAATCAGTGAGGAAAAGCTAGTTGAACAATCAACGAGGCACCTAGTTGAACAATCAGTGAGGCAAGCTAGTTGAACAATCAACGGGGCAACCTAGTTGAACAATCAACGAGGCAACCATGTTGAGCAGGTAAGAGCCTGATTAAAAAATCAACGAGTCAATTTGGTTATCAGGCAACAATCTGGTTGAACCGTCAACCTTGCTTCAGCCCAAGTTGTGAGGGTAGAAACACACGGGGAGAACAGTCACAGGTATGCCTAAGCTATAGGCTTATTCAGAAATATACGTGTTTTATATCTAGCAAAAAGAGATGGATTCTATTGAAGGAACTGGTGGAGTTAAAATGCGACAGAAAGGGAAGATGGATACGTTCACGGAAAAGGGAATAAGAAGGATGTGAAGGACGGGGGAGGAGGGATGAGAGACGGGGAAGGAGGAGGAGGAATGGGATAAGAAGTTGGACAGTAAAATGCTTGTCTTCTGTGGAATGGATGCGAATATCGAACTGTCGACCAAACACTTACTTTATTTCCCACACTGCCTTGGTGCCGTCACGGGAACACAAGATGTGAAAACAAACGTCTATCACGGGTATATATACCGAGAGGTATGTAACTGGTGTATATATACACGGAGAATATATACCCTGTGCGTGCGTTGAGGTTACCTGGAGGTTATTCCCGGGGGAATAAAACGCCCCCGCGGCCCGGTCCATGCCCAGGCCCTCCCGATGGATCAGGGCCTAAATCAACTAGGCTTTTACTGCTTTTTACCCGTAAACGGTTCCAAGCAGATTACGTTCACATGTGTAGTGCTACAAAAGTAGTCTACGTTCTTTTTAATACTTTCAAATGTTGAAAAAAACGTATATTTTACGTTTGGACCGTTTAGGGTTAATCTCTATTTTACACATTGAAAGATTCGTCTTTGATGGAAGTGTGCAGGGACATGCAGCCTTAATGACTCTTGTGAAGTCTAAGTTTTAGCTGCCCAAAACAAGCAGGAAACTCTTGAAAACTTCAGTAATATTACTTTAGGAAGTAAATTATGTGTTTGGGGAAGAGATAAGAGAAGCTTATATATAACTATGTTCTTTGCGGTCTAACAAAGCCCTATTGTGGGCTCTAATCCTGTATTTGTTTTATGCTACCGCTTAAGAGGATAAGCATGGAGTTGGAAGGTACGGTATTTGTGGTGGGTGGTTGTGGGTAATAACCACGTGTACTCAGGTTGTACCCGCCTGACAAATGGTGTTAATTAAAAGGCCCAATTTTGGAAAGTATTGTTGCGGGTTTTTGTTTTCGAGACTAGCGGGGTAAAAAAACCGTTGCTGGGAAGTGTGTGTGTGTGTGTGTGTGTGTGTGTGTGTGTGTGTGTGTGTGTGTGTGTGTGTGTGTGTGTGTGTACTCACCTATTTGTGGTTGCAGGGGTCGAGTCTTAGTCCTGGCCCCGCCCCTTCACCGGTTGCTACTGGCCCTTTTCTCCCCGCTCCATGAGCTTTATCAAACCTCGTCTTAAAACTGTGTATGGTTCCTGCCTCCACTAGTCATTTTCTAGGCCATTCCCCTGCCTTACAACTCTATGACTGAAGAAATACTTCCTAATAGTGTGTGTGTGTGTGTGTGTGTGTGTGTGCTGATGACTTTTAATGTGTGGTGTTTTAACCGCTGGTGTTGGCTGTGTCAGGTGTTTACAACAGTTTAACAGGTGAGTACAGTTTTTGAATATGTTCAGGTGTTTTAAAGCTATCTACGGAAGATAGTAATAACAGTATGAATATAGTTTTCTCTAAACCTGGTCGAGTAAGTCACAATATCGTGGCTGCAACAATTACACGATTTTTATTATTATTATTATTATTTTTTATTATTATTATTATATTTTATTTTATTTTATTATATTGGTAAATTTTAAACGTATAGAGATCAAATCATACCACGGGTGGGGTTAGAACCGCGATCAGAAAGCCCAAAAACTCCAGACCGTCGGTTAGCTAACGTGACGGTCTGGAGTTTCGTGACTCTGACCGGGTTCTAACCCCACCCGGGGTATGGTTTGTTCACAATCGCGTCATAACGATTTCGTTAGTCATACAGAGAATAATAGAAAACAAGGTGTGATATGAAAAAGGGGCCCAAAGGGGCCCTTCACGTGAATAAAACCCCTTTTCCCCAGCCCTTAAATTTAGGTGAAGATGCAGCAGCGCAGATCGTTCCGTAAAAAACGGAAGCAGCGCGTTAGAAAAATGAATAATTTTATGAGGCAGGGTAGGCGAGTGTGCTACACAGGCTTCAGTACAGACACGTTCATATTAGGGACATGATTTCAGAAATTGCGTTACGCCTCAATTGGGTCTTGGTGAGGGAAGGACGTGGGGATAATGGTCCTTGTCGTTCCCTGTCATAGCGGCGAGTGTCGCTCCTCTTCACAAGCCCATAATGTCTGACGGTAGGTGGTGGCCGCCCATTTCTCTGCCGCGCCCGGAAATTTTACCGGCGGAATTGTTTTTTAGCGGGACGCGTATTTTTGAATTTGGGGAGGTTTTACCCCCCTGGGTGGTCACAGCCGGGCGCGGGGGCGTTGACCCCCGGAACTCTCTCCAGTTAAACTCCAGGTCAGAAATATTGCCAAAAACGAGTGGTTATCTAGAACTTGAGAAAATGTCTTACTAAGTGCTGGGCCAGCCGGGTTGTGGTGGCTATGGGGGCTTTTGGACCGCTGGCGCGAACGGGCTGGTTGATCAGGCGGAGGTGGAGTCCTGGAAACCACTCGTAAATCACAGGTATAAATTTTGGCAGCGTTAAACGCGAGGCTTTTGTGTGTAATTATGTTTGAGTTTTTTATAGATCAATATATTGAACATTTGTTGATGAAAAGGCCGCAGGGGTCTACGCCCCCGCCTAGGGCCTCGCCGTGGGACCAGGCCCTGATCAACCAGGCTGTTACTGCTGCCTCACGCAAACCAAGGGACGAGCCACAGCCCTGTTAGTCAGGTACTGACTTTAGGTATCCCTCATTGCTCTATTCTTGTATATATCGTACCTTTGATGAGTTTCCAGAGTTTTTCTACCCCCGGTGCCCGGCCATGAGCCAGGCTCGTCTGGTGCTTGCCGGGCCCAAACCCGGCTGTTGCTGCTGGTGGTCCGCTGCCCCCACATATCAGTCACAGCCTGGTTGATCGAGCACCTGGTGATGATGCTTGTCCAAGATTACACGTATAGTTTGTACATTTTTCACTGTACTAGTGTACATTTTTCACTGCTGAGACGCAGTCCTACATTGGGTAAGTGTTGTACGTTATATAAGACACTTGAGCAGTGAGATACTTGTTTTCTGGAGTTATCTGGAGAGATTTCCCGGGGGGTCAACGCCCCCGCGGCTCGGTCTGTGACCAGGCCTCCTTAGGTCAGTGTCCCAGGATGCGCCCCACACCAGTCGACTAACACCCAGGTACCCATTTTAAACTGATGGGGAACATAGACAACAGGTGGAAAGAAAACACGTCCAATGTTTCTACTCTGGCTGGGAATCGAAACCCAGGCCCTCAAAAGTGTGAAGCGAGAGCGTTAACCACCAGGCCACCCGAGCCTGTGGGTTGAGGGACTGACTACCTCAAATACTTTTTTTTCCAGGGTTGTAATAATGTTGGTAGAAATTACCCACAATATGTAAAGTAAAAGGACACAAGTGCAACTAATGTGACATTTTTATTGTGGCAACGTTTCGCTCTCCAGGAGCTTGATAAAGCTCCTGGAGAGCGAAACGTTGCCCCAATAAAATGTCACTTAGTTTCACTTGTCTCCTTTTACTTTATATAAATTAAGGTACCTAAGTGTTGCACCCTCGGTCAGTAGGCCTGCTGCAGTGCTCCTTCTTATATTCTTATACGAGACTTACATTCGTTTGGCTTCCCCCCTTCCTCGGCTACATCTTTGGGCACCTATTTCTTTCTGGTGTGTAAATTCTCCCTTGGCTCCCTTTAATGGCGGCTTTCTTCCTTCCCCTCCCCTTCACCCACTTCCTACTCTTTCCCCTTTTTTCCAGCAACGGCGCCAATTTTAGGTTTTTCAACCCCTCGTGGCTCTTAAAACGGGTCGTTTTTTTCCTCCTTGCTGAAAGATTTTGAGATGCGTCAAAACTTTATGGATTTTTGTTTTCCCCTTTTTGTTCTTCCACAAAAATTGCTTTCCCCGTTACTTATATCCATACTGTCAGGTTCCTCAATATCACGTTAGGATCTTCACCATCACTGTGTCACGTATCTTACCATTTACTGTCGGTATCTTTTCACTGTGTCAGGTATCCCCAAATCACTGTGTAGGTATTTACCATCACTGTGTCGGATCTTCACCCTCTTGTGTATATCTTCACCTCACTGTGCTAGGATCTTCACCATTACTGTCGGGATCTTTATCCCTGTGTCGGTTCCTCAATATCACTGTGTCGGGATCTTCACCCTCATGTGTCAGGTATCTTCACCACACGTTGGGATCTTTACCCCCATTGTCAGGGATCTTTATACTGTGTCAGGTATCTACACCCCTGTCAGTATCTTCACAATCATGTGGTATCTTCACCATCACTGTCAGGTATCTTTACCCCTCAATGTGCTGGTATCTTCACCTCACTGTCGGTATCTGCATATCACTGTCAGGGTTTTTCATCACTGTGTAGGGATCTACACCCTCACTGTCAGGTATCTTTACAATCATGTCGGGATTTCACCTCATGTCAGGTATCTTCACCATCACTGTGCTAGGTATCTTCACCATCACTGTCAGGTATCTGCACTATCACTGTCAGTATCTTCACCATCACTGCCAGGTATCTTCACCATCACTGTCAGGTATCTTCATCACTGTCAGGTATCTTCAACCATCACTGTCAGGTATCTTCAACACTGTCAGTATCTTCACCATCACTGTCAGGTATCTTCATCACTGTCAGGTATCTTCACCATCACTGTCAGGTATCTTCATCACTGTCAGGTATCTTCACCATCACTGTCAGGTATCTTCATCACTGTCAGGTATCTTCACCATCGCTGTCAGGTATCTTCACAATCACTGTCAGGTATCTTCACCATCACTGTGTCAGGTATCTTCACCATCACTGTGCCAGGTATCTTCACCATCACTGTCAGGTATCTTCACCATCACTGTCAGGTATCTTCACCAACACTGTCAGGTATCTTCACCAACACTGTCAGGTATCTTCACCAACACTGTATCAAGTATCATAGCCGCCGTTCCTTCACTTTCATTTTGTTTACATTTCACTCCCAACGGTGAGCTCGTCTGCCGACCTTTAGCAAGAGGGCGCCTTGATGCTGGATTTATTTATTGATCTACCTACTGTCTCACTAACCACCAGGTTATACCAGACCAGGAAACTGTCTGTTTATGATGTCGTCGTTAAAGCTTTCTTAGTTATGTCTTTGTTATAGCTTCTAAATATCCCCTTTCTCGAGACTCATTATTTAGACCTTTCAAACTTACGTAGAACGAAATCTTTGAAGGTGCCGTAGCTCGGTGATACCCTTATTGTTCTAATAATAATAATAATAATAATAATAATAATAATAATAATAATAATAATAACAATAATAATAGTAAACGTCTAATAACTGTCACACAACTCCCCCATATAGACAAATATCCATTTTCCGACACACACAATTTTTTAAATAGTACGTACTTATTTGAGAAGTAAAACAGATGTGGGTCGTTTGGCGGAAAATATAATTCTTCCAGCTCTGACTGACGTATTTTAATACTTTTGTTGTGTTATTCTTATTCCCAGAAAATATTAAAGATTTGTGATTACTTGCGCCAAGTTCTTCAGTGATCACTAGATTATTAGCCAGGGTTTCTATATATGACTAAAGCAGATCTAGCAGATTATTGGTTGTGCCAAATTGTGTGTGTGGAATATGACAGAGAAACGTAACTTCTGTTCCCAGTGTGTAATTTATCAGTAAAGAGAAACGCAGCTTTTGTTCCCAGCGTGTAATTTATATCAGTACAGAGAAACGTAGCTTTTGTTCCCAGTGTGTAATTTATGAGTACAGAGAAACGTAGCTTATGTTCCCAGTGTGTAATTTATCAGTACAGAGAAACGTAGCTTTTGTTCCAGTGTGTAATTTATGAGTACAGAGAAAACGTAGCTTATGTTCCCAGTGTGTAATTTATCAGTACAGAGAAACGTAGCTTTGTTCCCAGTGTGTAATTTATCAGTACAGAGAAACGTAGCTTATGTTCCCAGTGCGTAATTTATCAGTACAGAGAAACGTAGCTTATGTTCCCAGTGTGTAATTTATCAGTACAGAGAAACGTAGCTTTTGTTCCCGTGTGTAATTTATGAGTACAGAAAAAAGTAGCTTTTGTTCCCAGTGTGTAATTTATGAGTACAGAGAAACGTAGCTTTTGTTCCCAGTGTGTAATTTATCAGTACAGAGAAACGTAGCTTTTGTTTCCCAGTGTGTAATTTATGAGTACAGAGAAACGTAGCTTTTGTTCCCAGTGTGTAATTTATGAGTACAGAGAAACGTAGCTTATGTTCCCAGTGTGTAATTTATCAGTACAGAGAAACGTAGCTTTTGTTCCAGTGTGTAATTTATGAGTACAGAGAAACGTAGCTTTGTTCCCAGTGTGTAATTTATCAGTAGCACACTGCTGATGTATCCACTTTGGTTAAAAATTGTTGTATTAACCTTCCACTTCTTTTTTTTTTTACACTAGAAGTTCCCGCTTCTTTACCCCAACAAACATTTTCGCCATTTTTTTCTCCTGCGGATACTTTGACGACTTTTCTCCAGCAGGAATTACTTCTGTCTCTTAACAGGAATTTTAAAATGTCTTTTCCTGAGAGGAATTTCCACTGCCTCTTTCTTGACGGGAATTTCCATCACCTTTTTTCCCCATTAAGAAATGGCACCTCTCTTTCCTTGCTAGATGGCCTGATCAATCATGGTGTTTGTGCCAGCAGCACGCAGTCCATCTAAGGCACCACAGCCTGGCTCATCACTAACATATCCAGGAGTGAAGTCGTCGCCAACATGACTCACAAAAATCGTAATGACACGATTGCGACGGTCTGGAGTTCTGAGACTCTCCGATCGCCGGTTCTATCCCAGCCCGTGTTATGGTTTGTGAAGAAGTCATGTGTGGCGAAACGTTTCCTCAATAAACGTTTTGAACTATGAAATGTGTCTTTTAAACTTCAAACTCCCTTCTGAAGATGGTAAGAAAATCTGTTAGTAATTTCCCCCGTTGTGGCTTGATAATGGTCCGGGAGGCCTGGTCAAGGACCGGGCCGCGGGGGCGTTGACCCTCCAGAACATCCTTCAGGTAGACTCCAGGTAGGTAGCACTGACCAAAGCATCGTCATAAGGTTCCTCTCCTAAGTCCAGTATATGACACGAGCCTCCAGATCTAAACTTACGACCGGGAGCGTCCGCAAGAGTGGTCTTAATGTTTAAAAGTAACCTCCTCCCCCCTGTTCATCTGAAAGGTGGTGTCAGTCTTGGATTCTTGGCTTTGTACAGTCTTGGATTCTTGGCTTTGTGCAGTCTTGGATTCTTGGCTTTGTACAATCTTGGATTCTTGGCTTTGTACAGTCTTGGATTCTTGGCTTTGTACAGTCTTGGATTCTTAGCTTTGCACAGTCTAGAATTCTTGGCTTTGTACAGTCTAGAATCTTGGCTTTGTACAGTCTTGAATCCTTGGCTTTGTACAGTCTAGAATTCTTGGCTTTGTACAGTCTAGAATTCTTGGCTTTGTACAGTCTTGGATTCTTGGCTTTGCACAGTCTAGAATTCTTGGCTTTGTACAGTCTAGAATTCTTGGCTTTGTACAGTCTTGGATCCTTGGCTTTGTACAGTCTAGAATTCTTGGGTTTGTACAGTCTTGGATTCTTGGCTTTTGCACAGTCTAGAATTCTTGGCTTTGTACAGTCTAGAATTCTTGGCTTTGTACAGTCTTGGATCCTTGGCTTTGTACAGTCTAGAATTCTTGGCTTTGTACAGTCTTGGATTCTTGGCTTTGTACAGTCTAGAATTCTTGGCTTTGTACAGTCTAGAATTCTTGGCTTTGTACAGTCTAGAATTCTTGGCTTTGTACAGTCTAGAATTCTTGGCTTTGTACAGTCTAGAATTCTTGGCTTTGTACAGTCTAGAATCTTGGCTTTGTACAGTCTAGAATTCTTGGCTTTGTACAGTCTAGAATTCTTGGCTTTGTACAGTCTAGAATTCTTGGCTTTGTACAGTCTAGAATTCTTGGCTTTGTACAGTCTTGGATTCTTGGCTTTGTACAGTCTAGAATTCTTGGTTTTGTACAGTCTAGAATTCTTGGCTTTGTACAGTCTAGAATTCTTGGCTTTGTACAGTCTAGAATTCTTGGCTTTGTACAGTTTGAATTCTTGGCTTTGTCTCTGAAATTTTGGGAATTT